>OX421500.1:4903452-6103452 GCA_949126835.1 Anisus vortex
GACGACAGTACAACATGCAGATGACATTGTTTGTAAGTGTAAATTTGCACACAGTTGGTGTGTTTCGTAGTAAAGGATGGCCAGAAATTAGACACAATACACCAAGTCTAAACATGGATACTTGTGTCTGGATGAGATAGTGGTGACCGTACTAGAACTATTTTTTTTAAAATGAGGGTTAGGGGGGGGATTTTTTCATCTATGAAAGCCATAACACTTGTATCATGAATATATCATGATAATAAACACTGTGGGCAAACATAACACACGATTGTAAGGTGTCTATAAGACTTAGATAATTTATGCAGTAAAATAAAATGGTATCTTCTATAAAAAAAAAAGATTATTGCGTCTTACGCGTATCCGTAGTTTGAATCTAGTCTTGCATTTTCATTTGTGTTTTAAACGAAGTTAAGTTACTTGTTTTCCTGGTTTGTTCAGGCAACCCATTCCCTGCCCAGATGCCACGCGAGAAGAATTAGTACTTATATGTCTTTGTTATTGCCTAAGGGATAAATTGGATAAATAGTTTACCATCGGAACGGGTGTGTAGATAAACCCCCTCGGTTGAAGTTATATTAAAATAGGATAATTATAATCGAGAGTAATAAAAACAAGTTTAAATAAAGTAAATCATTAATGGCTGATGATGGTGGGTTCAGGCTCCACTTTGATATGCGGTGTCGAAACTGCTGGGAAGCAGAAGAGACGGTCGAGCACGTGCTATTAGATTGCCCTCCGTCTTGCAGGATCTTCGGAGCGGACTGGGACGGCAACCCGTTTGTGCCATTTGCACCACAGCTGCGTGATACAGTGGAATTCCTTCTCCGAGTGCTAAGTGAGAAGTCTCGGCTCGAAGAGAAGTGAGGTGAGAAGTCTGCCTTGGCAAAGAGGGGGGTCCATGCTGGTACCTGATTTGGACGAACCATGCTCGATGGATACAGCAGTGCGACCGATTCGTCAGTGGGAAACGGATCAGTGGCACAAGGGCTGGGACGAATCTGACAAGGGCAGGTGTGTTTGGCAGCGCATGAAGAGACCTGACCGAGCTGACAAGTGGTGAAAGCTCCGCAGAAGAGACTCATCCACAATTGCCCAGTTTAGAACTGGGCATTGTGCGATTGGTGCCTAGTTCAGCAAGTTTAGTCCCAATGAGGATTCGCGGAGTAGAAACTGCATGGAGGCGTTGGAAACGGTCTAACATGTGCTTGTCGAGTGCCCCGCCCTGCAGGGGCTCAGAGGTGACGGGGAAGGCCAACCGTTTGTGCCGACCCTTTATGGGGATTAGTCACATCTACGTGATACTGAACATTTCGTTCTCCGGGCCCTAAGTAATCTCGGCCGGGTCTCGAAGAGGAGTTCAGGTCTGGTGTTCACTTCTGTAGGCATGGACCTCATCGTCGGCGAAGTGTGAAAACCACCAGTGTATGACATGCAATGTCGCCGGTTAGCGCGTTATGCGTTAGTGCGCACTTGATATTGGTGGGATAACGCATGGGGTTGACAACCCTTGATGTGAATCCCGAGTGCCCTTCGCTCTCTCTTGCATTCGAGATGCCCTACACTCGGTGGGGAGGACGAAATGACCGCAGCGTCCTCAACCCCGCCCTGGTGCCTGGAAGCTCGTGCATCTAGTATGGGATTTGCACTACCGGGCGACGTTGCAGGTATACGGGCGAGCCACGAGATAATGATCCGATGGGGAATAGAGCGTTCTCAGTAGGCGGAGCTTAAGTTTTTTTGTGTAAATTTAGTGACGTATTTGTGTAAATATAGAACCCACTTGAGGTACAAACGTAACGTGGTGAAAGTGAAGTACTTCTTTATCATGCAAAATTCACATCTGAATATTGGCTATCCTACTCAAAAATAAGGAGGTAAATAGTAGTACTGTAGATTAATTGATTAATGTGATTAGGCTAGGGCCGGCTAGACCTATTTACACTTTCAATTTCACTTTATAGGCCTACACTTTTAATGTTTCGTATGCTAGGCTACGATGTCAAGCGATATTGTTGGTGAATAGGCTATCTAGTCAAGTAACTATTAGGCTCACATCGTCTATGATCTATGTTGTTGATAATAATAAAATAGCCTATTTTATTTAACATACATAATACAGCTTAAATCTTAATAAGACTTAAAACACAACACATCATTAAAAAAAAGCTCGAGCCTATATGAAACTTTATTAATACAGCGGCCATATTTAATTGTACACCATTACTCAAAGTAAACACAAATCACGTGCTTTTTGTCACGGGATTGCAAACGCCCTATTCCGCATGGGGAGAAAATAGTGCATGCGGTTGCGGAAACCGTACCCTAAGTTACAACCCTGAGTGATGTTCCCCCACCCCCGGGTCACCCCCAAACATCCTAACGCCCTGGGCATTAGAGCCGAAATGCTCGTAAGTTGTTTTTGTTTGCTTTTTGAGGCAATTATAGTATACCGCATCTCTCAGTGCTTTTAACATTTTACAATAATCTCTAATTGCTTTCTTGCTAAGTCCTCCTTATTGGCCACGGTGGCCGAGACGGCAGCGCGTTCGGCTGGCGTACCGAAGGGCCTGGGCTCGAATCCTGGTTAAGGCTAGGATTCGTTCCCGGGTCACAAGGGTACTCATGACTCCACCCAGCTCTGACGGGTACCTGACTTTAGTTTGGGTAAAGTAGAGGCGGCTGGGCATTCTACTAGCCACACAATCACCTAGTATGCCGTGGCCACAGAAATTGGTGAACGCTTCCTCACCGGCCATATGGATCAATTTGATCCGACGGGATACTTTACTTTTTATTTTAAAGTCCTCCTCAATACCTAAGGCCAGTTCATTTTTTTTTATCTTCCAAGTTTAACAGCTTTTGATCTTTCACGTAGTCCTATCTATCTTTCACGTAGTCCTATCCTCTAAGTCTATTTTTAAGTCAGACGATAGTGAAACTTCATCTTGGCTTTTGGCAACAAGCCAAAACAAGCGCCTCTTATCGTACAGAATTAAAAGATAAAAGAACGGAAATTGACATGTCTAATTAACTTTTTAAAATTGGTTTCTTTCATTTTTTTTATTTTTTTTAAAGTTTTTCTAAGCATTCAATTCTAATTTATAAATAGAATCAATTACAATACTCAGATAGACTTGTTCCATATGTAAGAAAAAAAATGGCATGTAAAATTATTATTTTTATTACCCTCCGAGCGGCATCCGGGTCTTGGAATGAATATCCAAATCAAACCAGGAAAATGGACAACTTATCATCGCTTAAGACCTTAATCAAAGACATAGACTCCAACCACTGCTACGCGTAGGCTACAATTTCCATTAATATTCTGTTTGAGCATTGCGACTGTAACAGATAAAATAGAAGATGCGTCTTTAATAATATGGACTATAATAAGATAGTGAAATAAAGCTTGCTTTAATAGTTCTGCTTTTTTGATGACTCGAATGACTTCTTTTCGGAATTCCCGATTCCCCTTTGTACTGTGCACTTCCGTTTTATTTAATCGCTATGAATTTCTAAAAGAAAAATTGAAATTAAAATTGAAAGTTGTATACAGCGGAAACCTTTAATGCAAACGTAGGAACGGAGAAGTCATTTAAGACGGCGTTATTGGATGCGCACAGAAAAAAAGAACATATAAGCTCTGAAAATAGAGCAAGCTGTCCATCTTATTATAGTCTTTGCTGTAAGCTGTAACGCATACAAACAGGTAGATATTCCTTCTGTAACATAAGATAAGATAGAAGAAAGAGCGACTATAACATAAGATAAGATAGAAGAAAGAGCGACTATAACATAAGATAAGATAGAAGAAAGAGCGACTATAACATAAGATAAGATAGAAGAAAGAGCGACTATAACATAAGATAAGATAGAAGAAAGAGCGACTATAACATAAGATAAGATAGAAGAAAGAGCGACTATAACATAAGGTAAGATAGAAGAAAGAGCGACTATAACATAAGGTAAGATAGAAGAAAGAGCGACTATAACATAAGATAAGATAGAAGAAAGAGCGACTATAACATAAGATAAGATAGAAGAAAGAGCGACTATAACATAAGATAAGATAGAAGAAAGAGCGACTATAACATAAGATAAGATAGAAGAAAGAGCGACTATAACATAAGATAAGATAGAAGAAAGAGCGACTATAACATAAGATAAGATAGAAGAAAGAGCGACTATAACATAAGATAAGATAGAAGAAAGAGCGTCTATAACATAAGATAAGATAGAAGAAATAGCGAAAATAACTTAAGATAAGATAGAAGAAAGAGCGACTATAACATAAGATAATATAGAAGAAAGAGCGTCTATAACATAAGATAAGATAGAAGAAAGAGCGACTATAACATAAGATAAGATAGAAGAAAGAGCGACTATAACATAAGGTAAGATAGAAGAAAGAGCGACTATAACATAAGGTAAGATAGAAGAAAGAGCGACTATAACATAAGATAAGATAGAAGAAAGAGCGACTATAACATAAGATAAGATAGAAGAAAGAGCGACTATAACATAAGATAAGATAGAAGAAAGAGCGACTATAACATAAGATAAGATAGAAGAAAGAGCGACCATAACATAAGATAAGATAGAAGAAAGAGCGACCATAACATAAGATAAGATAGAAGAAAGAGCGACTATAACATAAGATAAGATAGAAGAAAGAGCGACTATAACATAAGAAAAGATAGAAGAAAGAGCGACTATGACATAAGATAAGATAGAAGAAAGAGCGACTATGACATAAGATAAGATAGAAGAAAGAGCGACTATGACATAAGATAAGATAGAAGAAAGAGCGACTATAACATAAGATAAGATAGAAGAAAGAGCGACCATAACATAAGATAAGATAGAAGAAAGAGCGACCATAACATAAGATAAGATAGAAGAAAGAGCGACCATAACATAAGATAAGATAGAAGAAAGAGCGACTATAACATAAGAAAAGATAGAAGAAAGAGCGACTATGACATAAGATAAGATAGAAGAAAGAGCGACTATGACATAAGATAAGATAGAAGAAAGAGCGACTATGACATAAGATAAGATAGAAGAAAGAGCGACTATGACATAGGATAAGATAGAAGAAAGAGCGACTATAACATATATTCAAATATGTTGAAATCCAGACCATAGAACCCCCTGCCCCTCCCCACAAACCGCTCGAAATCTTACCAGAACATAACGTACCCATAGCATATCACGCTTAGAATAATGTTCTCCACCGCATACCCCCGTTGTGCCGTCCCGCTTGAGTGCGCCCACTAGCTTTCTGCAAGTGACCCATGAATGTCATCATTTGACCTTCTCATTTTATTTCTCTACCATATTTAACCCGTCAAACCCCCTCCCACCCTACTCTACTTTTTGTAGTTTCTGCTAGTTTTTTTTTTTTTTTAAAGACCAAGTGAAGAGAGGTTTTTTTCAAAGGAACGAGATTTGTGACGTATCACAAGGGAAATAAATAAATAAAAATAGACGCTATAAATCTATATTTAACCATTTTGTTAAAAATAAGAACCGGGAAAAGATTCAAAACATGTGGCAATAGATTCAAAACACGTGACAATATTCATTTTTCCTGGTCGGAATCCTTTATGTTACGTCACTTTCCTATATTGCCGGAAATAAAAACATCTCAAATGGCTACGAGATTTGGAGTAATCTTCCGAAAAACACACACATTTAAGTGCAAATATTGAACTAATTACTTAAAATGTATCTTTGATATTTTGTATACATGTTTTTTTTAACATTCAGATACTGAATACACTATTTACTATCAAAATCAAATGTTAACTCAATTTTGATAAAAAGCTCTTCACTTGGTCTTTAAATACAAACACATGCACATGAACATAAAAGAACCAACACACTTGATAGAGTGAAGTGAATGGTGTTATGATTGTAAACAGTACGCATTGAGGTTTTTCGATGGGCACACGTCTGTATGCATAGATCCATATGTTACAGTTGAGAATCTTTTTGCCTAAAATATACCGAATGTAGGTTACCTAAGCAACTGTAAAATGAAAAGTTAAGAGTGATACGGTGAATGGGTGTATAACTTCTCTGGAATAACGCAGGCGAACTCCAGACTGGGCATAAGTGAGAATGGTGTTTACTAGACTGGACACTAGTGAAACTGGTGAACAACGATTTTATCGGCCCGCCAGTAGTATAGTGTGTAGTTTTCGAGTCGTATTTGAGGCGCGCGCCTCTGCGCCTCAATTGACCTTTGACCTTTGATCCGGAAGTGCCCTTTGACCCCGTTACCGGAAGTGACCCCAACCGGAAGTGACGTCATCCAAGATGGCGTCTTGTCGTGTCGTTACACGACCGACCGTGACCTAGTGACCTAGTGACCCCGTCACAGGAAGTGACCCCTACTGGAAGTGACGTCATCCAAGATGGCGTCTCGTCGTGTTGTTACACGTTCGGCCGTGACCTAGTGCCCTTTTGACCTAGTGACCTTTTGACCGCGCGGTTATTTTGTGGTATTACACGTGCTTTGAGCACGTGCTTTAATTAAAGATGGCGGAACCAAGATGGCGTCTTGTCGTGTTGTTAACACGTGTTATTAAATTATTATTTTGTGTGATCTTATCACACGTGGTTTAATTATTACACGTGATTTGTTCACGTGCTTTCATTATAGTATTACACGTGATTTAGCACGTGGTTTAAGTATTACACTAATTAAATATATCCACAACAGTACGACATATAGATAAAAACAAAAATAGGTTTAACGTTATATATGAGTTTTATTCACAGTTATATATAGGCATAGCGCTATTGTAGACAGTGGTGATTTTATTTACAACAATACATAATCAAATAAATGTTCCAGATGATCCTTTTTCAACAATACATAATCAAATAAAATGTTCCAGATGTTTATTTTACAACAATACATAATCAAATAAAATGTTCCAGATTTTTATTTACAATACATAAGCAAATAAAATGTTCCAGATGTTTATTTAAAATACATAAACCAATATAATGTTCCAGATGTTTATTTACAACACTACATATGTTCTATGATTGTATTTACAGCAAACAAAAAGTTTATTTATAATAATATATACATACAATAGCAATCAAACAATTTCATTTATTAATAATAATATCATGGAAATAAACAAGTTTATTTGTAATATACATATATACAATGCATAATCCAATACATATATACAATAGCAATACATAACCCAATACATATATACAGTATAATGTATGTTCGTCAGAAGACAATTTTTATTTTACAACTATGAAACCAGTCCAATGTCTGTCAATGTCGGCCCCTAAGTGTAGTCTGTGTGTATGCCCTAGACACTCCAAAACTAATTAAATGTCTAGTGGTATGGTTGTAAATGCGTCTGCTTGTACTTGTCTTTTGATATAGAAATATGAAAGTGAACTGCGGTGTTGTGTGTATGTAAAGACTGCGTTTTGATGTGTTTTGAATCCTATATTTGTACCACCCCCCGCTTTTTGTGTGTTGAGTACATGCATGAAATGTGTGATGTCTAATGGGTTGTGATGTTTCGACAAACCTTTTGTGGATGTTTTATTATTTGTGTTATTCTCGCCGAAGCAGTGGTAAGTTTTGCTGCATAGCGAGACCATACCCACCCCTTCATACTCTAATTTAAACAACCCCGGTGTTCTCTTTTCATAAAGTTTCCTAGCCCTACACTGCTGACAATTTACAGTACCCTTATCACTGCCAAACAGCTCTTTGTGTTTTTCACAAAATTCAGAGGGGAACCAGTTGTCGTGTTCTTTGTAAAAGTCCTGTCTTTTGTTGGGTCTAACAACATCAGTCAAGTCAGGGGCACTAAGCGCTAAATATAAACTGTCCGTATCCATCTCACAGAGTTGAAAGTCGGCCCTCTCAATGTACGTATCTAGGAAATCATAATAAAAGGCTAACATCCTAAGCTTCGCGTATTGATAAACGAAAAAACCTATCTGAAGAGGGAGATCCCAATTTATATTTTTCTTTAACATCTCTACTTCAAAAATGTCCGCGTCGCCTAGCTTTGTCATTTTTTTAAAGAGCGGACTATTTACTAATTTACCAGTCGCGTCACCGCAGCAATAAGACATGTCCGCGTGTTTTGATTTGTTTGTCAGTGTCTTGCCGTACGCCGCGTTTCCTAACAATTTCATCGTCTCGCTAGTTATCGTGTAATTAGGGTCGCTATCGCCTTTGCGTCGCGCGTCAGACACCTTTTCCCCAAAGGACTTGAAACATGCATTAGGATTATACTCTACTATCTGATAAATTTTGGTTACCTCCAACCCATGTTCTAAATACCACTTTAATAAAGGTGTCGCTAATAAAATCTTTTCCCCTTTATACGAACCTACTAACGTCCGTCGGGCGGACGTCAAGAGCTTGTTTTGCTCTGCGTACTCGCGCATGAAAGGGCCGATGTCGTCTCTACCAACAGTTGTGTTTTTAAAAATAGGTGTCATCTCACTAAAATGGTCTTTCAAATGGTCAGGAACGTTAAGGTCAGCCTCAATCAGTCCAAAAAACGTCTCATTTTTAACAGCATCGAGGATCTGTTTTTCTGTCATGGGGCCTTTGAATTTATTATATGTCGGGGCAACGAGACTCGCCGAAAGCGTCTTGAAGTCAGCTACAAAATCTTTCACACTAGGATCAGTCTTTTTACATTGTTTCCACTCACACTCCCACATTTCCACTAGATTAACTTTAATTGTCTCCCTCAAGTACGTACTAATTTCTTCTGTCTTCGCAAACAACTCTGTGAGAGGTTTGTCATTTTTGGGATTAACGTCTCTATCTTTGGTAATAGGGCACTCTGGTCGATGTCCATGAAACAGGCAGCCATGAAACTGATATACTGTCCTAGTCTTCGCGTCCCACCCATCTACTCTAATGTACCTATTTCCTAAGCGCATTTCTCCATTTGTGTCCTCTGTCTTTAGTTTCCTTTTTGTCGTATGGGAAACCCACGCTAGCCATTCCCTACACTGCTGTCCATAAAAATCTTGTTTACGCGGTTTAAAACTATCCTCACTCTTTCTAATAATGGGGCGATAGGTGGGCATTTTTTGCATAAGTGCCCATAAATATAGGGCATTGGCATCAAAGCCTTTGATCCCCTGGACCGGCTTGTTCCCATTCCCTCTAACATAAGTTTTACCCTTCTCATGGTACCTATGAAATATTATAGCCGGTCCCCCAACTATATTATTCCTGATGGTTGTATGTAAATCCCTATCACGTTTAGCACATAAAGAAAAGTGAACCCCATCTGGAATTGTCCTAAAAAGATAGTTTAGAGTTATCCCAGGGACGGAAACGGCTTGTTTAAAAATATCGACCCCTAGATCCTTGTAAAAACTAACTTGTCTTTCTAACGCTTGGATAAAGGGAACCACGTCTTTGTCGTTATACCATACTAGAAAATCCCTTAACGTTTTCATGCCCTTTTCCACCCAAATACTTTGACAATAGGCATATTCGTCTTCTGAAATGTTACTGTTCTTAAGGGATGAAAAGAAAGCACTATGTGGGGGCAAACTAGTCTCGTCTAGGACTCCTAGGTTCCTAACATACTCATACGGAAAATGTCCTTTTGTTTCCTTAATGTCATAGGCGGCTAGGTACTTACTATAGCTAAACCCAGGGGCTAGATAGTTTACAACGTCTAAAAACTTTAAGTCATCTGTCGCTACGCACATAAAGTTATTATTCCTCTTAATGACAAAATTAAAGGGGGACTGTTTGTCAAAGTCAGTCGGTTCATCTGTCGCTATATAGGGAACACCACCCGCTTCTTCTTCTAACCCCTCTTTGTCTTCTAACCCCTCGTCCCTGTCTTCTTCAACGGTCGTCCCACCCACCTTTCCCCCCACGTTCTGAGATCCCACAAAATACTTTATAAAATAAGGTTTAATTAAATTAAAATCATATTTTCCTGAATTAAATCCTATCACTGGCAGCTGTTGTAAGTAACCCTCTAATCTAGCCCAGAGTTTACCAATCATCCCAGCCCCCTCCCCTTCTTCACCCCCTGCTTTCTTACTAGCCTGGTTAATCAATTTACCTAATTCCTTAAAAACCCATTCAAACTTGTCTTCTAAAATTTCAAAAGCTGCCTCACTTATATCTTGTAGTTTTTTTAGTGCCCTATTAACCAAATCTTGTTCATCTCCGGTTGAGATAAAGCAGAACGGTCCTTCTTGGCCAGGGACATTTGAGGCGATAGAGCAGGATAAGGGTACATGCTTTGCTACTAAATTAGTTACGTTCCCTACCAGACGAGCTTCCGAGTCATCAAAGTAGCACTCGAAGTCGAACGTTGCTCTATAAGGATACACATAATTGATATCTACATCAATGCCTTGTGCTGCTAATCCCTCCCAAATGGTCTCTTGCAGTCTATACATACCACCCTTATATCTATCTTTTGGTTTCCCACCCTCACAGGTCTTTTCGTGCCTATTTAATAAGTTTAATAGCGGCCACAATTTCCCGCATTTAGCACATGAGAACGCATGCCCCACAGCATCAATATCAGAAATGTACATGAAATGCTGTTTGAAAAGTAACAGGTACATGGTCTCATTAAAGCTAGTCCCACCCCGGAGTTTCGGTATAATTTTCTCTTTCTCATTAAATTCAAATACATCTATATTAACCCTAAAACACTGTTCTAAATCTGGTATCTCTTTTAAACTAACCCCACTAAACCCATTCGAGGTCTCTACACCCCGATAGACTTGCCACTGCGTCAACAATTGTTTTGTGTGTGTCCTAAGGTCTTTAATGGGGTGTCCTCTGAATGCAGCTAAACAGCGAAAGAAGCAAAGATTGTCTGTATATGGTTTTTTGTTTGAGTCGAATTGTAAAATTTTTATGGCCCTATTATGTTGAATGAAATTGGGTATGTCTGTGAGAGTGCAGCCTATAGGAAAGTCTTGAAGGGGGTATATGTAGAAGGTCGTAGCTGGAATACTCTCTACCTGATAATTAGTATTTGGTCTGTTTTGAAGTCCTATATCTAAAATGTCTGTTTCATTTAAGTGTTCTATGAATGAGTGAAAATCATGTATATTATTAATTAATCTTGGAGTGTCTAAGGCAGTTGCGTTGTTAACTGAGCTATGAAAGAAACGAAGTTCATTTGTCTCCTTATGTCTTAAAATGAGATGGTGACTGTAATTTATTTTGTACCGTTTTGTTTGTTGTGTGAATAGCTGGTCTGTTAGTCGTGTCTGCCAGTCAATGGGATGTTTACTTAAGGGACTATGGAAATAATTAAAGGTTGAAATGTGCTTGTGGATGTTATGGTGCGTTTGTAGAGCAGTCCAATGATCGATATACGTAGCCCTTATGTCTTGTGGCAAATGATCTAACAAGTCAAGTTCGTCTTGAATGTCCATTAAATCAATGTCATTATGTTGGCTGTCTAATACGGTAAGGTCTAATAATTGTCTTTTGGTTGTTTGCTTTAAATCATTATTTGCCTTCCTTTTTTGTGTAGTTGTTGTCTCTGTAGATGTGGACGCTGCTGTTGTTGTCTCTGCCGCCGTTCTTGTCTCTGCTGCTGTTGGTGTGGTTGTTTCTGATACACCAACTGTGGAAAATATATAAAGAAAATTATAACATTATAATATATTAAACAATTATAAGTTGTTTTTATGTAACTTCTTAATAAACACACCAATACATATAAGTTAAAAAAAATTTATAACATACCAGCAACAGTCTGTGCATGGGTTTTTGTGTGTCTATTTAAATTATCTAATCTGGTGTAGACACGGCCACAAATATCACAAGTATGTCGTGTTCTATCGTGGACTGAGTCATTGTGTCGCTTTAAATCACTATTCTTGGTAAACACACGCGTACACAAAGTACATGCAAATGTTTTGCGTGCTTCCATCTGTATATGATTATAGAAAAAATAATTCAAATCTAGTTTAGAATATATAATAGACAACTTACTTTAGCCTATACACGATAAGAATACAAACCAGTTAAAAATATGTGTACAATGAGACTAATATTTACGTTTAAAATACTCGACAATAAAAAAAAAAAATATATATTTTTTTCCAATGTTTAGGGTAGGCAATCTTCCCTTAAAAATATTTTTTACAATGAGACTAATATTTTAAAGTGTTTACAAAATACTTACTCTTCAACCAAAAATACTTTAATACACCCAATACACGCTGGGGATACATATGTCAATGTATTAAACATAAATAAATTATAAAGAGAGAATGCAAAATGGTTTTATTCTATGAAACAATTATATTTATTTTCAAAATATTCAAAACTCACTTACTTTATTGTTAAGTACTGATAAGGCGCTATTTAAAATATTTTAATGCATTTAAAAAATACACAATTAGAAAAATAAATAATTTTTCCAATGTTTAGGGTGGTCAACACCCCCTTAAAAATATTTTTACAATGAGACTAATATTTT
Source organism: Anisus vortex (assembly GCA_949126835.1). NCBI lineage: Eukaryota > Metazoa > Mollusca > Gastropoda > Planorbidae > Anisus > Anisus vortex. The sequence continues at coordinate 4,915,956 of OX421500.1, forward strand.
AATACATTTAAAAAATACGTACTCTTCAAGCAACAATACTTTTATATTAGAATAAAGTTCTGTTACAAGGAATGTATGCCCTGGGGAAAAATATAAAATGTATTAAACAGAAATAAATTATAGAGAGAGAACGCAAAATGGTTTTATTCTATGAAAGTATTTTCAAAATATTAAAAACTCACTTTTTATCGCTTGGAAAAAGTTGGTCAGCCGTTAGACAGGTCTTCACAGAGCTGCTAGGCAAAGTGTGAAGGAAATAAACTACCGAGCTGTATTTATACACACCAAACACACATGCATTAACGCACCTGTTCGTGAGTAAAGCTATAATCACACATTCCCAAGAGCAGGGTAATGGCTTCCCCGTTCAGGTGGTCCATTAGCGTGCCATGTAATTAATGGTTTCCCTGTCCAGATGGTCCCTTATCGTGTCATGCGCGCTGCGCAAGGTAATTAATGGCTTCCCTGTCCAGGTGGTCCCTTATCGTGTCATGCGCGCTGCGCAAGGCAATTAATGGCTTCCCTGTCCAGGTGGTCCATTAGCGTGTCATGTAATTAATGGCTTCTCTGTCCAGATGGTCCCTTATCGTGTCATGCGCACTGCGCAAGGCAATTAATGGCTTCCCTGTCCAGATTTGATCGATAAGCCAAAACCCATTAGTGCAACAATGTTGACCTTAGTGTACTAAAACCCATTAGTGCTAAAATGTCAGTGGCCACGTGGACTAAAAAAAGAGTTTATTGATAAACCAAAACCCATTAGTGCAAAAAGTTGACCTTTAGCCCTGTACTAAGTGCCTTAGTGCAACAGCTGGTGACCAGCAAGAAGATCTGTAAGTACACATGCCAATTTTCAGGTGCCAGATAAGACAATTTTTGACCAGTGCAACGAGTAAAATGCACTTAGCGTATGACGCCAGCCAAGTGATAACATCGGAAACTGTCCATTACCTATCCAGCGGAGACTCCTGTATGGCAGTCAAAATGATGTAATATACGCAACCAAAATTAATGCGTTTAGGTAATGTGTTAATGCATGGGGCGGTCAGAACACGCTATATATAGGGTAGCTATTCTCAATGCTTATTACTGCACTTGTTCCAGAATTCCAGTCTACAACTAGTTCAATTGCCTGTTGCTATATACAGAAATATGTAAGTATTTTTGTTTTTATATCACATGTTAACTTAATTTGTATCGTTATATAGATAGCTGTACAGAAAGGTATATAATCAACTAGATATATAAACAGCTAGATAGATAAAAAGATATATAAACAGCTAGATAGCTAGATAGGTGTACAGACAGGTATATAGATAGCTAAAAAGCTATATAAACAGCCTAGATAGCTAAAAAGATATATAAACAGATAGACAGGTATATAAACAGCTAAATAGATAGGTAATTGGATAGATAGACATTAAAATATATTCAATACATTTTTTTCTAACATCATTGTACTCAGTGTAAAACATTACACATAGAGAGAGAGAGAGAGAGAGAGAGAGAGAGGCAGAGAGTGGGAGAGAGAGAGAGAGAGAGGCAGAGAGTGAGAGAGAGAGAGAGAGAGCGAGAAAGAATGAACGAGGGTGGGAGATAAACAAATAGATAAATATATTATCTACATAAATACTAATTCAACTATATATTCTGTTCATAGTTTAGTTTGCATTTACTTTATTTATAAATCTAAGCCAAATGATTCCAACAAATGCTTAATAAAACATTCTTTATAACACAACGCGTGTACTCCACAGGTGTGTTTGCCTGTGTGTGTGTGTGTGTGTGCGAATCTTTCACCGACCATCGTCCGTGGATTTAGCCAATGTGTGTGTGTGTTTTTTTCCCCAGACCAGTATACCAGAGATTCAATGAAGCGCGCAGCGGGAAGTCCACCACAGCCTCCCCGCTCACTAAAGAGTCTGTAATTTTTTTCCCCTAACTGTGTGTGTGTGTGCGAATCTTTCACTGACCAGCGTCCGTGGATTTAACAATGTGTGTGTGTTTTTTTTCCCCTGACTGTGTGTGTGTGTGCAATTAGCAAGCCGTGTCTGTGGTAAACCAAAGATCCCCCACCCTCCCCGCTCTTTACAAGAGCCCTGTATTTTTTCCCCTGCCCAGCACAAATGCAATCTATAACACCTGTTCATCGCGCGTATGTCTGATCGTGTGTGTGTGTGTGTGTATGTATGTGTAGAGCTGGTTGTGTGTTTGGTTCCAGAATGCTAGGTTGCAGCTTGCACTACGTATGCTAGTACATACATTAGTTTTCAATAAAAACAATAATTATTATTAATTTTTAATATTTTTAATATTATTAATTACAAAAGCGGAGAGGGAGAGTGCCCGCACGTATGGCTGCGTGTGTGTGTGTGTGTGTGTGTGTGTGTGTGTGTGTGTGTGTGCGCGCGCGTGTGTGTGTGTGTGTGTGTGTATGTGTGTGCTAGACTGACATAGCGAGTTTATTCTTACTGTACACCCTTGAAGATTTAACATGCTTACAATATATATATATTACTATTATTACCGTATTTATTTCAGATATTGTCACCACTAACAAAATAACAGAATCAATTTTGTGTGTAAGTTCTTTTATTTACGCTTTTGAAAATATAATAATACTTATAATACACAATGTTTACATTTAAACTATTTCACGAATAATACACATTTTATAATACTCTTTTAAATAGAAATTGATGTTTACATTTAAATAGTACATATACAGAATTATATATTTAAGTGAATATAATACATACAATAATATACATTTAAATAATATACATTTAAATAGAAATTGCTGGTTACATTTAAATAATACATATACAGAATTATATAATGTTTACGTGAATATAATACATACAATATTATACATTTAAATAATATACATTTAAATAGAAATTGATGTTTACATTTAAATAATACATATACAGAATTATATAATGTTTACGTGAATATAATACATACAATAATATACATTTAATAATATACATAAAAAAAAAACATATACATACAACATTAAACTAAAAAATATGTTAGCACTAAGTTCTGTGTGATTGTTCTAGTTTTTCAAATGCTTGAAGAATATCATCTTTTAGCAAAATTAAATTTAAAAACCCTTCTTTTGTTAACACCAGGGCGCTCGGTGAAGGTATTAAATTATCTCTTTTCCCGTGATAAGATCGCAAATGTAGCCTTGGTTTATTCATGAATAATGAGACACAAGCCATCTTTGAAGGTGTCTTTTTGTCTCCCTTGACTACCCCAGCCGGTCTCGTTGCAAAAACCCATGAATCAGCCATCTTGAAATAAAACGTCTAAATCAGAGCGTTTAGTTAATCTTTTCACAATTCTTAAAATTATAATGTCGTTAAGATATTGTCTTTGTGCTGAATTTGAAAATGGGTATAGCACTCTTTGTAGACTGAACCCACGGGCCTTTGCTAGTATAAAATAAACTGCGTACAATCCACACGTTTTAGAAACAATTGTCTGTAAATGCCGGGTATTATATAGCAGTGGTCTTGTTGAATTGTTGTTAATAAACTCTACAATCTCAGAAGACCGTGGTCCAAACCCAAAACTATCGAAGTACGTAAATTGTCCAAGTCCGTTGTAAAACAGAGAAACCCAGTGCGACCCAATTTCGACTTGTTTGTCTAGGTTTATGATAAATCCCGAGGCATTGTCAGCAGCGAGGCAGGCTGGAAGTTGATCACATGCTAAGACGAGGGTGAGTGAGAGTCGGCGTGCAAAGGTATCAGAATCAAGTATGGCTTGTAGGTGGTGTGTGTTCATTCTGAAGGGTTGGCGGGTTAATAACAGTGTTTAGGCTGTATAGTCTGTTAATATTTGCCTCGTTTTAGAGATTTCAAGTATAGAATCTTGTTCGGCATATATGATGAGTTGAATCGGTTCCTTTGTAACTGTTGCAAACTTTAATTCAATGGATATAGGGCCACTTTTAACCATCTCAAGTTGATTCCCATCTAATAGACTGGGAGTTAAGTCGAATGCCATGAGGCTATTACCGTTCCGGAAGTCATTTATTGATATTGAGTTACCTGCATCTCTTCCTATATAGCCCAGGGCTAAATTGGTTTCGAAATGGCTGGTTCCATCGCTAGTCTTTATATTTCGAAATGTTTTTGTCTGAGATCCAGCTATCGAATGACGAGTTGTAACCAAACCACTTGACTAAATACTCTTTTCCACCGCCGGCGCGTTGTCGTTCTTGTAATATGTTTTCGATCCTGTATATTTGTTTGTCTCCTACTTTTTGTAGTTCTTCTCTATAAAAAGAACCTTTTAGTTCTTCACCGGCATCATCTTTCAAAATATAAACTATTGGCTTTGTTGTTGACTTGAGCCGACTGATTGTAAACAGCTCCTCTGTCCACGCAGGTGTGTAACCCTTTTTAAAATTTTGTCGGGCTTGTGCGATTCTGACCCGGTCACCTTCTTCAAACCCTTTTCGACGTGGGGTATTAACAGGGGCGTATAAGGTATTCCACACTTGTTCTTGATTTTCTAAAGTAACATTCACGGGCGCCATTTTAATGCTTCTGTGGAATGAGCTATTATAATTTTGAAGCAATTGATCTAGTACATCAATGTAACGAAGACTATTTGTTTTCGTAAAATAGCGCCACATTTTTTCTTTTAAGGTGCGATTGAATCGTTCTACGATAGCGGCCTTAATATCTTCGTTCTCCGTGGTGAAGAAATGCACACCCTCATCTTTGAGAAATTTTTGATAAGTCTTGTTGGTAAACTCGCTCCCTTTATCGGTTTGAATCTGAAGTGGCTTCCGCTTTTCAAAAATTTGTCGTGTTGCCTCGACTAGTGCTTTAGCTGTTTTTGTCTTTATCGGGATGGCCCAAGCGAATTTACTAAATACATCCACACATGTCAGTATGTACGAAATCCCATTATTATATTTTCGTAGCCCTTGCATATCTATGAGATCAGCTTGAAATTGTTGGTTCATACCACCTGTTATAGTTGTTCGTCTTTGAAAACGCCGACGAATCGGTTTGTGTAATGTATACGTGTCCTGGTGACTTAACCATTCTTTAATTTCCTTTGTTTTAAATTTTGGATGTTTAAAAACACCACCGAAAGCGCCAGGACGAGCCGGTTCAAAATAATATCTGCGTAAGTTTACCACTCCTCCCATTGACCTTGTTTTGTACTTTTAGCTTTCCTAGTTCGTTTAGGTTGAGTTGGGGTTGTTTTGTCTTTCTCTGCGTTTTTCTGTTTCTTACTTTTCTTTGTTGATTCGGGAATCACGATTGGTGTTTCTTCTTTTTTAGGTTCAACGTCTACTTTTTTAGGTTCAACGTCTAATTTTTGTTGTTGTTGGTCCGACGCTGTTGGTGTATTTGACTGTAGCGTTGCTTGAGGCTGAGGTTTCATATCTAATAATCCTAGTGGTTTTTGTTTGTACTCGCCAAGACGAAATGTATAGCGTTGTAGAATTTGTTGGTACTGTTTGACTTTGTCGCGCGGTGATAAATCTTCCCGCTCTAAGATCTGTTGCATTTGGTTATCCAAGTCTCTTAAATTATCGTTAAGTGTATCTGGTGGTACATATGTTTTTTGATTCATAGATTCCAATAGTCGTGGGTCAATCAAAACCATTTTCTTGGCCATCTTTTAGAAACCTAGAACACCTTTAAGAACACTTAGAACCGGTCCGAGTAACGCACCTATGAAACCACCGCGTTGAAGTATTTGCTTCCGCTTTTTTACGGATAGTTTCTTTTTGGTAAGTTCTCTTAGACTGGTTTTGTGTCGACGTAAACGAAGCTTCTGATGTTTTGTAAGTGGAACGTTCCCTTTTAATACATTGTGACAACACTCGCACAGTGTGTGTATGAGTTGGGGTGTGGCATTTTTCAAAATTGCCTTTATGGCAGGTGGCTTAGCCCGACATAAACACCTTAATAGTTCTCCCTGTCGTTTCGTCTTTTCAGACATTTATTTAGGTACGTAGACAACTTGTTTCTCGTAAGGAAATATATTACTCCGTAAGCGCAAGTGATCCGGTGTGTCTTGTCGAAGGTCGAGCAGTAAATAACCATGAGGGGTCGCTGTTGCATCTTTAAAACTTTCTTGTACATAAGAAACACGCCCAGGGTACATTTGTTTTGCCAAATTTGTAATCTGTGCTCCGTCGCGAGGATTTTTAAAGAGCACTATGTAATGTGAATTTAAACTGATGGTTCTTTGTTCTTTGTTTTTTCCAGACAGGTTTTGTACAATGTATAAAACACTGATATCTCGGTGATGACTCCCTTTAGTAAACAATTTAGTAATCCGATCATCGGTTTCGGCCATTAAATCATCTATGACAACCAGACGACGTTTCTTATCTCCGACCCCCCACTGTTCCATATCAGGAAGACCTTCCACAAAATGAACACCTTTCATGGTCTCGTATATCGGTTGCCATTCGCCATAACACCAAATGATCTCTTCTGGTACAGGGTCCACCATATCAGATAGCTGTGTCAGTAATTTGTTTACAAATACTGTTTTACCGCTACCGGTTGGTCCGGCTATAAGCGCTGTGAAGGGATGTTTCCACCTTGGATCCATTGTGAGAACTGGTATGTTTTAAGCAGTGTGATTCTATTTTTTATATTTTGCTAATATGTTTTTCTATCTCTCATAGAACCATGATCAATCAACGAAATATCGAGATAATCTGGCGCCGCCTACAGGACGCTCTGATTGGTTAATAATTTAACTGGGAAGTGATTTTGAAGAATGTCAATAAAATAATATATAACGTTAAACCTATTTTTGTTTTTTCTATATGTCGTACTGTTGTCGATATCTTTAATTAGTGTAATACTTAAACCACGTGTGATAAAACCACGTGTAATAACACTACACACTATAATTAATCACATGTAATACTTAAACCACGTGATAAAATCACACAAAATAATAATTTAATAACACGTGTTAACAACACGAGGAACCGCCATCTTGGTTCCGCCATCTTTAATTAAAGCACGTGCTCAAAGCACGTGTAATACCACAAAATAACCGTGCGGTCAAAAGGTCACTAGGTCAAAAGGGCACTAGGTCACGGCCGAACGTGTAACAACACGACGAGACGCCATCTTGGATGACGTCACTTCCAGTAGGGGTCACTAGGTCACGGTCGGTCGTGTAACGACACGACAAGACGCCATCTTGGATGACGTCACTTCCGGTTGGGGTCACTTCCGGTAACGGGGTCAAAGGGCACTTCCGGATCAAAGGTCAAAGGTCAATTGAGGCGCAGAGGCGCGCGCCTCAAATACGACTCGAAAACTACACACTATACTACTCCCGCCGATAAGGCATGTCGCGTATCATAAGGTACGGTCTCCACAGTAGCATGCACTACTCGGATCATTATCGTGGTGGCTCGTTCCGATACCTGCACTGTTGCCCAGTAGCACAATTCCCAGACTCTAGGTCTAGACATCCATCCAGACACCTGGGCGGGTTTGGAGCGTACTATCGCGCTCATTGCTTCCTCCCCACCGTCTTTTTGCAGTGAAATGAGTAATCGGAAGCGCATAAGGGGCTTTCTTCTACGCATTAGCCCAGCGGTGGGCTCATAATGTGATAGGCGGATTACACTCTTTGCCGGTCTTTGAGACCCATGGGTACAGAATTGATGAATGCCAGACTGGACATTTGGGCAATTTGTTAACGTCTAAATACAAAGGAATTTTTCAAAGAACACTGTCTTAATATTTGATGTGCAACATAGATGTAATTCGTGCTTTAGAACAGGGGTAGGCAACCTTTTGATAATAGTGTTCCAAGTTCCAAAGTAGCACTTCTTAATCATTCAGTGTGCAGCACTGCTCCTTTTTTTCATGTAGATGAGAATTGAATAATTGAATTACCATTTTTTCGTGGTCTTCCACGTGCCATTGAAAACCGCTCTGCGCGCCAGGTCTGGCACGCGTGCCATAGGTTGCCGATCCCTGTTTTAGAAGACTATGTCTTGAAGTCTTGACCAGCGCGGTGAATATTTTGTTAAGCTGAATTTATCAGCAGTGCATATACACTAGGGTGAATGTTTAAAGTACACAACCCATTCCTTTATACAATGTTCTTTTCAGTGGTGTGTTCTATGTTCTACCCCCTCCCCCTCCCTTCATCCTTTCTTTCGCCGAGAATTGAAGAATGGTTCTAACATTGATGAAGCTCGATGGCCCTGTTTACAAAAAAAAAACAAAAAAAAACATCACGGGTTTTTAGACACCATATTGTTATCTTAATCTGTCTATCCATGCTGCCGGATGGAGAAAATAAAAGATACCAAATAGCAGGTCTGTGATAACCATTAAGCGAAACGGACATGGTGCATCGGACATGGTGCATCGGACATTGTGCATCATGCATGGTGCATTGGACATGGTGCATCGGGCATTGTGCATTGGACATGGCGCATCGGGCATGGTGCATTGGACATGGTGCATCGGGCATGGTGCATCGGACATGGTGCATCGGACATGGTGCATCGGACATGGTGCATCGGACATGGTGCATCGGGCATGGTGCATCGGACATGGTGCATCGGACATGGTGCATCGGACATGGTGCATCGGACATGGTGCATCGGACATGGTGCATCGGACATGGTGCATCGGACATGGTGCATCGGACATGGCGCATCGGACATGGTGCATCGGACATGGTGCATCGGACATGGTGCATCGGACATGGTGCATCGGACATGGTGCATCGGACATGGTGCATCGGACATGGCGCATCGGACATGGTGCATCAGACATGGTGCATCGGAAACATGTTGCATCGGACATGGTGTTTCAAACATGGTGCATCGGACATAGTGCATCGGACAGCAATAGAGAAAGGGAGGGGGAGGGAACACCGAATACACTTTCCATGGCACGCATTTATCACGGTCGAACTACCACAAGAGTCTTCAACAACAGCAACCATAAAAGGTTCCCTAAATCCGGGTAATACAAATTATTGTGCAAATGGCTCTGTTTATAATGTGTGAAAGATGTAGAAATACAATCCAATAACAACACATAAGGATACAAAAAAACCACCCAAATGCATTTAAGTACTTCTTCTTCCCGAGTGACGTTCCGGCACGGAATGGGTTTCCTGAAAAAAACAGGAAAACCAGTAACTTGACATCATTTTAAAACATTAATAAAAATGCAAGACTAGACTCGGATCACGGATGAACGTAGGACGCAATCATTTTCTTTATAGTAGAGAGGTCTGTAATATATAAGATAAGATATACTCCAGCTTCGGGCTTATAGGTTGGTGGGCGGGAGTCACTTCTGTACCTTTGGGCCTCAAAGTTGGCGAAGGTCATGAACCCCCAATACGCTCCCGTTAAAAGTAAACCAATGGGCTAACAACCGAATAAGTTAAATGTAATATAATTTTTTTTAAAATAGATTTAGGCTATCTTTCTGACCAAGAAAACGATAATGGGAAATTTGTATTTTTTTCTTAATTTTTCATGACTACTAGGATAGAGCTAAGCAAAGTTAGTAGGATACTGCGTGGTCTTCGTGTGTACTGTACCCGATAATTTGGCTCCAATGTTAAACCTTGTTCTCTCGCTATATATCTATATATATAAAATGAGACTGTTAGTCCCCATACGGATCCCCATTGGTCAATTTGAAATCACGTGAGTTTGTGTCACTGATCTATTTAGGCCTAGCCCTATATACCGTCTAATAATTTTTCACATAGGCCATGTGTCTTCGATAGCACAGTGGTAAACGTAGTGGACTGCTATACGGGCGACCAGCGTTCGATTCTCCAGTTAGACTATACTTTTTTTCTTCGACAATTAATTTTTCAAACTTTTAAAAACAAAAGACATTGTAAATCTAGGCAATATAGATTTTATAAAATAAAAATATTTGCCTATATTTTTTACCCGATTACAATATTTATTTACTTTCCTAAAATAATAATTTAAATATAAGATTTATAGCTTTCTTTTAAGTGTAGTTTATACATTTGTTATCTGCACCTCAGACAGTCCTGTTTATTTTTCACCCGGGCAACGCCGGGCAATGTAGCTTGTATATATATATATATATATCCTTCGTTTGTAACCTGAGGCAAAGTTCGTTAACCAATACACAAAACGAATTTCAAAGTTGCTGTTTGTAACCCGAATCGTTCAATACTTTAGGCGTTCGTAGCCCGAGGCACTATTCGTTAACTGATACACAAAACAAATTTCAAACTAAAGAGTTAGCCAGAAGACATTTGCATGAACATAAACCATTTAAGAACTCCATTTGAAATCCTGTAATGTAAGCCAGTGTGTGTTTGTTTGCGTTGTGTTCCCTGTGTAGTTTCAGATGTGATTTTTTTTGTTCACAGCTCATTCTAGATCAGTGATTCCCAACCTTCCTAAAGCCGCCACCCCCTTAACACAGTCCATCATGGTGTGGCCACCCCCAACGAAAAACATTGTTTTTGTCGCTGTTCAAGTGTTTGTTCACAGAAATGATCATGTAATCCTTTTGACTGGTTCAATGTCATGTTCCTCAAAGAAAGCAAAAAAGGTATAGGCGTCTCGGTTCCTAAGACCAGCGAAAAATATAACATGTGTCTTCCGGTGGTCTTTGGCGACCACGAAATGATGATTCGACCCTCAAAGGGATATCCACCCACAGGCTGGGAACCGCTGTTCTAGATTTACCCAAATTAGAAAACGGGGGAAGTTAATACCAAAATAAAAAATTCATCCAAATGTTATTTTTAATCCGAGTAGAAAACAACTGCCACCCAAGTTAAATACACTGATCCATTTAGATTAATATTTTGTTCTTTATAAGATTTGAAAACCTTCCTTTTTTATACCTCCACCTCTCCAACCTTTTCTCTCGTTCTGTCTGTGTATGTGTATGTCTGTGTGTGTTAGGGTATATAGCACGTATCAATGTTATCAGTTTGGTAAGCTTGTGTTTTAAAAAAAAATGCCATTTTCTTTGGCACAGTTTTATTGAATTAAATTTGTATGAACTGTCCCCACTATCTTCAAGGACATCTAAGTCGCTTTGCAGGGAAGTTAAGGGCTGTCTTCCTTTCGGCTGAATTGCACTATTTAGTGCACCTGTCCTACACATTGCCTAAAATTAGTATCTCAAACTAGCTACCAAGTGCACATTGCCTTAGCGCTTGATCTACAAATAGCTACCAATTGCATTGTGCCTAAATATTGTTTCTACAATTAGCTACCAAGTGCACATTGAATAAACATTTGTATCTACAATAAGCTACCAAGTGCACATTGAATAAAAATGGTATCTACAATAAGCTACCAAGTGCACATTGAATAAACATTTGTAGGCCTATCTACAATTAGCAACCAAGTGTATAATGCCTAAATATTTTATCTACAATTAGCTACCAAGTGCACATTGAATAAACATTGTATCTCAAATTAGCTACCAAGTGCACATTGTCTACACATTCAATCACAATAGGCTATCAAGTGCACATTGCCTACACATTTAATCACCAATAAGTTACGATGTGCACATTGCCTAAACATTTAATCACCAATAAGTTACGATGTGCACATTGCCTACACATTCAATCTCTATAAGTTATCAAGTGCACATTGCCTACACATTTAATTACCAATAGGTTACGATGTGCACATTGCCTATACATTTCATCACCAATAGGTTAACGGATGCACATTGTCTATGACTCAATGCTGTTTATAAAACAAATACAAGACGAAATAAGAATAAATAGTAATTGATATTTGACATTTTCTAGCCGGCGGGAGAGATATTAAAACTCCATTTTGGGATCTTATCTGATATTTCACGAAGGTCCTTTCTTAAAAGAGATTATTTCGTCATATTATATGCTTTTCCCATGATTTTTTAAAGCCCTGTCTTGCAGTTTTATAAATGATGCACACGTAGGCCTAATTGTTTTTCCCAATGACTAGTTTTATGTTTCTTTGCAACCAAGGGATACATTTATTTGAATTTATCTTTTGTTGATATAATAAGATAAGTGTTTTGTCCCTTTATATCTTTCTGAGTAGTTGATTAGATTATAGTAGTGTATTTCTAAGTTAGAATTTAATCCATTTTTTAAAAATATTATTGCTCATTTACTTTTAATTATTAATTTGGGAAATGGTTAAAAAATGAGTGAATTCATCACATTAAGGGTTCCAGCCCTCCAGCCAACCAATCATTGCCGCCCTGCCGAATGGCATCGGGGCATGGAATGGGTTGCATGAACAAACCAGAAAAACCAGTAACTTAAAATCATTTAAAACATTAATAAAGATGCAAGACTAGACTCGATGTGAAATTATAGATTTTTTTTCTAATAAATAGATTATTATAAACATATGTGTCTCTGTGTCTGTACTTATATGGACCGGACTCGTTTCATGAGCCTTAGTCACAATCACAATAGGCCTACACCAAATTTCTAAGGGATAATGTTGCCATCACAATTAAGACACGCAAAATAAGATCTAGAATCAAAACTTAGTTGTTATTTTTGTGAATATCAAAAACACACATTTTGAAGCCCAAAACTAAGATCTTTAAAACACCTGCTCACCCGTCGCCTTCTTGGGCGAGTACTTGGTCCAAGCTGACATTAAGTTGTAACACCTTATTTCATTTCTTTGTTTCCACACAAACCGTGGTAGGGTGGACGTCAGTTAATCGATAAGGCATTGTCTCCTTTTGTGTACTGGCGATTTTATTTTTTTTATAAGAAGGAGAACAGAAAATCGCACACACACACATACACAACTAGAGGTCATAAGGGATGGGTATTTCGAATGTGTGAGTGTGTTTGTTTGTTGGTTTTTATAGGGGGGGGGGATAGATTTAGTGACATTGACGGATCATGTGACCAGCTTTTATAACCGAGACAACAATAACAAAAATACAACAACTGAACTGACCTCATTATTATTCACTGTCATACCCAGTAGCATCCATCCAACTCCCTTTAATGTCTTTACTTCTTCGGGAAAACCCAAATTCCCCTTCCTTTTTCCACAAACCCATCACTAAAACCAAGACCAACAATTTAAATAGAAACAAACGTCGTTAAGTAAAAAAAAAAAAGTTTCGCCAATTAAATAGCCACACCCTGATGAATGTCTTTTTTTCTTTTCTTTCTTCAAATAGGCAAAACATATTTCTAACGTTTCCTCCCATGCAAACCGATCCACTATACCCCCCACCCGCCATTCTCACTCCAACCATTACTCCACCCCCTCCCCCCCCCCCCCCCTGCTTGCAACCAATGATCTCACCTCCCCCAACCACACCATTACCCCCACTCCCGTTCTGATCGTTATCGTTCTTTACCCAACAATAAAACTTGCAAGAGTTTCAAAATGTCATAAAAGGCTGTAAAGATATTTCATCTGCCAAGTAATAAAAGAAATATTTTTTTTAGTGACTTGGGACTGAATATTTTTATAAAATTATTGATATAATTTTAATATGAAAATAATCCGAAAGAAGGGTGTGTTGCCTACTTGCATGCCATCCTACAGCCCTCTTGTTCAATAAGCATAATAATAACATTTATAAACACATCCACAGAAGATGAAAGAACGTTTTGCTTGTATTGCCAAAGCATTTATAAAAGCCTCTACAGAAGTTGAAAGAACTTATTGCTTGTATTGTCAAAGCATTTATAAACACATCTACAGAAGACAAAAAGCCTATTGCTTGTTTTGTCAAAGCATTTATAAACACATCTTCTTCTATCCCATAACCCGAGTGAGGGTCGTTGGGGCACCATTTTTTTGACGGTTGGATGATCCTACGCCATTCGTCTCGGTCCTGCGCCGCCCTCTGGGAGTTTGCAAGAGACAAGCCGCTCCACTCCTTGATATCATCATCCCATTGTCTCTTCTGCTGCCTCTCTTTCTACCACCCCGCACTGTGCCCTGCAAGATGGTTTTCGCCAGGCCTTCGGATCTTGCCACATGCCCGAACTATCTGAGTTTTCTGGATTTAATTGCGCTGAGCAGATCCTCGTGAGGGCCGATGCGCTCCCTGGCGATGGCAGTTTTTATGTACGGCTGTGAAACATGGACACTCAGAGCCCTGGACATGCCTACGTAAAATATAAAACATCTCCTACAAAGATCGAGTAATAAATGAGTCTGTCCGTGAACGTCATCGGACCTCACGAGGATCTATAAACACATCTACAGAAGATGAAAAAACGTATTGCTTGCATTGTCAAAGCATTTATAAACACATCTACAGAAGATGAAAGAGCCAATTGCTTTTTTATCATAGCATTTATAAACACATCTACACAGTGGCGTACCGAGGGCTGGTGTCACCCGGTGCGGTAAACTTTGGGTGTCACCCCCCCTCCCCGCCCACGACTTTCACAATAGTTTTCGTCTCCTTAAAACAAGCCAAGTTCAAATATGACAAAAACAATATTAATTTAATGTTAGAGAATAAAAGCAATAAACAACTGATCCAACCGTACGGATTGTTATTTTTACATTAAAAGTACCTTAAATTTTTTCTTTCCTGCTCTTCAAAACTGCAAACTTGTCAATCACCTCATCAAAATCTATATCATTCACAGTATCCCTTTCAATCGATAACATAGCCAGATCAGAAAGTCTTGATTGTCCCATGGTGAATCGTAAATAGCTTTTTATAAGCTTTAATTTTGAAAAGCTCCCGTTCACTTGAAGCCACAGACACACATACTGCTAGAAATAATTGAAGGCCTAGCGAGAGTGTTGGAAGAGATTCTATGAAGTCCCATTTAGCTATGAATTTCAAAATATCTAATACTGACCAGTCCATGGCTTTTTTAAGGTCAATATCAGCTGCCTTTAATTGTCGTCTTAGCCGTGGTACTTCTTTTAAGAGATCATCTTCGGATAGCTCATCGTAGAAAGAGGTTAATTTTGGAACGGACACCAATAACTCTTCTTCACTTGCTGACAGTAGAATCTTGGGCTAAACAGCCTCAAACATATCTGTAACGTCCTTAAACGCCGTTGATCTGATCTGGAGTTCAGATTGAAAGCGATCAATAAACTCTAACATTCCCCTACTGCTTTCTTCTCGCATGGAAATTCCAGCATCTCCTAATTTTCCCCTGCCATTATCTTCTTGAATCTTAATCTCCTCTCTACCGAAATTCCATGTTGGTCTGATTTTATAAGTGCTTGTTCAAAAGCATGCTCCACCAATTGACTCCGCTTTTCGTGCAAAACAATCCTAAGGCGTCTAGCTTAGTCACCACTTTATCAAGAGTTAAGTCTTTAGTATGCAGGTACTGCTGTGTAAGATTATCTTCTTCAAGTTTATCAGCCCAAAAATTAAGGTAGTAGATAAACGTGAAATTACAGACCGCATGTAAAAGTCCTTGTCTTGTGTCCAAATTTTAACGAGGATCTTATAAAGCTTCAATCGCCGGAATACATTCATCAAACTTATCTTTCACTGTTTTAACAGCAGCATGATGAGCGCGCCAAAGTTTTGTAGATAACCTTTTCAAAGACATCTCGGTGTGTTCAATTAAAACATCCCATTGAAGAGTGGAAGCAGCAAAGAAGGAAAGCATTCTCTCAAGGGCACCAAAAAATGTTATACTTGAAGCAGTTTCGGCAAAAGTTAAGAGAATGGCCCAAACATCTGTTGATGTCCTAAATTACTTTTGGACCATCAAACAGTATTATCAGTCTCTTCAGAGTGTTTCTGCTATAGTTGCTGAATTACTTTTTATCAAACATCAAAACAGACGACTTCACCACAATATAAATTCTAACTTGTAATCAATAAGAGAACGCCTTGTTGCAGCATATGATTTAATAACAATTCATTAACAGTTCACACTTCACATCCAATGAACAAATATAGCTTTATAGTAGCAACATAATATACATTTTTATTAATATGTTCTGAGTCTAATAATGCTTGCGTTCCTTACAAGCTATGAGAAAATACTTAAGAATCAACGTGGGCAGTCACATGACTCGACACTTCCGATATAGGTTTTCTTAATACCCAAAAATGTGTTTTATTTCGACTTTTTAATTCTTAATTTAGTCACTACCTATATATATTTTATTTGCTCTATAGCAACATCCATTAAAAATAGATTTCTTGCTCTCTTTTTTCAAAATGGCTTGAACACCTTCATGGATTCCAGACATTGTGGCAGCATTGTTGTAACCTTGAGATCTGCACATCATTATATCAAATCCGTCTCTTTTGAGATTTTTAGGAATGTCAGAACTGAGGTTGTCAGCTTTTTTCCCCCTGAGAGAAAAATATCAAAGAAACGCTTCTCTCACTTCAACTTTCCCACTGTGGATTTTCACATATCTGATCATATCAGACATTTGGTCAGTGTGTGATATATTAGGTGTGCTGTCAAACATAATAACAAAATACCTTGCGACCTTTATATCCATAACAAGATTTTTCTTTGCATGGTTGGCTAGTACATTTATAAATTCATTTTTAATGAAAGTGAAAGATAAGATACAGATGCTTTCCCTGTACATGTACTTATCTTTAGTCTCATTAGGTGCTCTTTCAGCACTGGGTCATATTTGGAAAGCATCTCAATCATCTCAAGAAAGTTTCCTTTATTCAACGAGGATTCATCTTCGTTGTGGCCACGAAATGCCAGATTTTGCTTTGCAAGAAACAATGTAATATCAATCAGGCTGTGTAGGATATTCCTCCACTTTTCTTCTCCCTATCCATCAAGGCAATACTTTCGGCATCAATTGTTGTATGTAGCTTAAGTCCTGCTGCCAATGTTTTCCATTTTTCAAGGCAACATAGGTGCTCTTCAGATGTCTCATGATTATGTAGTTTTGGGCCCAGTTTCTACCACTTATCAAACCCAGTAACAAATTTAGATGTTGTATCGGTAACATCAACAGCAAACAATCTGCAGCAAAAACAGTATAATTTATCACTGACAAGTTAGTAAACCATCCTTGAACGCATTATTTTCTCCCCATTGTGCATTACATTGTAGAACCATTGTAAAATGAAATTTCTTTTTAACATTGGTTGTTTCATCCGGGTGTCACCCCCTGAGAGGTAGTCACCCTGTGCGGTCCGCACCCCCGCACCCCCCTCGGTACGCCACTGCATCTACAGAAGACAAAATAGCCTATTGCTTGTTTTGTCAAAGAATTTATAAACACATCTACAGAAGACAGAACATCCTAGTGCTGGTTTTGTCAGAGCATTTATAAACACATCTACAGAAGACAGAAGAGCCTAGTGCTGGTTTTGTCAGAGCATTTATAAACACATCTACAGAAGACAGAACATCCTAGTGCTGGTTTTGTCAGAGCATTTATAAACACATCTACAGAAGACAGAAGAGCCTATAACTTGTTCTGTGACAGACTTGCGACTTGCGTTTGACAGAGAGAATCAATGACTAAAGCCGCTTTCTGTGAGAAAACACAACATAGCGTGACACTGTGGTTCTTTTACTGTGGGCTTGGGTTGTGTGTGTGTGTTTGGGGGGGGGGGGGGGGCTTGTTGAGGACTCCCACCCTTCTCCGCCACTTTAACGACCCTATCTATTTTACTGTAGTTATTGATTTGTTTGTTTATTTTGTCTAGTTTGAGAGACCGGGCTGGTTTTCAAATTCAAATGATTGGACTGTCCATCATCAGTAATATGTTCATTGATGTGCTTAGTAATCTTTCAACCCGGAAAACGTATTACCTATATTCAACAAACATTAGAAATTTATCAATTCTATTTCGCGGACCTCTATTTTTCAAGTAAGACATTTTAAAGCTTTTTGGATTACCTGTTCCGCTTCGAGAATTTTTATGGTAAGTTTTTGCTGAGACCTTTATTTTCGTTACAATGCTAGTGTTTGATAACAGAAAAAAAAAAAAGAAAACTACTATATTGAACTACAGTAAATTCGCTCCGAGCTAAAACTTAAAAACTAATATATTAAAAATCACGCAAATGGCAGAGTTCAAATTGAATTGTGTTAGATTGTTATCACAAGTTTGCTTAGTGTGGATAATCAGGCTGTGGTGGTGTATTTGACGAGCATTTGATTCAAAATATATCGTGTCAGGTTTACATGTCTAGACTTCTTAGCTTAGCGTGCATATCCTAATGGTGTTTAAGGCTAAGAATATTTATTGAGAAGGTCGTGCTCTCAACGGACTAATGTAAATATACCTTTAGAAATGTTTACAATTTTCTTTTTACTGTAAGGAGCACGATGCATATAATATTTGTTTCTGCTTCTTATGGCATTCAGGATCTTTTTGCTTTCTTGCAGTAAACGCCAGAAAAAAATATTGTATGTCTTTTAATCTTTTTTTTTCTAAACCTGTTATTTGTTATTGTGGAGGCATGGTGGCCGAGCGGCAGCGCATTGAAATGGCGTACCGAACGTCCTGGCTTCGAATCCTGGTGAAAGCTAGGATTTCCAGGCCAGTTTCTGTGGCCATGGTATACAAGGGGGGGGGGCAGCACGATGCCCGGCCGCTTTTACTTCACCCCCAACTAATGTCACGTTCCCATCAAAGCTGGGTAGACTTAGGGACACCTTCTAGTCCCGGTAAAGAATCCTAGCCCTCACCAGGATTCGAACCCAGGATCTCGTTGTGTCTAAGGGTGTTTGTGGGTGTCTGCGTGTGTCTACGTGTATCTGTGCGTGTCTGCGTGTGTCCGTGTGTGTCTTTGTGTATGTGTGTTGTCTGCGTGTGTCTGTGTGTATTGTATGTGTGTGTCTGCGTATGTCTTTGTGTCTGTATGTGTCCGTGTGTGTCTGTGTATCAGTGTGTATTGTCTGCATGTGCCTGTGTGTGTTGTCTGTGTGTGTCCGTGTGAGTCTGTGTGTATTGTATGCGTGTGTCCGCGTGTGTATTTGTGTCTGTGTGTGTCTGCGTGTGTCTGCGTGAGTCTGCGTGTGTCTGCGAGTGTCTGCGTGTGACTGCGTGTGTCTGTGTGTCTGTGAGAATGTGTGTATTGTCTGTGTATCTGTTGTTGTTTGTTGTTGTCTGTGTGTCTGTGTGTGTCCGTGTTTGTCTGTGTGTCAATATGTATTGTCCGTGTGTGTCTGTGTATGTCTTTGTGCTCGTCTATCTTTTCTTTTCTTTTTGTTTTACGATACGACGTATTTGAAAATGTATTTGATAAGTGTCGTTGATGTCCAAATGAAATAAAAAAAAAATCAATTTCTATATTTTTTACTCTCGTCTTTATTTTAAAGTAAGTCATGTTTTTGTTTTTTAAAGTTGACACCTTTTCGACTTAGTGTTTGATAAGAGTACATAGTACATACACATTCAAATGTAGGCTATAGATTTTTTTTTTCTAAGCTTCCCCCCCCCCCCTCCTGTTTGCACCCTTTTTAAAAGCATATGTTGAAAAAATATGTGAATACCTTTAGATCTAAATGCTTTTTTTTTCAAACAGAAGAGAGCAGGTTTTCCAGGCACGAAATGTCGTAATGTCTTTTAGAGAGAAAAAAAAAATATGGAGTTTTTCTATTGGGTGATAGTAGACCTATTCAGTGAGTGGGGGAGGAGGGAGAGGTGGGGAAGGGGAGGAGGGAATTTAAAGGGTTCACCAAAGAATATGAAAATTGGGTTAAACTAGAAAACCAGTAAAAGAAAAAGGAAAGAGATTTGACTTTTCTTTTGTTTTTAATGTTGATAACCTTTTGAAGATTTCGTAAAGCATAAGGAGTCTAAATGTGGATATTTTGTTTTCAAGAGAATCGGGGATGGGGGAGGGGGTCTTCAAATATGTTGTTAGGGGTGCAGGTGGGTGCGGGGCGAAGGGGGAGGGTTCACTATCAAAAATGTTTGAGTCTGTAAATGTTGTCTTGTATCCGAGTATGTAATTGTTGTCTTGTATCGCCTGAAGTCTTGTATCCGATTATTGTCTTGTATCGCCTGAATCCTTGTATCCGATTATGTAATTGTTGTCTTGTATCACCTGAATCCTTGTATCCGATTATGTAATCCCGCAGTTTTGATGCATTTCCCATAAAGGGTAGGCGCAAGCGGTTGGACGTCCCTGTCCACTCTAAGACCCTGCAAGGTGGGGGGGGGGGCAATCTGCAAACACACACAGACACACAAGATGAAGATTTTTGCTTTCTACGCCTGTCCCTGGTTTAAGTCTAGTCTTGCATTTTTATAAGGGTTTTAAATGATCTTGAATTGTTCACTTTATTGGTTTTGTTCCGGCAACCCATTCCATGCCCGGATGCCACTCGGGAAGAAAGAGAAATGTCCATGCGTTTATTCCTACGTCTATCTGGGTATTGTAAGTATTGAGTAAGTGGTGTGTAGGCTATTGATAAGTGTGCTGTATTTAGAAGTCAGAATTTAAGGCTTTATGTATTATGAATGTTTGTGCTATTTAATCTTCATGTAGAAATTTCGTTTCTGGTTTGCATCCTACGAAAATTAACGCGCTTATTGCTTCCTCCCCACAGAGCCGCGGGGGTCCCTTGGCGGTACAATGAGTCTCAGACGACCAGCAGGGGACCGTCTCCCCAATGCGTTAGCCCACCGGTGTGCTCTTGGTACAAGCGTAGTGCTGGTTTCCACACTTCGCCGCTTTGATGCCCGTGGGTTCGCATTAGACGCTATAGTTCTATTGGTATTTTTGACACACGTTAACATTCTATATCCATTCCATTTAGAGAGGGGAAGATGCCCGAGCGGTAGCTCATTCCGCTGGCGTACCGAAAGTTCTGGGTTCGAAGCCTGGTGAAGTTCAATATTTGTTCCCGGGACTAGAGGGTGTCCCTGAGGTCGATCCTGCTCTGATGGGTACTAGACTTTAGTTGCGGTAAAGTAAATTCGGCTGGGCATTGTGCTGGTCACACAATCCCCTAGCTGGCTATAGAAACTGGTGAACGATGCTTTACCGGCCCCATGGATCAATCAGACGTCATAGTTCTATTGGTATTTTGGACACACGTTAAAATAGATTTAAGTGTAAAAATAAGTCTATATCCAATGCATTTAGGACATTTAGGACTATGTCAGAATGTATTTCATACATCAAACGTAACTGAGGCTTCTTTCTTTATAGAGGACTACTGCCTCCTACCATTAAACATGGTTGGAATCTAGATTTGAGCTTTGATTAGAGTTTTAGATGTTGTGATACTACAGGCCTGGAAACTGCTATTGAAACTCAACCGTTCTCCTTATTTAAAGTAATCAAACCGTGACAGTGTTGTTTACCTTAAGTGTGTCACATAGGGTATTACAAGTTTACCGACATTCACGGTCCAAGGAACATTGCCTGTGCAATGGAACATGCAGGCACCGGAACTCTCCGTATGTGTGTTCAGACAAGGATGCATTGAAAATCGGCGACGCTTGAAATCAGTGAATATGCTGGTGTATCTTTATGTGTAGGTGTGTGTGTGTGTGTATGTTGTTGAGACAAGACGTTTTTAAACACACAAAAAAAAAGAAAATACGGAGAACCACACGTGTATTTAAATATAGTTTAGCAAACACAAGACCTTGGGTCAAAGCCACGGCCAAATAGCACACACTCACACACACACAACCAAGGGTCAAAGACACAGCCAAATAACACACACTCACGCACACACACAACCAAGGGTCAAAGACACAACCAAATAGCACACACACAAACACACACACACAACCAAGGGTCAAAGACACAACCAAAAAGTTCACACACACACACACACACACACACAACCAAGGGTCAAAGACACAACCAAACAGCACACACTCACACACACACAACCAAGGGTCAAAGACACAACCAAATAGCACACACACACACACACACAACCAAGGGTCAAAGACACAACCAAATAGCACACACACACACACACACACAACCAAGGGTCAAAGACACAACCAAATAGCACACACACACACACACACAACCAAGGGTCAAAGACACAACCAAACAGCACACACTCAAACACACACACAACCAAGGGTCAAAGACACAGCCTAATAGCACACACACACACACACACACAACCAAGGGTCAAAGACACAACCAAACAGCACACACACACACACAACCAAGGGTCAAAGACACAGCCAAATAGCACACACTCACACACACACACACAACCAAGGGTCAAAGACACAGCCTAATAGCACACACTCACACATACACAACCAAGGGTCAAAGACACAACCAAACAGCACACACTCACACACACACACAACCAAGGGTCAAAGACACAGCCTAATAGCACACACTCACACATACACAACCAAGGGTCAAAGACACAGCCAAATAGCATACACTCACACACACACACAACCAAGGGTCAAAGACACAACCAAATAGCACACACACACACACACACACAACCAAGGGTCAAAGACACAACCAAATAGCACACACACACACACACACACAACCAAGGGTCAAAGACACAACCAAATAGCACACACACACACACACACACAACCAAGGGTCAAAGACACAACCAAATAGCACACACACACACAACCAAGGGTCAAAGACACAACCAAACAGCACACACTCACACACACACAACCAAGGGTCAAAGAAACAAACAAATAGCACACACACACACACACACACAACCAAGGGTCAAAGACACAACCAAATATTACACACACACACACACACACACACAACCAAGGGTCAAAGACACAACCAAATAGCACACACACACACACACACACACAACCAAGGGTCAAAGACACAACCAAACAACACACACTCACACACACACACAACCAAGGGTCAAAGACACAGCCTAATAGCACACACTCACACATACACAACCAAGGGTCAAAGACACAACCAAACAGCACACACACACACACACAACCAAGGGTCAAAGACACAACCAAACAGCACACACTCACACAAACACAACCAAGGGTCAAAGACACAACCAAATAGCACACACTCACACACACACACACAACCAAGGGTCAAAGACACAGCCTAATAGCACACACTCACACATACACAACCAAGGGTCAAAGACACAACCAAATAGCACACACTCACACACACAACCAAGGGTCAAAGACACAGCCTAATAGCACACACTCACACATACACAACCAAGGGTCAAAGACACAGCCAAATAGCACACACTCACACACACACACAACCAAGGGTCAAAGACACAACCAAATAGCACACACACACACACACACACAACCAAGGGTCAAAGACACAACCAAATAGCACACACACACACATACACAACCAAGGGTCAAAGACACAGCCTAATAGCACACACTCACACACACACATACACAACCAAGGGTCAAAGACACAACCAAATAGCACACACACACATACACAACCAAGGGTCAAAGACACAACCAAATAGCACACACTCACACACACACATACACAACCAATGGTCAAAGACACAACCAAATAGCACACACTCACACACACACATACACAACCAAGGGTCAAAGACACAACCAAATAGCACACACACACACACACATACACAACCAATGGTCAAAGACACAACCAAATAGCACACACACACACACAACCAAGGGTCAAAGACACAACCAAACAGCACACACTCACAAACACACAACCAAGGGTCAAAGACACAACCAAATAGCACACACACACACACACACAACCAAGGGTCAAAGACACAACCAAATAGCACACACACACACACACACACAACCAAGGGTCAAAGACACAACCAAATAGCAAACACACACACACACACAACCAAGGGTCAAAGACACAACCAAACAGCACAAACTCACACACACACACAACCAAGGGTCAAAGACACAGCCTAATAGCACACACACACACACAGACACAACCAAGGGTCAAAGACACAACCAAACAGCACACACACACACACAACCAAGGGTTAAAGACACAGCCAAATAGCACACACTCACACACACACACACAACCAAGGGTCAAAGACACAGCCTAATAGCACACACTCACACATACACAACAAAGGGTCAAAGACACAACCAAATAGCACACACTCACACACACACACAACCAAGGGTCAAAGACACAGCCTAATAGCACACACTCACACATACACAACCAAGGGTCAAAGACACAGCCAAATAGCATACACTCACACACACACACAACCAAGGGTCAAAGACACAACCAAATAGCACACACACACACACACACACAACCAAGGGTCAAAGACACAACCAAATAGCACACACACACACACACACACACAACCAAGGGTCAAAGACACAACCAAATAGCACACACACACACACACACACACAACCAAGGGTCAAAGACACAACCAAATAGCACACACACACACACACAACCAAGGGTCAAAGACACAACCAAACAGCACACACTCACACACACACAACCAAGGGTCAAAGAAACAAACAAATAGCACACACACACACACACAACCAAGAGTCAAAGACACAACCAAATAGCACACACACACACACACACACACAACCAAGGGTCAAAGACACAACCAAATAGCACACACACACACACACACAACCAAGGGTCAAAGACACAACCAAACAACACACACTCACACACACACACAACCAAGGGTCAAAGACACAGCCTAATAGCACACACTCACACATACACAACCAAGGGTCAAAGACACAACCAAACAGCACACACACACACACAACCAAGGGTCAAAGACACAACCAAACAGCACACACTCACACAAACACAACCAAGGGTCAAAGACACAACCAAATAGCACACACTCACACACACACACACAACCAAGGGTCAAAGACACAGCCTAATAGCACACACTCACACATACACAACCAAGGGTCAAAGACACAACCAAATAGCACACACTCACACACACAACCAAGGGTCAAAGACACAGCCTAATAGCACACACTCACACATACACAACCAAGGGTCAAAGACACAGCCAAATAGCACACACTCACACACACACACAACCAAGGGTCAAAGACACAACCAAATAGCACACACACACACACACACACAACCAAGGGTCAAAGACACAACCAAATAGCACACACACACACACACACACACAACCAAGGGTCAAAGACACAACCAAATAGCACACACACACACACACAACCAAGGGTCAAAGACACAACAAAACAGCACACACTCACACACACACACAACCAAGGGTCAAAGACACAGCCTAATAGCACACACTCACACATACACAACCAAGGGTCAAAGACACAACCAAACAGCACACACACACACACAACCAAGGGTCAAAGACACAACCAAACAGCACACACTCACACAAACACAAACAAGGGTCAAAGACACAGCCTAATAGCACACACTCACACATACACAACCAAGGGTCAAAGACACAACCAAATAGCACACACTCACACACACACACACAACCAAGGGTCAAAGACACAGCCTAATAGCACACACTCACACAATCACAACCAAGGGTCAAAGACACAACCAAATAGCACACACTCACACACACACACAACCAAGGGTCAAAGACACAACCAAATAGCACACACTCACACACACACACACAACCAAGGGTCAAAGACACAGCCTAATAGCACACACTCACACACAACCAAGGGTCAAAGACACAGCCTAATAGCACACACTCACCTACACACACAACCAAGGGTCAAAGACACAGCCTAATAGCACACACTCACACATACACAACCAAGGGTCAAAGACACAGCCAAATAGCACACACTCACACATACACACACAACCAAGGGTCAAAGACACAACCAAATAGCACACACTCACACACACACACACAACCAAGGGTCAAAGACACAGCCTAATAGCACACACTCACACATACACAACCAAGGGTCAAAGACACAGCCTAATAGCACACACTCACACATACACAACCAAGGGTCAAAGACACAACCAAATAGCACACACTCACACAAACACAACCAAGGGTCAAAGACACAACCAAATAGCACACACTCACACACACACATACACAACCAAGGGTCAAAGACACAACCAAATAGCACACACTCACACATACACAACCAAGGGTCAAAGACACAACCAAATAGCACACACTCACACAAACACAACCAAGGGTCAAAGACACAACCAAATAGCACACACTCACACACACACACACAACCAAGGGTCAAAGACACAACCAAATAGCACACACTCACACATACACAACCAAGGGTCAAAGACACAGCCTAATAGCACACACACACACAAACACAACCAAGGGTCAAAGACACAACCAAATAGCACACACTCACACATACACACACAACCAAGGGTCAAAGACACAACCAAATAGCACACACTCACACATACACAACCAAGGGTCAAAGACACAGCCTAATAGCACACACACACACAAACACAACCAAGGGTCAAAGACACAACCAAATAGCACACACTCACACACACACAACCAAGGGTCAAAGACACAACCAAATAGCACACACTCACACATACACAACCAAGGGTCAAAGACACAGCCTAATAGCACACACTCACACAAACACAACCAAGGGTCAAAGACACAACCAAATAGCACACACTCACACACACACACAACCAAGGGTCAAAGACACAACCAAATAGCACACACTCACACACACACAACCAAGGGTCAAAGACACAGCCTAATAGCACACACTCACACATACACAACCAAGGGTCAAAGACACAACCAAATAGCACACACTCACACAAACACAACCAAGGGTCAAAGACACAACCAAATAGCACACACTCACACAAACACAACCAAGGGTCAAAGACACAACCAAATAGCACACACTCACACACACACACACAACCAAGGGTCAAAGACACAAGCAAATAGCACACACTCACACACACACACAACCAAGGGTCAAAGACACAGCCTAATAGCACACACTCACACATACACAACCAAGGGTCAAAGACACAGCCTAATAGCACACACTCACACAAACACAACCAAGGGTCAAAGACACAACCAAATAGCACACACTCACACACACACATACACAACCAAGGGTCAAAGACACAACCAAATAGCACACACTCACACACACACACACAACCAAGGGTCAAAGACACAACCAAATAGCACACACTCACACACACACATACACAACCAAGGGTCAAAGACACAACCAAATAGCACACACTCACACACACACATACACAACCAAGGGTCAAAGACACAACCAAATAGCACACACTCACACACACACATACACAACCAAGGGTCAAAGACACAACCAAATAGCACACACTCACACACACACATACACAACCAAGGGTCAAAGACACAACCAAATAGCACACACACACATACACAACCAAGGGTCAAAGACACAGCCTAATAGCACACACTTACACACACACATACACAACCAAGGGTCAAAGACACAACCAAATAGCACACACACACATACATACACAACCAAGGGTCAAAGACACAGCCTAATAGCACACACTCACACACACACATACACAACCAAGGGTCAAAGACACAACCAAATAGCACACACACACATACACAACCAAGGGTCAAAGACACAACCAAATAGCACACACTCACACACACACATACACAACCAATGGTCAAAGACACAACCAAATAGCACACACTCACACACACACATACACAACCAAGGGTCAAAGACACAACCAAATAGCACACACACACACACACACATACACAACCAATGGTCAAAGACACAGCCTAATAGCACACACTCACACATACACAACCAAGGGTCAAAGACACAGCCTAATAGCACACACTCACACAAACACAACCAAGGGTCAAAGACACAACCAAATAGCACACACTCACACACACACATACACAACCAAGGGTCAAAGACACAACCAAATAGCACACACTCACACACACACACACAACCAAGGGTCAAAGACACAACCAAATAGCACACACTCACACACACACATACACAACCAAGGGTCAAAGACACAACCAAATAGCACACACTCACACACACACATACACAACCAAGGGTCAAAGACACAACCAAATAGCACACACTCACACACACACACATACACAACCAAGGGTCAAAGACACAACCAAATAGCACACACTCACACACACACATACACAACCAAGGGTCAAAGACACAACCAAATAGCACACACACACATACACAACCAAGGGTCAAAGACACAGCCTAATAGCACACACTCACACACACACATACACAACCAAGGGTCAAAGACACAACCAAATAGCACACACACACACATACACATCCAAGGGTCAAAGACACAGCCTAATAGCACACACTCACACACACACATACACAACCAAGGGTCAAAGACACAACCAAATAGCACACACACACATACACAACCAAGGGTCAAAGACACAACCAAATAGCACACACTCACACACACACATACACAACCAATGGTCAAAGACACAACCAAATAGCACACACTCACACACACACATACACAACCAAGGGTCAAAGACACAACCAAATAGCACACACACACACACACACACATACACAACCAATGGTCAAAGACACAACCAAATAGCACACACTCACACACACACATACACAACCATGGGTCAAATACACAACCAAATAGCACACACTCACACACACACATACACAATTATGGGTCAAAGACACAACCAAATAGCACACTTGCGTTCGTTCAACTTTTAATTCAAGAAATATTTATGTCAGTGCTGCGCTTCCTCGTCTTTTCAAGGCCTTTCAATTTCTAAATAGGGTAGGGAAATAAAAAAGATTATCTGACTAAAGGCCCTAAAAGTACTTCCATAGGACTGTAGAATATGAATGTTTTAAGATTTCTAAAGTTTTTCACATAGGGTGATTACACAAGCTCGAGTTTTTTTATATAAAAGGGCTCACTACTTTATAAGGAAAGAGATGTGAAAAAAAAAATAAAGTAAAGTATAAGAAGATCCTACATGTTTGATTTCAATTCAAACTTATGGGAAAACTATTTTTAACAGCAATAGAATCATAGCCCCAATGTGGTATATTTGGTCTATCTCGGTGTGGAAACATGGCCCCAATTTGGTATATTTGGTCTATCTCCGTGTGGAAACATGGCCCCAATTTGGTATATTTGGTCTATCTCCGTGTGGAAACATGGCCCCAATTTGGTATATTTGGTCTATCTCCGTGTGGAAACATGGCCCCAATTTGGTATATTTGGTCTATCTCCGTGTGGAAACATAGCCCCAATGTGGTATATTTGGTCTATCTCGGTGTGGAAACATGGCCCCAATTTGGTATATTTGGTCTATCTCCGTGTGGAAACATGGCCCCAATTTGGTATATTTGGTCTATCTCCGTGTGGAAACATGGCCCCAATTTGGTATATTTGGTCTATCTCGGTGTGGAAACATGGCTCCAATTTGGTATATTTGGTCTATCTCCGTGTGGAAACATGGCCCCAATTTGGTATATTTGGTCTATCTCGGTGTGGAAACATGGCCCCAATTTGGTATATTTGGTCTATCTCCGTGTGGAAACATGGCCCCAATTTGGTATATTTGGTCTATCTCGGTGTGGAAACATGGCCCCAATTTGGTATATTTGGTCTATCTCCGTGTGGAAACATGGCCCCAATTTGGTATATTTGGTCTATCTCCGTGTGGAAACATGGCCCCAATTTGGTATATTTGGTCTATCTCGGTGTGGAAACATGGCCCCAATTTGGTATATTTGGTCTATCTCCGTGTGGAAACATGGCCCCAATTTGGTATATTTGGTCTATCTCGGTGTGGAAACATGGCCCCAATTTGGTATATTTGGTCTATCTCCGTGTGGAAACATGGCCCCAATTTGGTATATTTGGTCTATCTCCGTGTGGAAACATGGCCCCAATTTGGTATATTTGGTCTATCTCGGTGTGGAAACATGGCTCCAATTTGGTATATTTGGTCTATCTCCGTGTGGAAACATGGCCCCCATTGCGGTATATTTGGTCTATCTCCGTGTGGAAACATGGCCCCCAATTTGGTATATTTGGTCTATCTCGGTGTGGAAACATGGCCCCAATGTGGTATATTTGGTCTATCTCGGTGTGGAAACATGACCCCAATGTGGTATATTTGGTCTATCTCGGTGTGGAAACATGACACAAATACAGAAGGTTCGAATTTTGAGGTATCGAAACCGGTTCTTCGTCACATTTGTCCTTAAGTCATAACAAATTTACATTTCTATTGTCATTTTTCTAAACCATTTGGTTTAATTTTTTTTTTAATTGTATATGTCTGTTATGTTTTTGCCGGACAATTTCCACCAGTCAACTTCAAATCATATGTTTTATCATTATTATTTTTCCTTTTATATTGCATTTTAACTGTGAAACTCATTAATAAAAATAATTATTTCGTTTTTCTTTTTTTATTACTCTTACATTTGTGTTTTCTAGTTGTGAGTTCAATTTATAGCCATGTCGACTCCCACTAAGATAATTTTGAAGAATAGAATCGACTTTAAAACAACAACAAACGGATCGTTTGGAGTGCGCTCGTTTGAATCTGTGGCGCCTTCACTTTGGAACAGTTTGCCACAGGCACTGGGCGCACTGGGGGGATTCTGATACAAAAAGTGTACTTTAAAAAGAGTTTAAAGACATTTCTCTTTAACTAGTGGCTGCGTGCCGCACCTATCACTACACCTGCCACTGCAATTCATACCAAGAGCGCACTGAGCATGCTAAATGTAAACAGCCTGGTGAGATTGCGCTATGTAAATAACATGGATTTCAATTTTAATAAGTTGCGACGTGGGCTTATAGTCGTTTCCCACAATAGCTGTAATGGTCCATATGACATTTTTAATGTCACTATTAGACAAGTAATCAGTCAAGTGTCACCAAATCACAGACAATAGTCTTCGGCATACTTCTTCATCACAATACGATAACAGTTATACTCCACAACCCTCTGTTTTATTGTATGTTTTTTCGTCTTGATACAAACAAAAGCCGAAAAGCTGCAAATAGACACTTCGTCGGTGTGTTGTTGTTTTTTTCTAAGGTTTAAACAAAGACTATAATAAGATGGGCCGCTTGCTTTGATATTTCTGTTATTTGGTAACTTGAAACACTCTATATATGTTTCGGAATTTCAGATCACACCCGGTCCTCTAGACTCTAGACAAAGGGTCGGCAAACTTTTGATAATAGTGCGCCAAAGTGAGCTTTTTTATTCATTCATTGAACTCAATTTCTTATAGCATTAAAAATCAATATGTGTGCCAAGTCTGGAACGCGTGCCGTAGGTTGCTGAACCCCTGCTCTAGACTTCCGTTTTAGTAATTCGCTATGAAATTTTCTATTATAAGATAGCCCGCTTGCTCTATTTTTAGAGCTAATATGTTATTTTTGTCCGTGCGCAGCCAATAACGCGTTAACGTGTTATAGAAAAATGAATATTAACAGACTAAAGTAAAAAAAAAAAAATTATTAACTTTCAACATGGCATTGACGTTTCTGGAGACTTAATCTTGACTTGTGGACGACGACGAGAATGGGACAGAGCGGGGGTGCAGGATATTATTGTTTATAATGAGGTACTCCCTTTCATTCTCCCTCTCCCTCCCCCTCCCCCTGAGGAACACAGGTTTCAATTCCCGGTCAGGGTTCATTTCCCTTCTTTGGTCTTTGCGCACCAGGACCGCTGCAGAGTTGATGTTTTTGACGAAAACGTGACAACCGATTGTATCAATTGTGTTGAAGTCTGACTGTAGTTTTCTAAGGGATGGGTGGGTGGTGGTGGGGGGGGGCTTTCGTCTCCGTATCACGTGACTTGTGTAAACAGCCTCCATGTTGAGGTTACTAAAAATGGAAATGCTTTGTTATAACCTTTATAAGTACCTGTCAAAAGTCTGACATGGAATTTATGTGTGTGTGTGTGTGTACGATTTAATGTTTCAAGATTTATTAAATATCAGATCGGTGAGTGTACAGGGATACTGTAGAATTATATTTTAAAATTTTAAACTAATGAAATGTTATTGCTTTTTAAATTGTAACTAATTAAATTACTGCAGATTAGGTTGAGACATTATGATCTATATCTCTATATATAAAAAGCTCTGTGTGTGTGTTGAACCAATCGAATTGGATAATTTAAAGACACATGACTTTACTGCCTCATATTTCACCTTTGCAATTTGACTTAGCACATGTGTCATCGCTGGCTGAGTGCATAACGTATCGGACTGCCAAGCGGTCGACGCCGGTTCGATTTTCCAGTTTGTCTATACTTTTGTTCTTCAAATTTTTTTTTTACATTTCAATTAATATTAGTTTACAAAAAAAAAATTTAATCCACGGCCGGGTATATAGACCGGCCGGGCAGGCTTGCTTTTTCTTAAATAAAAAGACTTAGATCTATCTATTTTCAACCCGATTACAATATTATTTTTTTAAATAAGTTACCTAAATGTCTTTGTTAGAAATAAAAATTTGTTCAATTATTAGATCTATAGCTTTCTGTTCATTGCAGTTTATAAAAATTGTATCTGTAGCTTATACAGGCCTGTTTTAATTTACCCCGGGGCGACGCCGGGGAATTTAGCTTGTAATATATAAAGAATATGCTGTGTGTGTCGATTCCGATTCCCATTGGCTTATTTAAAGACACGTGACTTTATTGTATTATATTTTACGTTTGCGATATCGTTTCTTGCATGTGTCCTCACTAGCACAGCAGTTAGCGTACCCGACTGACACGCTAGTGATCTGGGTTACTTTCCCCGCTGAAAAATATTTTTTAAAAGTATGTTTCGGGCTATTCTTAGATCTAAATTTTTAATGATTATTAGCCGACTTTTTATGATTGTAAAGAATTTCAGGACTTTTAGATGTCCTAAAGGTTTCCTTAGTAAGTAAAAGCTTATAATTATAATGTACACACGGGGTGGAATGGCCTTCCAATCTCAGTCAGGGATTAAAATTAAAATTTAGGATACTATAGTCTGTATGTTAATTATGGTTTAAACTTGTGGAAGTTGTTTTTTTACTTCTTTTTTATAATTTTCTCTTCATTGTAGTCGGTAAAAAAAATAATTTGTTTCTGTAGCTAAAGGCCTGTGCATTTGTTTCCCCGGGGAACGCCGGGTAATTTAGCTAGTATTATAGTATATTCTCTAATGATTGTAAATTATAGGCTTGCAGAGATTTCAACTTGCGAGAACGTGTACGGTAGAGTCTTTTGAATAAAGGGTCTATTGTTACTCCAAGTGGCTTGACCTATTCATTCACTTGATCCAGGCGAACGAAGCCAGACTAAAGTATATACCTAATGATTACTGGACAATCGGTAAATAAAGCTTTTAAACAAACACCTGATTGGTCATCCGAATTTAAAACTAATTCATTAGTTACGCAAGTGTAGGTTAAAGCCTCCTTCACCCAACATTAATGAAGTCGACATTGACTGGTCAAAAAATGTCGTCACACGCTCATTTTCTGTTTTACAATCACTTACTTCTGGTATAGGCCTACCTTTGCACCCTCCCCCCACCCCAAACTGTAACCTTTCCAACTTAAACGGTCAAGATGAAGTGTACGTGTAGAGGTCACTTGATCCATAAGGCCCAGTATTATTTTCTTTCATTTATTAAGCAACGCTAACATTGGCGGCTTTAGAGAAATCATTGCACTTAGTAACCGCAGATAATCTCTAAAACTATTGTTTAGTATTTCTTTCTATATTTGAATCATCAAGACTTTATCATAAATTGCATATGTACTTATAATACATATCAAACATTTTGTATTATATTTTTTTTAAAGGGATATGCACTTCCGGGGCGCTGCGCTGCAGGCGACCTGATTACGATGTGCCGTTTTTCAGCTTTTCTACCATCTTATCAAGCCAGAATTATTAATTTGTATATGCTTAAAGTATGTGAGTAGTTTGTATAACGGAAACTATTGTTCCTACAACTTTTATGTCAAGAACCGCCTTACACGAAACTATTTTACACCATTGGTGTCCATACTAATGAACGAACCGCCATCTTGGATACAAATGACAACAAATAAACATGTCTTCACACCAACAGGGCGAAATAAATGTGGCCGCAGAGGAGGAATATGACTGTGGACATTTTATCTGCTTTGCTCAGACAGACCAGTCGATAGTGGCAAAGTAAAGTTGGATGGCTGGCTATCTATATAAACAAACAATATTACAATACCAACTGTTTTACAACAAAAGAAGAATATGCACACCAGACGAAGAATTATTGCGCGTCAGCCTCAGGCCATACTATCTACCATATTATTATGTAACAAGAAATATATCGTCAAGACTTCAGTCAGCCAGAATACAGAGGATGACTACTAATGAACTTTTTTCTTTTATGATAAATTGTGTGAATGTGTGTGCGCTTGTCTATTTTATAAGTATATTTCTGTGCTTGTATAATAATTACAAATAATTATTTTATTTTGTTTAAAATATGCTGAAGGACAAAACATCTGTAATCAAGACAAATTTCCATTTGTTTGGATGAATAAAGAAATCTTATCTTATCTTATCTTATAACAAGATATTTATAATCTATTATGTGTATACTACGGGATTGTGTGGCCGGCACAATGCTTAGCCAGCTTTACTTCACCCCCCAACTAAAGTCAGATAACCATCAGAACTGGGTAGACTCAGGGACACCCTCCAGACCAGGGAACAAATCCCTAGGCTTCACGAGGACTTCGAACTCAGGACTTTCAGGTGCAAGAGTGCGAACGCTCTGCCGCTCAGCCACCCTGCCTCATTAACTTAGTAGCCTATCAATAAGATAACATTAATCTAGTTTTTATCTTGATACCATTAAGGTTATCATTTTTAGAACCACTCATATTAGATTGATAGGCTCATGCATTTTCTATGATTCATAACACGTAGTTCTTTTCTCACGTAAAAATGAAATCCAGTACTTTAGGTTTAATCTCTAAGTAAACCTTTTGTACGTAGATTCAGATTCAACGACTACTGTATGTATGTTACCGTGTATACCACACAGTATAGCCTACCAGTATATTCCCTTATGAGATTTATAGCACAGAGTGGCAGAACTTGTGTAATTAAAATGTTTCCCAATTATTCTGTTCAAGAAGTCCCCAGTTTTAGGCAGAGGAGCTTAATGAAATTATTTCGAAAGAAGATTAAATTTTAAAAAAAAGCAGAAGAATGAGAGGGGGTGGTAAAAGTGGGTTTGTTTACAGAGCCATTGAGTTGTGGGGAATAGAAAAAATACTTAATCCCTGAAGCTGAGAATTACGAATGTCTGGAATGTAGTACCGGATTATGCAAAGAACTATAGAGTCAAATAGTACTGAATACAATATATAGACACAATGTAGGCTACCAAATAGTTCTGAATTTAATATATATATACACTGTAACAAGAGTACTAAATTTAATATATAGATAGGTCTACACAAAGACTATAATATACATGGACCGCTTGCTTTAGTTTTTTAGAATCTGGAATTAAAAAACAAGAAGATAAGAGTAGAAAAAAAATAAAGCAATCGGTCCATGTGTATTATAGTCTATGGTTTTACACACGTTCCTTCTAGATAGAAGATTATTAGTCCACTAGGCCCAAAACTCCCACAGGGCGGCAGAGATCGGTCGGCGGAAGGGGTAGAACCCGCGTCGTGTCGGTTGACAGTAACTTGACAGTCCTGTGAACTAACCGCAGGACCAGCTAACGGTTACGCCACTGCAAAAACACAAGAACAACAACAAAAAAACAACAACATCGTTTCCGCAGCGCAAACTGCTTTTCGTAACGAGTTTTTTTTAATGAGGATCTGAAGACTGTCCCTTATCTTAGACATTCACCTTCATAGTATGATACAACCAGGAAACGGAGTGAGGGTGGGGCGGTGCGGGGAGGGGCGACATTGACTTTTTTTTCAAACTTGAACAATCTACAATAATAATAATTATACACGAGTCATGCTCAATAAGCTTCACGCAAGTCTGAGTGATTCCCCCACCACCCCCACCCCTATTATCTAAAAGATTTAAAGCCAATTTTCACAGTGTGTAAACTCTGGATCTACCACAAGTGTCGAGATTGTTCGAAACTACGGGTCGCGTCACGGTAGAAGGGCTGCCAGACGTCAAAAAGGTCTTGCTTTTATGAAAGATAGCCTCCCCCCCCCCCCATTTCCAGATAGATCGACCTTTCCCCAGCTAGATAGCTCCCACCCCCAGCCCCCTTTTCCCATTCTTTCTCTTTCAGCTCCTAATCAAATAAATAATATTACAAAAATAGACAATAAGCTTGTTGATAAGTTCACTGTGAACTTTGAACCTTTCAAACTTTCTGTTCTCCTCATTACGGTTCCGTCCAGCACTGGTTCGGTTCAAGAAAAGGGGCGTGTCCAAAATGGGAGGTCCGGGGTGGGGGTGGGGAGAGATCACTGTATGTGACGGTTCTACCTCCCACCACCCAGCGCCACCACCCTATCTCGCCACCCCTATACTATAATATACTGGTCTTTAAAATTCACCACCCCGGGTATCTGTAGGCACGTAGGTGTGGGGAGGGGGGAAATACGGTGTGTGTGTGTGTGTGTGTGTTTTAAGCCATAATGGTGGAAGGGGAGGCAATACACACACATAGACGCACACACGACTTACCCCCCGCTTCGTACCTTGGTCAGTGATAGCGCAGGCTGGTAAGTGCCTTTTTCTTTTTTTTCTTTCTTCTTTTTCTCTAACAATCCCGTAGTGTCAATATTACATTGATATTACGGGCTGGAATAAATGTGACACAGTGGGTCAAAACATAGAAGTTTTTTTCCCCACAGCTACAGAAATATTTGCGTATGTGATAGACACAATTTTAATGCGACTAAATCTGATTCCACTCACTTTTCGTAGGACGAATAGAAAAAATCGAAGCGGAAAAAACAAGTGGTAAATTAATCAACGTTTTGTTTCGAATAATATGTTGACTCATTTACAATTTTATGGATTTACAAATGTGTGATCTGTATTGATTCCAATTTTTAAGGAATGGCTTTCTTAACTGTTTAGAATAAATGACTTGACATTTTATAAATAGATATATATATATATATATTAAATAGACTGTGTGTGTGTTCAACCAATCATATTAGTATTAGTTAATTTACAGACAAGTGACATTATTGTCACATTATTAACATGCTTTAGAAACTTACTGTCTTATTTATGGGTTGGGTCGGTTAATACTACATTTATTTGTTTTGTCTGTTTTAATCATCAATTTAGCTCTGTCACCTGGCCTAGGGTAATATCCGTATTCTTAGTTGTATGTTAAACGCGCTCTGAGCTTACATTATGTTTGTTGGCAGCGCTATACAAATATTATTATTATTATTATATTATACTTTTTCTATTTCACTTCGGACATGTGTCTTCGTTAGCTGAGTGTTTTACGTATCGGACTGCCATACGGGCTATCCGGGTTTGATTCTCCAGCTAGTCTAATACCTTTTTTTTTTCCTAAATTTAGTTTTCCAATTAATATTAGCCTACTTAAAAAAACAAAGATTGTAAATCTACGAGCATCACCGGGCAATTTAGCTTTTAGTTAAACAAAAAGACTTGCCAATTTTTTACCCGATTCTAATAATTATTTTAAATTACTTTCCTAGAAAAATACGTTTTTGTTTAAATTATTAGATTTATAGCTTTCTGTTCATTGTAGTTTTATTGTTGTATCTGTAGCTTAAACATGTCTGTTTTATATTCACCCGGGCAACGCCGGGCAATTTAGCTTGTTACCTATATATTCAATATCTTTCTTTTGAGGCGCACCATCTGCAATCGTCAGGGTCATTTCACAATCGCCTAAGTCATTTTTTCATGTTTTGAGAAAACTAAAAGAACTGAATGACTTTTGTATTCACTCTGTTGTTTTGCATGGATATTTTTTGTAAAAAAAAAAAAAAACGTTTTTCTGATTGGTTTAAGATATTGACGATTTGCCATGTAATAGAAGACTGTGTAAACTATACATTTTAAGTCCTAACTCAAAACCCCCCCAAAAATGACTTAGGCGATTGTGAAATGACTGTGACGCAATGCTCGAGTAAACATACCATAAGGACAGAAAAACTTTCCTTATCCTATATTTGAGAACAAATGAATATGCGCAATATTTCTACCCGAGTGGCATCCGGGCATGGAATGGGTTTCCTGGACAAACAAGGAAAATCAGTAGCTTAACATCATTTAAAACAATAATAGAAATGCAAGACTAGACTCAAACCACGGATGAGCGTAGGACGCAATAATATTCTTTATAGAAGGAGCGTCTGTAATATATACGATAAGATTAGATCATTTTCATTGTGAAATCAGAGAGTTTTTTTAAAAGGGATAATTGTGGCAAAACGATAATGAATTCATTGCCGAACTAAATAAAAAGATTTGATTGTTTTTCGATACACTTTGGCGTGAAATAATATTGGAAGACCATGTTTTGGTTAACCTGGTATAATTAAAAACCTTCTCTCTCAAATATCTCATGGAGTGTATCAACGATTTTATTTACTATTGTAATCATATTTCTCTGACAATAATAATGAATTGAATGGCATATGCCGGGAATCGGCAACCTACGGCACGCGTATCAATCTTGGCACGCAGTACGATTTTCAAAGGTACGCTTAAGACACACAAGGCAATGCAATAAATAGAGTGCTAGATCTTGATGACTTTTTAAGGCTGTTGATGCGCTGAATGAATTAGAGATCTTACTTTGGCACACCATAATCAAGATGTTGTCAACCCCTGGTCTAAGCTATAAATATATTTTTTTTTAATCTAAAATTTAAAACATAATTTACGTTCAGCCACAAAGAGTATAAGACAATGTTTATCTAATTTAGCTTTTAATATAGCATTAGGCCTATGCAAAATTGATGCATTTGTAAAAAAAAAAGGTAGGCTTTATCGTATATCAAAGTAGACAGAACCATTAGACATCTATATGGAGTCTATCATTTAATATAAAATAAAAAATAAAGGTGCAAGTTCTACGCTATTATAATTTTTGTTGAACGTTGAAAAACAAACTTACTTGATCGAAGGACATACTTAGGCGTAGACGTTTATGATGACAGCGTTCAGCTTGTATTACCATAGACTATAATGCATGCTTTAGTATTTCTGCTATTATATGATGACTCGAAACACTGATTTTCTGAATTCCCGATTCTAAATAAAGTAGTTGCTATGAAGTAGTTTCTATACTAGTTCCGTCTTATTTAATCGCTATGATACTTCTTAAGTAAAATTAAAATCGAAAGTTGTATACAGCGGAAACATTTATAGATCAGTGTTGCATGCGCACGGAAAAAGAATATAAGCTCTAAAAATAGAGCAGGCGGTCCATCTTATTATAGTCAATGATAATAGGAATAATAGGTCTACAAGTATTCATTTAAAGTCGAAAAAAAATGCGTTTTTATGAAACGGAAATGGTTTAGCAACTACTTTATTTAGAATCGGGAATTACAAAACAAGAAGATAAGAGTAGAAAAAACTAAAGCAAGCGGTCCATGTGTTTTATAGTCTATGGTATTACCTCTAGACAAAGTATCCAATTTTACAAGGGATCAAATTATGTATAGTTACATTTAAAAATGTAATGAATGAAGTTGTATTACACCCTTTATAAAACTGTGACATGAAGTCATTATTTTAAAACTTACATTAAAGCTGTAGAAAATGTGTAGGATCTTGTAGGGTTCGTTGACAGTTTGTGGGATTCGTTGACAGTTTGTAGAATTTGTTGACAGTTTGTAGGATTCGTTGACAGTTTGTGGGATTCGTTGACAGTCTGTAGGATTCGTTGACAGTTTGTAGGATTCGTTGACAGTTTAAGGATGGATTGCAAGTATGTAGGATCCGTAGACACTTTGTGGAATCTGTACTTAAGACACTTTGTATGATCTGGAATCAAGACACTTTGTATGATCTGGAATTAAGACACTTTGTATGATCTAAACATAAGACATTTTGTAGGATCTAAACATAAGACATTTTGTAGGATCTAAACATAAGACATTTTGTAGGATCTAAACATAAGACACTTTGTATGATCTAAGCATAAGACATTTTGTAGGATCTAAACATAAGACATTTTGTAGGATCTAAACATAAGACATTTTGTAGGATCTAAACATAAGACATTTTGTAGGATCTAAACATAAGACATTTTGTAGGATCTAAACATAAGACATTTTGTAGGATCTAAACATAAGACATTTTGTAGGATCTAAACATAAGACATTTTGTAGGATCTAAACATAAGACATTTTGTAGGATATAAAAATAAGACATTTTGTAGGATCTAAACATAAGACATTTTGTAGGATCTAAACATAAGACATTTTGTAGGATCTAAACATAAGACATTTTGTAGGATCTAAACATAAGACATTTTGTAGGATCTAAACATAAGACATTTTGTAGGATCTAAACATAAGACATTTTGTAGGATCTAAACATAAGACATTTTGTAGGATCTAAACATAAGACATTTTGTAGGATCTAAACATAAGACATTTTGTAGGATCTAAACATATGACACTTTGTTGGATCTAAACATTGGAAACTTTATCTGTATTTTAGACAGTTTTTAGAATATGTACAAATAACAAAATAAGGACTCAACTGATACAACGTAATCTAATATTTATACCAATTTTACATTATTTTGTTATTATGGTATTATGTTATTTACTGCAAGCAGTGGTGCAGTAATAAAAAGACAAGAGGTTGTTTTTTTTTAAAATTATCATTGGAATGTTGGGTTTAGCTTATAGTTATTGGTATTGTTGCGATACCATACAATTCTAGCAATGTTTTTATATAATTTTTGACCTTGTAGGCCTATTTTAAAATGTATCAATAATTATTTCGACGTTATAGAAAAAAAAAAAGTAATAGTCTAATTTACATAGAGTTAACAGTATTTCTTGTCCTAATAAAAAAGTGTTTTAGTATTTTATAAAAAAAAAAAAGACCTTGCGTCAGTATGTAATTTTTTTTTCCTCAAATTTTTTTTTTCAGATGGCTGGCGTGTGACAGGTAGCCATGTTTTTGTCCCTGCTTGTGGTGACCGTAGTAATAGTCTTGGGACAATCATTTGCGCAGGTTGTGTATGGTAAGTAAAGGGCCGTGCACATAAAACGTCATAAAGTGTTGTTGTTTTTAATGGGATGCACGGGTGCACTATTTTGGAACGTATTGTGTGACCCCCGAGATCTGTGGGCTGGAGTTGGGAGAGGGGTTTCGAGTTAGGAGGGAGGTTGGAGTTGGGAGGGAGGATGGAGTTGGGAGGGAGGCTGGAGTTGGGAGGGAGGCTGGAGTTGGGAGAGGGGTTCGAGTTGGGAGGGAGGCTGGAGTTGGGAGGGAGGTTGGAGTTGGGAGAGGGTTTCGAGTTGGGATGGAGGCTGGAGTTGGGAGGGAGGCTGAAGTTGGGAGAGGGGTTCGAGTTGGGAGGGAGGCTGGAGTTGGGAGAGGGGTTCGAGTTGGGAGGGAGGTTGGAGTTGGGAGAGGGGTTCGAGTTGGGAGGGAAGTTGGAGTTGGGAGGGAAGTTGGAGTTGGGAGGGAAGTTGGAGTTGGGAGAGGGGTTCGAGTTGGGAGGGAGGTTGGAGTTGGGAGAGGGGTTCGAGTTGGGAGGGAGGTTGGAGTTGGGAGAGGGGTTCGAGTTGGGAGAGAGGTTGGAGTTGGGAGGGAGGTTGGAGTTGGGAGAGGGGTTTGAGTTGGGAGGGAGGTTGGAGTTGGGAGAGGGGTTCGAGTTGGGAGGGAGGTTGGAGTTGGGAGGGAGGTTGGAGTTTGGAGGGAGTTTGGAGTTGGGAGGGAGGTTGGAGTTGGGAGGGAGGTTGGAGTTGGGAGGGTGGCTAGAGTGTGGGAGAGGGGGGGCGGGGTGCTTAAAACGTGATTTTCCTCTTTTCTCTAAACGTTAGTGTTAAAAAAATAAACTTTTGAATCAACAAGTAAACTTCATTTAGAATATTGTTTTGGAAATTGTTTAGGACATAATTTAGGACTTTAGGAAAATTGTTTAGGAAATTGTTCAGAAAATTGTTTAGAAATTGTTTAGGACATTATTTAAGAAACTGTTTAAGAAAGTGTTAAGGAAATAGTTTAGTAAATTATTTAGTAAATTGTTTAGTAAATTCTAAGTCTAGCTTGGTATTATTCACATTGCCTTAGTCTTCCCATCACTTCTTATTGTGGTTTATAAGAAAAAAATAACGGATCGTGACTTTTAAACAGATCAAACCTTTACAGACTTATCAGCAGCTGTACACCTACCGCTATACAAATAGCCGAATTATTTGCTCAGAACGATAGCTGCTGCAAGCTACATTTTTTCTATTCGCCAAAGAAGAACCAAGCATTATAAGAGGGGAAGGGGGTGGGGGTAACCGAATACAACCTGTCAAGGAATTACTAAATGTAAGAAAGCCTAGAAACTGGCTCGACAAAAATCTTACCAAACGGAACTAAGTATTCGCGCCTTTATTATAATCTTTAAAAATCTAACAAACAATAGGCTTCATAAAAAGGGAACTTTTGCAAATGTAATAAGAACATAGGCCTAAAATGATACAGGCATTAAATTCTAATTTAAAAATACAAAACAAATACAATCTTTTACAATGCTCAGATAAACATTAGGACAAAAACACTTTCCTTATCCCTTAAACGGGACAAAATGAATATAAGTAGAATAAGTAATCATGTCTTCACCAGTGGCATTCGGGCATGGAATGGGTTGCCTGAATAAGCCAGGAAAAACAGTTACCTAACATCATTTTAAAACACTAATAGACATTAAGAACTAGACTCAAACCACGGATGAGCGTAGGACGCAATAATCTTCTTTATAGAAGGAGCGTCTGTAATGTATAAGATAAGAAGATATTTTGTCTCGAAGACTAAGCCATTTTATAGTTATTTAAATGACCTCAGTTTGAAATTCCGTCTTGTAATGTAATGGCCACTGTAGAGTTTTAACATGAGGCTATTCACCCAGCTGCTGGTGGCTTGAACATTGAATTGCCACCACAATCTCCTATGAGTATATAGTCAATGGAAAAAAAAAGCATTTGTTTACCCCCCTAAAAAATGTCATCATTCAGTTTTAAGTTTTAATCTATTAGCATGAAAAAGTTTTCTGTAAACTGCAAACATCAAACCCAAGGGCAATAACTGCGTTTATTTAAAATTACAACCGAACAAAGACTATAATAAAATGGACCGCTTGCTTTCATATTTCTACTATTTGATGACCCGAATATCTTCCTTTTATGGAACTCCC
The DNA here is from genome assembly GCA_949126835.1 of Anisus vortex. Classification (NCBI taxonomy): domain Eukaryota; kingdom Metazoa; phylum Mollusca; class Gastropoda; family Planorbidae; genus Anisus; species Anisus vortex. The sequence goes on from OX421500.1 coordinate 4,959,386, forward strand.
GATTCCCTTTTGTACTGTACACTTCCGTTTTATTTAATCGATATGATTTTCTCGATGAAAAATTAGGCGCGTAGAAGTCATTTAAGACAGCGTTATTGGATGCGCACGGAAAAAATAACATATAAGCTCTAAAAATAGAGCAAGCGGTCCATCTTATTATAGTCTTTGAACAGAAGTAGTATTATCTTTTTTTTTCGGTATTTAGTTATGTTTTAGATGTTTAGATAATGAAACCTGTACATTGTTGTCTGTTCATCATCTATATCTACTTCCTGTCTAAATGTCGTATTCTTCTTCTACAGAATGTCCAGATGACTGGGTCACCAACAATGGCTTCTGTTATCTATTCCAAAGTGACATTCCGTCCAACTACGACGATGCAAAGGGCAAATGCAGTGTGAGTATAATCGATAATTTTTTACGACTTCAATTTATAAAAATAAAAGTAATAAAGGTTTTAGATGGTACGACAATTAAGGCTGCACACGGTTACGTTCGAAACTTTAATTATCTTACTTATTACCAGACTAGAACTCCTATTGGAAGCGAGAGCTGGGAGTATTTTTCCCTTGTAGCTCCGTAGAGATCAGTGGATAGTGGGTCACCCGTCCCATCTCCTCGATCGACGAGACGGGGGGGGGGGGGGGGGGGGAGGGGCTTACTTATTACAGACACACTTTCTATAAAGAAGATTATTGCGTCCTATGCTCATCCGTGATCCGAGTCTAGTCTTACATCCTTATTAATGTTTTAAATGATGTTAAGTTACTTGTTTTCCTGGTTTGTTCAGGTAACCCATCCCATGACCGAATGCCACTCGGGAAGAAAGAGTGCTTATGTGTATTAGTTCTCGCATAAGGGATAAGAAAAGTGTTTTTGTCTTTATGTTTATCTGAGCATTCATTGTAACAGGTTGTTATTATATAGCATTATATAAAAACCTCAAACATGTCTTAAAAAGAAAAAATAGGGGAAAATTGATTCAATTGTGATACTTCTAGCACTGTTCTAGATATATATTATATATATATATGACTGCTGTATAGCCTTCTTGTGTTACATTTCGATGTGGATTACATTCAAGCTGGATTATATTATCGATGGATCTACTCTATGGGTCACTACGTGGATTTCTATTCTAAAAATGTGGATTATTGTGTGTGTCATTGTCAAATTTCACGAAGCTATTCACAATGTGTAGGAAATTTAGCATTTCTTCGAGGAGATGAAAGTTCGTGTGGAAATATAAAAAGTTCCAAATTCTAATATAAAAAAAGACAGAAAGATATCGAGTTAAAAACTCTTCGTGTAATGACAAAAGAGATCTATTTAAGCATTAAATGGGTTGCCTGTACTTGAACAAACCGAAAACTCGGTATTATTTATGATCCCGTATTAAGAAACTAGACGAAGCTAAGACTACTGTCGACCACAGGAAGTAGTATTAGTCTTCTTTATAAAAAAATATCGTCTTTAAATTGTAAGATAATATTAAATGTGTTGTATTTAGATTCGCATAAATAACCTTTAGAGTTCTAGGAAGGTTAGATAAAAAAATAAATCTGTACCACTTGTTTAACGTAAATTATTTGAATCTTCTAATAATTACATCTTGTATGAATACCATACTGTTGGATTTATATAAAGAAGGAACAATTAGTCAGTAAATGTGTTATATTACAAAACATAACTTGTTTGGTATCACTGTTGCATCAAATGTGGAACCGTTGTTTTTTTTTTTTTAATTAAAGGGAGGTAATTAACCCGTTTTATTAGAACAAACTTTTCCAATGTGTTTGTTTTTCTTATTTATAAAAGAATAAATGGCTTAGAATTTATAACTTTGAAATGATCAAACTATACAAAATATTTGAAAATTATATAAATACCATATGACTAAAATTAATGTATATGTATATTTTTAAACATTACATTAACTACTCAGCTTTTATGATTACTAAGTATCTATTTCGCTTACCATTAGTTGTAGATCTCGACTAAAGCTACATAGTTGCATTATCTTCTTAGTTAAACAAGTTAAACCATAGACTATAATAAGATGGACCGCTTGCTCTATTTTTAGAGCTTGTATAAATTTTTTTCCGTGCGCAGCCAATAAGGCTGTCTTTAATTACTTCAACACTCCTCGTTGTTTCTTAAATGTGTCTGCTTTATACAACTTTCGATTTTAATTTTTCTTTGAGAAAATCGAAGCGATTCAATAAAACGGAAGTGCCAAGGAAACAACGAATCGGAAATTCCGAAAATCAGTGTTTGGAGTCATCATATAGCAGAAATAATAAAGCAAGCGGTCCATGTATATTATAGTCTATGGTTAAACTGAGATAAAATACGACTAACAATTGCACTTGTTAAATCCTCATCTTCACAATCGACAACCAAATGATATTGCTTAGAGAATAATTACCATAATTGAGAAAGTTTTGTAATAAAATATTGTATTTAATATAAATGGAAATAAAAGGATGATTATCACAAACATGTTCATTTTGTATTCAATATATAATGCTTTAACGATTTTCTCTGTGAATAAATCTCCTTTGCTTTTGGCCTTGGTCCCATGCAATAAGTTAACATTCAGAGTGTTTAAATATATAATAAATATACTTATATATATATATATATGTATGTATATATATAAATATATATATAGCAAGGGCTAAACAACCATTTCTTTCAGTATAATCTTGAAAGTCAATATGTGTCTGTGTCAATAGAAACCATCTTCTCCTTTGGCTGTAGAAGAAAGTTTTGCTTTCAAATTTCCAATAACAGTTTTTTAACCTAGTTTTAGGTGAATTTTTTTTTTTAGTTTCTTTTATATAATATACAAGCTACATTGCCCGGCGTTGCCCGGGTGAAAAAAAAAAGGACTGTCTGGGGTGCAGATAACAAATTTATAAACTACACTTACTGATTACTTTTAGGAAAGTAAATAAATATTGTAATAGGGTAAAAAAAATAGTCAAATATTTTTATTTAACAAAATCTATATTGCCTATAGATTTACAATGTCTTTTGTTTTTAAAAGTTTGAAAAATTAATTGTCGAAAAAAAAAAAGAATAGTCTAACTGGAGAATCGAAACCTGGTCGCCCGTTTAGCAGTCCACTACGTTTACCACTGGGCTATCGGAGACACATGTCCGATGTGAAAAATTATTAGACGGTATATTAGGCTAGGCCTAGATAGGTCAGTGACACACGTGTTTTCAAATTGACCAATGGGGATCCTCGCGGGGCTTAACACTGTCTTTTTATATATATAGATTTTATTTAGGTCACTAAGAACTAGGCTATAGACCTACATTTCTATAAATGTCAGTGCTTAGAAATGCACATGTCTTATCTAATTATATTGCATCTACATAGGAGATAATGTGTTTGATTTTTATGCCATCTATCTATTTACCTGGAAAGTATTTCATATTGACATTATGTCCAAAATATAACTATGGCTCGACATATTAATCTCTTTCTCCGTGGCAATAGAATATAATATAGGCCTATATATATATATATTATTATATACATACATACATACAGAGAGAGACTGAGAGAGAGAGAGAGAGAGAGAGAGAGAGAGAGAGAGAGAGAAGACAGACAGTTAGACAAATTAATAGTAAGATTAGATAAATGCATAAATAAATAGATACATTGATTCATAGATACACGGATAAAATATGGGTAGATAGATAGATTGATTTACAAACTGTCGGACAGATAGATAGATATTTAAAAAAAATGGATATACAAATCGAATGATATAAGAATAAATAGATAGATAGTCAAATAGATAGATAGTCAAATAGATAGATAGTCAAATAGATAGATAGTCAAATAGATAGATAGTCAAATAGATAGATAGTCAAATAGATAGATAGTCAAATAGATAGATAGATAAATAGATAGATAGTCAAATAGATAGATAGATAAATAGAGAGATAAATAGAGAGATAAATAGAGATAAATAGAAAGATATAAAGAAAAATAGATAAATGGATATATAAATGGTTAGTTAGATAATAACATAAATATATAGATAAATATATAGATAAATATATAGATAAATATATAGATAAATATATAGATAAATATATAGATAAATATATAGATAAATATATAGATAAATATATAGATAAATATATAGATAAATATATAGATAAATATATAGATAAATATATAGATAAATATATAGATAAATAGAAAGGTATAAAAATAAATAGACAGACACACAGTCAAATAGATAGATATATTATTCCCCTTGATGTGGGTGACATTTTACTTTGGACTCAAGTTTCACCTCTGTACACGTGTAAAGTACATAGCAAGCACACGTCTGGACAATGAAATCCTGGGTAACGCTAACTGACTGACTTCTGGTCACTTATGGAATAACCACCCCGGCTCGAAGATCCGCCCCCACGCCCCCCCCCCCAGCCTCGTCTGCGTTTTTATCTAAATCAAATACGATTTATGACAACAGGATGACACACGGCCGCGATCCGTGCCCTGGCCTGCTTATCGGCGTCTTGTGTTTACAGACGAGCCTTTTGGTACCTGCTCTCTTCTGGTACAGAGGTTCCTCTTTCACAAAATGTCATGTAATGTTTGTTTATATTATATTGCCAGTATCCCCTCCCCCTCCCACCCGACTCCCAATTGCAAATATCTCAGAACGGGTACTTTACCTTTAATTGTTAGCTTTTACCTTCAGGTTTTTAAAAAAAAAATTATATAAAAAATTATATTTAAAAAACTGCATTGAAATTACGATTATCAACACAGCAATAGGTTGACACACAGTAAAAGTAAAAGCATGTGTAAATTTCATGTCACTCAGTCAATATTCTGAAAGGCCTACTTTTTAAACTAAATTATCATTGAAAATGTGTTTTCTATAAAAAGCTTCTTTTTTTTTTTATATATATATATTTGTGAGCGTGTGGTGATGATCCTTACCTGTATATAGACCTCGGTGTGTGACCTTTGACCCGGTTGAGTGGGCCACCTACTATTTTTCCCGGGTCTTTTGTGTTCCGTATCGGGTCTGGTTCACTGTGAAATAATACACTCAAGCCACTCGATAATCGTGTAAAGAATTTAACCCTTCCCGTAACGATTTACTTCTATCTATGCTGCCTTCAGTTCCGCTATATACGCGCCCGGGACTGTAAGGGTTAATAATTGAATTTATTGATAAATTTATAATGATTAAAATATTGAAGAACACATTTGATCGACTGGTTGATAATATATAATAGCTTCTTCAACACTCTGCAAAACTACAACCAAAGACTGTAGGCTAATAAGATGGACCACTTGCTTTGATATGTCTGCTATTTGATAACTTGTAACACTTAGTTTCGGAATTTCCGATCGCACTAAGTCCTCTAGACGTCCGGTTTAGTAATTCACTATCACTTGACTCGGACCACGGATGAGCGTAGGACGCAATAATATTCTTTATAGAAGGAGCGTCTGTAATATATAAGATAAGATGAAACATTTAGAAGATACAGATATCAAAATGTTTTCTCTAATTGAATTTCAGACCCACGGAGCTGGTGTATTAAGCGTTGAAAGCTTGACGGAGAATTCTTTCATCTCACAATGGCTACAAAAGAATGATCTATTCCAGTAAATACAAATAACAAATATTTCATCTTTTTTTTTTACCTACTGCTTTTATAGGGTCAATGTGACCCAGTTTGACCCATTTTCTTTAAACGTTTGAGGGAATTTTTCTTTTTGTTTTATACTGACAACTGAAGAAAAATAGATAGCTAGATCTACTGGCAAATGTAGAGACTAGCCTACTAATTTAAAACAGGAAATAAAAGCCACAAAAAAAAAAAAAAAAAAAAAAAACACCCAGAATAACCATAACAAAATACATGAAAAAAATACAACTTCGAACCAATTTCTCTAGGCCTATACGTTTTAAAATCATTTAGATTAACTTCGCGGAACTTGGTTTTTGTGGCTATAACAAATCTTCGGAAGGCGAACTGACCCATTTTGCAGCCTCCTATCGAGCTGACAACACATTAGGCTATATCAAATATCACTCCAACCAGTCAAAGGATCCGTTTTTCTGCTTTAAAAGAGAAAATCTATATATGCACCATAAAGTTTTGATTGCGGACTTTAAAGAACATTAGATTTATAACTTTTTTTTCGTGTGTTTCTTTCTTTCTTTTAGCTAAACAATGAAAGTTTGGATCGTTAATTGTGTTTTTTATGATTCTATACATTCTCAAAGATGCTGTCCAATTTTTCAAGTCCCCTTTCGTTTTTTTTACACCCTCCTCAAAAATTATCACACAATTGGCAGCGCCCCCCCCCCCCCGTTTTCCATTATGACGTTACAAAGCTCTACCCCCCCCCCCCGACACACACACCTCTTTTCCAATATTTCACAATTACAAATCAGCGTGTTTTAAATTAACGTTCTATTGTCATTGTTACATAAGTATTACGTCAATAAACGCACAGGCCTTTAATTACTGTATTTAATTAAGTAAAACTTGTTAAAATGGAATTTTCATTTAAAGACGAGCATTTTTCGTGATGTTGTGTTACATTGCTAATACAGCCCCTTGCTTTCGTCACAAATGCTTGTCCCCTCTCCCTGTTCTAGGTTTGTAACGTCATTTTTGGACGTCCCCCAAATAATAATAAAAATTAAAGGCTATATGTATAGCGCTGCCAACAAACATAATGTAAGCTCAGAGCGCATTTACCTAAAATCAATTGCTGAAATCATAGAAATAATAAATTACTTAGAATCACATAAATGAAAGCAAAAATAAATTTAAAGGATTTATAAAAAAAAAAAACACTTTTTTTAGTAATTTTTAATTTTAAAATAAGTTTTTAAAGCAAGAGGAACTACTGAATTTTTAGTAAAGTGATAGAAGAAATACTGCTTAGTTCCCTTTCCATTAAAATATCATAAACATCATTATTCTTTTTTCATTATATTAGGGTCAGTGACATATATTCCATCCAATTAAAAAATATTTTACTCTTTTTCACAGAAGAGTGGTGTGTTTTCTTGTACGAAATCTGAATTTATTTTTTAAGGTGTAGCTTCTTTGTTAATCGAAATCGAAAAATAAACATGGTTACAGTAACTTACAGGTAGCACAAAACTAACAAAAAAGCTACATGAATTTCGACTTAGTCTTCAGGCAGCTAGTATTATTATTCAGATTGACTTAAAAAAGGGATGACTTGTCAGTAATGAGTAATGACATTAGTTAGTCATTACTAGAGTACTAGAGTCATTAGTAATTTAATTTAAATTAATGTCTAGACTAGATCAGTCTAGTATAGTAGTAGTAATGACAGTGACTTGAGAAGTTGAGTGACACTCAACTGAGTCAACTCATGACACTGTAACTCACTCAGTCACTATACTGGTTCAACTCGAAGTAAAAATATAGTTGTTAATATATAATATCATATATGGTAATTGTAATTAGTATAGCAGTATAGCTTATACCGTTGCTATAGACTATAGAGTATAGTTATAAAGGTCTACTCAAATATTAATTGTCTGAATTGTGGTGCTGCTGGACATTGTGCCCTTTTCACTATAGGTACTATACTTATACTCATCATACTGTGTCTTAGCCTTAGCTTTCTATAGTTCTATACCCTTGCTGCCTTATTATCCTTATATACTTATATGCCGAGGTCATGGAAACCCTATTCATGGGCTATGGCTAGAAGATAGTTATCTGATGTTATATCTTATGTACCCATACGATCTGATAAAGATACTTTGCATTAGGCCCTACTACAGAAATTCAAAACTTGATAAAAGCTAGGCCTATTTAGTTTTTAACTGTTATAGGCTATAGTAGGCCTATAGTCTATTATAATTATAGTATTTAGATCTATCTATTAAATCTATACTTAGACAAAGAATAAATATGTTAGCAGGCCCTAAGCTAACCTAATTGAAATTGCATTTGTATTTAAATGAAAATTAAAGACTTTTGTTGTCTTCAGGCAAGAGTGGTACACTAGTGGAGTGTACGATGCTTCGAACAGCAATGTAAACTCAACTGGATTTAAGTGGGAATCGACTGGACATTCTGTCGAAGCTAGCCTGATGACTCAATTTATCGTCACTCCCGACCCAAAAATAGTCAAAGGTGTAATTGTGTACTCATATGGCCGTAAGTAGACATCACTTGTTCATTAGTCATCATTTGATTTTTCTGGTCTTGTTGTAAGCTGTGCACTACACTCGATTTGTTTTTTTAAATTATTATGTAAGTACTAATCAATGTAAATGTATCTTTACCAAAATATAGGCCTACAACAGGAGATCAAATGTTCAATAATGTTGTGTTTTTATTTAAATTGACAACATTCATTGATTGTAAAGACAAAGAGCACACTATGTCAGCCTAATATAGATCCAACATTTGGCCAACATTTAAATATTGACAGATTATTGAGCAAATATTGGGCCAGTATAATCTTCTGTCAGCTAAGGTCTTGACTTTTGTATTTTAAATGAAGAACAGTCAAATATAAAACTTAAAAACCTATTACAATATATTTGATTTATAGAGTTATATGACTTAAAGTTCAAGAGATTGACTTAAAGTTTACAGAGGTTCCCTTTAGATAAAAGATTATTATATCCTAGGCCAAAAACTCCTGCTGTGCGAAAGGGATTGGTCGAAAACAGGGATAGAACCCGGGATATGTTGTTGACAGTCCAATGTACTAAATACAGGACCAGCATAAATTTACATTTTTAATGAAAGGCATTTCTTTAATTTTAACAACTACCATTTTTCCGCTTGAATTTGACCCCAACAACAGTATAAATATTACAACTTGTAAGAAAAATATCCAAATTTTTTACCCTCAGCACTAAAAGGAGAAAAGGAAAATACATTAGAAACAGGTACCCAGATTAAAATGGCAAAGATTGAGTAGAATCAGTAAAAAAAAACTTTAACATTGTAGCAAAAAAAAAAAGTTCTGAAATATTATTTCAAGCTAAACCTAAAAAAAAACAAACTTAAAAGCTTAAAAAAAATTATTCTAAACAAGTTAAAGGACATTCAGTAATATTTTCCCATGTAAAATTCCTTTTTTTTAAAATTAAGCCAAAGCAGCAATATTTTATTCTTTTAAATTTAGACAAATTGTGTTTTTTTTTTAAAACTTTTAAATACATTTATCTCATTGTTTGTTTGCTTGCTACTGTAATAATTTTGTATCGGATAGAATTAATTATGGATTACAAATAAGTCCCAGCCTAATAACTACTTACGAATTGTTAGGCCTATCTAAACGAAAATTGAGTTTATGGCATACCAGATATAACATAAAACATTTAGTACATGGCGTTTTGAACTGCATCAGGAATTATGGAAACAGCACCCATAACTCCACTGAAAGATGATAAGTAGTAATACTTAGACTGACTCTGAAACTAAAATAAATGTACTCAAAAACAAATTTGACACCAGCATCAAATTTCATGTGGGGCATGGCGGCGGGGTGGCAGTGCGTTCGACTGGCTATACGAAGGTCCTGGGTTCGAATCCTGGTGAAGGCTGGGATTTTGTTCCCAGGACTGTAGGGCGTATACCCAGGTCTGAGGGCTACCTTACATTAGTTGGCTTATCTTATATATTACAGACGCTCCTTCTATAAAGAAGATTATTGCGTCCTTCGCTTAAAGTAAAGGCGGCTGGGCATTGTTCTGGCCACACTGTCTTATGATCAGTTTGGTCTGATGGGTACTTTACTTATTTTACTATAAAATTTCATCTCTAGCGGACAAGAATGGGGCACGGTAGCCGAGCGGCAGCGCGTTCGACTGGCGATCCGAGGGTCCTGGGTTCAAATCCTGGTGAAGCCGGGATTTTTTCCCAGGACTTGAGGGTGTCCCTGAGTCTACCCAGCTCTGATGGGTACCTGACATTAGTTGGGGTAAAGTAAAGGCGGCTGGGCATTGTGCTGGCCCCACATCCCCTAGTATGCCGTGGCCACAGAAACTGGTGAACGCTGCTTCACCGGCCCTATGATCACTTTGGTCCGAAGGGTACTTTACTTTACTTACTAGCGGACAAGAACATCTTAATAAATCTCAAAACAAAATAGAAGACGAGGCAAATATAATTGTGTAAAGAAAGAGACAAATAAACTAAAATAAACTTACTTTAAAAGAAATAAAGCTCAGCAAGAACTAATACTAGCTTGACTGCTCAAAGAACTAAATGTCCCCAATCGTTAAAATACTTTTTAGGGCCTCTTTTAATGAGGATAAAGTGTCCCAAGATTGGAAACTAGCATACATACCTACCCTCCTTCCTTTAAAAAAAAATTTAAGCATCCTACATAAAAAAAAAAGTATAAGTACCCGTCAAACCAAATTGATCCGTAGGGCCAGTGAAGCAGCGTTCACCAGTTTCTGTGGCCATGGTATACTAGGTCATTGTGTGGCCAGAACTATGCACAGCCGCCTTTCCTTTACTCCAACTAAGGTCAGGTACTCATCAGAGCTGGGTAGACTCAGAAACACCCTGCAGACCCAGGAAAAAATCCTAACCTGCACCAGGATTTGAACCCAGGACGTTTGGTACGCCAGCCAAACGCGATGCAGCACAACCACCGAGTCATACATTAGCATTTGAAAATTATAGACCAGTTTCACTTACAAGCTTTACAAGCAAAATACAGATTATTTGATATAATAGACAATCCCATAGACATACATAATGTTCTGTCCCCAATGCACACCGCTTTGGGAAAAAATTGCAAGCCAATTATATGGGACTTTGGTATATTGGAATATTTTGGTATAGTGGTATATTAGAATATTTTGGTATGTTGGTATATTGGAATTTTTGGTTTATTGGTATGTTGGTATATTGGAATTTTTGGTTTATTGGTATATTGGCATGTTGTTATGTTACTATATATTGGTATTTTAGTTTATTAATATTTCTACATTTTTATATAATTGTAGGCCTATATATATATATAAAGAAGATTATTGTACTAAGCTCTTAGGTCTTAGATCTAGATCGATTGCGTACTCTCTGTAAAACGTAGGCCTACCTACATTTTAAATAGTGAAATAGTAAATAAATGGGTTTATATATATATGTGTGTGTATTTTTAGGTGCACTATAAAATGTTGTACTTAAAAAAAACATTCTAGCAATTTCTTAAGCTTCAGTACATTATTCATTCCAATGTCCCTCTCATACGTAACAAAAAGTAATAACGTTTTTTTTAATTGACTGGATCATTTCTGTTCCATTTTTTTTTAAATCATTAAATTTAATACTGACAACATACCAAGAGTTTGTCAGATTTTTGTAGGTCAGTTACATAGGGCATAAAATCACTGAGCTATATACAGGGGCGAAACCAGAATTTTTTTCCAGGGGGGGCTAAACAAATATTTACCAAATACCAGGGGGGGCTAAACTTTCGCGCGACAAAGATTTACCAAATTTTTAGCAAATTTAGTGCATATTTGAAAAAAATCAGTTGAATTTTTTTAAATTCCAGGGGGGGGCTTAGCCCCCCTCAGCCCCCCCTGTGGCTTCGCCCCTGGCTATATATACATAAAGTGCTCAAGCAATTGAAAGAAAGAAGAAAAAAATAGGAGAAAATGCAGACTTTTATTAAATAGATAAGTGCACTGTATGGAAGTACCAAGAATATATAAACGTTTCGCAATTGCGTCATTGACATTTGATAAAAATGAACTCTTTTATACTGAACATACATTATATATATATATGTGTATGCTTATACCTCTCTTATATGATAATACGAGAAAATTGTGTAATTTTAATGAGTATCAGATTCATTAATTTAATGGCGAAGTCAAAAGATGAAATGGTTGATGATTTTTCTGGATAATGCTTTGAATACCACATATATTATATATATGAGCTGAGTAAATAATTTTAATGAATTTTTATTATTTGGACATTTATATATAGCTCAATGCCATGTAGTGCACTTATCTATATTTAAAAGTCCGCATTTTCTCCTACAATTTAGTTCCTTTGAGCACTCCATATATTTTAGCTCAGTGCATAAAATAATACCAAGAATAAATAAATGTTTTAATATTAATACCCGATATATCTAAATAAAAAGAAATATATATATAATTTTATAATGTATATATGTATATATATATATATATATATATTATTATATATATGTATTTTATTAATAGTATAATTATTATTTATCCTGCTTTGATCTACAGTAAAACTAATTATTGATCTAATAATGTTTGAGTGAAATGCATTAGCTAATGGTGTTTTATTAATAATTCATAAGTAGTTAGTATGTAAGCCTATTAAATTTCAGGGAATCTTAGAATGCACAGAATATTTGAAGAAGAAGATAATGTTAATTAATTTAATGTTTTCAATGTTTTGACTTGGAGTCAGAGTAAGAGATCTATTATTTTTGCATTTTAATTCATTACTCAAGACACTGCAGTAAGAGATCTATTATTTTTGCATTTTAATTCATTACTCAAGACACTGCAGTAGCACCCGTTCTAACTTAGTATCGGAATCTGTTGGTTTTACCAATGTCTGTTGGGTGGGTCTGTCCAGCTCTAATGGGTACTTAGCTACTGAGGAATTAAGGCAGCTGGGCATTGTGCTCACCACACAATCGCCCTTGTATGCTGCATTGTCCAGGGGGGATACTGCTTTGACCTGCACCATAAACCAGTATGGTCTGAATGGGATACTCACCACTGAAACATTAGTGATGTGGAGGTGAGGTGGGGGAATCTTCAACCTAGTTTATTATTCCATGCATCCATCTCTATTCCACAGCTACTGGTCTAGGCTGGATGTTTGCTGATGGAACCCAGCAGAGGGCTTACGTTTGTAAAATTTCAGAAAGTGAAGCTTACAGAATAGTCTTGAGCAACAGAGGATTCGGTAACTTGTATTATCACATAGATAGTTTTAACTGTCCTACCTTTTTTCTAAATGGTCTATTTGGCAGCACATTGGATTGACATGAGGAGGGTCTTGGGTTCTATTCCAGACAAAAAAAACACGGGGGGATTTTTTTCATGATCCAGGGGGTGTTCCAGGCTCCAGATTTCAATTAAACCTGCTCTGATATAAACCTACAAAACTGGTGGACACTGCTTCACTGATTTTAAACATCAATTTTTTTTTAAAAGAAAGAAAAGCCTTAGGCTCAGACTTCCAGTGCATAACATGGAAACATGTGGATCAATGAAGGGGGGGGGGGATACAAAGAGCCTGTCAGAGACTAGCAGATAGAGCATTCTGTGTAACATGGGGTATGGTCTCCACAGTAACAAGCACTACTGCTTCTCCGAACCTGCATAATTTCCTTAGGCCATTAACGTGGTGGCTCGCTCGTAATCCTGCTTCACCATTCCCTATAAACCAATAAGGTTTGAAAGAGATACTTCACAACCTTTTAAGATGATCACACGTGTATTTATTACATATTCATAACTTGGGTGAGCTGTATTGTAAAATTATGCTTGAGGAGCAGTTGCCCAACCATTTATTTTATAGATGTCAGTGTGAATGAGTAGATGTTTATTAGTGTTACCCTCAAGTAGCCAACATGTAACTGTTGCTTTTTTGTGTGGTTTCCCACAGACTATGGAGTGGAGAATCCAGATATGAATAAATTGGAGTACGGCCCTTACTTCGTCCAGCAGCCTAACAGCATCGTTGTGGTTAGCACCGGTGAGGCCGTGGTTGTGGAGTGCATTGTGTCGGGGAACCCGGAGCCCATGTACAAGTGGTTCCGTGGCAATGACTTTGTTGAGGAAGTTACACTTGCTTTGGATCCCAGGTTCGTTTGTAACATGACTTAATTTGTCCGATCGAGTTATTGGACAACAAAACTTAGATCCTTGGTTTGTTTTTAATTTAGTGTAGATTTTCATATGTAGTGTACACTTTGAGGTGTTGTGTAGATTTTCATATGTAGTGTACACTTTGAGGTGTTGTGTAGATTTTCATATGTAGTGTACACTTTGAGGTGTTGTGTAGATTTTCATATGTAGTGTACACTTTGAGGTGTTGTGTAGATTTTCATATGTAGTTTACACTTTGAGGTGATGTGTAGATTTTCATATGTAGTGTACACTTTGAGGTGTTGTGTAGATTTTCATATGTAGTGTACACTTTGAGGTGTTGTGTAGATTTTCATATGTAGTGTACACTTTGAGGTGTTGTGTAGATTTTCATATGTAGTGTACACTTTGAGGTGTTGTGTAGATTTTCATATGTAGTGTACACTTTGAGGTGTTGTGTAGATTTTCATATGTAATGTACACTTTGAGGTGTTGTGTAGATTTTGATATGTAAAGTACACTTTTAGGTGTTGTGTAGATTTTGATATGTAGTGTACACTTTGAGATGCTGTGTAGATTTTCATATGTAGTGTACACTTTGAGGTGTTGTGTAGATTTTCATTTGTAGTGTATACTTTGAGGTGTTGTGTAGATTTTGATATGTAGTGTACACTTTGAGGTGTTGCGTAGATTTTGATATGTAGTGTACACTTTGAGGTGTTGTGTAGATTTTGATATGTACACTTAACCCATGCTTCATGCTTACATATGAACACCCCAGTTTATATAGCGCTAGGAAATAAAGATGCCTCTTGGCACTGTGTACAGTGTGGGTTGCCACAATTTAGTTCAGGTCTGTTTAATTCTCATGACCTGGACACCACTAACCCCTACAGTGCCTTGACAAGCCCAGAAGTTAATAACTTAGACCTAAATAAATCCTTAGCTAGATCAACACCAATTAAAATAATTAAAAAGACACTCTTCAACACTAAATACCATAAAACCCCTAATCAGCATAACCTTAAATCACTAACAATAAACTTCCAAAGCATTAAAAATAAAACCGCTGATTTGGAAATCCTAATAAATAAAGAAGAACCAGACATAATTGCAGGTTCCGAAACATGGCTTAGCCCAGATATTTACAACACAGAGATATTCAATAATAATTATGAAATTTTTAGGAAAGATAGGTCAGACAGGCATGGAGGAGTCTTACTAGCCATAAAATCTACTCTAATAGCTGAAGAAATTAAAATAGAATCTAAAAAAAACATAGAGTCAGTCTTTTGTAAAATAAGTAGACCTAATTCTAAACCACTAATTGTAGGCAGTGTTTATAGACCACCAAACTCAACATCAGAGTACATGACTGATCTATGTAATCAGATGACAAGTATTGAAACTAAATATAAAAATGCTATAATTTGGATAATGGGAGACTTCAACCTCCCTGATATAAATTGGAATAGCTACTCTATAGAAAAACACCAAAACATAAAAGAAATGAATGAAATGTTTATCAATACCATCCAAAATCTAAACTTAAATCAAATTAATAAAAAACCAACAAGAAACCATAATATACTAGATTTATTCTTAACTAACAGACCAGGACTAGTAGTAGATTATGAAATAATTCCTGGACTCTCAGATCATGATATTGTCAGAGTAAATAACAAAATAAAAACCCAAATAAACAAGAAACCTAAAAGAATAATTTACCTCTGGAATAAATGTAACACAACAGAACTACATCAAGCAGCAATAAAATTCCAAACCAATTTTCTTACTAAATACAATATAAATAGTCCAGTTGAAGATATTTGGCAATTCATAAAAACCAACTTAAAAGCAATAATGGCTGATTCTGTGCCAACAAAACAAACATCAAATAAAATTAACAAATGTTGGTTTAACACTAAACTAAAGAAACTGTGTAAACAAAAAAAAAATCTATTCAAAAAGTTTAAGGCAACTAATTCAATTAGACTACATAAAAAATACCTAAAAATTAAACATTTAACTCAGAAACTAAGCAGACAGCTGCAAAATGAATATGTAAACAATGTAATTTCTAAAGATTATAATAAAAACTTATGGTCCTACATTAAATCAAGAAAACTGGACACTACAGGCATAGCTCCACTAAAAGGCCAAAACAATGAAACTTATAATGATAATGAAACCAAAGCTAATATCCTTAACACACACTTTGCATCATCTTTTTCAAATCCAGGTGACAAAGAAATCTTCATAAATTTAAACAAACTAGAAGAGATAGGACATATAAATGTAGATGAAAAAGGCATTAAACAACTCCTAACCAACTTAAAAGCAAACAAAGCTTCTGGTCCAGATGAAATACCAGCAAGACTGCTTAAAGAACTAACCAATGAAATATCTCCAATCTTTAAAATACTTTTTCAGGCCTCTCTAAACCAGGGCAAAGTGCCCAGAGATTGGAAATTAGCTAATGTAACCCCCCTTTTCAAAAAAGGAGATAAATCTGACCCCGGTAATTATAGACCTGTTTCTCTAACCAGCATAACATGTAAATTACTTGAACATATTATATATAGTAGTATAGTAAATCATCTAGACAAACTTAATGCACTGTGCCCACACCAACATGGCTTTAGGAAAAATAGATCATGTGAGACTCAATTAATAGGCCTAATAGATGACTTGTCAAAGGGATTAGATAATAACAACCAAATTGATGCTATATTACTAGATTTTTCAGAAGCATTTGATAAAGTTCATCATTCTAGTCTACTAAAAAAACTTAAATATTTTGGCATCTCTGGTCCCTTACATCAGTGGATTCAGGACTTTCTTATAGGCAGAGAACAAACAGTGATAATAAATGGCTCTAAGTCATCACCAATAACTGTAAACTCAGGAGTTCCACAAGGAACTGTTCTAGGACCCCTACTATTTCTAATTTATATTAATGATCTGCCAAATTGCATCAAAACAGGAACAAAAGTAAGATTATTTGCCAATGATTGCATAATTTATAGAATAATAAAGACAGGAAAAGATAGTGAACTCCTACAAAAAGACCTAGATGAACTACAAAAATGGGAATCAAACTGGAGTATGTCTTTTCACCCAGAAAAATGCCAACTAATAAGGGTATCCAAGAAAAAGAAACAAATAATAGCAAACTACTTCATTCATGGTAAAGAACTAACTCAAACTAACAATGCTAAGTATCTAGGAGTAATAATAAATGATAAGTTATCTTGGTACCCTCATATTGATGAAGTAATAAAAAAATCAAACAAAACTTTAGGATTCATAAAAAGGAACTTTTACAAATGTAATAAGAACATAAAACTAAAATGCTATCTCACATTAGTTAGGCCTATACTAGAATATGCAGCATCTGTATGGGACCCATCAACTAAAGAAAACATTAAAAAATTAGAACAAATTAAAAAAAGAGCTGCAAGGTTCATAACTAGCGAATATTCCCAATTAACAAGAGTAACACCATTAGTCAAATCATTAAACCTAGAAACACTAGAAGACAGAAGGGCAAAGAGTAAAGTAGTAATAATACATAAGGCATTAAACTCTAATTTAGAAATACAACACAATAACAACCTGTTGCAAATCTCAGATAAACATAAAGATAAAAACACTTTCCTTGTCCCTTATGCGAGAACAAATGCATATAAGTACTCTTTCTTCCCGAGTGGCATTCGGGCATGGAATGGGTTGCCTGAACAAACCAGGAAAACCAGTAACTTAACATCATTTAAAACATTAATAAAAATGCAAGACTAGACTCGGACCACGGATGAGCGTAGGACGCAATAATCTTCTTTATAGAAGGAGCGTCTGTAATGTATAAGATAAGATAAGATGTAGTGTACACTTTGAGGTGTTGTGTAGATTTTCATATGTAGTATCCCACTTTGAGGTGTTGTGTAGATTTTGATATGTAATGTACACTTTGTGGTGTTGTGTAGATTTTGATATGTAGTGTACACTTTGAGGTGTTGTGTAGATTTTCATATGTAGTGTACACTTTGAGGTGTTGTGTTTATTTTGAGGTTTTGTGTACACTTTGAGGTGTTGTGTAGATTTTCATATGTAGTGTACACTTTGAGGTGTTGTGTAGATTTTCATGTGTAGTGTACACTTTGAGGTGTTGTGTAGATTTTGATATGTTGTGAACACTTGGAGGTTGTTGTGTAGATTTTCATATGTAGTGTACACTTTGAGGTGTTGTGTAGATTTTCATAAGTAGTGTACACTTTGAGGTGTTGTGTAGATTTTGATATGTTGTGAACACTTGG
Source organism: Anisus vortex (assembly GCA_949126835.1). Classification (NCBI taxonomy): domain Eukaryota; kingdom Metazoa; phylum Mollusca; class Gastropoda; family Planorbidae; genus Anisus; species Anisus vortex. The sequence continues at coordinate 4,977,600 of OX421500.1, forward strand.
AGGTTGTTGTGTAGATTTTCATATGTAGTGTACACTTTGAGGTGTTGTGTTGATTTAATGATTGAGTGTAGCTATGGAAGTCTTATGTTTATAATTGGCGGTGTTGTGTGCATTTGTTTAGATTTTTGATGGGTTTTTTTTTTCCAGATACACAGTGACCAATGGAAAGCTGACCATTACAGATCCTAAAGATGTTTTAGACTCTAATTTGTATCGCTGCCAGGCAGAGAATAAGTACGGAAAGATCTTAAGCAACGTCATAGAGATTTCCTTTGGCTGTAAGCTATATATATTTCTTTTTTTTCAACTCTTAAATCTTTACGATAAATGTTTGTCAGCGAAGCAATTGTTTGTATCACACACTGACCAATATATTAGGTTGAAGTGCAAAATGCCTTTCTTTTTTTTTAAATTTGAGAAAGGATTAAGAGCAGGGGAGTGAATAGAAAGCAATTCGTAAAAAAAAAATTCCGATTGGTGTCATGTATAGGGCATGGCGGCGAAGGATCTGGGTTTGAATCCTGGTGAAGGCTGGGATCTTTTCCTGGGACTGGAGGGTGCCCCTGAGTCTACCCAGCTCTGATGGGTACCTTACATTAGTTGGGGTAAAGTAAAGGCGGCTGGGCATTGTGCTGGCCACACATCCCCTAGTATTCCGTGACCACAGAAACTGGTGAACGCTGCTTCGCCAGCCCTAGGATCAATTTGGTCCGAAGGGTACTTTACTTTTTTTTTTTCATACATTGGCTTTATATAGTACTAATAGCCAAATGTATAAACATGCTCAAATAATTCTAATGTTTCTGTACATGTTTGTTGTTTGTGTCATTATATATAAATCTTAAAAAAAAAATTCTATACACAAACCTTTACCATTCAACCTATCACAATGTTTTGGAAATTGTCTTTTTTTGCATTAATTTTTTTTACAAGTTTTTTTTTTTTTTTTATTGGTCCAAGTTTGGCCTTACCAAATTTGTTTAAAATATAAATTTCGCAAATAATTTTTTGTATATAACATTCATGATAAACAGATTTCACACGGTGTTGGAAAGGTTTGGGGGGAAGGGGGGGGGGGAGAATTTCAAAAATGATTTTATTGTGTAAAGAGCCCTGCTTTTACATTTCTTGTTGTTTCTTGTTTTTTTTTAAATCTAGTTCTGGGTGAGTTTAATAACGTGCAGGACGCAGGCACAAGAGCGAACGCCTACGAAGGAGCTCAAGTCACTTGCAGCAAGCTCTCTTTTAAACCTGGTAGGCAAACAAGTAACAAATATTTGGGGGTTTCATTCTCTGGGTCAATGTATCTTGTCAATCTATGATTCGCAGGAATATGACAACTAAAAATATCCAAATCTTTTTTTTTTTTTATGTTACCTATATAGTCTTTAGAATACAGCAACAACTTGTTAACCCTTCCCGTACCGACCTACTTCTATCTATGCTGCCATCAGTTCCGCTATATACGCGCCCGGGACTGTAAGGGTTAAAACACTAATGTCTTTTATAAATATAAGACTGTATAAATATAGATAATATATATATATTTATACATAATATATAATATATGCTGGTATTTATGCCCGTCACAATGACGGAGAAAGGGATGACTGAATGTCTACGATTTGTTTTATTTTGTCTTAAAGTCTTGATTATATCTTATTTGTGTGCTGTATTTCCTTACTCTGTGCTTGTTTGTAAATGTTTAATCACAGGCAAATTGAATTTTATTAGAGCTGACAATGATCATGACCCTAAAATAAAAAGAAAAAAAAAATAGAAATAATAAAAAATCAGAGCTTTAGCAGTACGGAAAAACCTGGAAGGACCAAACAACCGATAATTTGAAAGGATGTTTAAAGAGACAAAACTTGCATTCCAGTTTATATCTGTCCTATAATTAGTAATATTTCTTTTTAAGAATACAATTCACCTATATTACTTACTTACTGCCCGTAACGCCGTGGGCGCATAGGGCAGCAACAAAGTCCTTCCATCTTTCTCTGTCACGTGCGACAATTCCAATCGTACCCCAGGAGTGACCAAATTCTTTTAATTCCTGCTCCACAGTTCTGCGCCAGGTTACTTTTGGCCGACCTCTCTTTCTTTTCCCTTCTGGAGTCCAGTGTAGTGCTGTCTTGCAGATGTTCCCTTCCTCTCTTCTCAAAACATGGCCAATCCATCGCCAACACTTTTTCATAATGATTGTGCCCATGTCTTCGTGGTTGGATTGGGACATTAATTCTTCGTTGGTTATTTTCTTTGGCCAAAATATTTTCAAAATCTTCCTGAGGTTTTTCGTGTGGAAAGTGGAAAGCTTCACTAGGTCCTGTTGTGTCATGCGCCAACATTCCCCTATATGAGTGACACAATTTCTTTCAGAGGACTTTTCCAATTTATGTATTTAACTTTTGTCTTGATCTGTTAAATGGCCTAGGAGTCTATGGATGACACATATATATATTTAAACATCTAAACATATGCAAAAATAAACTCACGGTTATTATATGTAAATATATATGTATATATATACATATATGTATATATATGTATATATATGTATAAATAAATATCTATTTGAAAGTATATACATATATGTATATATATGTATAAATAAATATCTATTTGAAAGTATATACATATATGTCGTTTCATAATTTCAGCTGTGATGTACAATTGGATAAAATCTGGACAGCAGTTTGTCAGGCCCGAGTATCAAACATACATTTTTATCTCCAGCAATGGGAGACTGTATTTTTCTGAGGTGACTGCGTCAGACGAAGCAGAATACACCTGTATAGGTCAGTGATGTATCTTTTTTTTTTCCCTTCCCAGTGAGCATGTCAGTAAATTTTGTATAGAATCATCAGAGTCGGAATGAACTTTCTACATTTTTGATGAGATTTTAATGTTAGAATTGAACAAACGCATATAAGTATTCTTTCTTCCCGAGTGGCATTTAGGCATGGAATGGGTTGCCTGAACATACCAGAAAAACCAGTAACTTAACATCATTTAAAACATGAATAAAAATGCAAGACTAGACTCGGACCATGGATGAGCTTAGGATACAATAATCTTCTTTATAGTAATATATAAAAAAAGATAAATTAACTGTGAATACTTTCAAAATTAGCTGCTTAATATAAGTATATAATATATATCATAAAAGGGCTCAAAAGTGACTTCCACATTGCGGGTAGGAATAGAGATTGCTATAGACATGTTGACATGTGGGAGGTGGGGAGTTGAGAAAGCTAAAAGAATGGCCTGTGATTGTTCTCCATACTGCAGATCTAAAAATACAGGCATTGGTTTTCCCCAGACTATTGTACCATTTCAACACGTTAGACTGGCGTACCAAAGGTCCTGGGTTCAAATCCTGGTGAAGGCTAGAAAAGTTTTTTCCCTGAGGTGTCCCTGAGTCTACCCAGCCCTGAGGGTACCGGACATTAGTTGGGGTAAAGTAAAGGCAGCTGGGCATTGTTCTGGCCACACATCCCCTAGTATGCCGTGGCCACTGAAACTGGTGAAAGCTGCCTCACCGGCCCTATGATCAATTTGGTCCCACTGGAACTTTACTTATGGTACCATTTTAGACTCAAATGTCTCAATTTAAAAAACCTCATAAACTTGAAATAAAGAACAGACTGTATAATGTGTCCACAAAGAAACAAAATTATAGTACTGTAAGATAAAATATTTAAAGTAAAAACATGACTTTTGATGTATGCTTAAAAAAATTATAAATGACAATGTTTTGAATTAATTTATTTCAGCTAAGGGAACTAAGAGTGGTGTAAGATACCAAATTAACCCTTTAACTACCGCTGTTTTTTTAAATATAAATATTTGCTGACTTTGCATATTTTTACCATTTCTTTATTTATTTATGACGTCGATGTGACGTCCAGGGTATTTAAGTGTACAGAAATGATGACGTCGATGTGACGACCAGGGTATTTAAGTGTACAGAAATGATGACGTCGATGTGACATCCAGGGTTTTTAAGTGTACAGAAATGATGACGTCGATGTGACATCCAGGGTATTTAAGTGTACAGAAATGATGACGTCGATGTGACGTCCAGGTATTTAAGTGTACAGAAATGATGACGTCGATGTGACGTCCAGGTATTTAAGTGTACAGAAATGATGACGTCGATGTGACATCCAGGGTTTTTAAGTGTACAGAAATGATGACGTCGATGTGACATCCGGGGTTTTTAAGGGGTTAAAGAATAAAGCCAGCTTCTATTCCAGATATGAATTATAGGTGTTAGCCGTAATGAAACCTTCATCTGATATTTTCTTATTGTCACAGTGTAAGTGACCATAACTGTAGCTATGAAGATAGTAAACAGTTTTTTATTGTTTGTTCCGACCAGTGATTTTGACGGGTGTCAACCAGTACACCATTGGCAGCGACCAGCCACCCTCAAGAAACAGTCTCCCGATACCGCTCATAGTGGACGCCCGAAGTAAGTCCTTCTGAACTGGTTGCGTCTTTTTCTTCTTACTTTGGAAGGGACACAGTGGCCGAGCTGCAGCAAGGTTGGCTGGCATACCAACGGTCCCGGGTTTGAATCCTGTTGCATGCTAGGATTTTTTCCTGGGTCTGGAGGGTGTCCCTGAGTCTACCCAGCTCTGACCTTAGTTGGGGTAAAGTAAAGGCGGCTGTGCATAGTGCTGGCCACTCAATCACTTAGTATGCCGGGGCCACATAAACTGGTGAACGCTGCTTCACCGGTTCTATGAATCAATTTAGTCCGACGGGATACTTTACTTTTTTTTTTACTTACTCAGAGGTCAGAAAGCTTTTGATAACAGTATTCCAAAGTAGGATTTCTAATTCATTCAGCGTGCCAACAGCCTTAAAGTCATCCTACTCGTTACTTGTAGAAGAAACTCGGTTTACCTATCTCAGAGTTTTCTGAGTGCCATTGAAAATCGCTCTGCGTAGCATGTCAGAAACATGTGCCGTTGGTTGCCAACCCCTGCTCTAATTTATTGACATTTGCTTGGGACTTTCAGCCACTATATTCTGTTCAGGGTTCCCGCGGCCTCCTGAAATTTCAGGATGTCCTGAAATAGCAAAAAAGTGCAAAAACTCCTGAAAACCTCCTGAAATTTGAAATAATCACCTGAAATGTCCTGAAAAATTGAGCTGACCCCGATTTTTTCCTTCTTCAACATGTGTCCCTAGTTCAACAGGCCCACCTCCCGCTTGTTCGCTTACGCTTGCTACACCAAGCCTAGCCCTTCTCACTTTGTGACGGTAAAGATGGTATACATACAGCTCTTCCTCCTCTTTAGCTCCCTCTCCCACAGTTTGGTGTCTGCTAGAATAGATAATGATAAGGACTAAGGTGCCTGTTTTAGCTATCAATGTTGAGAATGCCTGATTACGCTACGCGCGGCGCCTACTAGTCTACTTGGGGTCAGCGAACCGACATATTTTTACAAATTGATTTTCTTTGAAATATATTTATATCAAAATACACAGAAACAGCTCTTTTTATTAGTTAAAAAGAAAACCATGACGTTTAAGACGCTATCTTATATCATATGGTAAAAATTCCAGTATTCCTTTTTAGCTAGCCCTACGAGAGGAGATATTCGCTATGTAAACCTACGCCGATTAGCGCCGATATCATTATCAACTTTTTAAAGGTGTAGGCCCTACATGGTTTTACTAATTATTATATCGTATTTTTCTATCAATGTGGGAAATGTAGGCAGACGATTTTGGGTCTAGGCATAGGCCTAGCCGGTGTGGCCCTAGGTCTATCAGTTTATCAGTCTAATGACTGGGCCTAATCTAGAAGTCTAAGTCATTTTATTCACCAATACATTGATGAAATGCACTCAATCCACTCAATGCTGAATATATCTGACTAGAAATCCTTACAAACAATGTTAATGGTAATTAGGTTAGGGCACTTGTATAGTCAAGTCAAGTTCCTATCCCTGTAGTAGGATAACACTATAGTGGGTGGACACAAAAAAAAGTCTTTTGAAGTAGGCCTGCCTATGCTTCCTAGACAGAACGGCGCCGGTTTTGATGTATTGCCTACACCTTTCTTCCATGTTGCATGCGCTTGGTATGAGCTGCTGTAAAAAGATTGATTGGATAAAATGTATGTTTTTAACCCTTACAGTCCCGGGCGTGTATATAGCGGAACTGAAAGCAGCATAGATAGAAGTAGGTCGGTACGGGAAGGGTTAATCTTCATCTTACAGACTTTTGTAAATTACACTAATTTTATAAACGTTGCCTTTGGCTCCCTTAGGTATGTCATGGTACAAATTAAATTAGTAAGCTATGTTGTGATTATAAGGCTTAGAATGGTGCAAGACCTAGGTAAATTTCTCAAACATTTTTTAAGACAAATTCCTAGTATTAAATTCTAAAACATGGTCTTAACTGAATTTATTTTAAACAGAAATCTCATGCCATAGATTCTAAAAAAGTTTTTAAATACTTTAAAGGAATTCCGGCACTGTTTAATGAACTATAGAAATCCAATCACTTTATTCTAAAACAAAATTTTGAGCACAAAATTATAATACAAAGAAATTAAAAACACAATATTCTATATATAGCATCCGTCCATCCTCCGGGGACGATGGTGCAGTCTTCTTTTTCCTAAGTAGAAATGGAGGCCACGGTGGCCTGGGCGATGCTTTTAAAAAGGCCCGGGCAGCAGGCCCTCTCTATCCACGCTGATGGTGAATCCAAGGGAACAGCTAGCTGATACAACAAGGAACCAACTGCGTCGCAGAAGTTGCAGAAAGATAGCGTGTTCGCTATAAAACTCATTAGGGACTCCACCTCCTGATTTTGCTGTTAGGGTTTACTCCCTTAGCCTCTCCATGAGCAGGTGTAGCCGCAAGGCTGCGGGAGTTTGAGATCGGAGTTTCCCTCTCCTAGATGAGTTACCTAACTATCAATGTTTACAAGCCCCATCTGCCCAAAGCTGCTGGTTTTAAGGCGCCTGCGACACGCCTTTACCCCTTCTCCTGTCAGTTGAAACATGTTCTGCCAGCACTTGGTTTCAAGTCATTCGAGAAGGCCAGGAGTTGGACTTTGGTTACCAGAGGCTTATGGGGACACAAGCCTTGAGGATATTTCGAGGATATTCCGAGACATATTTCCCACCTTCATCCCCGATAGTACTAACCCTGGACCACAACTAAATTCTAAACAAATATAATTATAATAGTGAAGTTAAATGATCAAAATTTCCATTATCCTTGTTTTATTCTTTCTGACTCTCTTTTATTACATTCAGTTTAATTCATTTTTTTATTCTTTCCCTGTTCAGTGCCCCAATCTGACTGGGGTCCAGTCATTCAGAATGATTTCATCGCTGTGTTCCCGTCACCTCCACTAGCCGGCCAGGACATCAGGATGGAGTGCTTTGCATATGGCACGTAAGTAGCACCATTGACTGAATACTTTTATGAAAAAAACTAGATTTGTATAAAAAGTGTGCTTATATTTTTTTTATAGAAACTTCATATTTTGCTTTATTGACAAGTTGCATTTTTAGTTACAAATATACTTGTATAATTTAAAATGGTTTTGACCATATTATCTTATTTTCTGGGCATTAACATTAAGAGCTTAAAGGGACCAGCATATTTTTAATCTATAATAATATAAAGTTGAATGTGTGTGTCAATTTCAATGCCCATTGGTTAATATAAAGACACATGACTTTATTGTTTAATATTTTACTTCCGCGATTTGCATTCCTGCATGATTCCTCTGTTGTATAGGGGCTTGAATCCCCCACCAGTCATGCTGGTAACCTGGGTTCAATTGTCAGTTATCAAGGCTTGTTTTTGTTTCCGTTCTAAAAATACATTATCCATTTCATAACTTTTTAAAAAAATTGTACAGATTTTCAGTTTTTAAGAACTAAAAAAAAACAAATAAAAATCCTATTTTACTTTTGATTATTGATTTATTGTTTTCGTAACGTATACAAGAATTTAATATTGTAATTGAAAGAATCGACTTAAGATATTATAAACACTTTATCAATACCTCTAAACCTAAATCTTTGTAATCTGAATTAATCATTAGTTCGTCATAATCATGTTATTTAACTTAAAATTGTGGATGACAGCCATTATATGTGATCTATCTAAACCTGAAAGTTAATCATGTGCCATTAGTTTGTCAATGTAATTGTTACCACGGCCAATGCAGGGCAATTTAACTAGTAGAATATATCATGTAGATGTCCTACATCCAATAAATTTGTAACGGAATCTTAATAGTGGACTCAACCATTTCTTTCACCAGGACCACCTCCCCTTTCTACTACTCTTGGACAAGAGAAGATAAGCCAATGTCAAATGCTGCTTACATGATGGACAGTAACCGAGTCCTTATGATCCCCGCCGCCAAGCTGGAAGACAGCGGCACATACAGGTGGGCTATCTGAAGAAGTATTTTCAAGCTTATCAGAACATTTATGGCCTTTTTAGCATAGGAACTCAAAATCTTGTATATGTTTAGCCAGGTGTACAAATTCTACTTAGTTCTCATTTTCCAAGTGTACAAATTCAACTTAGTTTTTATGTTCCAGGTGTACAAATTCTAAGTAGTTCTTATATTCCAGGTGTACAAATTCTACTTAGTTTTTATGTTCCAGGTTTACAAATTCTACTTAGTTTTTATGTTCCAGGTGTACAAATTCTACTTAGTTCTCATTTTCCAGGTGTACAAATTCTACTTAGTTCTTATGTTCCAGGTGTACAAATTCTACTTTGTTCTTATATTCCAGGTGTAGAAATTCTACTTAGTTCTCATTTTCCAGGTGTACAAACCCTACTTAGTTCTTATGTTCCAGGTGTACAAACCCTACTTAGTTCTTATGTTCCAGGTGTACAAACCCTACTTAGTTCTTATGTTCCAGGTGTACAAACCCTACTTCATTCTTTGTTGCAGATGTACCAACCTTACTTAGTTCTAAGTTGAAGGTGCACAAATTCTACTTAGTTCCGTGTTTCAGGTGTACAAATTCTACTTATATATTCCAGGTGTACTGTCCGACGAGGGGCTTCAAAAAGTGACACAAAAGTGATTAACCTTTTACTAGGAGGTAGGTAACTGTAATCTAAGGTCTACTTTATAAATATAATACCTGAATAGTGTTTATGTTGTCTACTAAATATAAGGCAGTCCTTATACATTCAATGATGCAATGATCACAATTGTGAGTCGAAAGATTTCTTGCCAAAAAAGAAACTTACAATAGCTTTAAAACCAAATTTAAATCATGATACATTATGATAATAAATAGTCCTTTTCCATCTTAAACTGGTGAACGTTGCTTCAACATCCCTAAATGGATCAATTGGGTCACACGGGATTGCTTTACCATTTTTGTTCCATAAGATGATAAAATGAGGTGTCCCTGAATATAACCAGCCCTAGTTGTTACCAGCCATTCTCTGAATGAATGCAAAGTCATCTGGACAGTGTGCTGGCCACACGATTCCGAGTAGGCAGCGGCCATGGAAACTGTTGGATGCTGCGTCACCTGCCTCACTAGATCGACATTGTCTGAAATGTGATACTCCACTAATTACAAATTGATGTATTTTTTAGTATTTATTTAGCTACTTCTAAACAATGACATTTACTTTGGAATAATCACGATTTCATCTTTTATTAAATAAGTAAGTTAAGTGAAGTATGTCTTTCTGAACTTCTTTACTCAACGGTATACAAAGGGATTGTGTGGCCAGCATAATGTCCAGCAGCCTTGACTTTTCCCCAACTAATTTCAGATGCCCATTAGAGCTGTGTAGACATGGGACCATACCCAATAACAAAAATCTTAGCCTTACAAGACTCAAACCCAGGACCTTCAGTACAGTAATCCCATCGCACTACTTGCTAGACCCCTGTGCCCTATTAGCGTTTGGTAGCGTTGAAAATTTTTTGCTCCTGTACAAAAATAAAAAAAAAGAAAAAATTTCTGAGACGGTCAATGTATTCTTTCTTGCAGCCAGTCCCTACTTCCTGAACCCGCTCCAGAACCAGCATGCGGACATCGGCTCTCAGTTGACCTGGATATGCAATGCTCGGGGCAGCCCTCAGCCTGTTTACACCTGGTACAGGAACGGGGAGGTCATCGACACAGACCGTGATAAACGCATCACTGTAAGGCAGACAATATTAAATTTTTTGAAGGAAAATATTAACTCTCTCCTTTACATGGTTGAAATATATAGATACGTTGTAGCTATAGATGAATTTGTTTAACTTGTGACAGTATATTATAATTTGTTTACCTTGTAGCTAAAGATGTATTTTGTTTACCTTGTAGCTGTAGATGTATTTGATTCTTAAATCTTTTTGTGATTCTGTCAGCCCTGTTCTGGACCTTAGGCAGAAAATACAATTTAGCTTTAAGTCTCAATAAATGTCTGGTTGAGTTCTAAATAAAACTAAAAACTTGTTTTTTTCTTTTACTTTCCGCAGGTTCAGAAAAATGTCCTCATTATCACCCAATTGGCCGCTGACCTACATAATGGCATGTACCAGTGTGGGGCAAAGAATACTCACGGCACATCCGTCACTTCAGCACAGTTGAGAGTCCTAGGTATTGTCCGATTTTTCATTTGGTCATTCAAATCATCTAGATATTGTCCACTTTTTCCGCCGATCGCCCTTTTCATTTATTATATTGTCCACTTTATTATCAGCACTTGACATTTCATTTCATGCACTTATCTCTTACCTGTCATTTCATAATGTTCCAGCATTCAAGCCTAATTTGAATAAGTACCCGCCACCTTCCACTCTGATGGCACCCAAGACTGGGAACATCACGATACGCTGCCAGCCGGAGGGCGCTCCGTTTCCTAAGATAGAATGGTTTCACGGAGCCAGTGCCATCACTAGCGGTTAGCAATTTAACATTGTTTTTCATATCAGGGAACAAGTTAATTTTTTACTCTGTGTCTGGTAATAAAATAATATTCATTTTATTTCTCCAGATGGAAGTAAATACACAATACTTGGCAATGGTAACTTGTTTATTTCATCCTTGACCGACAGTGACCAAGGGTCATACACATGTAAGGCCTCTAACAGCTTGGGTGAGGTCAGCGCATCGGCATCCTTAACAATAGCTGGTAAGAATATGGAAATGTCTTGGGTTTGCAGGTCGTGTTTACTGGCTGGACATATACAGGTTGTTTTTACCTTTCGGGAGCATATGCTGTGCATACTGGCTGGGCATACAGGTTGTGCATACAGGCTGTCTTAAATGCTGTGCATACTGGCTGGGCATACAGGTTGTGCATATAGGCTGTCTTAAATGCTGTTCATACTGGCTGGGCTTACAGGCTGTACTACATGTGCATACTAGCTGTATGCCAGTAGGCTGAGGGTACAGTCTATCCGTGCATGCTGTGAGTATAGGCTGGGTGAACAGGCTGTTGTTGGGATTAACTTGGGACACATGACAAAAGGAAAACCTCATTCTTTTTTAAGTAGGAATGAAAAAAATGGCTGATTACTGAGGCCAGGTGGGACAGGGTCCTCGCAGGCTCGTCCGGACAGTAATTTGATACCTGTGTGACTCAAAACATTGCAAGGTTTCATGGTATAGACATATAACAGCACCCTCTATTGGCTCAATATTCTGCCAATATTTAAATCTTGTGAAGTCATAATATAATAGCATTTGAAGAACCATTAAAATAACTAAACTAATTTCTGCGGCCGCAGCACACAAGGTACTTGTGTGGTCAGCTAAGTGCTTCACGCCCCAAAAAGAAATTTCAGGTTCTCTTGAGAAAAGGAAGGCTATGGGACTAGGACACCATCCAGACCTGGCATTTCGCCTGGGGTTCAAGCCTGAGGTGTTTTGAATAACATTCTAATACTCAAACGCTGATTTATAAATGTCTCTAAAAACAATATACCGGACGAGCCTTCCAGCTCTTGTCCAGGCCGTAACGATGTAAAGGAGTGGGTCAAGGGAGGGTACACCAGATCCTGTCTGAGACTAGCCGCCATTCGGCACGCGCGATAAGACGTGTCACTTAGCGTAGGGTACAGTCTCCGCAGCACATGCGCTACAGTTCACTCGGCATGTGCGGAATGCCCCTCGGATTATGAACGTGGCGGCTCGCTTGTATACCTGCATTTTCGCTCAGCCAGTAGCACAAAGCAGGCACCAGGGCGAGGTTATAATTTGAATCCTGCCTCAAGACAACAAGGTATTGGCTGACAAGGAAATTCTGTTGATGGTGTTTCCTTTGATAATTTGACCTTTGACTGATGGTGCCCTTTGAACTGTTGGTATGTCTATTTTAAATTTGTAATGTTTCTCTGCTGTTGTTTCTTTGTGTTAAATTGACCTTTGACTTGACCTTTGACTGATGGTGCCCTTTGAACAGTTGGGATGTCTATTTTAAACTCTTAATGTTTCTCTAGCGATGTATCAGTATTTCATTTGAATATTTTTGATTAACATTTGTCCTTCATTATCTCCTTGTTAGAGGGCGCTTACATCACGTTTGCGCCAACAAACGAAGAGGCCATCATGAACAAAACAGTCTTTTTACACTGCGACGCCTCTAAGCCAGAAGGGATGGACGTTGTGTACGAGTGGACTTTTAACGGATTCCCACTTCTACTTGAAGAGTATTACTACAAAACGGTAATTCATTAACTGTTTAATTTTTACCTTTTAAAATTTCAACACTATGTTTTAGACAGTAAATGTCATGTTGATAGAATGTTTTATTAACTGTAAATGTCATGCAGATACAACTTCATAAGCTGTAAATGTCATGTTGATTCAACTTCATAGACCATAAATGTCATGCAGATACAACTTCATAAGCTGTAAATGTCATGTTGATTCAACTTCATAGACCATAAATGTCATGTAGATTGAGCTTCATAGGCTAAATGTCGTATAGATTGAACTTCATAGACTGTGAATGTCATGTAGATAGAACTTCATAGGCTGTAAATGTCATGTAAATAAAACTTCATAGTCTGTAAACGTCATGTATATATAACTTCATCTACTGTAATGGTCATGTAGATAGAACTTCATTAAGTTGTAAATGTCATGTAGATAGAATGTTTCAAATTATGTAAATGTCATGTAGATTTTTTAAAAATGTGTAATCGTCATGTAGTTAAATTTTTATAGTCTGTAAATGTCATGTAGATAGAATGTTTCAAAGACTCTAAACGCCATGCAAGAGTTGAATGTTTCAAAGACTCTAAACGCCATGCAAGAGTAGAATGTTTCAAAGACTTTATATTGTCATGCAGGTAGAAGATGCCACAAATGGAATGAACGGCCTGTACATCATCAATGCACTGTTCAAACATGAAGGCGTGTACACGTGTACAGTGAGGACACCTTTCAACAAGGACTCCAAGTCTGCTTACATAACTATCAAAGGTAGACTACTTCCTGGTTTACATGCTCGTCTGCTATGCAGAAGGTTATTGCATCCTACTCTTATCAAGATAAGAATATTTAACACGAATTTTAAGGCAGTTTTGTTATATAATAGTATGTTAATTTATACCCGAAACTCCTAGTTTGTATGAACACAAAAAAAAGTACCTGGGAGTGCGCTCATTTGAATCAGTGGCACCTTCTCTATGGAACAGTTTATCTCAGACACTGAGAGAATCTGGGACAAGAGAATCTTTTAAAAAGAAATTAAAGACCTTTCTCTTTGGCCACTGCAATTCGCACCAAGAGCGCACTGAGCATGCTAATTTAATAGCATGGATAGAAGCACTATAAGACATGCCTATTCTTATCTTATCCATGATGGGGGGCAGGTTGGCCGAGCGGCAGCACGTTCGACTGGCATACCGAAGGTCCTGGGTATGAATCCTGGTGAAGGCGAGGATTTTTGTCATGGGTCTGGAGGGTGACCTGACCTTAGTTGGGATAAAGTAAAGGTGGCTTGTGCATTGTGTTGACTACACAATCACCTAGTATGCTGTGGCCACAGAAACTTGTGAAACTGCACCGTGCCCCATACAGAGACAGATAAAGAGGTGTAATTTCAGCAGTTTTCTCCAATTGGGACCCCAGGGAATATCTTTTGGTTTGAGTATAGTCTTATCGTATGTGTTACATTCTCATTAAACCTGTAAACCTAATCATTTTATTGGATTGAAAACAAAGTTTTGTTTGCCTACAACTACATAAAGTGTTGTTCGTCCGTCATTTCCGAGGATGACCACGTCTACCAGTCGCTTTGTGGCCTCTTTGGTGGCCTATCAGTCCTATGCGGGCCCTGAAGGATCTGTTGCAGGTACTGCAGATAAAAGATGCGGTTGTGGGGTCTGGCAGCGCCCTGCAGGTCTGCTTGGCTTTTCTTTCTGCTCGTTTTTGTTTGGCCCTGGAGATTCTGCTATATTCTGCCAACAGTGCCCCGGTCGACACGACCTTGCGCCACCTGCTTCTATCGGTCGCCAGTTCCTCCCATCTATCTGGGTCTACGTCAAGTGCTTTCAAGGTTGTTTTCAAACTGTCTTTGAATCGCTTTATTTTGGGCCGCCGGTTCTTCTTTTCCCGTGTGCTAGCTCGCCAAATAGGTGCTTTTTTTGGCACCCCGTGGTCCGGCATTCTAACTAGATGGCCAGCCCATCGCGCATGGGATTTAATAAGCTGAGTCTGGGTGCTGGATGTGCCTGCTCTGAGAAGCACTTCTGTGTCATCGACCCCATCTTGCCATCGTATTTTTAGTAATTTTGCGGAGGCAACTGACATGGAAGTGATTTAGTTGCTTTGCATGCCTGCTGTACACTGTCCATGTTTTGCTCGCATACAGCAATGTTGGTAGTATTGTGGCTTTGTATACTTTTAGCTTAGTGTCTAGATGGAGTCCTTTTCTGTCCCAGACGTTTTCCCGAAGGTACCCAAAGGGGATTTTTGCTTTTGCTATTCTATTGCAGACCTCGTCATCTATATTGGCAGTGTGCGCTAGTGTGCTGCCAAGGTAGGTAAATTTGTCGACAACCTTGAGTTTCTGTCCATTAACTGTGATTTCTGGATCAGTTTGCAGTGTCCCTAGTGCGGGCTGATGTAGAACCTCTGTTTTCTTTGTGTTTATGGTAAGACCAAAGTTACCATGGGCTTTAGTGAAGCAATCCATGAGATTTTGCATCTTGCTTTCTGAATCGGCATTTAGGGCGCAATCGTCCGCAAACAGGAGGTCACGAACCAGGATGTCTTTCACCTTTGTAACCGCATGCATGCGTTGTTGGTTAAATAGGCCCCTGTCTGTTCTATATCGTATATATATGCCCTCGTTGCAATCATGGAAAGCATCGGTTAGCATTGCTGAAAATACCATACTAAAGAGGGTAGGTGCAAGAACACATCCTTGTTTTACCCCATTTGTTACAGGAAAAGCTCTTGACTCTTCACCATTTGCCATTACTTTGGCCATCATGCCATCCTGAAACTGTTTGAAGATGTTAATAAATTTGGTTGTGCAGCCGAACTTTCTCATTATTTGCCATAGGCCATCTCTGCTGACCGTATCGAATGCCTAGTCAGATCGACAAAAGTTATGTAGAGGCTGCTGAATTTTTCTTGGCATTTCTCCTGGACCTGATGGGCGACAAATATCATATCTGCGGTACCTCGTTCGGAGCAAAATCCACATTGGCTTCCTGGCAAGAGACCCTGTTCCAGGTGAAGCGTTAGGCGATTTAGTAAAATGCGGGCAAGGCTTTTTCCAGCAATGCAGATCAGTGATATGCCCCTATAATTGCTGCACAGGTGGCGGCTGCCTTTTCTTTTGTAGATGTTTATTATATTTGCATCTTTCCATTGCTGAGGGACAGCCTCTGAGCTCCAGATGACCTCCAAGAGTTCCGTCACCCGATGGTCTATGGCTGTGCCTCCGGATCTGAATATCTCAGCTGGTATAGCATCACCCCCTGGTGCTTTGCCACAGGACATCTGATTGATCGCTTTTGATACTTCTGCCTCTGAGGGTGATGCATCTAGGTTATGGTTTAGCTCGACTTGGGGCAAGCGTGCAATTGCAGTATCATTGATAGCGGCTGGACAGTTCAGTACCTTATTGAAGTGTTCAGCCCATCTATCTAGAATCTGATCTTTTTCAGTGATCATCTGGGTTTCGTCAGCATTTAGGCGGGGGGAGGTGCTTGCAGGTCTGGGTCCATAGATGACTTGTAGTGCTTGGTAGAAGCACCTTATGTCGTGACATATAGTATTATGAAGATGAGAAAAGATATTGTTTGCGTTTTTACGTTCAACAATATATATATAGTTGAATTAATTAATGTTTTGTCGTTAGTGTTTTAATTTGTTGCAGTTTATATTGGATGTTGTAGGCCCACCTAAAAAGCTAGCAGGTGTGCATTAGTGTTTAAACTAATGTAGTTTATATTGAATGTTGTAGGTCCACCTAAAGAGCCATCGGGTGCATTAGTGTTTTAACTAATGAGGTTTATATTGAATGTTGTAGGTCCACCTAAAGAGCCAGCAGGTGTGCACTCCATGCCTGGGACGACCACCACCAACAGCTCAATGATTGCCTGGACCCAGGGCTCGGCCAGCTTAGGACAGATCACCATTCACTATGTTCAGTTTGCCAGTGAGGAGTTTCCTGATGACTGGATAGAATCAGAGGGTAAGTTTTGTGTGTGTTTTAAATATTTCAGTTCAGTGTACTAGCTTAAATTCTTTTTACTGTTGTAGTGAAGCACTGTTGTCATGGTGTATTGTTGTAGTAGAATACAGTCTTAATGAAGTACTTTTGTAATGAAGTACTGTTGTAGTTAAGTTAACTACTGTGGTAGTGAATTACTGTGGATAATGATGTGATGAAGTAATGTTGTAATTATTTGATATTTTAATAGATACGCTGAATGCAATTACAATATCATAACTTGCCTTATTATTGATAAATGAGTACTGTAACATTCAATTTGATGAATGAAACAATGCTGGCAACTGAATGAATACTTTATTGTTATACTTTTTTTTATGTTTGTTATCCAGCTGTGAAAGTAACCGACAGCTACAGACAGAATGATGTTCTGGAAAATAAACACTCCTATGTTGTGACAGGACTTAACCCTGGAACGGGTTACAGGTTCAGAGTTCTTGGTGAGTTATCTTTTACGGCTTAACCCTTTGAACCCTTATAATACTTACTTTATAAGCATTTCCACACACTTTGCACACCAAACCAAAAAACCAAACCCTTACAGTCTCTCTGAAGGTATTGCCCCATTGGCTACACCACCGGAAATCATTAGCAAACCATTTTTAAAATATTAACTAACAAACATTGACTGGTGTATTTAGTATGCAGCAACATATTGCCAAGGACGCAATAATCTTCTTTATAGAAGGAGCGTCTGTAATGTATAAGATAAGATAGAGCTATTAGGCCTACTAAGCTCACGGGAAAGGTAAGCTTGTGAGGCTACTATATTTGTAAGGGCCTCTGGAATCAATAATATAGATCCAAAATGCTATACTCGGAAATTATTATATTACAACTCGATGCTACTTTGCATATTTAGCAAAATGTTCAAGAAAATATTTAAAGAAAACAAAACGAAAGGGTCACGTGATATTGTAGGAGGTTTAGGAGCATCTCCTCTCAGCTTCAAAACAGCAATAATAAAAAAAATAACATGTGTAGTGTCCAATTTCATTTTTAATTTTAATATTCCAGAGCCTCTAAATTCTTATGGGCCCCGGTGCACTTCTTGTTGGGCCTGGGCATGGGGTAGGCCCTACTGTAATTTATGCATAGAGGAAGCGCCACATAACATATAAGATAACAAATAATATTAGCAAAAAAGCATATGGGTCGGATATGCTTGCCACTTCATGTATCAGCTTATAACTCAATGAAATACTTCTTCTCATCTCTATACCTTCTTCCATTGTATTTGAGGCTCAATAACTCTGTATCTCTTCTCATCATTTTATGTGCAGCACAAAATGAGTACGGCCGAGGTGATCCCAGTCTGCCGTCGCCTTACATACAGACATTTGCGGCTCCTCCTGCCATATTCCCTAGAAACATACGAGGCGGGGGCGGCTCGGTTGGAGACCTGGTCATAAGATGGGAAGTAAGGCCAACGTCTGTGTGTGTGTGTGTCATCTGTTATGTGTGTCGGTGGCTGGTGGTTGGTGGTTGGTCATACAGATGTTGTCCCCTAGTGTGCTTGTTTGATGGGAATATTTATGTTTTTACCTAGTAACACAGGTGTCTGTTTTCATTTAGTAATACAAGTGTCAATGTTTTCACCTGGTTGCACAGGTGTCAATGTTTTCACCTGGTTGCACAGGTGTCAATGTTTTCACCTGGTTGCACAGGTGTCAATGTTTTCACCTGGTTGCACAGGTGTCTATGTTTTCACGTGGTTGCACAGGTGTCTATGTTTTCACCTGGTTGCACATGTGTCTATGTTTTCACCTGGTTGCACATGTGTCTATGTTTTCACCTGGTTGCACAGGTGTCTATGTTTTCACCTGGCAGCACAAGTGTCAATGTTTTTACCTGACAGCACAGGTGTCTACGTTTTCATCTGGCAGCACAGATGTCTATGCTTCTACATAGTAGCACAGTGTTGATTATGGTTTCTATATTTACATGTATACGCAATCTTCGCTATATTTACTGTTATATAACATATTACACAGGTAAGCTTGAATTCATTAATCTGCTCACCTTCTTTTTCAGCCGCTGCACAAGTCAGAGTTCGGGTCTACCTCTGTGAGTTACAAAATCTATTGGAGACCAAAGGCTGACAATTCCAAGGATGCTGGACTTTGGAGAGTGGTCAGTGATGATTGAATGTTTTTTTATAATTCTTATATAATACAGTCACTCCATTTATACAGAACATTGTTGCATCCTATGCTCATCTGTGGTCTGATGCCACTCGGGCATAATGAGTACTTATATAATATAATAATAATAATAATAATGGTTATTGGTTATTCATATAGCGCTTCTATCCATGCTTTTTTATCATGCTCAGTGCACTCTAGAAGATTATCATGAGATCTAGTCCCAACACTCCTGCAGGGTGGCAGGGATTGGTCGGTGGCAGGGATAGAACCCGTGATGTGTCATTTGTTTTGTTGTTGACAGTCGGGTGAACTAACCGCAGGATCAGCTGGCGTCACAAATATATATGCAATTGTTCTCGCATAATGGATAAGAATCTGTCTTTGTCATTATGTTTATCAGAGCATTGTAACAATTGTTATAGTGTTGTATTTCTTTGAAAGAGTTCAATGCCTTTTGTATTACTACTTTACTCTTTGCCCGTCTGTCCTCATAGTATTTCTAGGTTTGGTGACTTAACTATTGGTATTACTCATGTTTTGCAATATCAGCAACATAAAATATAAAATAATCAGTAATTCCTTAAAAAGAAGTTTTTTGTTCTTTCAAAGGTAACTTTTTTTGTAACAAGAGTCTTACATTAAACAACAAAAATGTCTCAAATATTCTGATATTGGCTCTGAAAATGTTCGTGTCTCAAGATATTTAAACAATTAGAGGTTTTCATTTGGCCATCCACTCTCTGCTCATAACAGTAACAGTGTCTCAAGATATTTAAAATTAGAGGTTTTCATTTGGCCATCCACTCTCTGCTCATAACAGTAACAGTGTCTCAAGATATTTAAAATTAGAGATTTGCATTTGGCCATCCACTCTCTGCTCATAACAGTAACAGTGGCTGTACAAGAAAAAAAGATTTACCGTAAAATCTCAAGTAGATCTACAAGCTGCACTTTTTTAAAACCAAATTTTTTGGCTTGAGAAAGGGGTGTGGCTACATGTATAAATTTTAAAAGTTTTCTTCCTAATGTTCAGATATCAACTGAAATTGATGCTGTACGCTGCGGTAACCAACATTACTGAAAATACTACACTGGTAAATGATGAAAACAAATCTTGCAAATCCTTTGCTTTCGGGCTTTAAAATTATGTATAATTATATAGCTGATATTTGGTCTTCAATACAACAAAGAAATTTTAATTTACAAACAGTAACAGTGAACAATAAAAATATGGATCAAGAAACTATACAAGCACGCCAAAATGATTTAGTGTGGCTTAAACACGTGAACTTTAATTTTACTTGCATTTTGTCTTATTCTTTTGGCTTTATACACGTTGCGGCTTATACTTGAGATTTTACAGTACTTATTCATATCATTACACTGGAAGAGCAAAAACAGAGAGCAGCTGAGTCCAAGAGGCAAGCCAGGAAAGATCGTGCCCTACAGCTCACTGCCGACGTTCCGACCTTCCCCTGTATGGTTTGCAGTCGTACCTTCCGGGCAAAAAAAAATAAAAATTAAATTGGTTACTTATATAGCGCTTCTATCCATGCTATTTTAGCATGCTCAGTGCGCTCTGTAAACACAATGCTGCCTGCTGGCGCAAATATGTTTACAGGCCCAAAACTCCTGCAGGGCGACAGGGATCCGCCGGTGGCCGGGCTAGAACCCGCGACGTTTCAGTTGGTTTTTAGTTGACAGTCCGGTGAACTAACCGCTGGACCAGCCGGCTTCACAAAGGATAAGGATAGGCCTCACTAGCCAGATGAAAACCCATTGCACAGCCACACCCCGAACTTCATAGGACGACAAAAAAATGGTCATCGGCGAACAAGAACACTTGAAGTAGGGAATATGGCCGACATTTGTCTTCTAGAAACAAAAAGAGCTATGTGTTGAACAGGGGCATGTATTTGCTGTCATAGTTTGCATATAAAAATGTTGGTTAAGCAGAACGTGAATGCATGTCTGTTAATCAGAATATACAAATGCACATTTCAGGACTATGCTCTGAATGCCAATCAAGATGTTCTTTATAAACAAGTCGGAGTAGATAACTATTATCTCCCCTACGAGGTGATGGTCCAGGCTTTTAACCCGCTGGGATACGGACCAAACTCTTCAATAGAGGAGGTTTATTCAGCTGATGGCAGTAAGTACACACATTGTCTATTGGACAAACATTTCCAGTTCTTTTAGCTGTAGCACGTCTGTTAAATGATTGTATATGTAATTTGTCCTATTATTGTTGTATCACATGTGTTTAATTATTGTCTGTATTCACTGTTGATACAATGTTATTGTTGTATCATCTCTGCTTAATTATTGTCTGTTTTCACTGTTGATACAATGTTATTGTTGTATCATCTCTGTTTAATTATTGTCTGTTTTCACTGTTGATACAATGTTGTTGTTGTATCATCTCTGTTTAATTATTGTCTGTATTCCCTGTTGATACAATGATCTTGTTGTATCATCTCTGTTTAATTATTGTCTGTATTCCCTGTTGACACAATGTTATTGTTGTATCCTCTCTGTTTAATTATTGTATCATCTCAGGTTAATTATTGTCTGTATTCCCTGTTGACACAATGTTATTGTTGTATCATCTCTGTTTAATTATTGTCTGTATTCCATTTTGATACAATGTTATTGTTGTATCATCAGTGTTTAATTATTGTATCATCTCAGTTTAATTATTGTCTGTATTCCCTGTTGATACAATGTTATTGTTGTATCATCTCTGTTTAATTATTGTCTGTTTTCACTGTTGATACATTGTTATTGTTGTATCATGTCTGTTTAATTATTGTCTGTATTCCCTGTTGATACAATGTTATTGTTGTATCATCTCTGTTTAATTATGGTATCATCTCAGTTTAATTATTGTCTGTATTCCCTGTTGATACAATGATATTGTTGTATCATCTCTGTTTAATTATTGTCTGTATTCCCTGTTGACACAATGTTATTGTTGTATCATCTCTGTTTAATTATTGTATCATCTCAGTTTAATTATTGTCTGTATTCCCTGTTGATACAATGTTATTGTTGTATCATCTCTGTTTAATTATTGTCTGTTTTCACTGTTGATACATTGTTATTGTTGTATCATGTCTGTTTAATTATTGTCTGTATTCCCTGTTGATACAATGTTATTGTTGTATCATCTCTGTTTAATTATGGTATCATCTCAGTTTAATTATTGTCTGTATTTCCTGTTGATACAATGATATTGTTGTATCATCTCTGTTTAATTATTGTCTTTATTCAATTTTGATACAATGTTATTGTTGTATCATCTCTCTTTAATGATTGTCTGTATTCCCTGTTGATACAATGTTATTGTTGTATCACATCTTTTACATTATTCACCATATTACATTTCTTTATTCAATGTTGATACAATGTTATTGTTGTATCATCTCTCTTTAATGATTGTCTGTATTCCCTGTTGATACAATGTTATTGTTGTATCATCTGTTAAATTATTGTCTGTATTTCCTGTTTGGTACAAACTGTTAATGTTTCAATCTGTTGTCTGTAGTTCACAGCTAATTTTGAATCTGTCGTTTGTAGTTCACTGCTAATTTTGAATCTGTCGTCTGTAGCTCAATGCTAATGTTTGAATCTGTTGTCTGTAGCTCACTGCTAATGTTTGAATCTGTCGTCTGTAGCTCAAGGCTAATGTTTGAATCTGTTGTCTGTAGCTCACTGCTAATGTTTGAATCTGTCGTCTGTAGCTCAATGCTAATGTTTGAATCAGCTGTAGCTCACTGCTAATGTTTGAATCTGTCGTCTGTAGCTCAAGGCTAATGTTTGAATCAGCTGTAGCTCACTGCTAATGTTTGAATCTGTTGTCTGTAGCTCACTGCTAATAACCTAACATCATTTAAAACATTAATAAAAATGCAAGACTAGACTCGGACCACGGATGAGCGTAGGACGCAATATTCTTCTTTATAGAAGGAGCGTCTGTAATGTATAAGATAAGATAAGATAATGTTTGAATCAGCTGTATCTCACTGCTAATGTTTGAATCTGTTGTCTGTAGCTCACTGCTAATGTTTGAATCTGTCGTCTGTAGCTCAATGCTAATGTTTGAATCTGTTGTCTGTAGCTCACTGCTAATGTTTGAATCAGCTGTAGCTCTTTGCTAATGTTTGAATCTGTCGTCTGTAGCTCAATGCTAATGTTTGAATCTGTTGTCTGTAGCTCACTGCTAATGTTTGAATCTGTTGTCTGTAGCTCACTGCTAATGTTTGAATCAGCTGTAGCTCACTGCTAATGTTTGAATCTGTTGTCTGTAGCTCACTGCTAATGTTTGAATCAGCTGTAGCTCACTGCTAATGTTTGAATATGTCGTCTGTAGCTCAATGCTAATGTTTGAATCTGTTGTCTGTAGCTCACTGCTAATGTTTGAATCAGCTGTAGCTCACTGCTAATGTTTGAATATGTCGTCTGTAGCTCAATGCTAATGTTTGAATCTGTTGTCTGTAGCTCACTGCTAATGTTTGAATTTGTTGTCTGTAGCTCACTGCTAATGTTTGAATCTGTTGTCTGTAGCTCACTGCTAATGTTTGAATCAGCTGTAGCTCAATGCTAATGTTTGAATCTGTTGTCTGTAGCTCACTGCTAATGTTTGAATCAGCTGTAGCTGACTGCTAATGTTTGAATCTGTCGTCTGTAGCTCAATGCTAATGTTTGAATCAGCTGTAGCTCACTGCTAATGTTTGAATCTGTCGTCTGTAGCTCAATGCTAATGTTTGAATCAGCTGTAGCTCACTGCTAATGTTTGAATCTGTCGTCTGTAGCTCAATGCTAATGTTTGAATCAGCTGTAGCTCACTGCTAATGTTTGAATCTGTCGTCTGTAGCTCAATGCTAATGTTTGAATCAGCTGTAGCTCAATGCTAATGTTTGAATCTGTTGTCTTTAGTTCCTGTCACCGCACCAACTAATGTTCAGTCCGTGACCGTTAACACGTCTGCCGTTGACGTCTGGTGGGATCCATTGCCAGAAACCAGAGAAATTGCAAGAGGAAAAATTTTAGGTTACCAGGTAAGCACTTGATTAGATATTCAATTTTTATTTTTCCTACAATGAAAAAAGCTCCCAAACTTCAAGTGCCAAAGGGCCATTATATAAATTAGAACTGTAGGTTGAATAGCAAATTATAATGTTTTTTAAGCAATATAATGTATTGTAAGCATTATAATGTGCTGTAAACAATATAATGTGTTGTAAACAATATAATGTGTTTTAAACAATAAAATGTATTGTAGGTAATATAATGTGCTGTAAACAATATATTGTGTTGTAAACAATGTAATCAATATAATGTGTTGTAAACAATAGAATGTGTTTTAATCAATATAATGAGTTTTAAGCAATATAATATATTGTAAGCAGCACATGGCATTAGAGGCATAAGATGTTGTGTCTCAACTGTATAAATGCTAACTGTTTTCCTGTTTGTTCTATAACATCAGATCAACTACTGGATTGAAGGAGAAAGTCCAGATGATTACAGGTGGTTTATCCGTTACTACGGCAACTGCGACAAAGGAGTTGTCATTGGCCTGCCAAATGATATCAATGCTGTTGTGGATGTGCAGGTAAACATACTTCTTGGGTTTTTAAACCCAGCCTTACAATTCTGTGAAATATTCTATATCCTTGTTTCTACTGGTCATTGGCCTGCCAAATGATATCAATGCTGTTGAGGATGTGCAGGTAAACATACTTCTTGGGTTTTGTAACCCAGCCTTACAATTCTGTGAAATATTCTATATCCTGTTTCTACTGGTCATTGGCCTGCCAAATGATATCAATGTTGTTGAGGATGTGCAGGTAAACATACTTCTTGGGTTTTTAAACCCAGTCTTACAATTCTGTGAAATATTCTATATCCTTGTTTCTACTGGTCATTGGCCTGCCAAATGATATCAATGCTGTTGAGGATGTGCAGGTAAACATACTTCTTGGGTTTTTAAACCCAGCCTTACAATTCTGTGAAATATTCTATATCCTGTTTCTACTGGTCATTGGCCTGCCTAATAATATCAATGCTGTTGGGGATGTGCAGGTAAACATACTTCTTGGGTTTTTAAACCCAGCTTTACATTTCTGTGAAATATTTTATAATATTGTGTTTGGACTGGTCATTGGCCAGTTTATTGAAAAAAACAAAGTCAAAACTATACCTCATATTATTTTTTTTTACTTGCATCATAATATTCGGTTGTTTATAACTATGTTGGTCCAGACTAGGGATGTTAAACGAAAACCGGAATACCGGATTCCGGTTTTGAATCCAAAAACCGGTTTTGATTTTCAAAACCGGATTTCGGTTTGTTGGTTGGCAGTTGGAAGGTAATCATTACTTCAAGTAGAAGACCCTTTTTTTGTGTTCTAATGGAAATATTTTTAATAAATAAAGTTGAATTCGCACAAAACAATTTCTGAAATGCCTTGCTAACACTATTTAGTCTTAGATATTGTGTTTCTTGTGTTTCCCAATGCCAACTATGGCTTGCGATAAAAAGAACATCAAACCAATTGTTAAGTTACAGTTACAATTAACATGAATGTTTTTACTTGTCGGCTCATCTTTTAGATGTCCGTTGCTCTTTGATATACGCTATGGAGTCGCAAACTTGCCCTTCCCTGTGACCCTGAACTATTCGGCTAGACACCGCGTTTGTGCTTTGTTATTAACGGCACTATTAAATGCACATTCTTTTGATTTGTGTTACGCGAAACCTTTCAATACATTATTTTACAAGTTACCATAAATGCCTCTTCAAATGCTTCTTAATATTTAATATATGGTCAACGATAATCGGTAATTTGATTATCACTATTGAAAAACTGAAAGCTATTAACGGTTTTAGACCAGATTTTCTTTAGCTCTAAAGAATTTTATGGTAAAGTCTACAAAATCATATTCTATTCACACAAGTCAACCCCTTGAATGCCCTGCAAATACTAATTAAGTTTGAACTATTTTTCAAATAGTCTACACCTACAAAAGTACGCACATTTTGGCTTTTCCGGCCTGTATCTTGTGATATTGCGCGGGGGGGGGGGGTGTCTCGAAATCCGGTTTAAAACCGGTTTTATAGAACCGAAAACTGGTTTTGGAAAACAACCGGTTTTAACATCCCTAGTCCAGACGATGGAGATACATAAAGAATTCACACAAATGGATAGTTGTAAACGTAAAAATATTTTTAATCATATAAAATCATCTGCACAAGTTGAATTTCTGTATTTGCAATGATAAATATTCACACACAAATAGCACAATTTAAAAAGTTTAATCATATAAAATCATCTGCACAAGTTGAATTTCTGTATTTGCAATGATAAATATTCACACACGAATAGTACAATTTAAAAAGTTTAATCATATAGACACACAGATGAAATTCCTAGGACACATCTATAGGAAAAATGGTATAGAAAGACTGGTTTTGTGTGGGAAAATATCTGGTAAGAGAGACAGAGGAAGACAAAGGCTGACATATGTAGAAAACCTGAACGAATGGGCCACGAACAACAACATAAGTAATAATAACTTCCTCTAAATAGCTAACAACAGGAAAGAATGGAGAATCATGACCATCGATTTCTGCTCCAGACCTGGCACCTAAGAAGAAGAATCATATAATATCATCTGCACCATTGAATCTCTGTTTTTGCAATGATAAATGCAATCACTGGTCTAATAATAGAAATCAAAAAGCACTTCTGAAACAAACTTCCACAAACCTATGTGGAGGCCTTTTGAATGAGATCATGAGAATGTCTTATAGAATAAGCAACAAAAAATAGAATAAGCAAAGCCAGATCAATCTATAACATCCCACAATGCTTTTTCTGATCAACACAAATAATCTCTAACCCATTGACAACAAATAACAACACTTGCATATATAGTACAGAACATGATGTCTTTTAATTTCAGATGTACAACCAAGCAGGTTTAGGCCCCAGATCAACTTACTACATTTATGAAACACACAGCTTTCGTAAGTGCATTTGTTATTAAAAAAAAACAACCCTTGGGCACTCTTCATCAGCCCGATAATATATTGGTCTCAATATTTGAATCCATGTTTGGCCATTCTAGTGTAGGCCTACTGACTGGGTATACAAATGCTTCTGGCGACAGTTGGCCTTAGAACCTTCTCAATATCCGGTCCAAAGGTGTTGAATCTACTTCCCATTCAACTCAGGCGAACATGCTCGATTTTTACTTTTAAAACTTTTTACTTAAAAACTCATTATTTATATATTTACCTTAGATAACATGCTTTAGACCCCTAAAGTAAAGTTTTACTTATATATTAAATCGGTTAATGCTACATTTATCTTTCTTAAATCATCAATTAGCTTTATATTTATTAGAGATTATATCCGTGTTCTTAGTTGTATGTCAGATGCGCTGTGAGCTGACATTATGTTTGTTGGCAGCGCTCTACAAATATTATTATTATTTAAAGTTGTGAGGTCATACTTCTTATTGGTATTTTCAAAAAAGAAAAAAAGAAAGGACAAGCTAAACATTGATATTCTTTATTACTTTCATCTGTCAGGACACTAATATTTTTAGAAATTCTGTTGAAGTCACACGTGTAAAATTTGTAAGGAAAAAATTAGGATAGACTGCCAATTATTTATGCCTACATTTGTGTATGATTCTCCAGAGCCTTTAACTTACCCTCAAGAAGTGAGAGTTACATCTGCCGGGCAGTACCAGGTCCACGTCTGGTGGAGAGGTGTCACAATCACAGTGCTGGAAGAAGATTTAACTGGCTACAGTGTAAGATGCATTCACATTATTTATCAACAAGTATCTGTTTCAGCTCTAAAGTACGCTGCAGACAAAATTGATCTATAGGGCCATTGAAACAGTATTCACCGGTTTCTGTGTCCACGGCATACTAGGTGATTGTGGGGCCAGCACAATGCGCAGTAGCCTTTGCCTTACCCCAACTAAGGTCAGGTACCCATCAGAGTTGGGCAGACTCAGGGACACCCTCCAGGGTTTCCCTGATTCTGCCCATCTCTGACGGCTACTTGATATTAGTTAGGGGAAAAGTACTGGCATCTGGGCATTAGGCTGGCCACACAATCTCAGAGTATGCAGCAGCCACAGAAACTTGTGAACGCTGTTTCACAAGCCTTGTGGATCGAATTAGTCTGACAATAATACTTTACTCAACTATCCAGTTACTCCGGCACAAATTGTTTTCAATTGGCAGCACATTAGGATTTGCAATTTCAAAGTTTTGGTATCAAATCTTGGTGAAGCACCAGGCTTTTTTTCACAAATACTAGAGGATGCCCAGTCTACCCTGTTTGGATATGTACCTGAGACTAGTTTGGCTAGAACCAGAGGTGGCTGGGTCTTGGGCCATTATAGATATCTGTCTATATACCTGTTCTGTTTATCAGTTTGTCTATTTGTGTCCTTGGAAGTTGGTTTTGATAAGGGGTCAGTGATGACAGGGGAGACCAGTGTGTATATGTGTAGAGTGGGGAGAAGATTTTTATGATAGCCGGTAAACGGTTGTGTGTTTCTACTGTGTGTTTCACAGGATACGTATTAGGAAATTCATTCTTTCTTTTAGGTTGAATTTATTATTATTCAAAGTTCTTTATTATGAGCTGAAGGAGTTTTTCTATAGTATTCTTGAGAACTCAGTACCGTAAACGGGGGTGACTTTGCCCATTTTTCAACTTTTGAATGTTCTCACTTATTAAAAACACCACATATATTTATGAGAACACTATTTAACATGGAGCCACCACTTGTACTACATGTTTATTACCAAAAAAAGACTCATTGAAACCAAATTTCATTTAAAAAAAATTAAAAATATAGTAAAATCTGAAAAGTGTAAAAATGGGGTGACTTTGCCTTTTCCTCGTAAATGACTAATTTATTGAATAAAAACTCTGTTAAAAATGTTTTAATTATTTAAAATCTAGAACAAGATAATAGGAAGCACAGACATTGAATAAAAATAAGAATATTGATGACAGACAACAAATAAATAAATTGGAAACAAGCCCTATTGAGAAACACATTTTTTTACATTTATTTTATGTACAAATGGTATGTAAATGGTACTGAGTATGGTAACAATCATGTGAATTGTTTTTGTGATACTATGGAATCACATTGTTAGTGTGTAGAAAGTAATGCTTTGATTCCACCAGTAATCGGTAATGTCAAAAATATTCTTAGACGACATTTTCTTTGGTGGCGGCCACTCTAGATCAGAGTCGGAGAATAAATAATGTCCTCCTATAGTTTATTGATTATCGGTATTGATGACATTACAGTTATCTTTCTGTGATGACCAAGGTGTTGGTGGTACTAAATTAACTGCCAAAGGCTACACCTGTAATAGTGCTTCATCTGTTGGTTGTTCTATTGTTCTCAGATCTTCTGAACACATTGATTAAATCAACGATTTCTATAGTGATATAGAGATTTATATCAGTCTACATCATGGGGTGACTTTGCCTCACTTTATGGAAAAAAAAAGGCTTAAGGATTAAAAAAAACATAAGCTTATGAATCAAAATAATTAGCTTTTGCACTAATAACATGCACCAGAATACAGAATTAAACAGATTGGTAAATAGCATGTATTATATCCAAATAGAAGTTTGAACTCACCTAAATCAGTAAAAAATCAATGTACTGAACAAAATATCTTGAACAGTCAGAAAATATGGCTTGACAGATACAGGAAATGTAAAAAAAACACTATTAACCCTTCCCGTACCGACCTACTTCTATCTATGCTGCTTTCAGTTCCGCTATATACGCGCCCGGGACTGTAAGGGTTAACATGTCTTCTTTCAAATCAGTTGAAAAAATTAGGGGCAATAACTCTAAAAATCCCTGAATTACCACTTTCACATTATTAGTATGGAATGGGCAAAGTCACCCCCTAGGGCAAAGTCACCCCCGCTTACGGTATATCATTAAACAAACGCAGATATACTTTATTCTTTACTATCTAGTTACGGGATGCCGATAAACTAACTGCATGACTTTATTTGTCCACAGCTATTCTACTGGGCGGCCTCCGAGAACTACCGCTCCTATACAGAGGTGTTTGTGCCCGGAAGGGCGCATGAATACACCCTGACCAATCTCAGCGACAACAGGATCTATGCTCTGAGAGTGGCTGCAGTGGGTAAAGGTGGAACAGGCAGCAGGACACCTATAACATATTTTACTTTTGGTGAGTTCTGCAGGCAGTGCACACCTCTACAGGTGTTGTTGAGAGTGTACACCTCTACAGGTGTTGTTGAGAGCGCACACCTCTACAGGTGTTGTTGACAGCGCACACCTCTACGGGTGTTGTTGACAGTGCACACCTCTATGGGTGTTGTTGAGAGCACACACCATTACAAGTGTTGTTGACAGCGCACACCTCTACGGATGTTGTTGACAGTGCACACCTCTACAGGTGTTGTTGACAGTGCACACCTCTACAGATGTTGTTGACAGTGCACACCTCTATGGGTGTTGTTGACAGTGCACACCTCTATGGGTGTTGTTGTCAGTGCACACCTCTACAGGTTTGTTGACAGTGCACAACTCTATTGACAGTATACACCTCTACAGGTGTTTTACAGTGAACACCTCTACAGGTGTTATTGTCAGTGCACACCTCTACAGGTGTTGTTGACAGTGAACACCTCTATTGACAGTGTACACCTTCTACTGGTGTTGTTGACAGTGCACACCTCTATGGGTGTTGTTGACAGTGCACACTTCTACAGGTGTTGTTGACAGTGCACACCTCTACAGGCGTTTTTTTTTTTTTTTTTTCTGAGGCGGGAGTCTTTCCAGGTCTGACGGTTAGCTGGGTATAAGTAAAATCAGCTGGCGTTGTGCTGGCCCCACAATCCCGCTAGTATGCCAAAAAAAAAGTTTTTGTAGCTTCACATACCCTATAGACCAACATGCTCTTAAAGAGATAATTTACTTAAGCACCTTAAGCAGTTGTTTTTTTTTACTATTTGTGAATATATTTGAGACAAGTTCTATACAGGCCAATTTGAGATTTGTCTAGAAAAGGAAAATATACAATTTGAGACTCTGGTCATATTCCAAGCCATTGGCTATCTAGACTCATAGACTTACCTAAAATTGATGTCTAATGCAAGCTGAAGTGTAAACTAAGGGAAGTCACCTCGAATATTTCCCAATTTTAACCCAAAAAGAAGACTGAAGAACTCCTGAGTAAAGGTTTTTGACTTTAGATATAGATCAGTGCTGAAGAAAAAGGTTTTAAGAACATAGCATAATATTACATTTTTTTATAGAGCGATTGCAATAGGGCGTGGCTTAGGGTTTTTGTAAAAAGTGGCCATGTTGATGATAATGGGTAATAACATTGTCCTTTACCATGTGTATTTTAAACCCAAAATATAAGGAATTTGTTTTCATAAATCTTGATATTTAACTGTGATTCTAGCCCTTAGTCGTCCGTCCACGAAGTAAACAAGATTTTAGGGTTTTATAGTTTTTCAACAGCTCTTGTAAAGCATTTCACAGCCTGCCTTATGATTTACTTTTAGATAGTAAGTTTTGTTAAATAGGCTAACTTTCAACAATCGACATCTTCAATTAAATATTCTGCACTTACGGAACTTTTTCCATTGATTTTTAATGGTTTAAATTTTAGCTTTGAATGTTAATTTTCATCGCTTGACAGTGTTTTATATATTTGTTGAAATAATGAAATTTAAAAATAAAACCTAATTAAGCCTATAGTAATATGGCTGCCATTTATCACCACTAGACAAAGTAAACAAACATAACGTGCTTTTTGTCACGAGATTGCAATCGTTCTGTAGTTTGTTAGATCACTGACATGAATATCTTCTAATCCCACATGTTAGTCATTTGAATCACTGACATATATATATTTCTTTTTCTTTCTCCAGAGGGTCAAATCCTTATAGACTCCAGTTTTGCTGAAACCATCGACACATTCCTTTCACTAGCTGCACGGACACAGCTGTCTATAATTTTGTTAGTGTTATGTCTGATTCTGATATTAGTATAAGCATCACTATACCCTCATATAATATTTATATGCAAGCAGAGCTATTCATTTAGATCATTTTTACTTTTGATTTCATAAACAATGTTTTTTCATAGTTTACTAAATGTATTTTTTATATAACAACAAATTTTTAAAATACATTTTTTCATTTTGTATGTTTTTATTTCTATATAAATTTATAAATATATATATATATATAAGACTATATATACCTTGTAAAAATTTTTCATATTTAATGTCATGGATGATTATTTTTTTAGCGCTAAGAAATCCATGCCATTAAATTTTTTATTGATCACAAAATGTTTTGTTAACATTGCTGTTTCCAAGTTCTTAATGATTGATCAATTGAATAATTGGTGTATTGGTGGATTGATTGCTTGAATAATTGATAGATTGATCGATTGAGTAATTGATGTATTGGTGGATTGATTGCTTGAATAATTGATAGATTGATCGATTGAGTAATTGATGTATTGGTGGACTGATTGCTTGAATAATTAATAGATTGATCAATTGAGTAATTGATGTATTGGTGGACTGATTGCTTGAATAATTGATAGATTGATCAATTGAGTAATTGATGTATTGGTGGACTGATTGCTTGAATAATTGATAGATTGATCAATTGAGTAATTGATGTATTGGTGGACTGATTGCTTGAATGATTGATAGATTGATCGATTGAGCAATTGATGTATTGGTGGACTGATTGCTTGAATAATTGATAGATTCATCAATTGAGTAATTGATGTATTGGTGGACTGATTGCTTGAATAATTGATAGATTGATCGATTGAGCAATTGATTTATAGTGGATTGATTGCTTGAATAATTGATAAATTGATTGAGTGATTGGTTTATTGGTGGATTTTTGGATTGATTGATTGAATAATTGCTTGATTGAGTGATCAATTTATTGGTGGAATAGGGGATTCATTGCTTGACTAATTGATTGATTGATAAATTGAGTGATTGCTCATCGCCACATGTTATTGAACTCTAGCTCCTAATTCAGTAGTGAAATGATGTGAAATTCTTAGTTTGAAATTTTACTGTATATAAATATATATAAATATATATATATATACAAGTGTACGTCTAAAAATAATTTTGTTCATTGTTTGTTTTTTCAAAATTATCTGCCCCTAATTATCTGGTGATGTACAACAGGGAGGCATTAGGAGAAGGGGGAGGGACGTTTTTTTCATGTTGTATTATTCTGTTTGCATACATGTCTCTTATCTTTTGGCTTGTCTGTTGGTTGATGTGAATGTGTGTGTAAGGGGCCTGGGGGGGGGGGGGTGTTGGTCTGTCCACATTAACCATCTTCCATCATGCCCTGGTCATAGACAGGGGGGGGGGGGGGCAAGACTCTGCCTTTACAAGCCATATGAACCAAAAGGTCTGTCAGGAATTGCTTTGTTGGCAGCGTTGTGCTGACCACGCTAACATTCTTGTCTGCTCTGGTCACAGAAACTGACTACCCTTATGAACAAAAGTCGTTGTAAGGAGCTGCCCTATGGGCATCATTAAATGGGTTACACTTATCTTCTTGTGTGTATGCCCAGATCATAAAAATGTTTCCACTATCCCATGATTAAAAAAAAAATCAATAAGGAGTTATTTTGTTTAGCAGCATTGTGCTGGCCACACTAATCTTCTTGTATAATGTACACATTTATCATAATTTTTGACGAGCCCTATGAATCAAAAGGTCTGTAAGATGTAACTCTTCTAGATATTAAAATTAACTGTGAACCTTGTACTTGTAAAATCTGAATATTTCTAATTCATGTCAAATTATATTTATTGTTCTTTTTGGTTATGTACAAACGTGTAAGTTTTAATGTACAGTTGCATAAGAAAGGAATTATTTCCCCCTAGTAAAGATATTTATCTGCTATTTTATTATTGTTCAATAAAAAGATGCCAAAAAAATGAAAACTGCCTTTCCTTCAACACTGATGTGTTAGAAATACTATGTATTGTTACTCTAAATACCCTGACATTGCTCAGGCTGTTACTCAAATAAAACAAACCATACCAGTCTTATGAAGTCTTATTGTTGTTGACTTCATGTATAAAACTAACTTGTCATTTAACGGCACGGTGGCCGAGCGTCAGTGCTTTTAGGCTGGCAAACCAAAGGTCCTGGGTTTAAATCCTGGTGGAGGCTAGGTTGTTTTTTTTTTCTATGGGGTCTGAAGGGTGTCCCTGAGTCTACCCAGCTCTGATGGGTTCCTGACCTTAGTTAAGGTAAAGTAAAGCCGACTGTGCATAGTGCTGGCCACACAACCACCTAGTATGTCGTGGCCACTGAAACTGGTAAACGCTGCTTCACCGGCCCTATGGATCAATTTGGTCCGATAGGATACTACTTTGTCATTGAACCATTTGTTTTGTATGAGTTTTCTACTTTCAGTTTCCCTTTCATTAAGAATAAGAATGGGCATTTCTTATAGCGCTTCTATCCATGCTATTAAATTAGCATGCTTAGTGCGCTCTTGGTGTGATTTGCAGTGGCAGATGTATTAGCCAAAGAGAAAGGTCTTTAAGGTCTTTTTTAAAGTTTCTCTTGTCCCAGATTCTGTCAGTATCAGAGATAGACTGTTCCATAAAGAAGGCGCCACTGACTCAAATGAGCGCACTCCCAGGTACTTCTTTCTGTGTCCATCCAAACTAGGAGTTTTGAGGAGTGACTGTGTTGAAGATCGCTGTTCCCTAGATGGCTCATGCCTTGATATAAGCTCCCGAAAATAGGAAGGAGCAATGCCCTTTATGCATCCGTACATAATGGACATAATTTTGTGCTCTATTTGCTTCATCACCGGGAGCCAGTTAAGATCCTTTAGTGTTGGGGAGATATGATCTTGCCTCCTCACCCCCGAAACAATCCGGTGTTCTGCACTATCTGTAATCTCCGCAGCTGGTTCTGGGGCAAACCCCACAGGCAACTATTGCAGTAATCCAACCTTGACTGGATAAGAGAGACTGCTAGGGTATTGGCAGTCTTTCTATTGAGTTGAGGTCGCAGCTGACCCAGGGCACGTAGATGAGACAAACAAACCTTAACCACAGCACTGATATGACCATGGATAATTTATTATCAATAAAAAGGCCAAGGTTTCTAACCGTGTTGGAAAACATAATCTCGGAAGCCCCAACCTTGATCCTAGTAATAGAGATTTTCCAAAGACTGACATCAGAACCACAGATAATTGCCTCTGCCTTGTCATCATTTAAGTCGGTTTGTAGCCATCCATGCCTTAACTGTTTGACAGCACTCTTCCACATCACCAACAGCAGCGCAGGCAGACAAATCAGGGCGAACAATCCTGCACAGTGTCATCTGCAAAAAAATTATGAGATATACAATGGCTCTCAATAATTTTGCCAAGCTGACTTGTATATACGGAGAATAGGACGGGCCCTAAAACTGAACCCTGCAGTACCACACAGATAAGGGGAGTTTCTTGTGAAGAGGCCAGATTGACTATAACTCGCTGAGTCCTGTTGGTCAGGTAGGAACTGAACCAGCAAAGAGCAGTTTCATAGCCAGGGGTCAGCAACCTTTTAATAACAGTGTGCCAAAGTATGAATTCTAATTCATTCAGTGTGCCAAAGTATGAATTCTAAGTCATTCAGTGTGCCAAAGTATGAATTCTAATTCATTCAGTGTGCCAAAGTATGAATTCTAAGTCATTCAGTGTGCCAAAGTATGAATTCTAAGTCATTCAGTGTGCCAAAGTATGAATTCTAAGTCATTCAGTGTGCCAAAGTATGAATTCTAATTCATTCAGTGTGCCAAAGTATGAATTCTAATTCATTCAGTGTGCCAAAGTATGAATTCTAATTCATTCAGTGTGCCAAAAGCCTAAAAGTCACCCTGCTGTAGCACTAAATTTCTTGTCGAAGATACTTTAATAGACTTCTAAGGCCTCTTCCATGTGCCATTGAAAATCCCTCAGCGAGCCAAGTCTGGCACGCGTGCCGTAAGTTGCCGACCCATGTCCTAGACTGCTGTGTCATAAAACCTAGTATTCGGTTGTAACAGGGGGGGGTCTTGTCTTTAAAGTAACTGAAGGAACTTCCTAGATATATACATTTGACGCGCACAGTATTGAACTATGGAATCAATCCTTACAGGGCCTTCAAAGTAAAGTGACATTGTAAACAGAAGGGGAACAATTCGGTTAAAAGAATTCACTATCTAGGATTTACTAACATTATTATATTTCATTTAAAGCAGGCATTTTGTAATGATATTGTAAATATATCCCTACTATGTATTATATGAACCTGATTTTAGCAACAGTAGACAATATTATTCTATTAGAAAATTGTTTGAAAATGTAAGTCTTATATTATGATATATCTGTCATAGTTTACTCATTGACTAGTACAGCTTGTATAAATGAGAATGGGGCATTAAGTAAAAGTATAAAGACCAAGAAACATTTTATTATTAAAGGACTGTTTTAACTAAAGGATGGTCTAATAACAGAAAATTATTTCTAGAGAAATTAAAGGAAGAAGTGTATTTTTTTTTAAAACCAAGAAATGCTACTTATGTTATAAATAAGCTAAATTTAACTTTACGCGACTAAAACTTAAGGAATATTGATTATCGCATAATCACTTTTGATGTTATAAATGGATTCTTCATAACTAATCTTGTAGTAAGTAGCCTTTCTAAAAGACCAGAACTGGCCCGTCGAGGTTGAAATTAATTGTCAAACACCAGCAAAAGCTTGTGTTTTAGTTGACGGAAATTTGTGAACACAATTGACCATGACCTATTGAAAAGGTCATACCTAATTAAGACTTAGATCTATGGATACGCTCGACAAGGTTTTCCAGATGTTGATTATATTATCTAATACACTAAATATTTATAGGAAGAATGATATTAGCTGTTCAGTCAAAATTTTAAAAAAAATCACATAGAAAAAAAAGAATTTATTTTGTTATAAAATCATTATTTATTTCATTGGAAATGATGTTGATTTCTCATTCATTCAAAAGGCACAAACTATACACATAAAATATCAAAATTATTTATATATATATATACATGGATTGGTAATTTGTTTCTTATTGGAATGTACACAAAGAGCTGAAAACACAGTCAATAAAATAGGGGCCATCACTCTTGAAATGTTTTTATATACACAAGAGCCAATACTCTCAGAGCATTTTTTTGTTTTTATTCTGCGATCAGCACATAAAAATGAAACTGAAATTATTGCACACAAGTATGAAATATCCATCGTTTATATCAACTCAGCACATCAGATGCTGAATTACTGTTAGCATTAAAATGTATTCCTCTGGTTAAAAATGTTCATATGGGATAGGCATCATTGATTCAATCACAGCTGTGCAAGTGTGTCCCTACAGAGTTACGCATCACCGGTTCGACCACATGGTGCAAGTGTCCACACACTGGTAGTCAGATAATTACTACTGTCCTGTTTTATTCAAAGAAAATCCTCTTCTGGTAAGTTACTAAAAAAAAAAAAGTCTGCAAACTAGCTGTCTGTAAAACTTGATAAGTTCTTACGTCCTGAAATATGAATAGAATGGAATACCATCAGCTATTCATCAATTAAGTTATATTTTAACAAAAAATGAAACTTAAACTAACACCATTAGGTTTATAATTGTGAGACACATTTGTACAGAGATCTTGCAAACGTGCAAGCAACAATTCATTCAAAATATACAACTCATTGTTTACAATATGGAACAATAGCCACACTGTGTTTAATGTAGGGAACAATCTTAAATAATTGTTTCATTTAGGGAACAATCTTAAATAATTGTTTCATTTAGGGAACAATCTTAAATAATTGTTTCATTTAGGGAACAATCTTAAATAATTGTTTCATTTAGGGAACAATCTTAAATAATTGTTTCATTTAGGGAACAATCTTAAATAATTGTTTCATTTAGGGAACAATCTTAAATAATTGTTTCATTTAGGGAACAATCTTAAATAATTGTTTCATTTAGGGAACAATCTTAAATAATTGTTTCATTTAGGGAACAATCTTAAATAATTGTTTCATTTAGGGAACAATCTTAAATAATTGTTTCATTTAGGAAACAATCTTAAATAATTGTTTCATTTAGGGAACAATCTTAAATAATTGTTTCATTTAGGAAACAATCTTAAATAATTGTTTCATTTAGGGAACAATCTTAAATAATTGTTTCATTTAGGGAACAATCTTAAATAATTGTTTCATTTAGGGAACAATCTTAAATAATTGTTTCATTTATTGAACAATCTTAAATAATTGTTTTATTGAACAATCTTAAATAATTGTTTAATTTATTGAACAATCCCTAATATTTGTTTACTCTAGGGAATATTTTCTAATCTTTATCTATGTTAGGGCATTGTTTACTTATTGAACAATAAACAAATCATTGTTTACTTATTGAACAATAAACAAATCATCGTTTACTTATTGAACAATAAACAAATCATTGTTTACTTATTGAACAATAAACAAATCATCGTTTACTTATTGAACAATAAACAAATCATTGTTTACTTATTGAACAATAAACAAATCATTGTTTACTTATTGAACAATAAACAAATCATTGTTTACTTATTGAACAATAAACAAATCATTGTTTACATCAATGCTAAGTGTACACACCTGATCACTCACCTGTGTTTCCTATTGAAATATCTGAAAAGGAAGTGCACTACAAATGGCCACGCAAACAGAACCAGTGCAGTCCTTGGTGACAATTCTTGAATGGGCCACCATCCCTGTATTGGTTATAGAATGGGATACATTAGGAGGCGAAAAAAACATATTGTGTTAATAGCATTTAGCATATCAAATTTATGGTTGTGAAAAGAAAACAAATTGATTGTGTTAATAGCACATCAAGTTTAAAATTGTCAAGATAAAAAATAAAAAACTGTGTCAACAGCTTGTCAAGTTTATAATTGTGGGAAGGTAAATAGTTAATTTTCTAGTTGTGAAAATAGAATAAAATAATTTTCTCAATAGTATGCCAGGATTAATACTAAGGCCTACCCCCCACCACCCAAGTCAAGATGGTGTAAAAAAAAAACACATATTTTTCACATTTACTCTCCATTCGTATTTCTCAGATGTATATTTTGAATGTTGAGAGTTGGTGGTGAAGGTGAAGAGAAAACCAAATAGTTGCCTCAGTTGTGTACCAGTGTCAAATGTCATTTCAGCAGTAATTGAGTCATGGCATTTTAATGACTTATTGTTTTTAAAATTACCTTTGGTAAGCTGTTTCTTTTATCTCTTGCCTATATAAATGTCAAAACAAAAAGAATTAATGACAAGTGCGCACATATAATAATTTAAAAAAAAATTATAATTCATTAGAACAGGCAAAATGTTTTCTAGTGTCCTGTTTCCGTTTCACTTACAATGTTTTATTTTGTAATGATTCATTTAATACTAGGGACAATTTCTGACAACCAGGGTTCCCACTCTTTTTCAGAAAAAAAATTCCTGACTGTTTCCTGACTATTTCCTTGCTATAAGAGCAAAATTCCTGGTTACCAAAATGAATTTAAATGTACTATATAACGAGTATAATTCTACTTACATAAAGTCTAAACACAACATAAACTGACAATTCAGATTTAATAATTCAATTAAATCTTTTACAGATAATAAACTTTAATCACAAAATTATTAATTTTGTACAACTTTTATTTTCTCCTCAATGGCACTTGTCATTTCTCCCAATGCTTTTGTTTTGAGAGAAATGTGGTGGGCTTTGCAATAGTTGTGTAGTTTCTGATGTCTTATCTTCATTGATAATGACTGGGAAAGACACACAAAGTGTTTCATATTATAAATATATATAGGCAAATAAGTCTTCTTAATAACATAAAAAAGCCAAAATCATGATGATATTAGTGTTGTTTAGCTCTAAGTCAATATTATCTTGCTAAATATCACTAGAAATGTCTTTAAGAGAGGCTACTATTAGTATCTCATTTACTAAAAGTAGGTAACTAATTGAAAAAAATATTTTGTAAGCCTAGTAACAAAGACAAAAAAGGACAACTGGGTCTGACTTAAGGATTAAAAATAATTAAGAGTGATCCCCCTTGCTTTATATACATTTCGTAGTTTTTAATTAAAAAGCATTTGCGTCCATTTTTTTTAAATAAATTAAAAATTATATAAATAGTCCAATTATTTATCCATATCATGAAAAAGCTTGATTGCAAATACATCAATATTTCCTATTTTTATTTTATGATATGCAGAATCAGTGAATTCGAGGTCACAAACTTCAAAGTCAATGACATCAAAACTAAAATCAAACAAACTACTAGGGCCTAAATATACATTGTATACATGTTTAAGTTTTGAAACCCCAATCATAGTTAGCCTATAGGCCTACACTAAAATAAATTTTGAAACCACATTCAAACAACTGTCTAAACAAAATTAGGCATGGACTAGAACTATAGTTTCTTAGCAACAAATTCCGACGCGAAAATCGGACATTCACATTAGCCCATTAACTACTACTAGATCTATGGCAAGTGGCAAGCCTATGGCTATGACGCTATGGCTACGGTTACTAGGAGATGTTCCTCAATTCATTTTATTAGAGCCTTAGCCTAATATTTAAATAAATGACTCTTATATAATATTATAAACAATTGTGAGCGAAAATTCCAATTTAATGTGTTCTTAATGATAGTAGGCCTACATTTGCCATAAGATTCAAGATGAACAAAAGATTGAAAACATTCTAAAATATTTTTTTTTCGCGAGACAAAACTAGGTCATCTTTGTTTTTTGTCTTAGGCAAAATCGGCCGCTTTAACCCAAGTAGGCCTAATTAATTACATAAAGTCTAAAGTCAAGTATATCTTATAAGTTTACAGACGTTCCTTCTAGACAGAAGATTATTACGTCCACTAGGCCCAAAACTCCAGCAGGGCGA
This sequence comes from Anisus vortex, assembly GCA_949126835.1. Taxonomy (NCBI): domain Eukaryota; kingdom Metazoa; phylum Mollusca; class Gastropoda; family Planorbidae; genus Anisus; species Anisus vortex. The sequence goes on from OX421500.1 coordinate 5,018,567, forward strand.
CAGGGATCCGTCGGTGGCAGGGATAGAACCCGCGACCTGTCAGTTGGTTTTTGGCTGACAGGCCGGTGAACTAACCGCTGGACCAGCCGGCTTCAAATATAGGCTAATATATAATGGAAGACTTATAGTAATGGGCGAAGTGTGGGCTTAGTCTTACTAAGACTAAAAGAAGAATGATTTTGTTTTTGTAAATGGTCAATTGATCAAAATCATAATGGCTGGATTTAATCTGATATAAAATTAATAACACTGAGGACGTTGACCGTCCTTGACCTTTGATCTTGTATTTTTGGAACTTACGACAGTGGACAGTAGCAGTAAGAATCAATACGAATAGGGCTAGGCCTATGCATTTTTAAATATAAAACAAAACAATACAAGATACTTGCCTTAAAGAAAATCAGCAAAGCCAAGTCAGAAAATTACCGATAGTAGGCATAAGTGTTAAAAAAACGGCGAGATCGCTAAAGGATTAAATGAATGATCACAAACAAAAAAACGTAAAACATAGTGAACTAGTCCTCCGACCTCGATATAATTAGGAATAGATTCGCCTATCCCTTTGTTTTAAATTCTCAGTGGGCATTGGGTGGAAAACACAAAAAACGGCGGTAATGATCGAAAAATACACATTCGGCGAAGAAAAACTATGCATCTGTGACATTTTTGTTTTGGGTTTTTGTCTTCTTTTTTTCCCGGCTTTTTAGACCTTTTTCCTTACTAAATCCCGTCTTTTACGGCCGGATAAAATTTTACTGAATTCCCGTCTAATTCACGACTTTCCCGGAAGCGTGGGAACCCTGGACAACATTCCTCACACAGAAAAGTAAATTTTCCAGGACTCAAATATTTACAATGATCAGTCTCAAATGTTGACTGTAAAGCGTTAACAACAGCATTATTGGCTACATAATAAAAGTTTACTGAACTACTTTGATTACTCAATATTATACAGCAAATTGCAAATGTAAGCATTAAATAAAATACTACTGAATTCCAAATGCCTTTATCATGCAAATCAAAGCAATCAAAAAAATCTAATTACATTCTACCCATTATTTAATGTATAAATCAGTAAGAGGCAAATGTACCAATTTATGTGTAAATGTATGTGCCCCAACTCTTTTAAACTTTATTCCTATTACCTAGGTTATTTTTACACTTCCACTCCGTGACCCACTAATTAGACTATAAGTAAAATACAACATATATTGAATTTCTCACAAGTCATCTCTACTTTTTTTTTGCAATCCGTAGTTTTTCTTTCATGATCCAATCAAAACCCAGCTTGCCGGAAGTCTAGACGTCTCTAACTAGTTTTTCTTCATCACCCTGATTAGCCAACTTATGTCGACTCACCAGTTTGTCTGCCCTGACCAGGTCCTCCAAACTGTTCAACCTTTTCAAAACTCCGCTCATGTCGTGCTGCAGCCTCAGCAGGGTCACCACGATCTGCTCGTTCAGGTCCGTAGGCGGAGGCTTTCCACCCGGGTCCGTGCCCCTGTTGCCTCCCCCTCCCCCGGGGTTGGGGTGCAGACCTCGCCGTCCATGTCCACTGCCACCACTGTTGCCTCCACCTTGACCATCGTCTCCTAGTAGTTTGAAACAACAGTGTTAAGCACAGGTAACAGGTAACATGTACAGGTACCATGCACAGGTAGCATGTACAGGTAATATATACAGGTAGCATGTACAGGTAATATGTACTGGTAGCAGGTACACTAAAAGTTACAAAGAAAATTCCAACATCAAAATTAAGCTTTAAATTAAACGGAAGGAATTTAACCCACGAACTGTGGTCGGCCGATTTTTTCGGCCTCAATTCCCGTTCCGTAGTGTGACGGTCGAAAAAATCGGCCGGTCAGAATCATGATGAAATAGCAACTTCCAATCCAGTATCTTAGAAAAACTATAGCTACTTCCGTTTACTAATAAATAAACTTCCGTTTTTTCGCTCTTCTGCGCGATTTGTTTAACTTTGAAGTTATTTTTACAATGATGGTTGTAGAACTAATTTGCGCTAGCCATTTAGGTAAAATGGACATACCATATGGCTTACGTAATTAATCAATTTTGAATATTTAAGTGATGATATAATTGATTCAGAAGATCATTTTTTTAACTACGTATGAAGATAATATTAAAATTAGTTTAATTCCATCTTCTAATAGTACCTATTATTATTGATTGTATACGATTGTGGCAATTAATAAAACAAAAAATGGATGTTATTCAGTAATCTGATACTATTTTTCATCAAATTAAATCGTTTTAGACAAGCTTTTGTCATTTGTTGTGTTAATTTCTGGCTTGTTATGTCCGTGACGTCATACTTTGGTGGTTTGAAATAATAAGAGATATCGGCACAATTTATTTTTTTCAAAGGCTAAAAATAACAGAAATTAATGTAAATAGTACATTTTCTAAAAGATAAATAAAATAACTATTATATTCAATAAAAATTTTAATAATGTGCCGATAAAAAAATGGAATTAGACGTACTTTTTTTTTTTTTTCATTCTTGACCACTCTAAGGTCAAGGCCATGGTCAAATATTTTTTTTTTTAAAATCAAAATAGTTTGTTAGATTCTCCATCCATTCCACTTTCCAAAAATATATAGTTATTGGGGTCTGGCAATAATATTTCCTTGTCATTTATTGCTATTTCTGATGACACCCAAAATGCTAAAAAATTCCCCCCCACTACAGAAAATTCTACACCACAGTTCGCGGGTTATACAATGAAAAATGTATTTCAAAAATCTACAGCTTTAAGAAGCTGGTGTATTATTTTTGTTTATGATTGAGTCCCAGTTGAATTGAAAATCGACGTGTCACTCGCAAACCAGCCAGGTCCAAAAAAAAGCACATTTTACAGAAGCAAAAGACTGCAAGGATGGTGTAAAAAAAAAGAATCAAGAATAAACATAGCTGTTTTTTTCAAAATGTAATAGAGAAAGTCTAGCGGACGATACGGCAAGATATTTTTAGACTTATTGGGGATTACCTAAGAAAGGTTATGATAAAAAAAGAAACATTTCTAAATAGTTTTGAAAAAAAAATTCAAATACCAATATAATAATGTGTTCATAATCTTATTCTTGACCAATAGTGAATATAGGTAGTCCAAATGGAATCTTGTAATTGTACATTTTTTTTAATATTCCTAGAATTAACAGAAACAGATCTTAAATAATTTCAGAAAAAAAAGGTTAATCTTTATCTGAGGCGAGGACTCCTCAATGAGCTAGGTAAAAAAAATGTAAATACAAAATATAAAAATATGTTTTTTGCTTCTATGTCCATCATAGTGAAATTCACAAACTTTCTAAAACTTTGGTCAGTTTTCCCAAATTTTCCCAACCAGAATAGACCCTGATGTAATCATTAACCTAAGAAAATATAAGCTTTCTGTTTACTGGAGGGGAGGGAGAATCACAACAATGCTTTAATAGTAATTTCATGGTGAGTTGGTATGTGCTTTTATAACGTTTCAACTTACCACTTCCTAAATGACTGCTTCTGTTTCCCTCTGTTGAACTATGGCTTCTGACCTCTGAACCTTCAGTTCTCTGCTTCCTGTCATCCTGACCCCCGCCCCGGCACACAGAGACATCGCAGTTGTCCTCAAAAGAGCTGTCGCACCTGGAGACGACCCCCGATGCCGTGGGGCTGCCCAGCGATGACAGGTCTCCGGTCTTTGTGGTGGTGTTCACGATGAGGCTGTCTGACAGGGCGATGTCAGATGGACAATGCCCGATGCTTGGGTCGAAGCGAACCGTTTTTACTTTAGGTGTAGAGGAGGTAACCTCAGACGTGGATGAAAGATGGCTGGGTAATATCTGGGTGTAACTTGCAGCAGCTGCCTGTGTGGAAAAACAAAACAACTCTCAATAGTTTAATTATGTTTTTTTTTAAATTTATTTTGTGTTGTGTTTGTTTTTTCAAATGGGAAAGAGTGGCCATCTGTTAGATCATAAATCTGCTACTTATTTTCTTCCAGTCCAACAAATTTTAACCCAAGCGCTGACCTATTTAAAAAAAAATGCATTAAAAAGAGTAGCTAAAACTGACGTGCATTAAACATTCAAAACCTCTTGCTTTTATTTTTTCTTTTATGATATTTTTACATTAGATATATAAACATATACATTTTATTAAAGCTAATGGTTTGGGGAACTGGAAAAACATATTAATTGTTTAATATCTAGAATATATACAGGGCAATTTATTTTACAAAAACTTCAAAAAAGTATTTTCATTAATTTAACACCCATTTAAGTAGTAAACATCTAATAAAAAATAAAAAAAACCACTTATATTTTAGACTTATATGTATTAAATTAAAGAAATGTATATAAAATAAGTATATCAGTAAGTATTAGAATCTCCTGTAATATTTAGAAAATAGTCAGGGTACAGTCCGATATAGCACTCAGTCAACCTAGTGCGCACCCAAAGTTAAAAAAAAGATGCAAATAAATATTAAATGTTGTTTAACTATCACATTTTTATTAAATTATGATGAAAATATACTAGTTTTAACCTAGGCCCGCAAAATAAACACATTTAAATAAAAACATTATTTAAATAATAACTAAAATAACGCCCATCTTTTGAAAACGATGATCTTGATAACAACAAAGGCAAAGCTAATTTATTGAACCATTTCATCCCCACTATTTGACCTATTTTAGTATTTTAAAAATTAATACATTAAAATAAAACAAATATGATATCTATACACTTCTTACTTTGTAGAGTTTCATCAAAATCAATAAAATATAATTCAAATTATGCATCGATTCCATCGTAGCTTTTGGAGTAGTCACTAGCATCTTCGTTCATTTCGCAAATCGTCGAACCTTTTACGAAAAAAAATGGCTACTTTTCACTACTAGAAGAGATGGAATTTGATTAACTTTTCGGATGTGTGCGTTTTTACGGAAAAAAACGAATGAAAACGACACGCACTTAACGTATTGTTAACGCTGAGCCACGTATTGGCCCCACGCGCTATAGGGGTTAACAACAGTGGGTGTTGTATTTACCACACGCTCAACTTATATGCTGACACCATGGAAACTGCTGAAATTCACCTGACCTGTGTCGCATTTCTCCATTGTTTAAAGAGCTTTTCAATATTAACTCTTGTTCCCAAACCACAATTAATTTGTTTGTTGCATTTGCAAAGAAACTGAAAACCTTACTGAATTGTGCCTTGCATGTAAAAAAAACCTAAAAGCTTTACAACATGATACTTTAACTGAATTTTGTCTACAGGTTTCTTATTTATCAAACTTCTACTTACTTCCAGGGGTTCGTCCGACGTATCACAGAATTCCTCACTCTCCGTCTCGCTGTCGTTGAAGGACTCTTTGAACTCTTCCCACTCCCTGTCCTGGGTGTCGTCCTCGGGGCCCGCGCCCTCCTGGGAGCCACCTTTCTCCCCAGAACTGTTCTCATCACTCTCCGTCTCACTCCTGCTGCCTCCGTTTAAGTGAGGAAAAGGAATGTAATTATAGCTTCCCTCAACACCTGTTGGTAGCGAAAAGTACACTGAATATTTAATACAATCAGTTGGTATCAAATCTTAAGTTTATCAATCAGATGGTATCAAATCCTATTTTATCAATCAATAGGTATCAAATCCTATTTTATCAATCAGTAGGTATCAAATCCTATTTTATCAATCAGTAGGTATCAAATCCTATTTTATCAATCAGTAAGTATCAAATCTTATTTTATCAAGCAGTAGGTATCAAATCCTATTTTATCAATCAGTTGGTATCAAATCTTAAGTTTATCAATCATTTAGTATCAAATCTTAAGTTTATCAATCAGTTAATTTTAACTCCTAGGTTTATCAATTAGTTGGTATCAAATCTTAAGTTTATCAATCAGTTAGTATCAAATCCTACGCTTATCATTCAGTTAATTTTAAATCTTAAATTTGTCAATCAATTAGTTTTAAATCCTAGGCTTATCAATAAGGTGGTATCAAATCCTAAGTTTATCAATCAGTATCAAATCCTAAGCTTATCAATCAGTTAACTTTAAATCTTAAGTTTGTCAATCAATTAGTTTTAAATCCTAGGTTTATCAATCAGTTGGTATCAAACCCTAAGTCTATCAATCAGTTGGTATCAAATCCTAAGTTTATTAATAAGATAGTATCAAATCCTAAGTTTGTCACTCAATTAGTTTCAAATCCTAAGTCTGTCACTCAATTAGTTTCAAATCCTAAGTCTGTCACTCAATTAGTTTCAAATCCTAAGTCTGTCGCTCAATTAGTTTCAAATCCTAAGTTTGTCACTCAATTAGTTTCAAATCCCAAGTTTGTCACTCAATTAGTTTCAAATCCTAAGTTTGTCACTCAATTAGTTTCAAATCCTAAGTTTGTCACTCAATTAGTTTCAAATCCTAAGTTTGTCACTCAATTAGTTTCAAATCCTAAGTTTGTCAATCAATTAATTTCAAATCCAAAGTTTGTCACTCAATTAGTTTCAAATCCTAAGTTTGTCACTCAATTAGTTTCAAATCCTAAGTTTGTCACTCAATTAGTTTCAAATCCTAAGTTTGTCACTCAATTAGTTTCAAATCCTAAGTTTGTCACTCAATTAGTTTCAAATCCTAAGTTTGTCACTCAATTAGTTTCAAATCCTAAGTTTGTCACTCAATTAGTTTCAAATCCTAAGTTTGTCACTCAATTAGTTTCAAATCCTAAGTTTGTCACTCAATTAGTTTCAAATCCTAAGTTTGTCACTCAATTAGTTTCAAATCCTAAGTTTGTCACTCAATTAGTTTCAAATCCTAAGTTTGTCACTCAATTAGTTTCAAATCCTAAGTTTGTCACTCAATTAGTTTCAAATCCCAAGTTTGTCACTCAATTAGTTTCAAATCCTAAGTTTGACAATCAATTAGTTTCAAATCCTAAGTTTGTCACTCAATTAGTTTCAAATCCTAAGTTTGTCACTCAATTAGTTTCAAATCCTAAGTTTGTCACTCAATTAGTTTCAAATCCTAAGTTTGTCACTCAATTAGTTTCAAATCCTAAGTTTGTCACTCAATTAGTTTCAAATCCTAAGTTTGTCACTCAATTAGTTTCAAATCCTAAGTTTGTCACTCAATTAGTTTCAAATCCTAAGTTTGTCACTCAATTAGTTTCAAATCCTAAGTTTGTCACTCAATTAGTTTCAAATCCTAAGTTTGTCACTCAATTAGTTTCAAATCCTAAGTTTGTCACTCAATTAGTTTCAAATCCTAAGTTTGTCACTCAATTAGTTTCAAATCCTAAGTTTGTCACTCAATTAGTTTCAAATCCTAAGTTTGTCACTCAATTAGTTTCAAATCCTAAGTTTGTCACTCAATTAGTTTCAAATCCTAAGTTTGTCACTCAATTAGTTTCAAATCCTAAGTTTGTCACTCAATTAGTTTCAAATCCTAAGTTTGTCACTCAATTAGTTTCAAATCCTAAGTTTGTCACTCAATTAGTTTCAAATCCCAAGTTTGTCACTCAATTAGTTTCAAATCCTAAGTTTGTCACTCAATTAGTTTCAAATCCTAAGTTTGTCACTCAATTAGTTTCAAATCCTAAGTTTGTCACTCAATTAGTTTCAAATCCTAAGTTTGTCACTCAATTAGTTTCAAATCCTAAGTTTGTCACTCAATTAGTTTCAAATCCTAAGTTTGTCACTCAATTAGTTTCAAATCCTAAGTTTGTCACTCAATTAGTTTCAAATCCTAAGTTCGTCACTCAATTAGTTTCAAATCCTAAGTTTGTCACTCAATTAATTTCAAATCCTAAGTTTGTCACTCAATTAGTTTCAAATCCTAAGTTTGTCACTCAATTAGTTTCAAATCCTAAGTTTGTCACTCAATTAGTTTCAAATCCTAAGTTTGTCACTCAATTAGTTTCAAATCCTAAGTTTGTCACTCAATTAGTTTCAAATCCCAAGTTTGTCACTCAATTAGTTTCAAATCCTAAGTTTGTCACTCAATTAGTTTCAAATCCCAAGTTTGTCACTCAATTAGTTTCAAATCCCAAGTTAAACCTTTTTAACTACCACTGATTTTCTAATTAAATATCTGCTGACTTTGCATATATTTTTTTCCCTTTCTTTTACATTTTTTAAAATTTTATCTAATTTCTTCGGTAATCAAGTGTATGCAACTCATGATGTCAATCAATGTGAAGTCCATGATAACTGACGTGTTAAGACTACCCTAATTTAGAAATGGAAACATTGGAGGTACCTTTGCTAGAACCACACAAAAAATATTAACTTAACCAATGTCAAGGTCTCCAGACATATTCCTAAAGTTATTACATTTTAAATTGTTTACATTAACTTCAATGGGCCGTATTGCTGCTGAGAGTTAACACCCTTGCCCATTTTACAATTACGGTATATAAGATTGACTTGTATAAGGGGCAAGGGTGTTAACTCTCAGCAGCAATCTTTACAATTACGGTATATAAGATTGACTTGTATAAGGGGCAAGGGTGTTCACTCTCAGCAGCAATAAGACCCATTCTGTTTGTTTCTGGCTGGTGGTAAAATTTTGGACGGCTCATGGATCTACTTCCCCCGTCAGCCTATCGAACTAAAACTAGGCAAATACACTCGTCTCTCATTGCAAACAATAACACATTCTGTCCAAATTTTCCGCTTCATCCCCCCAACCACAACGCCCAAAGATCTTTTTTTTTTTTCCAATTTTGTTCATTACACTTTATAATGCACATTTTTTAAAAAAATCCTTTAACCCTTTGAGCCCTCCCCTCCGGTTGCCTAATTTACCCTACCGCCTGGGCTCCTGCGCATTTTATGCTTATTTCGCAATATATCATGATTGAGCGACCACTGAGTAAAAACCGTCAAAGATAACAACATGAAATCGAACTTGCAAGTAAAGAATAGGTCTACCTGAACTATAGCGCCAAAATTCAACTTTAGTATGACAAATCTTCAAAAAAAATCAATAATTTCTTGTGTTGAGAACAAGGAAGTACGTTATTCTTTTGTCCAATGGACCGGGTTGAGGCTCGTCACGATTCGTTATCAAAAAATTGAAAATTTTCGTCACAAACTCAATGTAAACAAAGAAGCAGAGATCTTTGATATACTTTAACCTACGCACGCTACAACAAAACATCTGATTGGCTGTTATGGCAAGACTAAACAATCCACGTAGCTGTACTACCGCAATCCCACTTTAGCGGGGGCTAGTTCTATTAAACGATTAATGCTACACCGCTTTAGCGGGGGCAAGGGCTTAAAGGGTTAAATCAACTTTACTTTCGCTTGTGTTTTCGTGGGGAAATATGAGAAGGGAAAAACCCTGACATGATCAAAATAAAGTTAAAATATCTTTGGGGTCATTAACCAGTTGAATCGGTTAATCAAAAATGTGCAAAGCACTAACCATTTGTATTTGGCTTTCTGTCACCGTTGGTTATGAAGGAACTGTCCTGCCATTTCTTCAAGTCTTGTTTCAGAAGTTCATTGACATTGTAGGAATGGGTTAAGCTTTCATCTACAGATAAAATACAGGAAATGGAAATTAAAGTTTATATTATTAAAACATAATGTACTTTAATCTATAGTCATACTTTTAGAGCCTTCCTTTTTTTTACTACAATATTTTGAAATTCGGCTGGCATACCAAAGGTCCTGGGTTCGAATCCTGGGTGCAAGCTAGGATTTTTTACCCGGTCTGGAGGGTGTCCCTGAGTCTACGCTCAGCTCTAATGGGTACCTGACCTTGGGGTAAAGTAAAGGCGGCTGTGCATAATGCTGGCCACTATTCTATTCATACACAGCCTTTGTACTAAATAATCTACAATAAAATACCTTCAACATCATCCACTAATCCATTGGGCCAAGGCTTGTCCATCAGCTTGAGGGTGTTTTGGTTCTCACTGTCCTCCACCATCTCATAGAAACTGTCCAGCTTGTGGAGGAACTCTGTCACTGCCTTGGTCTGCGGCATGGTTTCTACAATCTGGCAGAAAAAAAAAATGAGGGCACCCCAACAACAAATTACAAGTTGGTGGCTTACCTGAATATATCATTTAGAAAAATAATAAATCCTACTAGAAATACTTTTTTTTTAACCGAAATCGTCAAACAAATTTATGTTGGTTTGATTAAAAATAGTTTATTTTTCTCATGTTGGCCTCAAGTTAAATATATTTTTATTCAGTTGGCGACAGTTTAAACTGAAGTTTATCTATGAGACAATGAAACTTGACCTCTTTACTACTTATTGTTAACACATGTCCAGGGTTCTTACTCTTTTCAGAAAATTAAATTCCAGACATTTTCCAGACCTTTTTCAGACTTTTAACAAAAATTTCAGACTTTAAAAAAAAACAAGGTTCTTGATAGGCTACATAGGGCTATATTATTTCTAGTAGTAGGCTATACGAACACTAAAATAAATGCTAACTATAAAATTAAAAAGTAGAATAAAAGAAATTGTTAGCACTATTCTTCCTTTTGATCTAATTGAAAATGGTTTAAAATAAAAAAAACATTCTAAACATGTGTTACTGAATTTAACATGAAGAAATAAGCTCTGTAAAAATACTAAAAGCATGTGAAATTATGCTTTATAGGCCTACTAACTAGGCTAACTAATACAGAAAAAGATATAACAGTAATAGGCTATAACACAATAATTTAATGTAGCTATACTTAATTTTCAAAATATTTATAGCCTCCATTTAGACTCAATCAAAATAAAAACAAAAAGAATAATGTTCCAGAAAGAGCTATATAAATCAGGGGTCTCAAACACGCGGACCGCATGCAGATTTTTGTGGCCCGCCAGTAAACTTACAAAAATGTACTATTCGTGAAATTCAAACAGCTAGTATACTGATACACATCAAATTTATTGTTAATGTTATATACGTAAGATATACCCATTATAAGTGATAAGTAGTAAAATGAGTTAAGATGTGCAAAGTGTGTTTTTGTTTACTAGGGTCGAATCGTTGCACATCTCTTAAGTGATAAAGATGGCACATGCATCTGAGTTTGAGACCCCTGCGCTAGATCTATAAATGCAGGCTAAAAACCCTACACTAAGTCCAAGTAAGAACCAGATAATAAGATAAAGAGAAAAAAAAAGCATGAATTGAGTCTTTTAAAAGTTCTGAAAAATAGTCTAACAAATCATAGATAGAAATAGAACCAAATCTAGATCTAAAATCTCTAAAGGACTATTTTGATTTAGGGCTATGTAGGCCCTATTCTCAAATTGAAAAAAAAAAAAAGAAAATGTAAGCATGAAGTAGGGACAAAAATCAAAGAATGTGCTAACAATTTTAAGCCACTTGTTTTGTTCATTTATGTTCTTATGGTTTTATATGGCCGATCAAAAGATGCTGCGTTTTTTTTGTACAACAATTTAAACAGATTTTGTTAAAAGTTATATTAAGTGTCATTGTCGTAATTATTAATTATTATTTATGTTTTATCTACCCGCAAGCGAACCCAAGCAACCAAAGGCTAAGGCTGTCTACGTTTTTTTTCCTAATAGTCCCTAGTCCTAGTCTACTAGTGCTACCTATAGGCCTAATCAATAATCATATTAACAAAATGCTACCGGTATAGACTCAAGCCTACTAAGCCTACTTCTCTATTGAAACCTACTTATTTCTAACAATCTAAAATAACTATTTTCTAAAATAGGTGTTGGCTACTGTATTTTCCAAATAGGACTACTGAACTTCTGACTATTGTCGAATTCTGTCGGAATTCGCGTATTTTTTAAGCGGTTTAGTTGTTTTTTTCTTTATACGCGTATATTTGTCAGCTTACTTGTTTATTATAACTTATTTCCATAAGGCATATTATGTGAAAAGGCTAATGTGATGACAAGATGTCCTTCAGTTAGTAAGTATAGAGTATAGGCCTACACTGTAGTACACGCCAACACCTTCATCAGACTATCAACAAAATGACCTGGGTTCTGGCGTGTTTCTAGTTTCTAGCCCTGCCGCCAACTGATGCCTGCAAGAGTTTTGGGCCTAGTACGTAGACTATAAAAATCTTCTATTTAGAAGGAACATCTGTAAACTCAAATATTATATATAGTCTAACTAGATATAATAATTATAGGCCTACATTCGACAATTTGTCGAAGCCCGACAAGATAATAGATAGGCCTACTTTGCAATTTTCAATATTGAGTTGATTGAAATTACCGCTGTTATTTTTTTGTTTAGCCTAAAAATAGGCCTAACACAGAGAACGCGAGAGATCTTTTTGTAACACATAGGTCTACTTTGGTTCCAACCACGACCGCTGACAATGCGAAGAGAGTGGAGAGAGACTGAAGTCCACTATCGCTATGTGGATAACGCACTAAAATCGTCACATGCGTTTGTATTTTTAACTAAACCGGATTCGAGAGTTGGGAGGGAAGGAACCTTTTTTTTCCATTTCAGACTTTTAACCTAAAAAAATCGAAACTTTTTCTTTTTTCGATTCCAGACTTTAACCTAAAAATTTCAGACTTTTTAAAGACAAAAATGAACATTTAAGACTTTTGAGGGTCTGGAAAACCAAAATCAGATTTTTCAGACTTTTTCCAGACTTGCGTACGAACCCTGCACATGTCATAACATGTAAATCTATTAGTAAAGTATGTAAATGAGTAAATAGAAAAAGAAAATAAATAGATCTTATCAATTCTCTTCCATGCTTAATCTAACATAAAATATTGAATTGTAATAGTGTTCTATATTTCTAAATAAACTATTCAACCAAGGAAGTGTTATTTCACCAAGTAAAAAAGTGTGTTAAAAAGAAATAAACCAAGTCTACTGTTACACACACAAAAAATCACAATCTGTTAGTCACTAGAGCCTCATTCTGTATAGGTTAGACGCTGATGGTGATGTCAATAGTTCAAAAATGTTAAGTAACTACAGTTAGTCTTAAAATAAGAAAAATAGTTTAAAGGAAACGAATTGATAAATGAACAAAACACAAAATATAAGTTGGGAGGAAAGCAGATAAGTTAGTATCTACAGTGAACTCTCGCTACTTCGTGGTTCGTCATCTCAGATTCACGACATCGCTGATTTTTTTCATTACATTATATGAGAAAATATACTGCGGATTTTCCAGAAATTTCAAAAATAGTTGCGATATATGAAGACCCAAAATATTTAGTTAATTCCACAAAATATTTTGTTAATTCCATTAAAACATTACTGTAAAGGGTGGTTTGTTAACAGTACGTAAAGAGAGGGTTTTAAAAGTCTGAATACACGTTAAAAAAATAATGTTAATATGGTGTCCCTACTTCGTGGATTTTCAGCTATACCAGCCGGTTGCAGAACCTATCTACCGCAATAAACGAGGGTTCACTGTATATTTAAAGTCTATTTGCAAATAGTTATCTATCAGTTTTTTCAGAAGACGTTAACTGTACCTACATTAAAACACGTGTATAAAAATGTTTTTCTAGACTATGTATTAATGTTGACTAAAGGATTTGCTTGTTTGTATTAGTCAGTACAAAAATTAAATATTCTACGACTATAGTTAATGAAAATAAATGTTAAAATATGAAACAATGTGGTGAAAAAAAAGGTTTCTATATTATATGCTGTGATATAACTCAGACTGCTTCATTGTAACTAATTTAACGTATGAATCAAACAAGAAATTATAAAACTGCAGCACTACTGCTCAAACTAAAAACACGTATGGAATGTTTGTACAGTGTTAAGTGTTATGTAGAAAAATATTCACTTGTAGAGTAGTTTAGTTTTAATACTTCAACACATCTAAGCATTGTAGTGATTGGGTGTTAAAAAACTAACACTAGTACACAACACTTGAGAACAAAGTAGAAACATATTTTATGTGAAATGGACAAACAGCCTTGGTGCGATACCTATGTCAAGCCTCCTGTGGGAGATTCAGCCACATTTATAACTACCACCCCTACTACCCCACACAGAGCCACATCCGCACACAGGACACATAATGTGGGGAAATAGCAATACTTGTTCACAAAATTTATCCTAACAATTTGAGAAAATTGGAATGTTATTTATTAATATCCGATGAAAACAGGAAATGTGTTGATATGTCTGGCGTCATTTAAACCCTGCGGTAAGAGTTTTCAATCACGTGCGCATCACCCATGGTAAGCGTTTCGGCATCAAGTATATATCAAGCCAGGGTTTCAGTGAAATGAGGTTTGTGGCTGGACAACATTATAGACAGCTTACAAGTTTCTAAGGAAAATTACTGTTCAACTGGTGCTCCAAGTTGGTACAACAACAAAATTGGGCCCAAACTATTTTATTACTATGAAAGTAACTTTTCCTAGCTATGAAAAAAAAATACTTAAAAAATAAAAAATCAGAATTTCAACTCTATTAAAATAGGTCATTCTTTTTTTCATTCATGTATGGTAAACAATATAATCTTTTTTTTTATCCACATATTCTGGGTGTAAAAAAAAACAAAACAACAACTGCTGCAAGATTTGCAACAAAAGAAATGACATATTTTTTGTATCAATCACTGCATCAACAACCAAAAAGTTCTCAAGTACCATTTTTAACTATAGAGTTAGTGTAGTAAGCTCTCAGACAACAACTTCCCTCAATTAATATACGGTGCGGAAACCATTTGGACAGACTCGGGGACGCCGCCTTTATGTCATGGGCGTAGGCTTCACAGGATTCATCACAAATATATGCCTTTTCAATGAAATTAGGATAGTATCAAAGCTTTCAGATAATTTAGATTGAAATTTATGCTGTTACAAGTGTTCAGTGCCTATTTTACAGCAACAACCATTATTATTATTGTAATGTGAAGAAATATTGATTTGGCTTTTTTTTCTGGGTATGTATTGGAAGGGCAATATTGGTTTAATATTTTTTTTTAAGTGAAATATAATACAAAAAAACAATTACACGTGTAGACTGGTCATAAAATTAACTTGTACAATTTCATGCCATGAAACTGGTGGATAAACTTAACCAGCGGGATCATACTTAACTGGTTAAACCTATTACTTACACTTCAATTTAATTTTCCTTTATATATACAAATTTTTCAACAACAACAAAATAGAAATACTGTCAAAGCATATTAAATAGTACTTTTAATTCCCAGAAATATTCGCTTAATAGTATTTATTATTATTATACTTATACCAAGTATTTAAGCCTGGTGAGAAATTGATAAATGGAAAGCGCTTTATCAGCACAAAGATACATTTTACATATAGATCTAGCAACTTTCTAATTCTAAAATATGTGAATTTTTAAAAAGAATAGCTCATTATTAACATGACTCTCTTTCAATATATTATAGACAGCTAAGCTCTTGTTGTCTTAATACTAAATTTTTGTTAAGTGCCATAGGTCAGCAAATATATATTTTAAAACTCTATGTGTATAAATATATCTCAATTGCCTGTGGAGTTAAAGAAGGTGAAAGACAGCCTAGGCTCATATTTAGATTGCATGCAGCGCAGTTTAGCGGAGTAGGTTTCCCACTGCAAGGAGGCTTGACATTTGCAATACCTGCGGTGGATAGTAAGTTTTCCGAACATCTATGCTCACTTTTTTTAACTCATCCACATACAGCAGCATTGCTGTCTCAGACTCCATGTCACCTAAATTAGACCACGCCTCCCTAGAAGATAAAATATACAATGAGTCGTCAGAGTTTTTTATATTATAAATCCTAAAGAAAAATATCTTTTCCAGTGAAAAAAGAATACTTAATAGAATAAATGATATATAACTATTTGGGCAAACACAAATATCTAATATTTGTGCATGAAACAATGCCTTCATATTTAGCTGGGCAATGACAGCTTTCTAATATTTGGGCATGAAGCTGTCTGCATCACATTTTATGTACAGCTGAAATAAGTCGACTGAGAATTGCAAAACCCATATTATTCAATATTTGCATTTCTATCATATGTATATATAATTTATATTTGGATTACATTATTTTCACAAAGCTGTAATTTCCACTAAATTACATTAGTTTTTCTCTTTAAACAGCTATGAAACTATAATATTACTCTTAGATATGCCCAGTTTCTTACATCAGAATGTCTGTTTCTTTAAAAGGTCTACATGACTACATACTATTAGACAGTGAGCAGTGTAATTATATAGTGTTATTTTTTTTTTACAGACATTCATTTTTTGTGGGGCTATTATATAATATATATCTTTGCAGTTAGAGCTTTTATTTTGTACTCAACACGAGTGGGTGGCATTCTGGAATCAAGACTGCAACTGAGCCAGGACTTCTGCAAAACTCAGATGGGGCTGGCCTATGGTCCACAGAGCTCTCTCTGAATGGTGTAGCACCCGTTTGTGCCCTGTTGTTGTTTTTTTAATAAGTACTGGGAATGTTCTGTCATATAGCAACATTCTCTAACCAGAGCCCCTTTTAAGACTTTCGACTCATCTGCTCATAGCTAATGATGCCAGAGCCACTGAAACCAAGTAGAGCTTTAAAACATCTACTTGGTATTCTATAATCTGCACCTCTGGCAAATGACACTACAAAAGTGTGGTATAGTAAGGTACATGTTTTTAAACTATTGAAGAGCCTATTACATCCACTTATTCACACACATAAATCTTCTAGCTTTCAAAATTACAAATTAAGACTGAGCCAGCTTGCATTTTGTTTAACAACTCACCATTTTTTACGATTGACCAAATCCCAAAAGCCAGGTTTTGGTGAAGTGCAGGGACCTTCAGTTGCTTGCTTATAATAACTATAAAACTTGAGCATCAGCTCATGGGATGGTTGAAATGAGCCTGGAAAAGAACCTAATGATTTTAAGCACAGAGTATAGTTCAAGGGTTTATCAACATGACTTTATAATTCCACTTAAAAATGTCTTCAGTAATACTGTCAACTGGAGCCTTTCTACTTTAATTGTATAAAAGAACAAAAGTATGATACTTCTGGCACACATTTAAAATGCATTTGAAAAAAATGTAGTCATTATAAGCAGCCTAACCGATTACCAGAGATACTTGTAAGCTTATAATTAAGATGACAATAACTTTATATGATAACAATACTACTACTAACTAGTAAACTGGTATATATTACTAGCAAGGACCCATGATTTACTAAGTTTAGAACCAGAGTTACAACTTTTAATGGACTCTTTTTATTTTAAAGAGCTGTGGGCTGCGTTTAGTCCTTAAAATTGAAAAGGACTTACATTTTATTTTCATATGGCAACATAAACATGTAGCACAGCCTAGTTGGACTTGGGCTTACATATACTTATATATAACATTACATGGTCATCTAAATAATTTTTACTGAGATTGTTGATGCATGTGGGACATAAATATAAAAATCTTTTCTTTAGTGCTTTTAAGTGTACATTTTAATAGGCCTACAACATGTCTATAATTACAGATGTGTGCCTTTGAACAAGATGTTTGTTCCAGAATAATCTAGCCAGTTTTGGTAAAGACATAAGTCTAGAATTTAGAATTCAATTCAATGTTGCCATATTGGAAACACTGGCACTCGTGGTAGAAAAAGAAAGTTGTGCCTATAACTGCTATAAGCTAGGTAAGTGAAAATCCGACATTTTTTTTTTATTTCTGGTGCGGAAAAACTGTTCTGGGATTTTCAACAACTGTTTAATAAATGATGGTCTCCTCAGGCTTTTATGTTGGTATTGGACCAGAATTTAAAACGTTCGCTAAGAATACTTGTGCTTCCTTTTCCTGAGGAATATGGTTTGCAAGTAGGTTATATATTATATATGTTCTAAACCTAGCATAGTAATCATTGTACACTTCTTCCTTTTCCTTGTAACATGGAAACTTTGTTTGGTATTGCGATACTTCCAGTGATGCCAACCTTGTCAGGGCCTCATTTTGCTGATGAAGCATTTGCAATAACTCTAATTCTAATTGTATAAATGATTCTGCCATCGTTGTTCTTTTTTCTTAGTCTTAAAAATCAATTTACCATTTTACCATAACTTACTTGAAGATACTTGACTGATAAGCATACTGACCACCATTGTTATGGTTGTAAAACATAATATCTTTAAAAACAATAGGGCCTACAGACATGGACAACAAGAATACTAATAGTCTTTAATAGTCAACAGCAGACAAAATGGTGCAACTTAGTGCATCTACAGGAGGACGGAACTCAAGGCTTCCTCTGGCATGCGCATGCATTGGCGGCCACTGGTCATCGCATTATTCTTTTATTATCGTAACTGTCTATGGCCCGGATCGAATCAATACAAAAATATAACTATAAGCTAATTATTACTGTTTACTATTACTAATATTTACTATCGCCCCGCTTTGTAGGCTATTAAATTTTTTATCTTCCTGCAATCGAGTTAATTGCAAAATTCATCATTTATTATTTACTATTTATACAATAAATAGCATTATTAATGTTTACATTATATGAATTATTATAATAAAAATAGGCTAAATGATATATAATTATTTTATATATTAAATAATAGTAGGCCTATATTTGAAATTCAAAATGAAAATTGCTTAAAATTTTGAAATTGTAGTTTCTAATTTATATTATATTTATATGCCAATAAAGCGATATTATCCGTACATTTGGTTAATTTTGATAGAAATTAATTCCTTTTTCTCTTTCTTTATTGCTTTAAACCTAAGTGTAACATTTACTCTATAACTAACCATTTTTCGGCAAACCTCTGATGACTTTAACAGCAGCGTCAAATTTATCCTTTGGACTCGACGCCATCTTTGTTTTTATGTTTTTTTCTGTGCTCATCACGACTACCACTCAGATTTGTCGTTTCCACATAGATTTTAAGTATTTAAAAAAAGGGAGAAAAACATAGAATAAGTATTTAAAAGTTACAATTTAAATTATATATTAGGCTACAGACGCTCCTTCTATAAATAAGATTACTGCGTCTTACCCGCACCCGTGGTCTGATAGTCTTGCATTTTAATTGAAATAAGACTATAATTTTATCTGTAACAGAGTAATAAAATAATATAGACTCGGACCACGGAT
This sequence comes from Anisus vortex, assembly GCA_949126835.1. Classification (NCBI taxonomy): domain Eukaryota; kingdom Metazoa; phylum Mollusca; class Gastropoda; family Planorbidae; genus Anisus; species Anisus vortex. Next base: position 5,037,647 of record OX421500.1, read on the forward strand.
GAGCGTAGGACGCAATAGTCTTCTTTGTGGAAGGAGCGTCTGTAATGTATAAGATAAGATAAGAGGTCTAGTCCCATATGGCTATAACTAGGCCTCTATTGCCACTATATATATATAGCCTAGGCCTTTATATAACCGGGGTCGGCAACCTTTTGAAAACAGTGTGCCAAAGTAGCATTTGTAAGTCATTCGGCGTGCCAACAGCCTGAAAGTCATACTGCTCTTTTCTTGTATTTAAGTATAAGAGGCTTGAATTGACTTTTTTTGGTGGTCTTCCGCGTACCATTAAAAGGGACGCTCTGCGTGCAAAGTCTGGTTGCCGACCACTAGCCTAAAATATTATATATAGACCTTATGATTATGTCTTATGACCTTATGGTATCGATCTATTAATAGTCTAGGTTTTTAACATTTTAATTTAATGTTTTCTATGATTGTAATAGCTGTCCTGATCTTGGACTATCTGACAAGCATGCCGTCGTGGAGTTGCAGTGACCATTTCAATAAAGATGTTAGGGCATCCAAATTTGGCCATGATTCTTATCTTATCTTATACATTACAGACGCTCCTTCTATAAAGAAGCTAGATTATTGCGTCCTACGCTCATCCGTGATCCGAGTATAGTCTTGCATTTTTATTGATGTTTTAAATGATGTTATGTTACTGGTTTTCCTGGTTTGTTCAGGCAACCCATTCCATGCCCGAATGCCACTCGGGAAGAAAGAGTACTTCTTATCTTAACTTATACATTACAGACGCTCCTTCTATAAAGAAGATTATTGCGTCCTACGCTCATCCGTTGTCCGAGTCTAGTCTTATATGCCTTATATGCATACTTATATGCATTATTACGAAGCCGGAACAACCTCCAGATTATTAGAACCTTGTTGATTTGAATATTATATATATATATATATATATGTTTGCCAAACATGTGTTGCAATAGTAATTAGGCCTACACACATATCAAAACATTATTAGGCTACAAGAAGTAAGTTCATAAGTGAGTATTTACAATGGCTTATGCAAATGGTTAGCCTACATGTAGCAGGCATAATTAAGCTAATTATATTATGATGAATAATGTAAGCCAATTTTTCGCCACATAGTTTGACAGAGGTTTTAAACAAAAATGAGTGCGGGACCTATCTAGGAAGCTTTTTTTTTATATAGCATTAGCATTTTCGATTTTTTACAATTGTCTTGTGACAAACGTTTGCTGTAATAATTTGCCATTGGCAATGTTTGTATTAATCTTAACTTTAGATAGGCCTACATACTCTTGTAGGAAAGTGAGGGGGGGGGAGTGATAATACACAAAAGTACTTTTCATTTTTCTGACACTATTATAAATACCGGATATTTTTCATTTAGAAATCATTTAGCTATATTATTAAATAAATATATCTTTTAATTGCTTAAGATAAGATACGATTTCTTTATTGATCCAAACAAATGGAAATTTTTGTTGATTACATATGTTTTGTCCTTCAACATTTTTTTAAGCAATATTATAAAAGAATTATTTGTACTCAAGCACAGAAATATGCTTATAAAAATACACATGCACGCACACAATCATTAGTTCAGGTTTCGCCTGAGATATCCTCCCCCCCCCCCCCCCAATTAGCCACACACACATACACAAATGTGCATCATTTCCATTCTCTCTTGCAGCTCCGGTACTTGTCTTATTGGCCTCAGTTAACTCTCACCCCCTCCCCCTTTCCTGATTTTTTTTGTTTGTTATTGAAGTTTTAACTACATAAATGGTTACTTGTCATAACTAACATCCCAGCGGGCACATATAATATCACGTCGTATCGACGGAGAAAAAGTGAAAACCACGAAAACACGTGGAAACCACGTTTTTCCCCGACAATATGACGTGGTTTGCCCACTGGGATAGGTTTGTGTAATTTTTAAGCAAGGCTATTTCTTGTGCCGATTTTGTATAGACTATAGTTAGCTGTATAAATCTAATTCTTTTAGACTTTAAATTTAAATCAGGGTAGGCTATACCACACACTTTTTTTTTAAATATTTAATTTTAATGGTTTAGTAACGTTTTTGACAAACAAAACATCAATTTTAAACAATTGTGATTAAGAGACATATAAATATAAACATTGAAAAATTTTGAATGTCAGTAAAAGGTTTAAGCATTGTTAATTACCCCCCCCCCCCCCTTTACAAAAAAAAAAATAACGTTCAACTGGTTTTACTGTAATTGAAATAAAAAAAAAAATACTGTCGATGATTGACGTCAGGAGTAGAAACCTGATCCACCCGGTTGCCAGCCCACGTAGGCCTACAGTACTATAAATACTGGGCCAGGAAACCTTTTGGATGTCTACAACTCACAACGTTTAAATGCATTCGTTTTATTATTCACGATTTTTGTTTTAAATACGATAAGTCTTTATAAAAAAAACTTCGTAAACAGAATGTAAATGTGTGAGGCTGTTTTATATTGTAACGTAGCTTTACTAAACGTACAGAGGGGGTTGTGACGACCTGTACATTCAAAACTTCCAACTAACTCGTTCCATTCATTAAATTAAATATTCAGGGGATAGCGCGAACGCAGTCCCCCTTACGCAAAAATTACGCACCCGAGTCACCCACATTTGGGGTGATCGCAGGGGTCAGCCCGCCCGAAGTGCAATGGACGAGCCTCGACCTGGGAGGACCACCTTATTGATCATGGTACCTCCTGTGCCAGGTAAGTATGCTGTTAAGCGCTCATGGAGGCGATGCCGTCCAACAGACATTGTAACTACTTCATGCGTTGACTAGCTTGCATGTGTAGTATTAAACAATTTAAATTATTATCATTTGGGCAATATCTTTACTTTTTATTATGTTTTGCTTAATGTTTTAATTAATACTCTAATTTTATAAAATAATAAAGAAGTTTTAAAATGACGACAGTCTTGATGGGTATATCTATAATTTTCTTTTAAAGTTTAAAGAGTAGTTTCCCTTATCACTAAAAGTTTAATTTCTATTACTTCCCTTACACCATCAAATATCGAAGAGAAGCTTGTGACTGCAAGAGCTTTTTTTTTGCTGCTAACGAATTATAACTCTTGTGTTGACGCTTTTTTAGGCCACTAGACATGAAAAGGTCGAATTTTGGCATGTATGTGTCGTGGGGGGGGGGGGGGAGGGGTCTAATGTAATTGTGATTGAAAGGGAATAAAGCGTAAGTGTGAGAGAGCGTAAGTGTGAGAGTGCGTATGTGTTGAGACAGTATTCTTTGCTATTGTTTCAAAAAGAGGCATGGCTGAATTAAACTCAAACATGCATGATTTACTCCCCTCTCTTTAAACGAGAGGAACACTTAATGTAACGTGTGTAATAAAGTGAGCTGAGTGCTGGGCTACAAATAAAACGTTTAGTTGACTATTCATGTTCTTCGCAATAATACACTTGGTAGGCCTACCTTGCAAATAAAAAAAGAACTTATTGTTTTTTATAAACAATAGTCTTATCTTCCTCATTGGTGTGAATGTGCTTGTAATGTTTAGATATTAATTAAGTGTAGTTACTCCACTTTGATAAAGACCCATGATGCATTAGTGTTAGCCTATTGTCGTCAGGCAGGATGGTGTGGGATCTCCACCAACAACACCTGCTATCCGCGTTGGAGATGAATCAACTCAGAGCGGCACGTCGTATACTACAGGACTACTGCCTTAAAACAAGCGCCTCTGCTTTGGTGGTCAAACCCCAACTTGTGCACCTACAACATCGCAGAGCGGTAGACAAGGTCACCACTATGTACAAGATCATGAACCGCCACGTGGAAATATCCACACAGCCAGGTCGCATCCAACAGTTGTCCCACTCGACCCGAGGTCATAAGCTCAAACTACATGTTCCACACGCACGCACCGACTTCTACAAATATTCTTTTTTTTTTTCCGTCAGCCATTAGACCGTGGAACACACTGAACCAAGCCTCCATCACCGCCCCTCTGTACCGGCTTTCATATCGTCACTAAAGGGTTGGACTAAATACCTCAAACGAAAATCCGTCACCTGTTAGTAATTCTTGTTTGTGATGTTTTAAACTTTTGTATGTAGTTAAATTGTGGACATTTTCCTCGGGTCTATCGGGGTCTCCATGGTGATATGAAGAAGGGAGCCGGTTGCATTATAATAAAACAGTGCATGTTATGCTACTAAATTATTAAATGGATCATTGGTTCTTAAATGTATTGAAGTTACAATAAGAAAACGTACTCGTACACAAATCTAAAAGCTGATCTCAATGCTTTAGCCCAATAACATAAAACACTACAGTGCTGTTATCTAAAAAAGTTAAATACAACACTTATAGTCATCTTATAAATTAGGTCACCAACTCTGCATATTTACTAAGTGGGCCTATTAACATACCACACATGTGTCAGTAAAAACTAAATGCCCTCCATTGTTTAGTACCAACTACCAACATATTATGTTTCAATTATTATAATTATAATTTTTTCGCAAAAAAAAAAATTTACCTAATTTTAATGCTACTCATTGAGTGAGTAAAGTAATCTTATTCGTTATTTTTTTTTTTTATTTTAGAAGGGTTAGAACAATCACATATTAAACTTGTCAAATGTTGCATAAAAAGAGACATGAACAAATCTTAATTGGAAAAAATCTAGTTTATTAATCAACTTCTAAATACATTAAGTCAGCTTCACACAATGTAAACAATAAGTACTAAATGCATCATTGTATCAGATAACCTTCACAGTTGTATTATTACAATAGACCACCATATAGTGGCGTTTTGCTAAATTACACACATATAGTATGTCAAATGTATAGGCTATATCACATAGTCTTACATGTTCTTGGTCTGTAATATAATTCAAATGACACAATGCAACTGGAACATAATACATAGATGAGTAATTAACCGTTGTAGCAGTTGGCATCTTACAGCACGATTTCTAACTACCCAAGCCATGGCCGTGGCTTTTAAGTCTAGTCTTGCATTTTGATTCTGAATTTGGTACCGCGATGTTGGACAAGTAAATGAGGTTTGATTCCATTCCGCAATAAGTGCCGTATTAACTCATGGCATTCGAGCTTCTTAGGAGACCAATTCGACATGAGTGAACCCACCCCCCCCCCTCATTACAAGGACCCCTAGGCCTCAGTCTTACTGATAATGTGGCCCCTGACCAGACTACCACTCAAATTAGATTTAGTATGACAACATTTAGAAGTGTTCAGAATTCAAATTCATATGCACGTTTTAAATAAAATACATTCTACGGAAACAGAGATATTTGGGAATTATTTCCCTTGTTTCTACACTAACAATTAATTACAGTATAGTCACAATATTCACGATAACCGTCGCAGTATTACTAGAGTTTCTGCCCATTAAAAAAAAATAGATAAACTGTATATTTACAAATTAATAATTTATAGTAGAATGATATGTTTCATTGATTAAGTTACCAAAGACTTTTATAGCAATTTTAAGAGTAAAATTACAATCATTTTTTTATTGTATAAACAGTAGGTAATATTTTTTTGGTCATTTTTTTATTATATAAAAAACAGTTGTTTAAGTTCATTTTTTTTTCATATCTTATCTATCTCATTTACGCTATGTTTTAGGCCAAAGCAAAAACTCTCTATTCTGTTATTGTAGCGTTCAACCAACGATCACAAAAGGACACATCTAATTATCTGTACAGAGAAGTAGCCTATTGGAAACCGTTATAAATCCGAATTCAAGCAGGTCAGAGAAAGTGTCGTAGCAAGGTTTTCGAGGCCGTTGTGCAGTGCTACATAGGGAACGGCGGCCGAGCGGTAGCGCGTTCGACTGGCAATCCGAAGGTTCTGGGTTCGAATTATGGCTAGGATTTTTCTTTCCCGGGCCTTGAGGGTGCCCACTGAGTCTGCCCAGCTCTTATGGGTACCTGACACTACTGTACCCATGGGCCTCAAAGACTGGCGTAGTATGTAAACGGCCGATACATTCCCATTAAGAATACACCGGCGGGCGAACGCATGGGGCACAGCCCCCGCAGCGGGTCCGAGATTCATTGCACTGCCGAGAGGCAACCGGGTCTCGGTGAGGAGGTAGGAATGGACGCTGCAACCCCGTCTCGAAAACCAACCGGTGCCTGGATGCCTGTGCCTATACCATAGGATTTGTGCTACCGGGTGACTGTACAGGAATACGAGCGAGCCTCCACGATAATGGTCTTAGGGGAACCGCAGTGAACGGTCGGTGGCCTGCGGAATCCTTCCCTGTTACACGGCACGGCACGCCTTCGGCGTGTCGTGATGTGGCTGGAGCTCGGACAGAGTTATGCTCAAACCTAAGCGTTACGCCCTGGACACAAGAGCTTCGACTCGTCCGGGTTCTTAAGTCACTTTAATTCGATGGGTACCTGACACTAGCCGGGGTAAAGTAAAGGCGGCTGGGCATTGTGCTGGCCACACATCCCTTCATATGCCGTGGCCACAGAATCTGGTGCAGAGCTACACTAGTGGAACCCGTTCCCTTTTAAGTATAAAGGCTAAAAAAACAACAACAATTGACTTCGCTCTCTGCCAGAGGCTCTACGATAAGCAGGGCCCCTCTATGCACAGCACAGTCCTACATAATCCATTGCTACACTACTGTTTGGAGGTCTCCACTTGTAAAGTTTCATTAGATTTAGTAATGCATTCAAGCCCCTGAATGTATCGTCTCTTTGTTTATAAAATTATTTGAACCAAAGAACTTCGATAAAGTAAACCCAATCTCTGGCAATAGACCCATATATTAATTATGTAGCCTGTGGGTGCAGGTCATTTTTTGTACGTTATAGATAACTAGTGATTAGTTGTAAGTGCAACATGTAAACTATAACAATTCCTTTCTATTTTTCAACAAGGAATTTAAGTTCAACTACTATCCGAACTATGCAATGTTGTATCATATATAATGTTGCATACACAAAATGTTATATGCATTTAATGTTATCTATCTAAAATGTTGTATATCGATAATGCAGGAAATCAATATGTTTATGTGGTTACATCTCAATACGACTATCTATATCATAATGCTGTATATCTACAATGTTGTATGTTTATAATGTGATATACCCATAATGTTGAATGTACATTATGTTGTATATCTGTAATCTTTTATATCATACTGTCATACATCTATAACATAGTTATAATTGATTATGTTTTGTTCATCCATTTTATTGTAATAATTGTAACGTTGTGTATTCATTATTGTATCTTTATAGATAATGATGCATAGGCCTATCTATAATTTTGTATAGCCACAATGTTATAAATTCATAAATTGTGTATCCATAAAGTTGCAACTACATAATACATGAAGAAGATAAAAAATAAATTCTGTAGGCAGTATAATTCATGGAAAATACAATATTATTATGCTACTAACAAATTAACTCTAAAAGATGGCGCATAATAATGCACGTAGCTCATCAAGGGCCGTAATCCTGGTCGTAATTATTCTTTGGCTGTTGTTGATAAATGTGAGTTGGCAGGCGAGGGGGCTCGAACATCGTGATGCGGTCTCCTTCGTAGCCCTGGAAACAGGGGAGATCATTTGAAAAACGTTAATGTAACGTTAATGTAGGCCTAATCACTGCAGGAAGTTCTTTTTTTTTTTCTTCTTTATTAGATATTAATAAACGTCACAGAAGTGCTATCACAAATACAAACAGTTTACACAGAAGGGACACGGAGTAGATCTCTAGAGAAATGAAATTAAGTGGTTAAGTTTTATTACTGCATTGCTCTTTGAGTCTTTGCCTTTAATTTTCGTTTTGTGTTTCCAGGCTTGGGTATTTAACTATTGTTGTCACACTTCTCAGTTATGAACAGGGGCGAAACCAGAATTTTATCCAGGAGGAAGCGGGGGGGGGGGGGGGGGGGCTGAACTTTCGCTCAACAAACATTTTTCAATTATTTTTTTTAGCCAATTGAGTAGGCCTACATATATGAAAAAAATTAAAAATAAGGAAAAACATATTTTACAAAACATCAGGGGGTGGGGGTTCGGTCCCCCTCCCCATGGGGCTTCGCCCCTGGTTATGAATATTGATTTAATTTCATACTGACGATGCATATTCTAAGAAATTTATAACTTATATTTGGTAGATTCCATGATAATATCATTTGTTATCTTCTTAGTTTATCTTATAGGCTATGTTACAGACGCTCCTTCTATAAAGAAGATTATTGCTATTATCAGGTCTATTTTTTCTAAGTTCTTTGCATTTTTTTTATAGCTTAGGTTATATGTAGTCCAAGAACGAGATAGTTTGTATTTATTTGTTTCATAATGATTTCTTACTTGGTGTAGAGGGTTCTCCTCGTTTCGTCTGCTAGATGTTTTTGAGGAACCTGGAAGAAAAAATAATTTAACTTTTTTACTGATAATATATAGTACTATGAAAACAATAATACAGGCTAGAAATGATTTGGTGTACAAAATTACAAGATAACGCTTTAAAAAAGTGTGCATATTTGTCCAAATAATTAACATAGCCTTCTTATTAAAAAAAAATCTGGCATTGGAACAGGGGCCCCCACAGAAAAGGGGCCCCCACACATCACAAAAAGATTTTTTTTTAGTGACATCCCCATTCTTTCGTTGAAAATTTAAAATAAAATTCATTTACTCCCCTACAATTTTAAGCGCTCCAGTCCAACCAAGCTAAGCGCAACCTACAATTTATGATTTTACAGAATGTTACATGAATTAACGGCACTTTTCTGAGTTACGTGGAAGGCAGGAGCGAGACCACGAGGGACCCCCACATAAATTTGGGAACAGGGCCCTCACAATCCTAAATACGGCCCTGCTAAGACTGCTAGTAAACTAGTTCATTTATGCATGTATGCGAGTGGGTGTTTAAAATAGTTGGTGCAATACTACTATAAAGCGCAAAGCTGTATGAATGGTTTAGACCAGGGGTCGGCAACCTTTTGATAGCGGCGTGTCAAAGTAGAATTTCTAACTCACACGGCGTGCCAACAACCAAAAAGTCAACCTGTGTCATATTTATTATTTTTAAACAATAATTATTAAATGCAGGTCTATGTGGCATGATCAAAAAGAAAATAAGGCGCTTTACTAAGAAACTATACAAAAGTCAACAGAGATTAGAGGTCTAGTCACATATTGCGATAATTACAACAATTACATTATATAATGCTCGTATATATACGCGTAAGCTGTTGTTTATTTAAAGTTAAAACAAATCAATTTGATCTCGAATAATTTTGTGTGCTTTTTTAAAGAACATAGACACATTTAAATGCAATTAGTCTGTATCAATTTATGTGAGCCTTGTCCTTGCACTCTTTTCGATAATTTTTTATTATAAGGTACATAATATTTAGATAATTTAAGCTTCACACAGGTGTGTGTTCAAGAGGTAGACGACTTCCTTAAGGGCATCTATCTGTAATGAAGGTCTATATATAGACCTGAATCAGCTTTAACATTGGAGAAGTACTTCCATGAGTTTGAGTAAATATCAAGGATAAATATGTCCAGTTTCAAGCCAAATTCTTTCCAATAACCAAACAGTTCATCAATTATTGTTTGATCCTGTTCTTGTAAACGCAAGTTTAATTCCTTTAAATGAGTCGTTATGTCTGTCAAAAGCATCAGTTTCATAAGCCATTCTTTATCATTCAATTCTGAACAATGTTGCTTCATCAAGAAACATCCTAACTGCTTCCAAACACGAAACGAATCTATTGAACACTTAGCCTTGTCTAAGCCAGCGAAAACTGCTATGCAACAGCAGATCTCCATATTCACTTTCAATTTCTTGTAGTAAAGATTTGAATTGCCGGTAAATCAACGAAAAGTGGGAAACTATAAAGTTGATTATTTTAAGAACAGTTTCCATTAAGGAGCGCAAGTCCAACGAAGAGATCTTTGCACATAAACTTTCATGGTGTATAATTCAATGGAAGCTTAACAGTAGACGCCCAATGTGGTTTACAAGAAGTTTGACAAATCTTTTTAGTTTGCCTACCATCGCAGAAGCATATCGTCTGTTGTAACAGAATAATTTATTTAAAGCAATGATCTGATTTTGTAATACCCTGCGGATGCACCCAGAATGTCGTATGAATGGGTTGTTTCATGAAGTGCTAACAAGCAAGTGACGCACCACTCTTCATTATCACTCTTTTTTTTTCAAAATATCGTACGACGATAGTTAGACTAGACGTGCCTATTCATTTACGTCAATGCTTTCATCAAGAGCGACACTAAAATTATACAGCAGCTTGTTTTAATAATGTCGTTTGCTTAATGTTAAATCTTCAGCCAAATCAGTTATACGCCTTTCAATATAATCATGCAGATACTGGTATTTCTCGAATTCTAGAGTAAATAGTTTCTTTATTTGGTAAATCACTGAAAAGAATTTCAGCACTGCTTATAAATGTTTCTTTGAAAAATATATGTATGTAATAAAAGGCCTACCTTTTAACGCCACACACTGAGCGATTTTGAGTTTTGTAATTACATTCCGTAAGCCTTATTCTTCATTCAAACAGATAGACCCAAAACACTTGTTTGCTTTTTGAATCCCGAAGGAGAAATTTTGATGGCTGCAATGTTTGTTTTTTTTTTTTTTTTTTTTTTGTTTTTTTTTTTTTTTTTTTTTTTTTTTTTTTTTTGGGGGGGGGGGGGGGAGGCAATTCGATTTGTTTGGTTACAAAATGTCTTTGTACACCGGACATACGACATACAACACTTTCACAACTAAAAGAGCGTACTGCACGATCCTTTTGTTTGATGGATCCATATTTTTTTGTCAAAATTTCTTGAAATGGACGTTGATCCAGCTTTTCATTGCAAGGGCACAATTTTTTTTACGTTAAATTGAAGGAAATACTTTAAAATAACATTACTGGAATCGCCTATAACAATTCATTAATTTCAATTCGATATTTTTTTCGGCTTGCGATATAATACAAACAAAGCAACCAAATGTAGAGCGTCGGTACATTCTTTTGATGTAAGCATCCTTTGATGTACGCACAGGAGACGCAAAGACTAGATTTTATGAGTTAAAACTAAACGCTTTAGAACAGGCAAACTTCAGAGTGAAATGGCTGGGCTTTGATTTATTTAAAAGAAATGATACTTTTTAAAGATTAAATTATATTCAGAGTCTGGCCAGCGATATGGCTCGCAGAAGCCATTAAAAAACACAATTTTTTTTAAAGTCCTCCACGTGCCAATGAAAAGGGCTCTGCGTGGCAAGTCTGGCACGCGTGCCTTGGGTTGCCGACCCCTGGTTTAGACCAGTGGTCGGCAGCCTTTTGCTAATAGTGTGCCGTACTAAGATTTTTAAATCATTTAGTGTGCCACTATCCTGAAAGTTAACCTTCCCTACCTTTTTTTTATAAGACACTTTTACCGAACAGCATTTGACACAACCATAAAACATTACAACTGTAACCCGGTAGTTGTGGATTCTACTCGGTTACACGTGTGGTAGGTTTCAACTCACACCCTTGGCTTCGTTGGTCTGGAGGTATCTTTTGAAGTCGGATGGCAGCCTCTACTGTACTTTTGCAAATTTATATTTGACACCTTTCCTTAGACGTGGCTTCGTAAACGTCTAAGTCTAACAGACAATGTCACGTTCTAACCAAACAGTAACCAACGCTGTTGTCTTATGATAGAAAACTGTATGACTTTATTCAATGGTAGCGGAAAGTGGCTAACAATAATAATAAAATGATGAAAGTAAACTATTAGCAGATGCAGGCAATTCATCAACAAAATGCAAAACTTCGTGACTAAACTGGCATATAAAATGGTGGATCGAACAATCTGGGTAGAACAATATTTACAATAGTTAGATCTGACTTCCAACTAAAATAAAAGTGTGTCTTCTTATGAGACTGGCGCTAGGACTAAATTTACAGCGAACAGTTTCAACTTATATAGCGGGCATGAAGAGGGGGAGAGTAAACTATACCAATGGTTTGACACATGGTACTAAATTTTGAGATCAACAGAGGGATCTCCCTGGCCTTAGAAAGTCGCCCAATTATGGGCCATTTGCAGAAGGCCAGAGCTATGCATAAAAATGTCAATGTCCACCGTTGGCGATCAGAAAAAATGATATCAACTGGAATTACATTTCCTGAAACAGTGACAAAATAAGGTAGGAAATATATGGTCACCCAGGAGGGTGGAAAAGGGGGGGGCGAGAGGGCGCGATATTCACGAGACTATGTGACCCTTAATTGCAATCTGGACAATGGTCGTTAAATTCGTACGCCATTCAAAGTTGGAGGGAGATTATTCCAATCTTAACAGGTAAGGGGGGATAACCACGTCGCGGGTGGAAAAAGTGACACGGGAAGGTGGGGGGGGGAAGAGAAAGGCGGTATAGTATTATTTTTCTTGGTCGGGAGACCCCGCTATGTGGGCCAACAATAATATAATAATATTTACAAACAACATTTATATTTCTAAACCTTCTCTCTCTCTCTCTTATGCTTAATCAAAATAATGTACATATATTCCTAATCTATACATGGTTGTGATGCTAATACATTCGTTATAATCATTGGCAGTTATAAAATTCGGCCTATGTGACGACCGATTCGTTTCCATTCGTCACAACAACATTAATGACAACCTGACAATGCTAATACGTAGCCTCTATGACAGAGCCACCAGTGCAGTCTTCTTCAGCAACAACATTGGAGATTGGTTTAGGACTACCGTTGGAGTACGACAAGGATGCTTGCTTTCGCCAACACTGTTCAACATCTTCTTGGAGAGAATCATGTCGGATGCACTGGAGGATCATGAAGGGACAATCAGCATAAATGGCAGAAGGATCACCGACCTTCGATTCGCAGATGATATAGATGGACTCGCCGGGAGTGAGGAAGAATTAGCCAATCTAGTAGAGCGACTGGACAAAACTTCCGCATCCTATGGCATGCAAATCAGTGCCAAAAAAACTAAATTAATGACTAGTAACACCAGCGGAATAACCACGCAGATCAAGATTGGTTGGCAGAGTTTGGAAACAGTTAGCAGCTTCAAATACCTAGGAGCTATTGTATCCGAAGAGGGCTCCAAACTAGAAGTAATGTCCAGGATTGCCCAGACAACAGCATCACTAAAGAGGCTCAAGACAATATTGAAAGACAAGAACTTAGCCCTCAGCACCAAAATCAGGCTGATGCGCTCACTGGTCCTCTCCATTTTCTTATATGCTTGCGAGTCATGGACACTAACAGCTGAGCTGGAAAATAAGATAAACGCCATGGAAATGAGATGCTTCAGGACCCTGCACGGTATCTGTTACAAAGACCATATCTCCAACGAACAGATACGAAAAAAAATACAACAGGAAATTGGAAAGTATGAAGATCTGCTGGCCACAGCCAAGAAAAGAAAACTGGAATGGTATGGCCACGTCACCAGAACCAACGGGATTGCAAAGACCATCCTACAGGGTACCACCAGAGGAGGCAGAAAGAGAGGAAGACGTTGGTAAGATAATATCAGGGAATGGACAGGTACAAAACTATGCGAGGCAACGAGAACGGCTGAGAGACGGGAGGAGTGGAGGAGGCTGGTTTACATGTCATCTGTGGCGCCCCAACGGTCCAACAGACTACGGGATATGTAGGATGTAGGGAGGAGGATAAGACAAATGCCAAAAGCAATCGAGCTTCATATAGCAAATCGTTAAAGCGTTTTATATTTAATTTATAATTAACGTGTTTGTGATATTCATCTATTTTTTTTAATGCATGGGTCTATAGTAAAATAGCAGAACATTTATTATAAAAATTTTACATAAAAGGTAAGAATATGATAATTTTAATATTGTTCACAAGAAACAATAGTAACAACTGCTTATGGCTCAGTATATTTGGATCTCAGCCTAACTGAGATTTCCTTTTATAATTTCGGAAGGTGTAGGATGAGTTTTAGTCGTTGACTGTATAATTAAGAGGAATTGATACGTAGTAATCATACAAACTGAGTAGTTAATGTAATGTTTAAAAATTTGCATATAAATTCTTTAGTAATATAATTTTTATATAATTTTCAACTACTTTTTATATTTTGATAATTTTAAAGTTATATGTATTACTTCATTCTTTTATAGAAAAAAATAAAAACATGTTAAAACATTTTAACGCCAATAAAACGGATTAATTATGTCCCTTTAAATTGAATTTCCCAAATTAATTTTGATTTTCGTGATGACAAATAAACAAGTCATGTTTTGTACTATAACAAATATTAGTTTTTAGTTATTTTTAAAAATACAAATCCAGCATTAAGGTATTCACTTCAATATGTAATTAGAGAAATAATATTAATTGGCTGTTGCGTGATAAACTTCATGAAAATCACAATGTATGTCGACTGTTAAAGTTCAGAAAAGTTTGTTTTAAAAATATTTCATCACTGGACTTGCGATCCGTGATAGAATCTTTTGTAAAGAAAGTCGATTGTATAGTATCTCATCCTTTCTTGATTTACAGGCAATTCAAGTCTCTTCTAAGAGAAAGTGATACGGAATATAGAGATTTGCAACTACTATTTGATACCACTAAATTATAATAAACCAAAACAACTGTTGTTTTTATTAAGGGTAATAAAGATATATAATGTACATCTGTTGTAATCGTTTGTGTTGTTTCCCTTGTGTGAACTGTGAGAGTGCTTCCCCTTTTGTTGGTGGCCCAGTAGAATTCTCCAGTGTGGCTCCAGTGTGTTAGTTGTGACCTTGTATGCCCCGTGTTAACGTTTATTCAGAATATAGCCTTGTATTAAGTACTTAAGATGTTTGACATTAATTCATATTACTAATAGTAGTATTACGTTTAAATATACTAGACTACATCTTATACGGCGGACTAATCAATATGAAATTAGTTTTTTTTTCTTAATGCAAATAAAATTTACAACCAGACAATAAATAACATTGAAAAACAATCACTAAAAAGGCGCGAATGTAATATGATATGTCATTTCCGGTAATGCTACACTAGTCTCCCTGTCAACTATTTCACCAAACGACGGTTGCTACGACACCCGCAGTTATGGACCGCCTGAAAGATGAATTAGAGACACTGAAGTTGCCATGTTTACCTTCTTTTTGTCCCTGGACAGCTAGCGTGGATCCGTTGTCATTGGTCACAGAGCCATATTCTGGCAGAGAAGACAAAGATCAGAGAACTAGTTAGTTACGGTAAGTTAGTTAAGTTTTCAGAGAACTAGTTAGCTAAGTTAGTTATTAGTTTTCAGAGAACTAGTTAGTTTCGGTAAGTTAGTTAAGTTTTCAGAGAACTAGTTAGCTAAGTTAGTTATTAGTTTTCAGAGAACTAGTTAGTTACGGTAAGTTAGTTAAGTTTTCAGAGAACTAGTTAGCTAAGTTAGTTATTAGTTTTCAGAGAACTAGTTAGTTACGGTAAGTTAGTTAAGTTTTCAGAGAACTAGTTAGCTAAGTTAGTTATTAGTTTTCAGAGAACTAGTTAGTTACGGTAAGTTAGTTAAGTTTTCAGAGAACTAGTTAGCTAAGTTATTTATTAGTTTTCAGAGAACTAGTTAGTTACGGTAAGTTAGTTAAGTTTTCAGAGAACTAGTTAGCTAAGTTAGTTATTAGTTTTCAGAGAACTAGTTAGTTACGGTAAGTTAGTTAAGTTTTCAGAGAACTAGTTAGCTAAGTTAGTTATTAGTTTTCAGAGAACTAGTTAGTTACGGTAAGTTAGTTAAGTTTTCAGAGAACTAGTTAGCTAAGTTAGTTATTAGTTTTCAGAGAACTAGTTAGTTACGGTAAGTTAGTTAAGTTTTCAGAGAACTAGTTAGCTAAGTTAGTTATTAGTTTTCGCTTTAATAAACGTTGGTTACAAACACACACTTTTGTACCCATGGGCCTCAACGTTTGTGACGTGTGGAAACCACTGATACGCTTCCAATAAGAGTACACCGGTGGGCTAACGCAAGATGGGACAGCCCCTGTTGCGCGCCCGGGTGTCATTGCACTGCCGAGAGGCTCCAAGACTATGTGGGGGAGGTAGCAATGAGCCCGTCTCAACCCCGCCCTGATGCCTGGATGTCCAGGTTTATAGTCTGGAATTTGTGCTACCGGGCGACAGTGCAGGTATACGAGCGAGCCCCCACGTTAATGATCCGATGGGAGAATTCCGCAGATGGGAAGAGAAGTGCTGTGCATGTACCGAACCCTATATTACGCCCTATCGGCGTGTCGCGGGGGTGGCTAGTCTCGATAAAAACGTTTTTGGCGTGCCCCCCCCCCCCCCACCGTGTAATGTTACACACCGAACGTAAGAGCCGAAAGCCTCGTCCGGTATTTTTCGACACACTTAAAAATCGTTCACAAACATATAAATCTGTTCTTCCTTTTGGACTGTTCCGATACATATTGGGAACATGATGAAGTAGCCTACCTTTACTTAAATTTTAAAACAAAGGCAAATGTGGGTTATTCAATAATAGAAACGTCCCTGACCTTGTTTACCGTCCTTCACCAAGCGTGTGTTGGACAGGTTTCTAGCCAGTCCAGACGGAACACCGTGGGGCGCCAGGTGGGCAGTGTCCTCAAAGAGCTCGTGTGGGACTTTGCCACCATGGGAGAATTTGCCTCGCTTCTGTAAGCGGAAAAGTACAATTTAACTAGTAAAATCAGAGAATACAAAATATGTTTTTACAGGTAAAAAGGGAGATAAATATATATTTTACTATTAAAAAGAGAGAATAGAAGTATGTTTTTACTAGTAAAAAGAGAAAATACAAAATATGTTTTTACTAGTAAAAAGAGAAAATACAAAATATGTTTTTACTAGTAAAAGGAGAAAATACAAAGTAAGTTTTTACTAGTAAAAGGAGAAAATACAAAGTAAGTTTTTACTAGTAAAAGGAGAAAATACAAAGTAAGTTTTTACTAGTAAAAGAGAATAAAATACGTTATTTTTTTTTTAAAGACAATAAAATATACGTTTTAGTAGTATCTAAAAATAATAAAAATGCTTTATATTTCAGTTGTGGTTGTATGTGAACAATATTTATTGAAAGCAAAATAAAGATGTTAATACAGAAATATAGTAGGGGCCTACAGTAAAACATGTAAGAATGCTTACCTCGAGGATGATATTGACTCCTAAATAGGCCACCAACACCAGAATGCACGCGACGCCGTATATTCGGAAGGTCACAACACTGCCTGTAATATTTTTTTAGAGGTTTTACGGTTATTTCATTATAATAAATAAAAGTTTAGCAGCCGCTATAGAATTTGTTTGTTACTTTTAGTCTATCGGCGGTCATTAATAGCAAACCTAACTAAACCAGTCTTATCATAGAAATAGTTAGGGTTAAACGCTTGTCTAGATAGAATTTCTACTGCTGTAGTACACTCAAACCTATAAGGCATATAAGTACTCCTTCTGCCCGAGTGGCATTCGGGCATGAAATGGGTTGCCTTAACAAATCAGGAAAACCAGTAACTTAACATCATTTAAAACATTAATAATGATGCAAGACTAGACTCGGACCACGGATGAACGTAGGACGCAATAATCTTCTTTATTGAAGGAGCGTCTGTTATATATTATATAAGATAAGATATTTCGGCATGTTCCACATGTTCCAATAAACAGCCCCCCCCCCTCCACACACACACACAAAAGGGACCCACCACACATTCCAAAACACAGGCTAACGACAAAGCAATATCGGTAGGTAAGGGTGAGGCCACGAGGGACCTCCCTCATAAATAATAGGCCTACTTTTTTCTTGTATGATAAATGGTATGATAGTGTGCGTGAATGTCTATTGTGTTTGAGTACAAATGGTTCTTTATTTTTGTTTTAGGTATGCTGAAAGACGGAATTTATGTAATCAAGTCAATTTTCTATTTATTTGGATCAATAAAGCAATTTTATCTTATCTTATCTTATCTTATAAAGGACTTAGTGCGATCGGAAATTCCCAAACTAAGTGTTTCAAGTTATCAAATAGCAGAAATATCAAAGCAAGCGGTCCATCTTATTATAGTATTTGGAAATAACTTAAATAATTTTTCCACAATATATTATGCTTAAACAAACATTGTGTTAATAACATTACAATGTTAGCAATAGTATTTAGAATGTTGGCACGATCTTTTATAACTGAAGAAAGAATATTATAATTTTAGCAACCATTTTTAGAATGTTTATCTTTTAATACCTTTCAATACCTTTTAGAAAAATAGTAAAAACTTGTATAATTTACAATTTTTTGTTTTGTTTTAGCAATAACATATTAATTTATTAGCGATAACTTGCGTGGGGGTTCGTGTAATCCAAGGATGCCTACAATAACGCTAGACTAGCAGGCCGCTAATGCTTACCATAACGCTAGACTACCAGGCCACCAATGCTTACCATAGCGATAGACTAGCAGGCCACGAATGCTTACCATAACGATAGACTAGCAGGCCACCAAACACAGCCCCGCACCCGCGGCCTAAGCCATGGTGTAAGCCTTGGAGAATTCCCTGGGCCGATGACCTCAGCTCCACCGGGATGGCGTGTGTGATGTAGGCGCAGCAAGCCGCCCAAACAGCAGCGTGGGTCAATCCTGCATAGGCGGACAAGATGGAAAAAAACAAAAGTAATTATAGTTTCTCTTTAGGACATGCTTGATTCATATGGCTATCGTATCAATGTTAGCGAAATACAAGGGGGATTGTGTGGCCAGTACTATACTCCATACAATGAACCACTTTACACAAACAATGCAATGACCTACCTTGCACAAACAATGCAATAATGTACCTTGCACAAGCAATACAATAATCTACCTTGCACAAACAATACAATGACCTACCTTGCACAAACAATACAATGACCTACCTTGCACAAACAATGCAATGACCTACCTTGCACAAACAATGCAATGACCTACCTTGCACAAACAATGCAATGACATACCTTGCACAAACAATACAATGACCTACCTTGCACAAACAATACAAATGACCTACCTTGCACAAACAGTATAATGACCTACCTTGCACAAACTCAAATGGCAAAACCCACCACGGATTGGACAAGAATGAGATGTAGAAGAATCTGGCAATGTTGCCAACCAATCCAGCATACAAAATCTTCACATGACCTAAAACAATGAAAAAAACAAAAAACGTAAAAGTCTGCAAGACTTTTAAGGAATCAATTATTTTGAGCGAAGACATAGTTTATCTGGCGCCCTATTTTTTTTTAATAGAATGCATTTAGCTGTACGTTACTCACCATGTTAAGCACATTTGTTACCAGTATTTCATTACACAATAACACACGAATAGATCTATACACACTACACACACAGCATAGTAGAAACCAAAGTACTGACAACTAAATGAAAGTAGCAGAAAGCAAATAAATAACTACATAAACCCTAGTTGGATAGAGTCGTCTCCTATTTCAGCGATGGCAAACCTATGGCACGCGTGCACACAGCTGGCACGCAAAGCCATTTCTGTGGGCACGCGAGCATTTACCAAAAATAGAACAGCTAAGTTATGGTTTTTGGTTTTAATTGCTGTGTTGGCACGTTGAAAGAAATAAGTTAGTCTTGTATTGTACTTTGGGCACGCGGCCTCAAAAAGGTTCGCCATCACTGTCCTATATGTATTCATTCAGAAGACAGCGAAAATCCCTTTTATTGGAGGGTTCATTTTTGCAAAGAAGATATTAAATAGGTTCTCGAATGACATTCATGCATGGTGGGTTAATTGAACAAGTCAGGAAAACCTACAACTTAAGCTCGTTCAAAACAGATTTGAGCCAATGGAAAGCAAAGGGCGTGGTTTGTACTTTATGATTCTAGATATGACTGTATATCCAGGGCCGCAGTAAGGAAATATCGCACCCCCTGGGCGAAAACACTAGATCTAATTCTGTACCCCTCCAATATTTGATACTGGTGCCTTTGGCGCCTTTCTTCTTGCTGAAACCAAGAGACGCCCAGAGTGGCGCCCTCTTCGACCCCCTTTTACTGTGGCACTGCTGATACAAAAAAAAAACACGTACCATATTTAATGATTAAGTTGCCGGTCATGAAGTACGCCAGCAGTTCAGAGATGTGGTTGATGACGGACGCCACACCAAACAGCGTCGGCGAACCGCCGAGGTCCTGCAGGTGCCAGAACAGGAAAGTGAAGATGATGCCGATACCGAAGCCCATGAACCAGGCAATGAACAATACGGAGATGTACTGTTGGAGATAAGTATGAAACATGTTAGTGTATAAGAAGAAGTATGAAACATGATAATGTATAAGAAGAAGTATGAAACATGATAATGTATAAGAAGAAGTATGAAACATGATAATGTATAAGAAGAAGTATGAAACATGATAATGTATAAGAAGAAGTATGAAACATGATAATGTATAAGAAGAAGTATGAAACATGATAATGTATAAGAAGAAGTATGAAACATGATAATGTATAAGAAGAAGTATGAAACATGATAATATATAAGAAGAAGTATAAAACATCATATGCCTACTATATGGTTAACAAAATGGTTAAAATAGGTTTAGTTGGTCATGCTTGTTTTATTTTGTTGACTTGCAAAACGTCAATTGAGTTTTGTTTTTTTCCTTTTTTTAGTCCCTTAACCTTAAAAAAGGTCATTGGGGGGATCTAATGGGCACTGGGTGTCCATTAGTCCTTTCAGTTGGCTTGGTAGACTTGGCGGCGCCCATCTCCTTTCCAAGTCGGCGGTGGATTTTTGTGTGTGTCTGCACTGTCGGTCCAACCCCTGATGCCGAGCTTGTGAGACGGGTTCACTGTCGACTTTGCTATCCAGCCGCCAATTTCAATACTATTTACTAACAAAATCAACTATTAACTCACTTTTGAGAATTAACCTCTTCAGTTGGCCTTTAAATCACCGAAAAGCATAAAGCGGCAATAACTCTTGTCAGTAAAGCGAAATGATAAGATAAAGATCAAGAGTGAGTACCGGTACCTGATAAGTCGAGAGTAACTTCACGACAGCAATCCACTTCCCGAAGAATGGCTGGTCCGAATAGTTGGCTTCAGCACTGCCGAATGGAATAGCTCCAGTGGCACCAGAGAGGCCACGCCCTGCCTAGACTCACGCAAACAGGAAGATACACAAATTTAAAACAGTACAAACATTCAATATGCTGATTATTAAAAAGTGCGTAGAATTACTGTATGGTGATAGGCACGGATATTAAAAGGTCAAAACTAGGCGGAATAAATATAAATAAAGAACTTCATTGGTTTGATTCATTTGTCATGTACACGCAAAGATGTCAGTGCGAATATGTCAGTGAGATGGTGTCAGTGCAGAAAATTCAGTGCCAAGATGTCAGTGCCAAGATGTCAGTGTGAAGATGTCAGTGCTAAGATGTCAGTATGAAGATGCCAGTGCCGAGATGCCATTTCCAAGATGTCAGTGCCAAGATGTCAGTGCCAAGATGCAAGTAAAAGTCAGTTACACGGTAAAATAGATAAATAGTTTGCTGATAGATGGATAGATGAAAACTCAATTAATTCATAATCGAAAATCACAAATAGGTTAAAGTTCAAACCTTGGCTCCTGGTGCTTTCAAAGCATCCGTGACCATATCCGACCCAACAGCTGGGTTAATTTTTAAATCCGATTCTGTGGAAATAAAGATAGAGAACTATTATATGACCAAAAGGAAGATTTTTCGAAACATATAGTCTTCATGTGATCAGTGTTTAATAAATGTATGCATATGATATTTGTGTAAATATAGATACCTTTGCATGCTTGTATGTATACACATTTTAGATAGCATTTTGCATTAATTAATTTACATATGCGAGTGTTCGTGTTTTGTTTGAGTATTGGATATCGACTCAAAGTATTAATGACCAAAAAATTTATTATAGTGTGTACCCTGGTCGCAAAATATCCTACCTACGCATCTGGTAATGTAGTTGTATTGACATGTATACAGCTACACTAATCAGTATACATCATAGGTTCTCAACCTTTTTCGGCTCACCGCCCCCTTTTACATTTTTTTTCCGCTCACCGCCCCCCAACTTAATTTTAGCGGAAACATTTGTTGATTAAAGGGAAATAATTAACACTTTTCATTTGAGGTAATATTTCAATTTTTTTTTCTTTTATAAAAAACTAAATGGCTTGCATTTATAACTTTGAAATGATATGATAGAACTGTAAAAAAATTATTTGAAAATTGTATAAATATTATATGACTAAAGAATTTATATGAATATTTATAAGCATTACAATAACTACCCAGTTTGCATGATTACTACGTATCTATACCGCACGGTTATTCTGAGCTATTGTGGTTACCTAATTACGAAGGCTTCAAACGCATTAAAGGATATCTCGGTAAAACAAACAGAGCAAAAGAGTAGTATTAGCAGATGTTAAGGCCAATCAGTGGTTGAGGCGACAGTCCGGTGAACCAACCATAAGACGAGACGGCCGCATACCATATTTGCCAAATACTAACCACTACTTCATCGAAAAGTTATTGCGATTCTTATTAATTTGTTCAATAATATGTATGCCTACTGTTGGGGGATATCAGATATTTAGTAGCACTTGCGTTTACATCATATTACATCCAAAAACTAATCGATTTAAATAGCTGAGGTGTTGAAATTATCGCAGGTACGTTTGTACCGCCCACTTGCCCGTCATCGCCCCCCAATCGCCCCCTGGAATGTTATCGCCCCCCTAAAGCTTCTCATCGCCCCCTGGGGGGCGATATCGCCCCCGTTGAGAACCTATGGTATACATCATACTTTGATACTAGTAATGTAACGTGAAAGAACTGGCACATACCTCTGTTGTCTTCGACGACACTGGATTCCTCCAGAGGTTTTCTTGGGAATTCTTCCTCATCCTCATCGTACTCCTCCACCAGCCTCTCCCTGTCTATCTTTCTTTGACCAGAGATGACCCTCTTGACCTTCTCCTTGACCTTCACGGGGATCTCCGACAGTTTCAGCTTGCGGTTGAGGTGGTGATCAAACCGGAACTGGAAATGGGCAGTTTTCAAAGATCTACTAACGCACTACCACAAATTTCGTATATTATAAACTATAACATCAAAGCACTACCACCCATTTCATATATTATAAACTATAACATCAAAGCACTACCACACATTTCATATATTATAAACTATAACATCAAAGCACTACCACACATTTCGTATATTATAAACTATAACATCAAAGCACTACCACACATTTCGTATATTATAAACTATAACATCAACGACGGTTTAAGTGTAATTCTCCTTGTTAAATGATTATTACAAAACTGATTATCTATATCAAGGGTTGGCAACTTTTTGATAATAATGTGCCAAAGTAGGATTTCTAATTATTTCCGCATGCAAACATCCTAAAAGTCATCCCGCTCCAACACTCAATTTCTTGTCGTTGTTGTTTTTTTTTTTTTTTTTTTTTTTTTTTTTTTTTTTTTTTTTTTTTTTTTTGGGGGGGGGGGAAGCCATTGAAAATCGCACTGCGTGCCACGTTTAGCACACGCACCATACCTTGTTGACCCCTGCTCTCTTTATATTCAAGAATGGACTGTTCTGTAACTGTCAGCGGACAGCTAAAGAACATCCATCGAATCAAGAAAATTTCCCCTTTGTTCGAAGGCTCGACAAATTCGCTCTCTGGCGACGTTTTTTTCCCTATAATGATGTGAAGCCTGGAAGCTCACAGAAGAACTCCAGAGAAGGATCTGTGCCATAAGAAATAAGTTGCTGCCGCAAAATTCTGAACATCTTATACAAGGAGTATATTACAAACAAAATTGTCCGCAAACGAAATACGAGGACTTGCTCGACCCAACACCAAGAGTAAGAAACAGTGGTGGTACGGGCGCTAAGCAAGATCTGAGGGCATTTCAGAGACCATCCTACAAGGCACAATGCAGGGAGTAAGAAGATGAGGGAGATAGAAGAAAAACGTAGGTAGACACAATGGCGTATTTAGGCATGTTCCACATTGTTACGAATATCGGTCATAAATGAATGACGTAGTTAGGCATTGACCTCTTAACAAGTGCGTATCAGAGTCCAAGGCGACCAAGGTTTGACCTTTATGCCCTGAGGGCAGTTTAAATAAAATAATTCGTTCAAATCCCGTGGAAATTGGAGGATAATTCTGGATCGTAGTAATTATAGAGAAAGAGGTTAAAATGCGTATTAAGACCCTGTAGAATCTTCGATGATAGTTTTCTTTGTAAAGTCCCGACCTCCTTAAAGTTAGTTCAGTTCGGAAGTTTGTCGAGTGAAGTCGCTATATTCATTTGTATATTATATGCCATTGTATTGAAACTTATGTTGCCATCAGTTGATGAAGTTTATTGATCGTTTATATTGAGTCTTTAATTTAAATAAAATTGTTTATTCAACAACTGGAGTTGTTTGATCTATCATTGTTGAGAAAGGAGTTGAAGATAATTATCACGAATATAACTACATTACTGCATAGACCTGTCAGTCAAGGAACGCCTAGCTTGGGCTACAGATTAGCAGAATCTAGAGACTTCTAATAAAGATACAACTATATTCATTGAATCCGATTTAACGAGTCGTAATAATAGTCATCAATATAAAGAGGACCATAACAATTTGAGGGCTGCGTCCGATATAGTTGTATAGTGAAGCATATATTCAAGTTGTGTTGTGTTGTGTGTAAAGCCGTGACCTACTGAGCAAGCCTAATAACGCTGAATTCATTCTTCCGATTGGAAAAACGTAAGTTGGAAAAATTTACCACTTTATAAATCTCTTAACTAAAGAATGGAATTTATTGAAAATCCAGAAGAAGAAGTTTTGAAAACTTTATCAATAAAGAAGTTAAAAGAGATCGCTGAGATCTTGAAGATAGAAGTTACTGAAACTACACCATCGAGGACTGTGTTGACACAGCAGATAAAAGATGTGTTGATTGCGAGTGGAAAAATGAAAGTAGAATCAAGCGCGGAGGGATATCAAGTTGAAGGTCAGATGTCTGAACAGTTCCGATTTCAACTAGAAATGAAACGGATGGAAATAGAAGAAAAACGTCTTGATCGTGAGATAGAAGGAAAACGTCTTGAGATGGAAGATAAGAAAAGTCAAAGAGAAACAGAAAGTCAGGAAAGAAAAGAGCTAGCGAAGATAGGAGCTACTAAAAAAGAATCTCATAATGATGTAGAGATGGCCAGATGGAAAAAGCTAGTCCCTACCTACATTGATAAAGAAAGTGAAATAGCTAATTTCTTCCAGACCTTTGAAATTTCTTGCAGAGATTTTAAGTTCCCAGAAGATAAATGGGGAATATTAGTAAGAACAGCTTTTACTCAGGGAAGGGCAAGAGATTGTGTTCTATTGTTAAAAGAGGAGCATTTAAATGATTATGAAATCATCAAAGATTCTGTACTGAAAGCGTACAACCAAATACCGGAAAGTTATCGGAAAAGGTTCCGTCAGTACACAATGTCCCCTTACCAAACACACTTAGACTTCCTTCGAGCAGAGGAAAAGTTAATGGATCAGTGGATAAAATCCAGAAATATCTCCACATTAAAAGAAATGAAAGATATCATTCTGTTAGAGGATTTTATTAACAAAGTGAGGCCGGATATAAGAATGTATTTATCCGAGCGTGACATCACTGACCCACATAAGGCTGCTGATTTAGCGGAACAGTATACACTGTGTCATAGGACAGCTGGTGAAAAGAATTTATTTTAATAGGGCACAACGGCAAGCAGAAAACACACCACAACAACAACATCGTGAAAAAGAGCATTTTGTGAAACAAAATGATGTTAATAAGAAACCTGTCAGCAAAACCGTCCAATGTACTTTTTGTAAAAGAACAGGACATAGCATTGAAGACTGTTGGAGTATAAGAAGCGACAAAAGACCTAATAAAGTGGTAATGTGCGTCAGACATGCACCAATACAAAATGTACAAGAAAGCGAAAATACAAACGAACTGAATTCGAAGAAATATTCTTCTAAACCAGAAACACTGAGGGTGGATTTGCCTGAGAGCAAAAGTCAGAAGGTAGAGAAATCTACAACTGAAGACAATGAGGATAAATATCCTGATTATAAATACAGAATGGCTACTATTGGATTGGTTGTCCAGGTCCACAGAGACGAAAAAGTAGACCAAAGTATTTTTGACTCGGAAAAGAGTCTGAAGTCATCGAAAGATGAAAAAACACCCGAAAGTCATGGTCAAGGGAAGAATAAAATTGACACAGAGACCCTGTGCAGTTTTCAACCGTTCATTAGTGAAGGTTGTGTGGCCTTACAAAAGGAAGGACCACTGAAGTCCGTAAACATATTACGAGACACAGGAGCATCATTAACCCTGCTGCTTAAAGATGTATTACCATTGAATGATAATACATTGACAGGACAGACTGTCCTATTGAGAGGTTTTGAATGGAAAGAAGAAATACCTCTACATAGGATATACCTCACATCTGACTTGGTGACAGGATATGTGACAGTTGGAGTAATATCAAAACTTCCTGTTGAGGGCATATCCGTTATCCTAGCAAATGATTTGGCGAAAGGGAGGGTGAGACCTGAACTGATTGTGAAGGAAAATCCAGACCCTATTCCTATTGTGGAGACATGAAAAGAAAAAGAACTTTATCCTGTAGGTGATGTCATAAATGGTATGACACCACAGAAAAAGAAAGAAGAAATTATCTCACAAGAAAAGAAAAAGAAAGAAGAAATTCTCCCACGAGAGAAGAAAGAGGAAGAAGAAGTGGAACTTGATACTACTATTTTCTCCAAGATTGAAGATTGTCCGAAAGGAAATGATCAATCAAAGAAGTCATCACAAAATGAATTGATTGCTGAACAGAAAGTAGACCCAGAGTTGCTACAGTTGCATGAGAAAGCTGTCGACGAGAAAGAAACTCCTACTACTTATGTCTATGAACAGATAGACCACAGCATGAACAAACAACAATCCAAACCTGCAGTTGCCGGTACAGATGAAGATTGGAGGAGCATCACTGAAGAAACGAGTGCTGAGAGCTGGACCGAAACTATCAACAGCTATGGGTTACCACAATCCATACCGACAGATCGAAGGACCAACTTCGCCCCGGAACTCTTCAATCCAGTCCTAAAGAACTTATGCCTGGAGCAGGAGATGTCAACTGAATCCTATCCGGAAAGTCGAGGAGCCTATGGACCAATCTTTGGACCCACTGTCCGAGGACCACTCAAACTACTTCCAGAGGAATGGCAGACCGAATTGGATCTCCTTGGGCTGATCAAGTACCTAGATAAGTACATAAATTTTTTGTCTGACATAACTGTGTTTGTTAGGAAAAAATTGTACACTGCTCACATGCAGATGCCATTGTTGTGTGATGAAAGAAAGGCAAAAATATTATATCATTTGAAAATGATAAAGCCTTACCTTCTGAAAACAATTGGAATAAGCTTGATGTTGTTAACATTGTTACTCTTATTTGTAAAATTTATGCCTGGAGTACAGGATGAATTGAATGACAAATTCACTGATAGTTAGTTACCAAACTTATTATTTTAAAACTAAATCCCTTACTTGTGAAGAAAAAGGACTGAGTAAAAGTATTGTTAGAGTAAATATCATTATAGTGTGATATTTCTAAACAAACTTGTTAGGTTGAGCATTTAAAATAATTGCTATAAGAGAAAAAGATCAGTTTTATCCGCAGAATTGGTTTCTAAATCAGAGGACATTATAAATGTGGACTGATTATAAGATATGTTTGAGAATCTCTGGAAATGATAATTGAAACATTTGGCAGAGAGGATAATTTGATTGAAAAAGATGTAAATGGTTTTGAGAAAAGAGAATTTTTCTATCACTAAAGTATTGAGAAATGTTTTATGATTGTACTATGGAAATTTATTTTATCATGTACTGTTGTTGAAATAATTGCACTGAGTCAGGATGCAAATTTCTTCTATGTGAATTTATTCATTTGTTTTATTATCATTGAATGTATGATAATGTAGAGTAAAAATAGTTGCTGCAAGACAGAACTATGACTAAAAAGAATTCCAAGAATTGTATTATATATGATTTTTCACTTTTAGGATACTGTTACATGAAAAGCAGACCAGAAGTGAAACTAATGTAAACTTTGTATCCTTGTTTTGTATAAATTTAGGATATGCCACTGACTTGACACTGTAAACCAGAATGGTTGAGAATTTCATGGTTGAGAATTTATAATGTTGACATACCAATGTTCAACAAATGTATTATTAATTAAGGATTTCATGTCAAGATTGTAAAACTAATCTATATTTTTTTGTATTAGTTAAAATAGATTGAATGAATTGTACTGACAATTAAAAGACTGGGTAGACCTGAACACTGTGAGGAACAGGAGAACCTAGAATCTATGAATAATGAATAAAACCTTTTGTGGAAAATGGAAAAGAGCAATGGACCCCACTGAAAAGATTGGAAATGGAATGTTTTACCACACCAGTCAAACCAGCAGTTTGTTTTGTACATAAATTGCTAAATTGATTTGTCTGAAAAAAAAAATTAATAGTAGCCTATGCTTTAATCTTTTCTACGTCAATAATATTGTATTTGAAATGTCTTTAATGTAATCTAAAGAAAATAAGTACTTACTGTTTAGTAATAAGATTGTATGAAGATGATAACTTGCTTTAATTGATAGTTAATTAAGTAAATTAACCAATTTGTTTTAAGTAAATCCATGATTGTCTGAATGTTTCAATTTAAAAACTGCTGTGAACTCTTTTAAAAAAAGAAATTAATGACGTCGAAAGGTCATGGTAAAATGAAAGATTGAAATATTTTTAATGAAATTGTCTATAAACTATTTTAATTCTGGAACAGACTATGTTTAATGTTCTTAAAATAACATAAATGAATTAATTTTGAGATGATAGCTGTTAAAGAATGCTCATTTAATACGATCACTTTTTAATCGCGTAGAGACTATTTTGACCTAAAGCGGTGATAGGGTAAAAATTTGCATAGCGATGTAAACATTCAGGGAATGAGAGAGTGATCGGAAGAAAAAGAGAGAGAGAGAGACGTGCGGAACTGACCTAGAAATCTTTTGTCCCGACACAGACAGTTTGGTCTAATGTGTTAGTCAGCCTACAGGCTTAATAAAAAAAAAATACTGTCTACACGAGCAATAATATTTTTGTTGTAAAGTGAAATTAGGTCAGGGCTAGTATTTTTTTGTTTTGTAATTGAGTTAGGCCTAGCATGTGTTCTATCAGAGCGTTTGGTTTTTTCTCCTTATGAAAAAATAAGTCGTGTCTGAATAGACATTAAGTGATTTTTTCTTTTGTTGTTTGATTACAAATGTAAAAGATATTAGTTTATAATTAAATGGACGAGAGAGGTTTTATTAACGTGGAATGTTAATGGAATGGAAATTATTAAATTGTATAATGTTTAACCCTATGTATTTTTCTTGTATACACGATTTAGATAAACAATTTAATTGTCCATTGTTTTGAATTACAATTGAATGATTGAATGACTGTAGTTAAGCCATTTGATAAGATGAACTTATATTACATATATTATATGTTATTGTTATCAGTTTGATTGAATTAGTGGAATAGCCAATTGAACTGTATTATTTTTCCCCGGAATATTTTCTTTTATAATTATTCCTTAAAATTAACATTTTTTTTGTATTGTTAAAATGTAAAAGAAATAATTATAAAACTTTTTAAGGGTGGTTGTGTTACGAATATCGGTCATAAATGAATGACGTAGTAAGGCATTGACCTCTTAACAAGTGCGTATCAGAGTCCAAGGCGACCAAGGTTTGACCTTTATGCCCTGAGGGCAGTTTAAATAAAATAATTCGTTCAAATCCCGTGGAAATTGGAGGATAATTCTGGATCGTAGTAATTATAGAGAAAGAGGTTAAAATGCGTATTAAGACCCTGTAGAATCTTCGATGATAGTTTTCTTTGTAAAGTCCCGACCTCCTTAAAGTTAGTTCAGTTCGGAAGTTTGTCGAGTGAAGACGCTATATTCATTTGTATATTATATGCCATTGTATTGAAACTTATGTTGCCATCAGTTGATGAAGTTTATTGATCGTTTATATTGAGTCTACAATTTAAATAAAATTGTTTATTCAACAACTGGAGTTGTTTGATCTATCATTGTTGAGAAAGGAGTTGAAGATAATTATCACGAATATAACTACATTACTGCATAGACCTGTCAGTCAAGGAACCCCTAGCTTGGGCTACAGATTAGCAGAATGTAGAGACTTCTAATAAAGATACAACTATATTCATTGAATCCGATTTAACGAGTCGTAATAATAGTCATCAATCTAAAGGGCCATAACAACATGTTCCATTGGAACAAGGGCCCCCACAGAAAAGGGGCCCCCACAAATCCCAAAAAGAAATGTTTGAGTGGCATCCCCATTCTTTCGTTGAAAATGTACAATAAAATTCATTGATTCCCCTACAATTTAAAGCGCTCCAGTCCATCCAGTGCAACATAAAATGTATGATTTTACAAAATGTAACATGAATTAACGGCCCTTTTCTGAGGTGTGTGGAAGGCAGGGGCGAGACCACGAGGGGTACCTACCTAAATGTGGGAACAGGGCCCCCACAGTCCTAAATACGGCCCTGGGAGGACAATATTAAAATAAAAGGACATTGAATGGCGGCAATGGACTGTGACAAGTGACAAGAGATAATAAAATCAATCAACAATGGTGTTCCTGTGACCCACTCAAGGGTTAAGTGACAGGTGAGCTGCTGTGACCCACTCAAGGGTTAAGTGACAGGTGAGCTGCTGTGACCCACTCAAGGGTTAAGTGACAGGTGAGCTGCTGTGACCCACTCAAGGGTTAAGTGACAGGTGAGCTGCTGTGACCCACTCAAGGGTTAAGTGACAGGTGAGCTGCTGTGACCCACTCAAGGGTTAAGTGACAGGTGAGCTGATGTGACCCACTCAAGGGTTAAGTGACAGGTGAGCTGCTGTGACCCACTCAAGGGTTAAGTGACAGGTGAGCTGCTGTGACCCACTCAATGGTTAAGTGACAGGTGAGCTGCTGTGACCCACTCAAGGGTTAAGTGACAGGTGAGCTGCTGTGACCCACTCAAGGGTTAAGTGACAGGTGAGCTGCTGTGACCCACTCAAGGGTTAAGTGACAGGTGAGCTGCTGTGACCCACTCAAGGGTTAAGTGACAGGTGAGCTGATGTGACCCACTCAAGGGTTAAGTGACAGGTGAGCTGCTGTGAAGGTGAGGTGACGAGGGCTCAATGCCCCCCCCCCCTTTTGAACACCTTTTCTTACTTATAAATGTTCGACAATCTAAAAAAAAACAACTAGCTAAGTTATAATTTATATTTTAAAGCTATTTATTATGATTCAATTTGTCTAATATAGAAGTCTACAACACATACTGGACTGATTGAACGTATTGCTTATGTGCTGTGAATGCTAAACTTTTCTTGTTATTTAATTTCTTCGGCAGATTATAAAAGGAATTCTTCACTCTTTAAAAAAAAATGACATGTTTTAGGCCTTCTTATGATCTAAAACAGGGGTCGGCAAACTTGTAATACCGGTGTGCCTAAGTAGAATTTCTAATTCATTCAGCATGCGAACAGCCAACCACTCAACCCACTCTTTTTTTTTATATAGAAGAGACTATAATTGTCTTTTGCGGAGTCTTGTTGCCCGTGCCAAGTCTGGCACGCGTGCCGTAGGTTGCTGACCCCTGTTTTAAAAGATGCTTTCTTTTTATATAAGCATTCCCACTCGTTGTATATAGATCAGTGTATATAACGTTGACCATGAGCACTAAAGGCGTACCTGACGGCTGACAAAAAAAAAGAAAATAATTGTGGTGACGCTTTACCTGTAATGCCGTGAGAAAGGCACAGCTCATCAGTACAGAGAAGACTGCGAAACACACGGTGTAGTTCTTCTCACTGAAGTGGGCCTTGCCGCAGGGGTGATCGGGAAACGTGGTAGAGTGGTCCAGAGCCATGCCCACAAAGAACATAGCCAAACCCCAACCTAGACAAAGCAGGAGATAAAGTAATGATATAATGTATAGTGACGATAAAATAGAGTGCAGGGGTCGGCAACCTAAGGCACGCGTGCCAAACTTGGCACGCAGAGCGATTTTCAATGGCACGCGAAAGACCTCCAAGAGATGTATTTTTTTTATATTTATTTTCCGGTTCTCAATGATGGTAAACTGACTGTTGAAGCCGACGTTTCTGAATGACATAGCGACACCTTTCAGTGAGTTGAATGCATTTACAAGGTCGGGGTCAAACAGCACTTGAACTGAGTGAAATTAATTTTAAAACATTTAACTATATGTACTTCCCTTTATTAAGGCCTATATTAAGATATATAGTTGGGCTTTTTAGTATATAGTTCAAAGCACTCAACGCGGAGTTTTCTAAACAAAGGCAAAGACTTTCAAATTCATGGACTCATTTTTTCATACCTCACCAAGCCTAACTGGCTTGATCTTACTACAACCTTCTTAGATGTATTTTAAGTGGAGGGATATTGACGATTTTAAAACGCTGCCAGTTGAATTTTAAACATCCAAAAACAATGGGCATCGAAAAATGCCAATTTGCGGGAAAATCTGGAAGGAAGGTGCTTAGGAAAGTTATCTGCTATTCTCAACTGTCAGGCATCCATTCGCTCTTCTTTCAGCTTTTGGTTCAACTTTCACTTGTGAACAGTACTTATTGCACATGAAAGCTGTGTTAAGCATTCAAGGAGGTCACTTACACTTCACTACTCACAAATGACTAAATATGTATCTGCCATTATAAATTAGCGAAAAGCAGGACAAGGCGCTCATTAAATGACACAGACTAATTACATTTAATTACATCTTATATAATTAAATATAACTATAAGTTATTCTAAAACAAAACTTATTTGTTTTTATAAATAAAATAAATATAAGAGACTTTAAATAGCATTATATTATTCAGTTGTAAATATTAGGCTAATGTTAACAAAATAAAATATTTACGGTTAAATGGACAAACAATTAATGCAGGAAAAGTTTATTTAGCCTACAACTGTTTAACATAAATTAATTGTATCACTCTAATTAAATTTTGCACTAAAGCTGGAATTATAAAAAGAAATAATAATTAATCAGTAATAGTCACTCATATTTGTTATAATGTATTACAAAACCTAACTTGTTTGGCCTCACTATTGAATAAAAATTTAGAGGGAAATAATTAACCCGTTTTATTTGCGCTAATACTTCTAATACTTCTAATATTATGTTTCTTATCAGTGGCGTAGCTAGAGTCCTCTGCGCCCGGTGACATGACACAAAGTCTGCGCCCCTTCTCGGACAGAGTTTGGTAGCCCCCAAGAAAATTTTGAAATTTTCGAAGCATCTGGTATTTTAATGAAATAGAACACAGACTAATAATTCTCTATATGATTGTAAACAATTTATTTGAAAAAAAAAATATACTCTACTAATTATGCATGACTGGAATAGACATAGTCTACAACAAATTGATCCTCCATGATTTGACTGTCGCAAACTCGTCAATCACGTTGTCAAAATTAATATTCTCAAATGTTTCTCTTTCGATGGTAAGGAGTGCAAGATCACTCAGAAGATTTTGTCCCATTGAATATCGCAAATAAACTTCAGTTTGCTGAAGGATCGCTCTCAACTTGCAAATGAAACAGCAATTGTTAGAAGTATTTGCAGTGAAATGCGCAGATTCGGAAATACGTCATTTCCATATAAAACAATAAAACCAAGTAGATCCAAAGGAGTTTCCGGTAGAACTTCAGTCTGGGTACTGAGCAGCATTTTGCAGTCTCTGATTTCTGTGCACAATTCGTCAACATTGACGTCAGTTTCGTAGACATTTCCAAAATCTAAGCAGTTTTGACGAAGTGTATCGACATTTGTATCATCGAGAAGAGTTTTGACGTCTAGTAAAAACCCAAATTTGGTGCTTAGCTTTTTTAGACGTAAAAACCGTATTGATATCTCCTGTTGGAGTCTATTAATTACGCTGTTCATAACACGTGCAATTTCTTCTTCTGCAGAAAGTCCTGCATCTCTTGCTCATTCTCAAGGCATCCTCCGATGTCGTCTAATCCTTCTGTCAATCGCGATTCTCTAAGTTGTGCATCTTGTTTTTCCATTGTCTACCGCAACCTGGCTCAAATTATCACGAATGTTGACAAGTTCTTTCTCCAGCGATTCAAGATCAGATGTTGCTTCCTTGAAATTCATTGTAGGATCCTGCAACCGTTGCTGGACACGATCAATTTTCCCAAGTATGATGTTCTAGAAATGTTATAAAACACATCACTGTTGCATCACTTCTGGAGTCAGGCGTCATAGTGCATCTTTTGATAATTTTTCCAACAGCCCTACTAGTTCATCTAGTCCTTCATAAATAGCTTTAACTGCTTCAGATCGTGCCCTCCAGTGTGTATCAGACTCCCTCTTCACTGTGATTGGCACAACTCTTTTTTTTAATTCTTCCCAACGACTTTTTGATCGAGAGAAAAGCAAAAATATACTTTAAACTGTTCAAAAAAATGTGATAACAACTCGATCCTGTTTAGCTGAGTGTACTCCTGCTAAGTTTAAGCTGTGGTTGTCACAGTTGACGAACAATGCTCTATGATTTCTGGCACATATTCGCTGTTGAAGGTCGGATATATGCCCACTCATTACAGCAGCATTGTCTTAACATTGTGACCGACAGTCGGCTAGCGGCTAAAGGTATGTTATCAGATTCCAGTTTCTCTAAGATAACCCTTTAAGACTTGCTTCGGCTTTGGAATGTATCTGAACAAAACCTAAAAAATGATTCTTTGATGGTTACTTTTTTAGTTTGAAAATCCACATCCACAAATCTGATGACTTGAGAAAGCTGTTCCCGGTGTCCTAGGTCGGGTGTTGAGTCAAGTAAGATACCGTAGTACTTGTTTTTTTTCTGATTTCACTCAACAGCTGATTCCTTACAGTCGATGCAAGTGGATAAATTCATTTTGAATTTCCGGTGATAGATTGAGATACTGAACCTGGATTTTCTCGGGCATGTTGTATGTGTTTTTCTAACTGTGGATATACTGAGCAACGAGTTTGATCAAAGAAAATTCCAACATTTTTATCCTCGTCCTTATGCAGATGTTCCTCATGGCTACTCGGTGCCAAATTTTGTAAAACTAGAAACTTAATACAGGTAAGTATTATTTTCAAAATATCGCACCAACGTTGTTTTTCGAATTGAATTTGAGCTTGGACATGGACATCAATTTCAGCTATATCAATTATCCTCCGCTCGGCTTCCTTCCATGTAGTAAAAGAGTGTTTTCATGAGACTAGTTTTTCTGGCTTTCTCCATTTGTTGAAACCATTGGTTAACTCAAATGAAGATCGTGAGTTTGAACTAGATGATGTAAACAATAGACAGCAGAAACAGTAAGCAGCTTTATTAATTGGTGAATATAATAGCCACGAGCGATTTACTTCCTCTCCATTTGCTAGTCGGCGTTTAAACAATAACGCAGTAATTGAACGTTCACGTGCTACTGACGATAGACTGATAGACTGCCTCTATGCTGAAAGGGTAGAGATGATATATAGATCTGAGAGTTATCAATTCATCACGCAGAGGCTGTGGTATTATTTAGCTCGAAATTATCCAACCTGTATAACTGTTAAAACAAGATGTCACTTTCAGTATATGACGAATAATATTTGAACCCGAACTGATCTTTGTTTTAAAAAAAAACGCCATCAGTAATCCTACAGTGTGGGCGCAGATGACCCTAGCTACGCCACTGCCTGAAGTAAAGTATCCCGTCGGACCAAATTGATCCATGGGGCCGGTGAATCAGCGTTCACGCAAGTTTCCGTGACCACGGCATTCTATGGGATTGTGTGGCCAGTATAATGCCCATCCGCCTTTACTTTACCCTTACAAAAGTCGGGTACCAATCAGGGTTGGGTAGACTTAGGGACACCCTCCAGACCTTAAAATGTATCTGCTCTAATTATTCTTGCTTGTCTGCCGGGAACACATAACTTCTTTAAGATTTAAAAATTTCAATGAACAAGTTAAGCTTAGATCTATATCGTGTCTTAAAGTCGTATCTTATACATTACAGACGCTCCTTGTAGAAAGAAGAGTATTGCGTCCTAAGCGTTTGAGTCTAGTCCTGCATTTCTATTAGTGTTTTAAATGATGTTAAGTTTCTGGTTTTCCTGATTTGTTCAGGCAACCCATTCCATTCCCGGATGCCACTCGGGAAGAAAGAGTACTCATATGTATTTGATCTCGCATAAGGGATAAGTAGGCCTGAAGTGTTTTTGTTCTCATATTATTATAAGAATAATTGTAACAGGTTGTTATTGTGTTGTATTTCTCAATTAGAGTTTAATGCCTTATGTATTATTACTACTTTACTCTTTGCCCTTCTGTCCTCTAGTGTTTCTAGGTAATTAGTGATTTAACTATTGGTGTTACTCTTGTCAGTTGTAAATATATTCGCTAGTAATAACCTTGCAGCTCTTTTCTGAATTTGTTCTATAGATTTTTACCGAGTAACTGTGAAATCTTACAACATGTATCACAACAAGGTAATTAAACTAGCTAACCAATGACAAACAAAAAAATATGGGTCAGAGAGATTCGACTACAGTTGGTAACGAGTTGTTTTTTATTTTTTTAAAGTTAGGCCAATACCAGCGTATTTCGATTCTCTGAGATATCGATCTGTAAGGAGAAAAAGGGAAAGTAACTCTGACAAATTTCGTAGCAGAACTAGCCGTATGAAAGTATAATGTTGACAGAGCCGGCTCTCCATCATTTATTGATCCATATATTAATTGAATAAAACCACAGCGTAAATTGAAACGTAATATAATTGTAAGGCTATTTTTTTTTGTCAACCGAAGGATCTAATTTTCATATGTAAGCTTATACGTAGCAATTCAAATAGGTATCTTTTTCTCCTTTATATGAGAGTTGTGTAGACTAGAGACTGACCGAAACCAAATGTTTAGTTTCGGCCGAAAACGAAGACATACCGAATATTATACATTGACTTTCCGCCGAAACCGAAGCCGAAATCAAAAGATTTCAAAAGACTGCACATTTATGTGTAATATATTAACTAGTTTATGGGCACTCTATTTGAGTAAACCATTCTTTGGAGTGATTAAATAATCCGTTATTATTAACTTCAGTCTTCTACTTCACATTAGGGATGTTAATATCCTTTTTTTTCTCAAAACTTATTTTCGGTTCTAAATATCATATTTTTGTACCCATTTTCGGTTCCCCCTCTCAGCCCCCGGGCAAAGTAAGTTATAGTTTGAAAAAGACAAATTTGCATTGATTATACTAAAAAAAATAATTCTAAGGACCATTGATCCTTAGAATCTTTTTAAAAAAAGTTGATTTTGGATTAGCAGAAGTCAAATGCTGTAGTGTCATGAATTTAGACCTTTATAATTATAATATAAATCAGAGGATGTTAGATCTATATGCTATACACATTAAAAGAATATTTGTAGAATATAAATAAAATCCCAGACACATCTATCTAGTGTTGACAGACGTCCAGCAAGAAAATTAACCGTTTTTTACAAGAATCTTACATGCGCTGCAAAGTTGCTTTTTAATTGCCCAACTGATTGTGGATTGTGAAACACTAAATATGTCATTCTTTTTGTCTCTCTATGACCCCCTTTTGAAGTCCAAGTATCTCGCAACCTTACGTCCATCGGTCTGTTTGTCTTTTAAAAAAACGTTCAGCATCAGTTGGGAAACTCCAGTTTTTTTCTTTTCAAATACGTAGATCAAATGGCTGTGCCGAAGACTAGCGTTAACATCTGCATTTGCTGTTGTATGTGCTTGTATCGCAAATTCACAACCAATATTCGGAAATTGAAAAAAAATAAATTAAAAAAACTTATCATTCGTCTATGACAAACGCGTGTTTGCAAGGAATATAATGTTAAGGAATTGTTTTGTGCTACTCAAACAGGCTTTACAAATATTTCTTAGCATAAAAAGATAAATAAATCGTGGGTCCTCCCCGAAATCCGGTTTTCGTTTAACATCCCTACTTCACACAGATTAATTCACAGCAGTTTAACTAAATGAAAGTATCAATAAGCAGAGTAATGGATGCAGCAATAGCGTAGCATTATGAATTTTGAAAGCTAAAATAGATATTCGGCTGACGACCGAAAGTCGATATCAGTTTCGGCCGAAACCGTAAACAAACCGAAAACTAACCTTTTGCCTTCGGCCGAAACCAAAAACACGCCGATAAAGGGTTTTTGCCTATTTTCGGCGCCGAAAACGAAGTCGAAACCGAATATCGGTCGGTCTCTAGTGTAGACCTTAATTGAGGTTGATAAAAGATGCACTACATCACTAGATCAAAGTTTCATTTATTTCCCTTAATGTCCGATTATTGATTTAAATAAGTAACGTTAGGTACATTAGCACTGTCCATTTTCTTTTATGATGTATATTTCAAACTTATATATACCGTATTACAAATCGTAAAGAAAAATATATTTTCCAGTGAAAAAAAAAAACAACAGCTTAATTTAATAGCAGATATTATTGGGGCAATACCATATCTAATATTTGTGCATGAAGCTGTGCGACTTATCCACCGAATAGGGGTGCGACCTATACGCAAGTATATACTATATACGGCATATATCAGTCTATTTTATAGTTCGTGCTCCATTTAAAACCAATGTAAC
The DNA here is from genome assembly GCA_949126835.1 of Anisus vortex. NCBI lineage: Eukaryota > Metazoa > Mollusca > Gastropoda > Planorbidae > Anisus > Anisus vortex. The sequence continues at coordinate 5,076,565 of OX421500.1, forward strand.
TTTATACAATATCATCATCATCATAAGGTGCAATGCCGGTTGGCGTAGGCGATCATGTATCTTTTCTACTGGCAAACTCTAGCATTTCTGTTGTTTCTGCTATAGCCATTCCGTTAGATCATCTAATATCTTCCTTCTCTGTCTTCCTCTGCATCTCTTTCCCTCCAGCCTTTCCAGTTATTATTATTGTTTTCCTTTTTTTTTCTTATTATGTGGCCTACTATCGTTGAGTTCCTCTTCATGGTCTTTACAATCAATTCTCTTTTAGCATTTGACATTTTGAGCACCTCCACATTAGATGTTTTCTCTTTATAGAAAATAGTCTAATATATATAGGCTACAATAAATTATTGATTATTTATTATCGGGAAACTATTGGGGGTAAACCTGCTTACAATACAATGGGCCGTATTGCTGCTGAGAGTTAACACCCTTGCCCCTTATACTTGACTTGTATAAGGGGCAAGGGTGTTAACTCTCAGCAGCAATACGGCCCATTCACTCGATGGCGAAGAAAACAATCCAGATGGGGAAAAGATTATTGATTATTAGATCGTTGCCCAGATTAAGTGCCCACAAGATGGGGGAAAAGATTATTGATGATTAGATCGTTGCCCAGATTAAGTGCCGCCGGGCCCACACACACAAAAGGCTTACCCAGTGATCCAAACATCCTCTGCCGTCCGTAGTTCTGCGTGTCCTCCCCCAGGAAGGACAGGGTGACGGAGTCGGCAAACGTGATGGCCGGGGCGCTGAAGAACTCCCCGATGATGACCAGTAGAAGGAGGATGAAGAATGCCTGGGAGACCTCATCTTCCTGTCAGGATGGCAAAAAAATAAATAATAAACTCACACACACATTTAAACAGCTGGATGATATCACGTGACCTTGAGCTTTGAATGAAAGAAAACAATTAAATGTCAAGGCCACATTATATGACATTCGGTACGAGGTGTGTTTATTCCGATTGGACCATGACGTAAAACTACCGCAGTTTTTAATATAAATATTTGCTGACTTTGCCTATTGTTACCATTTCTTTATTTTTTATTACATCGACGTGACGTCCTCGGTATTTTAGGGGGTTTTAATCTAAAAATTTTCGTTAAAATAAAGAGGTCAATTTCACAACTGTATTATATTTTGTTTTTATGTCGAATTGATTTTTTTTAAATGCATGTGTTGTCTGAACAAACTAGGAAAAACCAATAACTAACATCATTTAAAACCCTAATAGAAATGCAGGACTAGACTCAAACCGTGGATTAGCGTCGAAGCAATAATCTTATCTTATATGTATTAAATACGCTCCTTCTATAAAGAAAGAGTATTGAGTTAGACGCTTATCCGTGATCTAAGTCTTGTCTTGCATTTTGAATATTGTTTTAAATGATGTTAAGTTACTAGTTTTCCTGGCTTGCTCAGTCAACCCATTCCATATTCTAGTACAGGTCTAACTAACCATCTGTATTAAAGAGGTGTCACATATTATAAGGTTAGAAACGAAAAGAGAAGACAGGCTAAGATAAGAACTGTTACGGTGTAAAAGATAAGAAAATAATATAAGATAAGCAAAGAAATGATCAGGAAATAATAGAGACTAGAGACCCAATTTCAAATATGTGTTTTGTGGTTAGGCCTATGGCCCAGTCTAATGCACTTTCGTGTGTTGATTTTTTAATGTTGTAGTTTGTTTTAAGGAACACATGTGTTAGATGTGTAACGGTACAGCATGTTGAAATAGTTTTCATATTGCATATTTGAAATTGTATCTACAAATTCATTTACAGCTATAATTATTTATATTTAATTATGACTTTTTTGTGTAGACAAATGTATATTCTTGTAGTCACTAAATATTTCTAGGTGTGTAGGCCTATTGGTTATTGTTATATATAGCCAGAGTGTTAATTATCAACCAGTCGTGTGTATTACTTTAATCATTGTAAAAAGGTTCAGGTATTAAATTCTTCGTTAAACTTGTGGCGTGTGTGTATTATCTCATAGTGAACCAGACCTTAATCTAGGGGTCTCAAACACGTGGCCCGCGGGCCGCATGCGTCCCACCAAGTCGATTTTTTTGGCCCGCAAGCAAGCTTACAAACAATATAGGCCAACTATTCCTGAAATTCAGACAGCTAGTACTGATACACATCACATTTTATTGTTAATGTTATATGCGTAACATACTTAATAATAATATAATAGTTCAGTTTGTGTCTTAATTGTAAATTAGCATATTATTAGTGATAAGTAGTAACATGAGTTAAGATGTATGTGGTATTTTTTTTTTGTTTACTAGGGTCGGGTTGTTGGTGGAAAGGGGGTGCGGCCCTTGACACATCTCTTAAGTGATAAAATGGCACAAGTATCCACGTTTTTAGACCCCTGCGGTAGACGGGAGACAAAGGACCCAGGACATAGCTTAATAAATGTAAAATGTTTTTTAACCCTTACAGTCCCGGGCGCGTATATAGCGGAACTGAAGGCAGCATAGATAGAAGTAGGTCGGTACGGGAAGGGTTAAATTAACTAATCAACTCTATACCTAAAGTAAAGTACCCGTCTGACCAAATTGATGATATGGCCGATGAAGCAGCGTTTCACCAGTTTATGTGGCCACGGCATACTAGGGGATGTGTGACCAGCACAATGCCCAGCCGCCTTTTACTTTTTTTTTTACCAACTAATGTCAGGTACCCACCAGAGCTGTGTAGACTCAGGGACACCCCTCCAGTCCAGGGAACAAATTCTAGCCTTCACCAGAAATTCGAACGCAGGACCTTCGGTACACCAGCCGAATGCGCTACCACCTCGGCCACTGTGCCTACATAATGCTTGAACTTTTAAAACTTTATTTTCTTTTTTTTTTTTAAATTAAATTGTGTAGGTTTCAAAAAAGATGTATACCTACTTTCTAATATAGTCAAAACAATCGTTAATATTATTGTACGATATTTTAAAAGCACAAATTGCTTACAATTGCTTATTGCAAACAGACACGACGGACAAATAGCCTGGCTAATTAAAAAGCGAGCACGTGACCTACTTGATAGACAACTGTTGAATGACGATTGAAGATCAGCCCGCGCATCGATCCATTCACGTTGGCAATTTTGCTGGGATCGACTATGGGGCTACGTCGATACCGGCTGTTGACGTCGATTACTTCTAGGTCGTCTGGTAGCACGATGACGTCTTTAGCCCAGCCGCTGTAGAGTAAATGCGGATCGTCGATACCTACGGGCATCGACAGCGTCGTCGTCCTGGGCAGGGCCGATGGCGGGTGCAACACCTTGAAGTTACCATTGAGAACCGTGACGCCGAGCCCGGGGGCAGGGAATGGGGGTAGATCCAGCGAGAAACCGTGAAGGGCGCCGTCGTCTCTGCGTCTCCGCCCCACGGGAACCTCCAGAAGATTGTGCGTGCCGTTGAAAGTGATGCACTTATGGGCAGGGGGCTTCACGAAAGCGATGGCGAGGGTGAAAACGATCCAGCAGACGAGAGAGAACAGCAGCATCTCTTTCCCGCGCTTCCACTTGTCCGCCAGACCGCCCCAAAAGGGGGCGCTGAGGAACTCGATGAACGGCCTGAATCCGATGAGCACCCCGCTCTGCGACGCGTTCATCCCCAGCTGCTTGAAGTAGATGGCCAGGAGAGGGAACAGGGAGCCGAACGCCCCGAAGAAAAAGAAGTAGAAGAGCTTGCAGAACAAGAGGTCCCGGTTGACCACGGTGCACAGGGAGTCCAAAAAGTCCCGGCTGAACATGACCGGTCTCTGGGGCGGTTGGGGAGGCGCCCCTCTGAGGGACTGACGGTTGCCGCCATTCTCAGCGTCCGCTGTCGGCTTCACGTTCTGAAACGGGTCAAAGTCTGACGCTGAGCGTTTGTAGTCGTCGTCGTAGTCGGAATCCATTGCCGTAGATTGATTGGCGTGCCCGCTTCAAGAAATGTCCTCGACACGGTACGAATGTACAAATCTGTAGAATAGAGAAAAATAACAGGAGCATATTAAAACATGGTGTGGGGTTTGGTGATAATAGTATGGTATTAAGACTCGGGTGTCTAAAGGGTGAAGTGGGGACTCGTTTAACTTTATGGTAGGCAAATGCAGCTCGTTAACCTCGTGCGTTTTTCACCCTTGACCTATACCAGGGGACGGCAACCTTTTGCTAATGGTGTGCCGAACAAGGATTTCTAAATCATTCAGCGTGCCAACAGACTAAAAGTCAACCTGCTCCATGATACTTTTTAAAATTATTTTTTATAGGACAATTAATTTAACTGCGTAGCAAGACCAAGGCCAAAAGCACAGGGATTTAATAGAGAAAATCGTTTTATATTTAAAACAAAATGAACGTGTTTGTGATTATCATCGTTTTTATTTAAATTTATATCAAAAACTATATTTTATTAATAAACTTTCACATGTATGGGTAATTATTGTCTAAACATTAATATTTGGTTGTGCTGATGTGGATCTAACATCTGTTAATATTAAGATATCCATTAAGGTGTTTCCATATCAGTATGTGGAGTACTAACTATACTTAAGCGGTATAGATACGTAGTAATCATACAAACTGGGTAGTTAATGTAAGGTTTAAAAATATACATATAAATTCTTTAGTCAAATAAAAGTTATATAATTTTCAAATATTTTTTTACAGTTTGACCATTTGTAAGTTATAATTGTAAGTAATTTATTCTTTTAAAAAAGAAACATAGGCCTATTAGAAATATAAGCAGACATAAAACGGGTTAACTATCTCCCTTTAATTAAAAACCCGTTTTCACTTTTTTGATTCAATTATTTGAATAGTGATGCCAAACAAGTTATGTTTTGTAATATAACAAATAGAACTGACTAATTATTATTTCTTTATATAAATCCAACATTATGGTCTTCATTACAAGATTTAATTATTAGAGAATTAAAATTAAATTTACGTTAAACAGTTGAAATAAACATTTCCTGCATTAATTGTTTTTTCCATTTAAGGAATGTATCTTGTAATGTAAACATTAATAATTACAGAAATTACATAATATAATGCTATTATATAAGTCTCTTATATTTATTAAATTAATAATACAAATAAAATTTATTTTATAATTGATTAGGCTATATTTATGCTTAATTAAAGAAAATGAGCATAAAAACTATTTTAAATGTAATCGGTCTGTAACAAATAATAAGCGCCTTGTATTGAAAACTCTTCGCTAATTGTATAATGTCAGATACATATTTAGTCACTTTTGAGTGGTCAAGTGTAGGTGACCTCTTTGTTTGCTTAAAACAACTTTCATGTGCGATAAAATCTATTCACAAGTCTAAGTTGAACCAAAAGCTGAAAGTAAAAGAGCCAATACCTAGCTGTTGAGAATAGCTGATGACTTTCCTTGGCAGCTTCCTAACAGATCTTTTCCACAAATGGGCACATTTGGATGCCCATTTTTTAAATGCTTAAAATTCAACTTGCTGCATTTTAAAATCGCCAGTAGATCTATGGCCTACACTCAACAGTCAGTTTTCCTCATTCAGAACCGGAAAATGTTGTTGTCGTTTGGTTTTCATAAATAAAAAAACCTCTTGAGGTCTCTCGCGTGCCATTTAAAATGTATTTGCGTGTCAAGTTTAGCCTATAAGCCTTACGTATGCTAAATTATAGGCCTATATTAAATTATATATGTATATATATAATATAATATATATATATGTATATGTATAAATAAGAGTGTTTGTCCGCATACGGATCCCCATTGGTCAATTTGAAATCACGTGAGTTTGTGTCAATGACCTATTTAGGCCTAGGCATATATACTGTCTAATAATTTTTCACATCGGACATGTGTCTTCACTAGTTCAGTGGTAAACGTAGCGGACATCTATGCGAGCGACCCGGGTTCGATTCTCCAGTTAGACTATACCTTTTTTTTTCAAACTTTTAAAAACAAAAGACATTGTAAATCTAAGGACAATTTAGATTTTTGTTAAATAAACATACTTGCCTATTTTTTTTACCCGATTACAATATTTATTTTAAATTACTTTTATAAAAGTCTTTAGTAAAAAAAAATCAATTTAAATATACGATTTATAGCTTTCTTTTAAGTGTAGTTTATACATTTTTTTGCACCTTATACAGTCCTTTTTTTTTTCACCCGGGCAACGCCGGGCAATGTAGCTTGTATATATATATATATATATATAGGCCTATGTTTTGATATGTTTATCACGACACACCTGGCCACATATTACACATAGGCCTAAGCACTTTTTCGTATACGGACGAATATAAATATTTATAATTAAAGTAGTTAAATGAATCTAGTGTGAACCTAAATTGGGAATATTATATCGCATTATCTTTTTATTACTCCCTTTATTTTAAGTTGCAATTTCTGTCTGTCTGTACGGATGGATGTAATCATCGTGCAAGAATTGTAATCATCGTGGAAGAATCGGCTTCAATTTTTCGACCACTTTCCGTGGTCCAATCGAGCTGAAATTTGGACAGCAGACTTGTGGCGACTAACAATACATTCTATCAAATTTTCAGTTAAAACAACTTAATAATACTACACTTATGACAATATTCATTTCTTAAAAGGAAAGTATAAGAAAAATTTTGGTTTCACTTTAAAAATGCCTGTGCAACTTTTGATATTTTTTCGGCGCAAAGCTAGAAAAAAAAAATTATGCGCTAAGAGTATTTTTAGAACAAGGAGTAAAAGAGGTATTTTTGAGATTTGCGACACATATATTTTTCTGTACGTTTCATTTCCAGTAGTCAATCAATGCTTTAATTACATGATGGTAAACTTAGTTTGCAAATAAAGGGAGCATAATAAAAACTTCGTTTTTATGGTTTTCTTGTTTATTATCGTTTTAGCAGTTTTTAAAAAAGGTAAAATTTCCTCTACTTTCAATACAAATCGACTTATCGCATTGAACGATGCATCCCTTCGCTTAATGGATTTGTGAATTAATCATTTGATATTTTATATCAAAGAAGACATTGTTTAACAGTGGTGGTCTTATGTGGCAAGGTATGGTGAGTTATAAACTGGCGTGTAGCGGTACAGTGTAGTGTAGTAGCGGGGATTGTATGGTCTAATATATGGACCGGCAACCTAAGACAAGCGTGGTGCCATACTTGGCACGCAGATCGATTTTCATTGGCACGCGGAAGACCGCGTCATCTGAAAATCGAAAGATCGCAAATGCAACTCAGGTTTTTATCTACTAGATAAAACGTTAAGCTGCTGGCACGCTGAGTGAATTATAAAAAAACCAACCCTGGCACACTATTATCAAAAGGTTGCCGACCCCTTGTGTAGTTGGTATATTATGACGTGGTTTCATTATTATGTCTAGACCAGGGGTGAGCCGCACTTTATTGGGCAAATTTAAGAGCTCATTAAGGGCCGTAATTTCGTTATAAATGATGCCAGTTGTACAGGAGAGAAGAGTATTTGCAAAATAAAAGCATTTAGTGCCATCCTTAATAAACAATTAATTTTAATCCAACATTTTTTTTTTTCAAATTAAGTAATTAAGCTTACATTATGCTACACAAAATTGTTGAATCAATTATTTCTAGAACATCAAGATAGCTAAATGAAAATCATAACAATAAAGCGTCAGATAGACGATCTTAGACAACAGAGCGCGTGTCACGTTTCTTTTTTTTTTTTTTATTAACAATTTATTACACATAATATGACACTCTACTTTTTATTTCATTCATTATTAATTGTTTCTCATTTTTTTTTAAACTTTGAAACAAATCACATTTTGTTAAAAATCTGGCCAAGCAAGGGGAAACAATCAATTACGCCACAAGAAAGAAAACCTTACAAACAAAAGAAGACAGAAAAACTATCGTGTTGCCGAGATGTAAAAAAAAAAGCAACCCTACAACGGAAATCACGTGACCTATTACAGATAATTTATCGTGGAGTTACATGAAAAGTTGCCATATTTCTGTCTGAGGGTTTTACGCGTGAATCTCAATAAAAACATTGTGACCAGTTTGGATGACTGCCTACAAAAATATTTCAATAAAATGACAAGTTGGGGAAACAATTTTTTACATTAGTCTTGTTTAGGAAATCGATATGGTCTCATTCGCTCTTCTTATCTTATATATTACAGACGCTCCTTCTATAAAGAAGACTATTGCGTCCCACGCTCATCCGTGGTCCAAGTTTAGTCTTGTACATGTATCTTTATTAATGTTTTAAATGATGATACTGGTTTTACCTGGTTTGTTCAGGCAACCCATTCCAGGCCCGAATGCCACTCGGGATCTATCTCAATTTCTTAGCTTTCACTTAGAAACACACGCACACCTATGCAGTATAATACGCGGTACACCAAAAAAAAAAAAACCACTCTTAATTAGCGCCCTAACAGGCATGATCTGCGAATAACCCATACACCAAGCACTAATCTATAGGGCGTTTGCAATCACGTGACAAAAAGCACGTGTTTTTTTTTTACTCTGAGTAATGGTGTACAATGACCGCTGTATTAATATAGTTTCATATAGGCTCGAGCTTTTTTTTAATTGATATTTTGTGTTTAAAATGATGATTAATGTATTAATATGGATTTTATGAATTCTATATTAGATTAATAGACACAAGAAGATTCTTACATTAAAAATGTTACATTACTATTGAACGATTAGGCCTACAATGAAATAACGAATGACTCCAATAATTCACTTCAATAAATCCATTCAAATGCAACACTTACCGGCCAGATATTAAGATGATGAATTGAGCTTAAAATGTTGAAATTCTTTGAAAAAATACCATGTCAGTCTTTCTATTGTACTAGTAACATGATCTACGACGATTTATCTAATGATTTGTGCGTAGGATAGCCAATATTCAGATGTGAATTTGGCATGATAAAGAAGTACTTCACCATTTTTGTACACCAATTGGCGTCTATTTACACAAATACGTCACTAAAAAACATAAGCCACGCCCATTGCGAACGCTCTATATACACATGAACAGTTAGGGACTTCCTTAACTCTCAGTGGATAGAGCTTCTAGGCCAACATTTCACATACATATAAATGTTTTAAAATCTAATAAAATAGTAGATTTATAAGAAGGATCATAAAAGTATTTGTAGATTCTTATAATAATTTAAAAAAAACTCTATTTGTCTAAAATGTTGGTATGCCTATAAATGTATAAATATTGTATGTGTTGTAAATGACTTTTTTTCTTATCTTCTTTGTTTGACGATTTTAGCAGAAAGTCATCCCTTGAAAAAAAATGGTATAGGCCCCTATCAGTGACAGGTACCCAACATTGATCTGTAAGTATATAGGCCTGAGTAAAAATTTCTATTGTGATACATTAATACAAAACGACTAAGTTGGCATCAATCAGTCCTAGACTAAATCCATTTAAAGTGGTGTTATATATCAATACAGAATAACTAAGTTGGCATCAGTAAGTCCTAGACTAAATCCGTGTAAAGTGTTGTTGTATAATGTTACCAATACAGAAAGCTAAGTTCGCATCAATCAGTCCTAGACTAAATCCATATAAAGTCTTGTTGTATAATGTTACCAATACAGAACGCTAAGTTGGCATCAATCAGTCCTAGACTAAATCCACGTAAAGTGTTGTTGTATAATGTATACCAATACACAATACAGAAAGCTAAGTTGGCATCAATCAGTCCTAGACTAAATCCGTGTAAAGTGTTGTTGTATAATGTATACCAATACAGAAAGCTAAGCTGGCATCAATCAGTCCAAGACTAAATCCGTGTAAAGTGCTGTTGTATAATGTTACCAATACAGAAAGCTAAGTTGGCATCAATCAGTCTAAGACTAAATCCGTGTAAAGTGTTGTTGTATAATGTTACCAATACAGAAAACTAAGCTGGCATCAATCAGTCCAAGACTAAATCCGTGTAAAGTGTTGTTTTATAATGTATACCAATACAGAAAGCTAAGTTGGCATCAATCAGTCCGAGACTAAATCCACGTAAAGTCTTGTTTATACTGTTACGAGTAGATTTATTTCCATATTATATTGGTTCTGTTATTATTAACTAAAGTTAAAATGAAATAATCTTAAACCCGAAATGTTTCCGTGTTAGGAATAAAACATGCATATGTCTAGACACTACGTCATAGCGATAAAATACGTCATATGCACGAGGGTGGAATACCGTTTAGTTTAGTTCTAGTTTGGGCGTTAATGTGTGAGGACTGTTTTTGACCACTTTCTTAAAGATAGGATTACGGCTTAACTCATTATAGAAGAATCTCAACTGATTAAGTTTCATTATATAATACTGGTACATGTATTCTGTGGTATTGTTATATTTTATCATCTCAACTTGTTGGAATAAAATTGTGTTCAATTTCAAACAGGATTGTGGATTTCCTATATATTAAGGTACAGTTTATCTAAATCACTTTATACACAAAAGATTCATATCGCGACGAGTCAAATAAACATCAAATCTAATTCAATAACATCAATATAAATTCTTATACAACCTTGTGAGATCCAAGATGGATATGAATCAAAATAATATATAATAATACATTACTAAAAATATCATCTAACGTCAGTAGCTGATTTCGCACGTGACAAAAGATTGGGGGCTCAAGTCCTGGATCTAAAGTTTGTATGTATAAGAAATTGAGAATATACAACTGTTCTAGTGAAAACGATTTACAACAAATATTTATTCAAATTCTGTCTACGTGGGAGGCACTGTCTGTGTTCGGACATACTGTTTTCAGCTTTGTATACAATCATCCTTAAAATCTATCTTCTACAAATTAACAGTGGTGTAAAATATTTCAAAGGACTTTATAAAAGGTAAAGTTGAAATTTTTTTTATCTTCTATTTACGTCATTAATATAAAACATGGCGGAAGCTAATCTTACGTTGGAGCAATTGAATATTTTTGCTATCACGTCAGAACAGTTAAATAGCATGTCACTAACCCAGTTAAAAGAGATGGCAAATTCTCTGGGAATAGACATTACTGAAGTTACACCAGTAAGGAGTAAATTGATTCAAGATATTAAGGACTGTTTGAAAAGACATGGTAGAATGCTTGAAGAAAATACTATGAATAATGAAGAATCAGTGGTTCTCAATGTATCAGAAACCCTGAAAACAGACATAAATAACCATGAATTTAAAATGAATGGAAATGAACTAAGTGCGGACATGAAATTCCAGTTAGAAATGAAGAAGTTAGAATTACAATTGGAGGGTAAAAGAATAGAAGTACAATTACAATTGAAGGAGAAAGAATTGGAAAAAGAAAGAATCGCTAGTAATGAAAGGATTGAATTGGCAAAGTCTCGTTCGTCAACTCATACGATTCAAGAAACAAATAATGTAGAACTATATAAGTTTAAAAAGCATGTCCCAAGCATGGAGAACATAGAGATTGATGAGTTCTTTATGGTCTTTGAGAGAAACTCGATCGATTATAAATTTCCTGAAGATAAGAAAGCAGTACTTTTACGTTCAGCTCTAACAAAAGGCAAGGCTCTAGATGTAGTATTGAATTTGACTCCAGAGGAATGCAATGATTATGAACTAATAAAGAGCAGAGTACTATTGAGTTATGTTCTAACTCCAGAAAAGTATCGAAAGTTATATCGTGAGTACAAGAAGGAACCAGAAGTTTCACATGTTGATTTCCTGAGATTAGAGAAAAAGTATTTTGATCGATGGTTACGTTCTAAGAATGTGGATAAAGATTATGAAAAACTATATAATCTCATACTGATGGAGGATTTTACTGAGAAGATTCGCACTGATATAAAAGTTCATTTGGCTGATCGTGGTATTGAAATAGCAGAACAAGCAGCAGTTAAAGCCGATGAATACGTCATTATTCACCCGCATAGCCATTATGTTCAAAATGACAGAACAAGTTTGAGGACCCAAAACAGTAATACAGAGAGGAAGTTAAGATCGACAGAGGATAAAAGTAAACAAAAAGCCGATAAACAAGAGAATTCAAGTTTTGTACAAAAGAGAATTACCTGTACATTCTGTAAGAAAGATGGACATATAAAAGAGAATTGTTGGAGTCTACATAAAGAGAAAAGACCCATTAAAAACAAGAACAACGTGGTTTTATCACACATCGCCGTACAAACTGAAACTCACATAAATAAAACTGCCCACAAAAGAATTAAAGCTGAAAGAAAGACATCTGATGTTAGTCATGAGGAGATGGCGAAACACGCATGTCCAAGTTGCTCAAAGTCGGAAAAAGTCTTTGAAATGAAGACCGAGGCTATTGAACATTCTAGTTTCAACTCCAAAGGGAGTGTGACAGATGAACAATCAGTAAATAAAACGTTTACTTATGGAGGCAGTAGTGTAGCAAGAAACTCAGTAGGCAGAGAACTACCCGAGTGCATGCTATCGGATGTTAGCGAGGGCTATGTGTCACCTATAGATAATCAAGCTAGAGAACGGAAGATTAAAATTCTACGTGACTCCGGTGCTGATATATCTCTACTGTTGAAGAATACTGTACCAACGTCGAAATTGACTCATACAGGCCAGTATGCCTTGATCAGTACTATGGCTGGAACACTTACGGCACCGTTACATCGTATACAGTTGAAGAGTAATTACTTCACTGGATCTGTTATTGTTGGGATAGTGAAGAAATTTCCCTACAGAGGCATTTCATTACTTTTAGGAAGTGACATTGCCAAGAATCAGGTACATCCTGTACTTAAAGAAACCAAAGACTCTGTTCAGTGTAAGAATACTGAAAATTCAGTATGTGTTATCACCAGAGCTATGGAAAAACAGCAGATGACTAATGAATCGACAAAGAAACCAGAACTAACACCAGAGATTGACTTACAAGCAACCTTCATGGCGGATGTTCTAGGTGGTCACTCAAGTCATACTGATCAAAATAATTTGTCGCCTAGACAACTACTCATTCTTGCTCAAGGCAAAGATCCAGAGATTGGGAAGCTAAAAGAGGAAGCAAAGAATGAAGGAGAGTTAGAAACAATGGCCGCAGGTTATTACCTGAGGGACGAGTTGTTGATGAGGAAATGGAGAGGGAAAGAAAACGACGATGAAACATGCAGCGAAGTACATCAAATCGTGGTACCCAATGTTTACCGCAAGGACATACTACATATGGCCCATGATTCACCGTATGCTGGTCACCTAGGGATACAGAAAACCTTCGACAGGATTCTTCCATATTTCTTCTGGCCTGGCCTACGTCATGACGTCACATCGTTTTGCAGATCATGTCATGTCTGCCAGATGGTCGGCAAGCCGAATCAGACCATTCCGGTAGCTCCTCTACGACCCATACCAGCATTCTCAGAACCCTTCAGTCACATCATTATAGACTGCGTCGGTCCGTTGCCTAAAACTAAGGCTGGCCACCAGTATCTGTTCACTATAATGTGTTCGGCAACGAGATTTCCAGAGGCTATTCCTCTACGTAGCATCAATGCCGACAAAATATCTGATGCACTTATCGGATTCTTCACCCGATATGGTCTTCCGAAAACTGTGCAGTCAGATCAAGGTTCAAATTTCACATCGAAGTTATTTCGCCAAGTCTTAGAACGGCTGGGTATTCGTCATGCAGTATCGAGTGCATATCATCCACAGAGTCAAGGCGCACTGGAACGATACCACCAAACATTGAAAAACATGCTCCGTACTTTCTGTTTCGAGCATAACGACGACTGGGATCGTGGTATTCCCTTCGCACTCTTCGCAACCAGAGAGGCTGTACAAGAATCTCTTGGTTTCAGTCCCTTTGAACTGGTATTCGGACACACAGTTCGTGGACCACTAAAGCTGTTACAAGAGACATGGTTATCATCCACTGAAGACACTGGTCTACTGACATACGTGGAAAATTTTAAAAATAGACTGTATAATGCATTAAAAGTTGTCAGATCTAATCTTTTGCAGGCACAAGACAAGATGAAGGTCTATTATGACGTCAACGCAAGAACCCGTATCTTCCAACCTGGTGATAAAGTTCTCATGCTGACGCCACTGTCTGGTCAACCCCTGAGTGCCAAGTTTACAGGACCCTATGCGGTTATGGCTAAGCTTAGTGAGGTTAACTATCTTGTAAAGACCCCTGATAGACGGAAATCGCAACGAGTGTGCCATATTAATATGTTGAAACCATACATTACCAGAGAAGAACAAAAAGTTGTTGCCTCGGTAAACACTGTTATTAAAGTCGGGAATAATTCACCCGAAATTGAGCGTGAAGTTGCAGAAAGCAAATTACAAATCACAAAAGCTCTAAAAGCCCTTAATGAAAAATTGGCACATTTACCCGCTTGCGAACAATCCGCTATCAAAGGTCAAATTAATGAACATATTAATATTAATCTATTTGCAGATGTACGCAATAGAACAAGACTGATTGAACAAGAGGAAACCAGTTTCTCATGAAATGTTTCTTTTATGTCATTTATTGTATTGATTAGCATTTATATTATTGTAAATATGACAATAAATAAACTATGTTTTGAAATATTGCAATATGAAACATTACAGAACAAAACTTCAAATTCTACTAGAAACAATCATACGTTGTAAGGTAAAAGGTAACTATTACATACATCAATTGCACACACACCGGTACTTAACTTGAATACATCCACACTTGTGTTTGTTCAATTGATTATTGATGTGTTTTGCAAATTGTTTGTTTCTATGTCGTCATGTTATAATTTGGATGTCTTATTTTATGCTATGTAAAAGCTAAATCAGCTGAGATTATAACATTTTTTTTTAAATATTCTTGATGTCATAATTGAGACATCATAATAATAATATAATAACTGAAAATCATTAGTTAATGATACAGTGATCGGTTATAAATAAATTAAATTTTCTAAAGAATTATCTATCAATTATTAATCGGTTCCATTTATTTGGGTAATTCATATCAATTCTGTGGGAATTGGTTATTGGTGGTATAGTTTTATGGTCAACGTTGTACACACAATAATCATAATTGTAAATATTGATTGATAAATAAATGTTTAATTAATAATCATTGATAGAATAATGTGATAAGGGATTCCATAATAGCGACTTTGTTATTAAGGGAATATGTAATATATGGTTCATTTTAATCTTAAAAAGATTGTCCAATAGTCAATTAAATCTTACGAATAGTTTGGGAATTCGGTTCATTTTATGGGTACTCTACAAAGAATTCCATACTTAACGCTGTCTGTAATTCCTTTGTGTCTTAAGGGGGGGCGAGTGTTACGAGTAGATTTATTTCCATATTATATTGGTTCTGTTATTATTAACTAAAGTTAAAATGAAATAATCTTAAACCCGAAATGTTTCCGTGTTAGGAATAAAACATGCATATGTCTAGACACTACGTCATAGCGATAAAATACGTCATATGCACGAGGGTGGAATACCGTTTAGTTTAGTTCTAGTTTGGGCGTTAATGTGTGAGGACTGTTTTTGACCACTTTCTTAAAGATAGGATTACGGCTTAACTCATTATAGAAGAATCTCAACTGATTAAGTTTCATTATATAATACTGGTACATGTATTCTGTGGTATTGTTATATTTTATCATCTCAACTTGTTGGAATAAAATTGTGTTCAATTTCAAACAGGATTGTGGATTTCCTATATATTAAGGTACAGTTTATCTAAATCACTTTATACACAAAAGATTCATATCGCGACGAGTCAAATAAACATCAAATCTAATTCAATAACATCAATATAAATTCTTATACAACCTTGTGAGATCCAAGATGGATATGAATCAAAATAATATATAATAATACATTACTAAAAATATCATCTAACGTCAGTAGCTGATTTCGCACGTGACAATACCAATACTGAAAAACAATGCGTGTAAGGACTAAAGAGCGGAACAAGAAAAGAATCGATAGCCAATCATGTCGCGAGGCTATTGACACTTTGATAAATTGACGTCGAAAACCCCAACTGAAAAAAAAAATCTATACGCCCGGACAGAAGGTCGAGTGGAATCAGTTCCGCTGAGTACACACCGCTGTGGTGCGAATAGCCTCCTCAAAGTACATAGCTATTCCTTGCTGTTTTGACGTGCGCTATGAACAGGAGCCACGTGAGATGTGTGTGAATGGGCAGCTTCCTAGTGGTTGCGGTATGGGCGAGTGACCCTTGAGTGTTGTGAGTTATAGGCTAACATAATTGCACCCCCTGGGCGTTAATGACATTTGAGCACGGTGCCAATTTTAAGAAGCACCATCGCCGATGACATGACTAAACCACTGCACTACAACATGGGCAGAGTGTCAAAAACCAAAGACTATAATAATATGGACCGCTTGCTCTTTTTTTGAAGCTAGGATAAATATGACAAAATTGCACTACAGCGTTAAATGACAAAAAAACAAAATAACAATAACTCTTTGCTATTTTCAAAGAAGACATACTGTACATACAGGTGGTGATATACTCGTAGGACAGAAAAAAAAACTGGCTGCCCTGGCTGGGTCAGTTTCTAAAACAAATGTCAGCCAAAATGTAAATTAGGCCAGCTGGTCCTGTGATTAGTTCAACGGATTGTCAACAAAACGGCCCGGGTTCAAGTACTGCCGAACTGCAAGGGTTTTGGGCATAGTGGACGTAATAACCTTCTATCTAAAAGGAACGGTTTGTAAAACTTATAAGTCAGTAATAATAATAATATTTTGTATAGCGCTGCCTACAAACATAATGTAAGCTCAGAGCTAATTAAGTCATCAAAAGTGTGTAGCCTATACTGTACTTCTTTCTGATGCTTCTTTAATGGTTCAATGTTTTCCAATTCATTTTTGTCTTCCGAATGGAACTAGAGATAGGGCCTACTTCGAATATGGTAAAAACCAATTGTTTGTTAATTAGGACGAGTAATTCTTTAAGCCGATTGAAATTTTATCTTTTTCAAAAAGCAAAACCAAACAAAAATTCAAAATGTGGTGATTCGGCTTGGAGAAGCTGTGCAGTATTAAGCTACAAACGCAGTGGGCACAAACACCAACACGTCTTCTCAGTGAATACGGCTTTCGTTGTGAGTCGGTGTTGGTGACACTATTTAAACCTAGTAACCGCACGCAGTGAGTTCAACACGACTTCGGACTTCAACAACACGCCTTCGCACCAACTTTTTTTACGAGAGTGCTCAACTGGCTTGCTACATCTCATGCCTTCGTTTTTTTCACGGTTGCTAGTAGTCGCGTCGACCTTGAATGTGTGACGTCATATGGCTGGACTGGGGACATTTTCACTTTCAATTTTCTCATCGAGAAAGCATCGCAGACAATATCTGATTTCATTTTTGAATTCAGCGACTAAAAATCAAGGGGAGATTCGAGCAGAATTTGAATTTGTGAAATATTTAGCGAGATTAAAAAAAAAAAAATACGGTAATAATATTGCACACTGCTGGGTTTCGTCTGGCGCCGCGGCCACCAAGAGCAATACATTTAAATGTTTTCTTTTAGGACTTGAAAAGACAATCAAGAAGCTATTTCTTTTTTCCATAATGTCAATGATTATATACACCACATTGGATCGGACTTTGATCAATAAAAAGTTACAGTACTTTATAATAATCAGTACGTTTTCTTGTTGCTTCTGTTTTTGCTTTGTTCTGACTTGTTTGTTTTGTACATTAATTGTTGTTTTATGATTGTCTGTTTGTTTGTTTGTTGTGATCAAGGAATTGTATGAGTATTGGAGCTCTTAAAGTTTAAGTGGTCCGTAAAACCTGTACAGCCATGGCAGCCATGCTTTGTACCCTGGGGACTGGAGGACCTTACATGTACCTCAAGATTCTGCTGAGTGCAGATGATGATGACTTATCTCAATGTAATCAAAAGTCGTTCTCTTGGGGACAACGGTTTTCGGAAGTTTGTGGTGCGCTCGGTGATGCTTGGGATCACTAGCTCTAAAAGTGTCCGAACAGTTGAGGGTCTCATCCTGATGTACGCGATACATTTTTCCTCGTCGTTCAAAACCTCGTATAAAAGATGATGGTATTCCCCAAACCTTTCTCTCTTTCAAAATATGTGATGAACCCAGTACCGTTGCCCTATAATACCTTTTCCCGAGCCAATAAAATAGAACAAGCTGCAATGCACAGCGCCTCCATTTTGGAACGACCTGTGTGTCACATGATCTCTAGGCTCTCGCTGGCTAAAAGTTGAACGCAAGTCGTATCGCGCACTGCGTTTGTGCCAATCCCAGTTCAATCGTACAATTGGCGTTCGGCTTAAGATACGTGCCGAAGGTGTGTTGGTGTTTGTGCCCACTGCGTTTGCAGCTTTACACTGACCTAGTAGCAGATCTAACGAGATGTCAGGTTTTCAGAATGAATAGCTACTCTTACTGTTCCCAAAATGAATAAGGCTTAGATCCTTTTACTGTTTCCAGAATAATAGCTACTCTTACTGTTCCCAAAATGAGTAAGGCTTAGATCCTTTTACTTTTTCCGGAATGAATAGCTACTCTTACTGTTCCCAAAATGAATAAGGCGTAGATCCTTTTACTGTTTCCAGAATGATTAGCTACACTTTCTGTTCCCAAACTGATTAGGGGTACCGGCTAGCTAGACCTACTTTTTCTGTTACTGGTATGATTAGCCACACCTTTGTTCCTTTAGGCATGTTCTGACTTAAAATATAATTTATGCCTGCGGGATCCGAGAAGGCAGAAACACAATATTTACATTTTTGTACCTATTGCCACAGTAGGCATTAATATTTCTTCTAATTACACACTTCTACACTCCGTGTATACATATTTACTAAACTGCTAATACAGTTTTAAATAGCCTACAGTTTTTTTTAGTGAACAAAGCTTCTGGTCCAGATGAAATACCAGTAGTTATGTAGTAATAATACATAAGATAACAAACTCTTATTTACAAATTCAACACAATTACAGCCTGTTGCAATGCCCAGATAAACATAAGACAAAAACACTTTCCTTTCTTCTGAGTGGCGTCCGGGCATGGAATGGGTTACCTGAACAAACCAGGAAAACCAGTAACTGAACATCATTTAAAACACAAATTAAAAATGCCAGTCTTAACTTAGACCCACGGATGAGCGTAGGACTCAATATTCTTCTTAATAGAAGGAGCGTCTATAATATATAAGATAAGAATGGTTTGTATTATGTTCCAATGTTGGGTCATGTCTATCATACACACGGGGCAAGTACACTGGTTGAATGTCTTCTGATGTCGTTGGATTTTTTTAAATTCAAGAAACTAAACTACAACAGATACGTTATTGACTTTTAAGAAATATAATCCGTAATGTTTACAAGAAAAGAAGCTATTATTAATTTAAGCTAGGTGAAGTATAAAATGTGTACAGGTAAGTGATGAATAATAGTTGGCAGATATGTCTTGCACTAAACAAGGTGACGTACTCCTTGACGCGATCGACTATTTCCCATTGAGTTGTTCCAAAACAAATACAACGAAAAGCTCTGCATCGCTTAATTCTATTCATTCTACCAACAACTATAAATATTAATAGAAAGATAAACACACAACATCGGCAACCCAAAAAAACAACAACAAAAAACCTACCCGACAAACATGCCTTTAAACGTTATCCATTTCGAAGGACATGGGGAGAAGGCTTCAACGAATCCGCTCAGATCTGCAGTGTAGGGAATTTTTTTTGTTTCTATCCTCAGTCCCCTTTAGCTTGTTTTAGAACAAGGAAACGGGGGCGGGGGAGGGTGTGGGAGGCGTGGGTCTGGCACCAAGATCGATATCCACGGCATTGATTTGCCGAGAGCAGTTGTTGCTAAGGATTCTCTTCTCTTCTGCTACACGTTTTCTTTTTTTTTTATATATATATTTAGCTCACTCTTCCCTGTTGGCGCGCAGCCCACTCTTCTCTGTTAGCGCGCGCGCGAATCATGGAACAAATTTTGTGAGTTCGGTCAGTCGTTGCCCGTTGCCCCCACTTTTTTTTTGTTGTTGTTTTGGCACACGTCCAGGACACGGTTCTGATGTAAACAAAAGGGCGACAAATGAGTGTATTACTACACGTAAACGGGCACGCGTCTCTGTCCATGTTGCGGACGAAGAAAGCTACCGGAGATCAGGTCAAACCCAGTGGAGTGGCCAGGTTTTGACGCTAGGGGGAGCGAACTGTTAGGAAAAAGGACCCACTTTTAGAAAATTTTCCAGATTAATATAAGAACTAAGAATTCGTACGTATCAAGTGTTATGAGAAAATCCTGGGCCTCAGGATACACACACTGTATAATAGTGCACTATTTTTTTTAACCATTCACGATTTTTACTATCAACTATTAGTGATGGAAATTTCAGCAAAATTGATTGCATCTACTGCTCATTTTCGGGATGAGTATCTTGTGTCGAAAAATATTTATAGAATTAATCCGAGTGCTTCTATAGGACTGAATTCTTCTTCGTTTCAATTTTGAAAGACGAGATAAATCGCCAATATATACATTTTTAAAGAGATTTAAAAAAGAAATGTAGTTTCAGCATTTTCATTTAGGCCTACTGTATCTCTGTGTCAACTACAAAATATGACACGTTATAGGAACGCTCTATTCTTTTCTAATTGTTTCCTCTCAGCTATTAAAACCCCACGCCCGATGGTTATATCCTTAGAAAACGAATTTCTTTAAAACAAGTTATTTCTCTTCTTTTCTTCTTTCCTTTAAATTCTGTGAATATCTTTTTTTTTTATTTTTTTATTTTTTTTTATTTATTTTTATTTTTTTTCTGCGAAGTTCATGTAACCATGTTTTTGATCACTACACGTCTATACGGCCGAGAAGGAGAAAGCCAGCGCGTTTTAAGTCACATTATTATTTTTCGGTGAGTAGGCCCATACCAGACTTGAACCCCACCTTTTTTTGAGAATGCCAGCGAGCGTACTCTTTTGGGGCTCGGAGAACTAACTCTGCTGTGTCCACGCACCACTGATACATCACCGTAAAAGTTAGGCACAAACGGTTGGCCGTTCCTGTCCTCTCTAAGTTCCTGCTTATGACCTGGTATCCACTAACAGGGGGGTCGGCAACCTAAGGCGCGCGTGCCAAACTTGGCACACAGAGCTATTTTCTATGGCACGCGAGAGACCTCCAAGAGGTGTCTTATTATTGATGAAAACAAAAACAACTATATTTTTCAGTAATATTTATATTGAGTGAAATCAATTTCATAACATATAACTATAATAATATGTATATCCCTTTACAAAGGCATATATTAAGATAGATTGTTGGGCTTATTCAGAAGCACATCGAAGCACTCAAAGCGGAGTTTCAAGACTTTCAAATTAATTTATTCATACCTAATCAAGCATAACTGGCTTAATCTTAATACGACCTTCTTAGATGTAGATACTTTTTTTTATTAAGTATAGGGATCTTGGCGATTTGAAAACGTAGCCAGTTGAATTTTAAACCTTTAATGAAATGGGCATCGAAATGTGCCAAATTGTTAAAGAGATAAACTCCTCAAAGTTGAATGGACAAATAATTAATGCAGGAAATGTTTACTTACAACTATTTAACGTAAATTAATTGTATAATACCTCTAATAATTAAATCTTGTACTGAATACCACAACGCTAGTTTATGCAAAGAAATAATAATTAGTCAGTAATATTTGTTATATTACAAAACATTACTTGTTTGTCGTCACTATTGAATCAAATTTGGAATCTTTATTTTAATTAAAGGAAGATAATTAGCTACTTTTCTTTCCGCTAATATTTCTAATATTATGTTTTTAATTTTTATTTTATAAAAGACTAAATAGTCTACAAATTATATCTTTATAATGAACAAACTGTCAAAAAGTAGTTGAAAATTGTATAAATATTATATGAAAAATATAATATATGCAAAATTTTTGGAACATTACTTTAACTACACAGTTTGTATGATTACTTTGTATCAATTCAGCTAAACGACATTCATATAATAGGTAGTATTCAAATAAAACATCATCTCAGTAAAAATGAAAACAAAATATTATAATCAATATTATCAGTAGATAGATATGTATCTTGACAACTACATGATTACCTATACAAAATAGTTACCATTAATGTGAAAGTTTGTTAATATAATTTTGTATTTGGTATAAATGCTAATATAAAAGGATGATAATCACATACACATTCTTTTTTTAAATTAAATATAAAACGCTTTAACGATTTTCTCTATAGAATTGCTTTGCTTTTGGCCTTTGCCTAGCTACGGATTTAACATACTTACTTGTCTTATAAGAAAACAAGTATAATAGAGCAGGTTGACTTTTAAGCTGTTGGCACGCTGGATGATTTAGAAATCCTAGCTTGGCACACCATTAGCAAAAGACTGCCGTCCCCTGCTAGAGTGTGACCTTCACTGCGTATCAAATAAAATTAAACTAAAATTAACTAGATCTAACAAGGTTCATTAATCATATTGTAACAAATTAAATTGTTGAAATGCAATTTTTAAAAAATATTAGAAACAGTATAAATTGTGCTACAATTATTAAATTATTAAATTATTTTTTTCCGAAAAGGCCCTTTTTTCGAAAATGGTCGTAGGAGGAACGGCCGCTCCCCCTGCTCCCACCCTGGCTACGCTACTGGTCAAACCCCATCCTTCAGACCAGGGCCCTCGAGAGAAAACAAAGATGCCGGTACGAGATCTTTTCTGGGCCCCCCTCCCCCCTCCACTTTTTTTTTAACACTAGTCATATCTAGATGGTTTATTTGTATTACATACGTTTGAAAAATCAGGAATCTTTTTACAAGGTCTGTGGACCATTTTGTGAAACTGTCATAAGTGTTACCATTTACCATTAGAGTGTAATCATTTCAATCACAGCCTTACAGGTCTGTTACGAA
This sequence comes from Anisus vortex, assembly GCA_949126835.1. Classification (NCBI taxonomy): domain Eukaryota; kingdom Metazoa; phylum Mollusca; class Gastropoda; family Planorbidae; genus Anisus; species Anisus vortex. The sequence goes on from OX421500.1 coordinate 5,099,523, forward strand.
AATACTTTAACTAAGTACATAGTTCTTAGTTTAAATTATTGTAATTGTTCCTGCGCTTCAGTAGGCCTTTTGATCTTGCAAATAATATTACAAAGATGTGTAAAATGGAAAAGTGACCTCACTGTTGAAGTGAAGCCGGCTGGCCCAGCGGTTAGTTCACCGGACTGCCAACCAAAAACCATCTGACAGGTCGCGGGTTCTATCCCTGCCACCGACGGATCCCTGTCGCCCTGCAGGAGTTTTGGGCCTAGTGGACGTAATAATCTTCTATCTAGAAGGAACGTCTGTAAACTTATAAGATAATTTATGTCCTCTAGTGTTTCTAGGTTTAGAGATTTAACTATTGGTGTTATTCTTGTCAGTTATAAATATTCACCAGTAATGTATGTTGTGTAGTCTAATGTAAGTTGATCTGCTGTTGTAATACAGATTACACAGTGTTTTTTTTTTTTACAAACTCTTCCCAAAATACATTTTGTTAAATGACCAAAAAAAATGTGTTTTAAATTTTCAATATATTTGTCTAAAATGATGATGCCTTCAATCTCCCCTCTTGGCTACCGCACAGGAAATCATTAAAGTGTAAAAGGATCGACTAACTAGTTTGACTGCCATACTAGTACCGATATGCACTACTGTACCCATGGGCCTCAAAGCGGCGTAGTGTGTAAACCACCAGTAATTTCTTTGAAACACCGGCGGGCTAACGCATGGAGGACAGCCCCCGCAGCATGTCCGAGATCCATTGCACTGCCGAGAGGCCACCGGGTCTCGGTGGGGAGGAAGCAATGAATGCTGCAACCCCGTCTCACGACCCACCCGGTGCCTGGATGCCTGTGCCTATAGTATAAGATTTGTGCTACCGGGTGACAATGCAGATATACGGGAGAGCCACCACGATAATGATCCTAAGGGGAACCGCAGTGAACGGTCGCTGGCCTGCGGAATCCTTCCCTTTTACATGGCACGCCACGCCTTCGGCGTGCCGTGGGGTGGCTGGATCCCGGACAGAGTTTTAAATAACCCACTTCTAAAGCGTTACGCCCCGGCTTAAGAGCTTCGGCTCGTCCGGGTTTTGAGACTTTTTACAAGTACCGATATGCAGCGACATAAAGTATTTAGGTCTAGGCCGAGGGTCGGCAACCTTTTGCTAACAGTGTGCTAAACTAGGATTTTTAAATCATTCAGCCCAAAAGTCAACCTGCTCTATTATATTTTTGAATTTTTTTAAATAATATTTATTTAGCGCCGTAGCATTATAGAGGCCCAAAACGAGATGCATAGAGAAAATCTTTAGAGCGTTTAATATTTAACTTTTAAAAAGTTCCTGGTTAACATCCTTTTTAATTTATTTGCATTTACACCAAATACAGAATTGTATTACTAAACTTTCACATTTTGATAGTTAATAATCGCCTAAAAATATCATTTAGTTATCGTGATTCGAGATATGGATCTGGCACCTGCTAGATTCTATACATTTATTATATTTCGATCTCAGCTACTGAGATATTCTCTTAAATTATTATTAAGTAGAGCCTTCAACAAGCAATCTGAACTACCGTTGAGCGGTGTAGAGACATAGTAATCATACAAACTTGGTAGATAATGTAATGGTTAAAAATGTACACATTTTAATATAAATTCTTTTGTCATATTATATTTATATACTTTCCAACTAACTTTGATACATTTGAAAATTATAAATTGTAAGAGCCATTAATTTTTTTTTATTAAAGAAAAATATGAAACATATTGGACACATTAGAACAAAAGTCAAAACGGGTTATCTCCCTTCTTTTCAAATAAAAACTAATAATAATATTATTTTTAATTATTATTTCTTTATACAAATCTAGCATTTTTTTAGTTTCAAATTCAACTTGCTGCATTTTAAATGGTCCCTATCCCTCCACTTAAAAACAAAGATAATATGGTTGTATATGGATAAATCCAGTCAGACTTTATGTGTTATGAAAACAAGAGTCCATAAATTTGAAAGTCTTGTCTTTGTTTATAAAACTCCTCTCTATCTATTTTAATATATGGCATAAATTAGGGAATTACAAGTAGTTAAGTGTTTTGAAATTGAATGAACGTGCAAGATTTGTCCAGTTTCAATGCAAATTTATTCCAGTGGTTGAACAGTCAAGTGCTGTTTGGCCACGTCCACGTAAAAGCAAGCTCAACTCACTGAAATGTGTCGCTCGCCATTCAGAAACATCGGCTTCAACAGTTAGTGTCTCCTCATTCACTTATTGAAAAAATCAACAAGAAGCACCTTTTGGAGGTCTCTCGCGTGCCATCTAAAACCGCTCTGCGTGCCATGTCTGGCACGCGAGCTTTAGGTTGTCGACCCCTGGCCTAGGCTACTAAGCTAACAGGGAGAACTGTAAGCCTGTAAGGCTCATAGGTCTATAGGCCTATTTGTAAGTGTCTCTGGTGAAAAATAATAAAAAAGAGATTCTAAATGATATCGAAAATAATTAGGCCCTTTATTACAACTAGATGCTTCCTTGCATTTTTAACAAATGTTCAAGTACACATACACAGAATACCAAAATAAAGGCCCCCCAGCGCCACGTGGGAGGTTTTGGGGCATCTTAGCTTTATTGCAACAATTAAAAAATACTTGCGTAATTGCCAATTTAATTTTAAATTTTAATATTCATGGGCCCCCTAAACTCTTAAGGGCCCCGGTACGGTGTACCGGCTGTACCCCCCTCTCGTGGGGCCTGCTTCAGACTGCATGATACTATGTCTATGTAGGCTATGGATGAGTTTACTGACTACGTCTCTCTCGTTCTCTCTCTCGCTCTCTCTCTCTCTCTTTCTGTGTATTAAAGTTTACAGGCGTATATAGGCCTATATATATATAAGCTTAGGGTATATATATTGGAAAAAATAATTGGTTGATCTTACGTAGGCCTATCTATAAAACCTGAAATCCAGTGGCAGTCAAAAAGATTTGTGCAAAGCAATATTATAGCCGCCTTGGTTCAACAAAAGATTCCTGATTTTTCAAACGTATGTAATACAAATAAATCATCTAGAAAAGACTAGTGTTAGAAAAAAAAAGTTTGTGGGGGGGGGGGGGGGGGGGGGTAGATATCGTACCGGCATCTTTTATTTCTATCGAGAACCTGTGCATCAGCACATCGAACATTGGCCACTTCGCGACGTGGCCGGCCAAAGTAGCGTAAACACTGGCAATTTCCAGCACATCGGACATTGGCCACGCACCTCGGCCAAAGCGCGAACTGAACGCACTTCGGGCTTTGGGCGTAACACATACATCCATAGGGGGTGAATGGATGGTAACTCTAATATTGATTTACATTGAAAAAGCACCGGCAAAAGAGTTCAAAGGTTATTAATTACTGTATGCAAATGTTATCCCGTAGAGTAGGATACACATATTTGAAAAATTGATTGAAATTTATTTCAAACGCATGTAGATCTAAATAAAATGTGGCTCGGTGGACGAGCTGCAGCGCATTTAGCTGGCGTACCAAAAGTCCTGGGTTCAAATTATGGTAAAAGCTAGAATTTGTTAACTGATCTGGAGGGTGTTCCTAGTATGCAGTGGCCATAGAAACTGGTGAACGCTGCACTTCTGTGACCATATGTCTCAAAGCGGTGAAGTGTGTAAACCACCGATACGCTCCCATTAAGAGTAAACCGGCGGGCATGGGGGATAGCCCTTGTTTTTTCTCCGAGAATCATTGCACTGCTGAGATGAGTTAAACTTCCATTTACAAGACTGGATCCAAAAGCACTTGAACTGTTAGACCACTGAAATTGATTTGCATTGAAACTGGACATATCTTGCCGTGAAATCAATTTAAAAACATTTAACACTTTTCCTAATTTAAGGCAAATTAAGATAGATGAGCATTTTCACATGTACACTAGTTATATTAATACCATAAGCTCGTTTGATATCACTAACATCAAATTTGGGGAATTTAATTTAATATTTCAAATATGTTTCTTTTTTGTTTCCTTTTAAAAAATAAATGGCTTACAATTTATAACTCTAAAATGATCAAATTACACAAGATAGTTGAAAATTATGAAAATATTTTATGACTAAAAATGTACATGTACATTTTCAAACATTAAAATAACTACCTAGTTTGTATGATAATTGCGTATCTCTTCTTCATAATTGTAATTTGTACTTGATAGGGTTAACGTGGCCATCCGGGGTGACTTTGGGCCATTGAAGAAAAAATGTTTTAGAGTGCCATAAATCCAAAAATATTATCATTTCAGGTCTTTCAATTGTATATAATACATAATAAAGATATAGGTAACTATTTAGCAGTTTTTCACTGTGAACATAGTATTTTCTGGGGTACAGACATCTTTTCAAAATGGCCGTCTGACATGCGATTTTAAGCATAGCTAAGTCAACCTGTAAAATTCTTACTACCCAGAACTTTTCAAGGTGATTATATTTATTTAACTTATGTTTTCTATCTTTCTAAAACTTACTTAACGGGGACTATTATTGAAATAAAAACAATCACCGCTATTTTTCTTAGAATAAGGGTGGCCTTAGTCACTCCTTATAATGGCAGCGTTCACGGGATGACTATGGCCATGGTGAGACTTTGTTTTGTTCTTGGATTTATTGCACACAGTTAACATTTTCGGTTAATTATTCATTTTTGTGTTCACTTAAACATATTTGCATCGAGAAAGAACAGATTTTTAAAGCAACAAATGAACTTTTTTTTTATATTAGAAGACAGTGTCTGTGAAAAATTGGCAATGACATTTTTTTCACACAGTAAAACAATTTTTTAGAACCATTATAAATACCAAACCATTGAGTGTACTAAATTAAACAATTTTTTTTTATTTCAACTCACAGAGCAAGTCACCATGCTCGGACTTATCAATCGACGCTACAATTAAACATCCATTGAGACTTGCATTAGTAGATCATAATAAAATACACATTTTTTCAATTTTATTTTAATATTTAAGTTTCTTTTTCAATTTGTAATACCATATTTTCATTATTGGTTTCATCTGCACATTTTTTGTCTGGATATTAAACAGATTTTGCCAAGTAACTGTTATATACTGCTGTTTTATGCTCTATACGGCACAGTCAAAAGGTTATCAATAAATTTTAAATACATGCAATGACGCATTAATGTCATTAATTCCTGCACCAATAATACCCGTCAAAATCAACCCTGTAAGAATTAGAAATTGGTTAAATTAGAAAAAAAAAAATAGCTGGCCATAGTCACCCCTCGCCGGGGTGACCCTGGCCACCCTACAAAATATGTCTAAATTAAACAAAAAAAATTTCAAATGAAATCTATTCAGGTTTTTATCTTGAGTACTTGCCAGTCCCCTGGATTTACAACTAATTTTAGATTTATAAGGTGACATCTGTTTAAGATATATAGAAACAAAGCTTAAAAGTTGACCATAGTCACCCCATCTTACTGTAACTATTATTTGTATAAACTTGTTTCCATATCTCTCTTTCAATAGTTCATGCTGACGAGGAACGGCTAAACGCTATTTGAAACCTAAAGACAACTAGGGCTTGTACTACTCTTTTTAGAGAATTGTGCATGTTTTTTCCTTACTTGTGACGGTCCCGGTTGTGGGATTACCTGTGAATGACACACCTTTCGTCAACCCGTCTTCTAAGTTAAGGGTGTTTCACTTTCCTTTGTCATCTGTGACCCTTCCTTTGTTTTTTCTATAATCGCGTTTGTCGGTTGAGTTTAAAATATATACCCCAAAGGGATAGAACAATTGAATCGAAATGTACATAATTTCTACCAAATTTTGTTTTAGTTTTTCTCCATATTATGTTCGTTTTAAATATCTTAAAGTTAATAATGGATGTTTACGTTTAATATATGTTTAAATTAATTTAAATATGTGTGGATGCTAAGCATGAATGTCAAATAAAAAGAATGAATGAATTTAAAGTTAGTTAGAAAACTCTTTGTCTCGTAAAACATTTTGTGTATAAACTGTTCTTCTATCCTCTTTTCTTCATGTAAAAATGTATGAGATTGTACATGTAAAATCTTGAATAAACATATTCGAAAATTTAAAAAAAGTAAGAGTAATATCTCAGTTATTCTGAGATCAAACACTTTATATCTATAGCCTAACTAGAATAATTTCTTGACAACTAAATTCAAATATTCATAACTATTAATGTGTAAGTTGAGTAATGAAATTGTGTATTAGCTATGAATGGATTTTTTTTTAAAGCTGATAATAACAAACAGGTTAATTTTTATTAAATATAAAATTATAAAACGCTTTAACTTTAATGATTTTCTCTGTTAGGCTCCTTTTCTTTTGGTCTTGGTCTTGCTACGGCACTAAAAAAATTGTGTTATAAAAATAATGTAGTTGATCAGTTTAACTTTCACGCTGTTGGCACGCTGAATGATTCAAAATGATTTTAGTAAATTAAATTGTTGAAATGCAATGTTCGAAAATGGTCGTAGGAGTAGCGGCCGCACCCCCTGATTCCCCCACCCCGGGCTACGCTACTGGACTCCGGATGTCCCATCTTGTAGTTTGGAATTTGTTCTACCGGGCGACAGTGCAGATATAACGTTATACGAGCGAGCCACTACGATAATGATCCGAGGAAAATTCCGTAGGTGGGGAGAATAAATGTATTACGTCTACTGCAGAGACCTTACCCTTTGCTACGCGGCACGCCCTATCGGCGCGCATGGGGTGGCTAGTCTCGGTTGAAGTTAAGTTACTGGTTTTCCTGATTTGTTAGGCTGGCTGGTCCTGCGGTTAGTACATCAGAGTGTAAAAAAAAAACAATAACAGCCCGGGTTCTAGCCCAGCCGCTGACCAATCCCTGCATCACTGCAGGAGTGTTGGGCCTAGTGGACGTATATATATAATCTTCTTGTTAGAAGGTACCTCTGTAAACATAAGGTCGAGTAACCTCTTGGATGTGTGCCCTCTTTTACAAGAAAACCTTCTTAGCCATTCACGCACCAGCTTTGCCATCCGCCACATTGGGCATCTGTCAGCTGTGGTTGGATAGCTACAATAAAATATGGCACCATTAATGCGCACCAAGTTACAATCCTTGCCCATCACCTATAGAAGGAATGGGTGTGTCTGATGGTTGTCAAATTGAAGGAATGGGTGTGTCTGATGGTTGTCAAATTGAAGGAATGGGTGTGTCTGATGGTTGTCAAATTGAAGGAATGGGTGTGTCTGATGGTTGTCAAATTGAAAGAATGGGTGTGTCTGATGGTTGTCAAATTGAAGGAATGGGTGTGTCTGATGGTTGTCAAATTGAAGGAATGGGTGTGTCTGATGGTTGTCAAATTGAAGGAATGGGTGTGTCTGATGGTTGTCAAATTGAAGGAATGGCTGTGTCTGATGGTTGTCAAATTGAAGGAATGGGTGTGTCTGATGGTTGTCAAATTGAAGGAATGGGTGTGTCTGATGGTTGTCAAATTGAAGGAATGGGTGTGTCTGATGGTTGTCAAATTGAAGGAATGGGTGTGTCTGATGGTTGTCAAATTGAAGGAATGGGTGTGTCTGATGGTTGTCAAATTGAAGGAATGGGTGTGTCTGATGGTTGTCAAATTGAAGGAATGGCTGTGTCTGATGGTTGTCAAATTGAAGGAATGGGTGTGTCTGATGGTTGTCAAATTGAAGGAATGGGTGTGTCTGATGGTTGTCAAATTGAAGGAATGGGTGTGTCTGATGGTTGTCAAATTGAAGGAATGGGTGTGTCTGATGGTTGTCAAATTGAAGGAATGGCTGTGTCTGATGGTTGTCAAATTGAAGGAATGGGTGTGTCTGATGGTTGTCAAATTGAAGGAATGGGTGTGTCTGATGGTTGTCAAATTGAAGGAATGGGTGTGTCTGATGGTTGTCAAATTGAAGGAATGGGTGTGTCTGATGGTTGTCAAATTGAAGGAATGGGTGTGTCTGATGGTTGTCAAATTGAAGGAATGGGTGTGTCTGATGGTTGTCAAATTGAAGGAATGGGTGTGTCTGATGGTTGTCAAATTGAAGGAATGGGTGTGTCTGATGGTTGTCAAATTGAAGGAATGGGTGTGTCTGATGGTTGTCAAATTGAAGGAATGGGTGTGTCTGATGGTTGTCAAATTGAAGGAATGGGTGTGTCTGATGGTTGTCAAATTGAAGGAATGGCTGTGTCTGATGGTTGTCAAATTGAAGGAATGGGTGTGTCTGATGGTTGTCAAATTGAAGGAATGGGTGTGTCTGATGGTTGTCAAATTGAAGGAATGGGTGTGTCTGATGGTTGTCAAATTGAAGGAATGGGTGTGTCTGATGGTTGTCAAATTGAAGGAATGGCTGTGTCTGATGGTTGTCAAATTGAAGGAATGGGTGTGTCTGATGGTTCTCAAATTGAAGGAATGGGTGTGTCTGATGGTTGTCAAATTGAAGGAATGGGTGTGTCTGATGGTTGTCAAATTGAAGGAATGGGTGTGTCTGATGGTTGTCAAATTGAAGGAATGGGTGTGTCTGATGGTTGTCAAATTGAAGGAATGGGTGTGTCTGATGGTTGTCAAATTGAAGGAATGGGTGTGTCTGATGGTTGTCAAATTGAAGGAATGGGTGTGTCTGATGGTTGTCAAATTGAAGGAATGGGTGTGTCTGATGGTTGTCAAATTGAAGGAATGGGTGTGTCTGATGGTTGTCAAATTGAAGGAATGGCTGTGTCTGATGGTTGTCAAATTGTAGGAATGGGTGTGTCTGATGTTTCTCAAATTGAAGGAATGGCTGTGTCTGATGGTTGTCAAATTGAAGGAATGGGTGTGTCTGATGGTTGTCAAATTGAAGGAATGGGTATGTCTGATGGTTCTCAAATTGAAGGAATGGGTGTGTCTGATGGTTGTCAAATTGAAGGAATGGGTGTGTCTGATGGTTGTCAAATTGAAGGAATGGGTGTGTCTGATGGTTGTCAAATTGAAGGAATGGGTGTGTCTGATGGTTGTCAAATTGAAGGAATGGGTGTGTCTGATGGTTGTCAAATTGAAGGAATGGGTGTGTCTGATGGTTGTCAAATTGAAGGAATGGGTGTGTCTGATGGTTGTCAAATTGAAGGAATGGCTGTGTCTGATGGTTGTCAAATTGAAGGAATGGGTGTGTCTGATGGTTGTCAAATTGAAGGAATGGGTGTGTCTGATGGTTGTCAAATTGAAGGAATGGGTGTGTCTGATGGTTGTCAAATTGAAGGAATGGGTGTGTCTGATGGTTGTCAAATTGAAGGAATGGCTGTGTCTGATGGTTGTCAAATTGAAGGAATGGGTGTGTCTGATGGTTGTCAAATTGAAGGAATGGGTGTGTCTGATGGTTGTCAAATTGAAGGAATGGGTGTGTCTGATGGTTGTCAAATTGAAGGAATGGGTGTGTCTGATGGTTGTCAAATTGAAGGAATGGGTGTGTCTGATGGTTGTCAAATTGAAGGAATGGGTGTGTCTGATGGTTGTCAAATTGAAGGAATGGGTGTGTCTGATGGTTGTCAAATTGAAGGAATGGGTGTGTCTGATGGTTGTCAAATTGAAGGAATGGGTGTGTCTGATGGTTGTCAAATTGAAGGAATGGGTGTGTCTGATGGTTGTCAATTGAAGGAATGGGTGTGTCTGATGGTTGTCAAATTGAAGGAATGGCTGTGTCTGATGGTTGTCAAATTGAAGGAATGGGTGTGTCTGATGGTTGTCAAATTGAAGGAATGGGTGTGTCTGATGGTTGTCAAATTGAAGGAATGGGTGTGTCTGATGGTTGTCAAATTGAAGGAATGGGTGTGTCTGATGGTTGTCAAATTGAAGGAATGGCTGTGTCTGATGGTTGTCAAATTGAAGGAATGGGTGTGTCTGATGGTTCTCAAATTGAAGGAATGTGTGTGTCTGATGGTTGTCAAATTGAAGGAATGGGTGTGTCTGATGGTTGTCAAATTGAAGGAATGGGTGTGTCTGATGGTTGTCAAATTGAAGGAATGGGTGTGTCTGATGGTTGTCAAATTGAAGGAATGGGTGTGTCTGATGGTTGTCAAATTGAAGGAATGGGTGTGTCTGATGGTTGTCAAATTGAAGGAATGGGTGTGTCTGATGGTTGTCAAATTGAAGGAATGGGTGTGTCTGATGGTTGTCAAATTGAAGGAATGGGTGTGTCTGATGGTTCTCAAATTGAAGGAATGGGTGTGTCTGATGGTTGTCAAATTGTAGGAATGGGTGTGTCTGATGTTTCTCAAATTGAAGGAATGGCTGTGTCTGATGGTTGTCAAATTGAAGGAATGGGTGTGTCTGATGGTTGTCAAATTGAAGGAATGGGTATGTCTGATGGTTCTCAAATTGAAGGAATGGGTGTGTCTGATGGTTGTCAAATTGAAGGAATGGGTGTGTCTGATGGTTGTCAAATTGAAGGAATGGGTGTGTCTGATGGTTGTCAAATTGAAGGAATGGGTGTGTCTGATGGTTGTCAAATTGAAGGAATGGCTGTGTCTGATGGTTGTCAAATTGAAGGAATGGGTGTGTCTGATGGTTGTCAAATTGAAGGAATGGCTGTGTCTGATGGTTGTCAAATTGAAGGAATGGGTGTGTCTGATGGTTGTCAAATTGAAGGAATGGGTGTGTCTGATGGTTGTCAAATTGAAGGAATGGGTGTGTCTGATGGTTGTCAAATTGAAGGAATGGCTGTGTCTGATGGTTGTCAAATTGAAGGAATGGGTGTGTCTGATGGTTGTCAAATTGAAGGAATGGCTGTCTGATGGTTGTCAAATTGATGGAATGGGTGTGTCTGATGGTTGTCAAATTGAAGGAATGGGTGTGTCTGATGGTTGTCAAATTGAAGGAATGGGTGTGTCTGATGGTTGTCAAATTGAAGGAATGGGTGTGTCTGATGGTTGTCAAATTGAAGGAATGGGTGTGTCTGATGGTTGTCAAATTGAAGGAATGGGTGTGTCTGATGGTTGTCAAATTGAAGGAATGGCTGTGTCTGATGGTTGTCAAATTGAAGGAATGGGTGTGTCTGATGGTTGTCAAATTGAAGGAATGGGTGTGTCTGATGGTTGTCAAATTGAAGGAATGGGTGTGTCTGATGGTTGTCAAATTGAAGGAATGGGTGTGTCTGATGGTTGTCAAATTGAAGGAATGGGTGTGTCTGATGGTTCTCAAATTGAAGGAATGGGTGTGTCTGATGGTTGTCAAATTGAAGGAATGGGTGTGTCTGATGGTTGTCAAATTGAAGGAATGGGTGTGTCTGATGGTTGTCAAATTGAAGGAATGGGTGTGTCTGATGGTTGTCAAATTGAAGGAATGGGTGTGTCTGATGGTTGTCAAATTGAAGGAATGGGTGTGTCTGATGGTTGTCAAATTGAAGGAATGGGTGTGTCTGATGGTTGTCAAATTGAAGGAATGGGTGTGTCTGATGGTTGTCAAATTGAAGGAATGGGTGTGTCTGATGGTTGTCAAATTGAAGGAATGGGTGTGTCTGATGGTTGTCAAATTGAAGGAATGGGTGTGTCTGATGGTTCTCAAATTGAAGGAATGGCTGTGTCTGATGGTTGTCAAATTGAAGGAATGGGTGTGTCTGATGGTTGTCAAATTGAAGGAATGGGTGTGTCTGATGGTTGTCAAATTGAAGGAATGGGTGTGTCTGATAGTTCTCAAATTGAAGGAATGGGTGTGTCTGATGGTTGTCAAATTGAAGGAATGGGTGTGTCTGATGGTTGTCAAATTGAAGGAATGGGTGTGTCTGATGGTTGTCAAATTGAAGGAATGGCTGTGTCTGATGGTTGTCAAATTGAAGGAATGGGTGTGTCTGATGGTTGTCAAATTGAAGGAATGGCTGTGTCTGATGGTTGTCAAATTGAAGGAATGGCTGTGTCTGATGGTTGTCAAATTGAAGGAATGGGTGTTTCTGATGGTTGTCAAATTGAAGGAATGGCTGTGTCTGATGGTTGTCAAATTGAAGGAATGGGTGTGTCTGATGGTTGTCAAATTGAAGGAATGGCTGTCTGATGGTTGTCAAATTGATGGAATGGGTGTGTCTGATGGTTGTCAAATTGAAGGAATGGGTGTGTCTGATGGTTGTCAAATTGAAGGAATGGCTGTGTCTGATGGTTGTCAAATTGAAGGAATGGGTGTGTCTGATGGTTGTCAAATTGAAGGAATGGGTGTGTCTGATGGTTGTCAAATTGAAAGAATGGCTGTGTCTGATGGTTGTCAAATTGAAGGAATGGGTGTGTCTGATGGTTGTCAAATTGAAGGAATGGCTGTGTCTGATGGTTGTCAAATTGAAGGAATGGCTGTGTCTGATGGTTGTCAAATTGAAGGAATGGCTGTGTCTGATGGTTGTCAAATTGAAGGAATGGGTGTGTCTGATGGTTGTCAAATTGAAGGAATGGCTGTGTCTGATGGTTGTCAAATTGAAGGAATGGGTGTGTCTGATGGTTGTCAAATTGAAGGAATGGGTGTGTCTGATGGTTGTCAAATTGATGGAATGGGTGTGTCTGATGGTTGTCAAATTGAAGGAATGGGTGTGTCTGATGGTTGTCAAATTGAAGGAATGGCTGTGTCTGATGGTTGTCAAATTGAAGGAATGGGTGTGTCTGATGGTTGTCAAATTGAAGGAATGGGTGTGTCTGATGGTTGTCAAAGTGAAAGAATGGGTGTGTCTGATGGTTGTCAAATTGAAGGAATGGCTGTCTGATGGTTGTCAAATTGAAGGAATGGGTGTGTCTGATGGTTGTCAAATTGAAAGAATGGGTGTGTCTGATGGTTGTCAAATTGAAGGAATGGGTGTGTCTGATGGTTGTCAAATTGAAGGAATGGGTGTGTCTGATGGTTGTCAAATTGAAAGAATGGGTGTGTCTGATTGTTGTCAAATTGAAGGAATGGATGTGTCTGATGGTTGTCAAATTGAAAGAATGGGTGTGTCTGATGGTTGTCAAATTGAAGGAATGGGTGTGTCTGATGGTTGTCAATATGAAGGAATGGGTGTGTCTGATGGTTGTCAAATTGAAGGAATGGGTGTGTCTGATGGTTGTCAAATTGAAGGAATGGGTGTGTCTGATGGTTGTCAAATTGAAGGAATGGGTGTGTCTGATGGTTGTCAAATTGAAGGAATGGGTGTGTCTGATGGTTGTCAAATTGAAGGAATGGCTGTGTCTGATGGTTGTCAAATTGAAGGAATGGGTGTGTCTGATGGTTGTCAAATTGAAGGAATGGGTGTGTCTGATGGTTGTCAAATTGAAGGAATGGGTGTGTCTGATGGTTGTCAAATTGAAGGAATGGGTGTGTCTGATGGTTGTCAAATTGAAGGAATGGCTGTGTCTGATGGTTGTCAAATTGAAGGAATGGGTGTGTCTGATGGTTGTCAAATTGAAGGAATGGGTGTGTCTGATGGTTGTCAAATTGAAGGAATGGGTGTGTCTGATGGTTGTCAAATTGAAGGAATGGGTGTGTCTGATGGTTGTCAAATTGAAGGAATGGGTGTGTCTGATGGTTGTCAAATTGAAGGAATGGGTGTGTCTGATGGTTGTCAAATTGAAGGAATGGGTGTGTCTGATGGTTGTCAAATTGAAGGAATGGGTGTGTCTGATGGTTGTCAAATTGAAGGAATGGGTGTGTCTGATGGTTGTCAAATTGAAGGAATGGGTGTGTCTGATGGTTGTCAAATTGAAGGAATGGCTGTGTCTGATGGTTGTCAAATTGAAGGAATGGGTGTGTCTGATGGTTGTCAAATTGAAGGAATGGGTGTGTCTGATGGTTGTCAAATTGAAGGAATGGGTGTGTCTGATGGTTGTCAAATTGAAGGAATGGGTGTGTCTGATGGTTGTCAAATTGAAGGAATGGCTGTGTCTGATGGTTGTCAAATTGAAGGAATGGGTGTGTCTGATGGTTGTCAAATTGAAGGAATGGGTGTGTCTGATGGTTGTCAAATTGAAGGAATGGGTGTGTCTGATGGTTGTCAAATTGAAGGAATGGGTGTGTCTGATGGTTGTCAAATTGAAGGAATGGGTGTGTCTGATGGTTGTCAAATTGAAGGAATGGGTGTGTCTGATGGTTGTCAAATTGAAGGAATGGGTGTGTCTGATGGTTGTCAAATTGAAGGAATGGGTGTGTCTGATGGTTGTCAAATTGAAGGAATGGGTGTGTCTGATGGTTGTCAAATTGAAGGAATGGGTGTGTCTGATGGTTTTCAAATTGAAGGAATGGGTGTGTCTGATGGTTGTCAAATTGTAGGAATGGGTGTGTCTGATGTTTCTCAAATTGAAGGAATGGCTGTGTCTGATGGTTGTCAAATTGAAGGAATGGGTGTGTCTGATGGTTGTCAAATTGAAGGAATGGGTATGTCTGATGGTTCTCAAATTGAAGGAATGGGTGTGTCTGATGGTTGTCAAATTGAAGGAATGGGTGTGTCTGATGGTTGTCAAATTGAAGGAATGGGTGTGTCTGATGGTTGTCAAATTGAAGGAATGGGTGTGTCTGATGGTTGTCAAATTGAAGGAATGGGTGTGTCTGATGGTTGTCAAATTGAAGGAATGGGTGTGTCTGATGGTTGTCAAATTGAAGGAATGGGTGTGTCTGATGGTTGTCAAATTGAAGGAATGGGTGTGTCTGATGGTTGTCAAATTGAAGGAATGGCTGTGTCTGATGGTTGTCAAATTGAAGGAATGGGTGTGTCTGATGGTTGTCAAATTGAAGGAATGGGTGTGTCTGATGGTTGTCAAATTGAAGGAATGGGTGTGTCTGATGGTTGTCAAATTGAAGGAATGGGTGTGTCTGATGGTTGTCAAATTGAAGGAATGGCTGTGTCTGATGGTTGTCAAATTGAAGGAATGGGTGTGTCTGATGGTTGTCAAATTGAAGGAATGGGTGTGTCTGATGGTTGTCAAATTGAAGGAATGGGTGTGTCTGATGGTTGTCAAATTGAAGGAATGGGTGTGTCTGATGGTTGTCAAATTGAAGGAATGGGTGTGTCTGATGGTTGTCAAATTGAAGGAATGGGTGTGTCTGATGGTTGTCAAATTGAAGGAATGGGTGTGTCTGATGGTTGTCAAATTGAAGGAATGGGTGTGTCTGATGGTTGTCAAATTGAAGGAATGGGTGTGTCTGATGGTTGTCAAATTGAAGGAATGGGTGTGTCTGATGGTTGTCAAATTGAAGGAATGGGTGTGTCTGATGGTTGTCAAATTGAAGGAATGGCTGTGTCTGATGGTTGTCAAATTGAAGGAATGGGTGTGTCTGATGGTTGTCAAATTGAAGGAATGGGTGTGTCTGATGGTTGTCAAATTGAAGGAATGGGTGTGTCTGATGGTTGTCAAATTGAAGGAATGGGTGTGTCTGATGGTTGTCAAATTGAAGGAATGGCTGTGTCTGATGGTTGTCAAATTGAAGGAATGGGTGTGTCTGATGGTTCTCAAATTGAAGGAATGGGTGTGTCTGATGGTTGTCAAATTGAAGGAATGGGTGTGTCTGATGGTTGTCAAATTGAAGGAATGGGTGTGTCTGATGGTTGTCAAATTGAAGGAATGGGTGTGTCTGATGGTTGTCAAATTGAAGGAATGGGTGTGTCTGATGGTTGTCAAATTGAAGGAATGGGTGTGTCTGATGGTTGTCAAATTGAAGGAATGGGTGTGTCTGATGGTTGTCAAATTGAAGGAATGGGTGTGTCTGATGGTTGTCAAATTGAAGGAATGGGTGTGTCTGATGGTTCTCAAATTGAAGGAATGGGTGTGTCTGATGGTTGTCAAATTGTAGGAATGGGTGTGTCTGATGTTTCTCAAATTGAAGGAATGGCTGTGTCTGATGGTTGTCAAATTGAAGGAATGGGTGTGTCTGATGGTTGTCAAATTGAAGGAATGGGTATGTCTGATGGTTCTCAAATTGAAGGAATGGGTGTGTCTGATGGTTGTCAAATTGAAGGAATGGGTGTGTCTGATGGTTGTCAAATTGAAGGAATGGGTGTGTCTGATGGTTGTCAAATTGAAGGAATGGGTGTGTCTGATGGTTGTCAAATTGAAGGAATGGCTGTGTCTGATGGTTGTCAAATTGAAGGAATGGGTGTGTCTGATGGTTGTCAAATTGAAGGAATGGGTGTGTCTGATGGTTGTCAAATTGAAGGAATGGGTGTGTCTGATGGTTGTCAAATTGAAGGAATGGGTGTGTCTGATGGTTGTCAAATTGAAGGAATGGGTGTGTCTGATGGTTGTCAAATTGAAGGAATGGCTGTGTCTGATGGTTGTCAAATTGAAGGAATGGGTGTGTCTGATGGTTGTCAAATTGAAGGAATGGGTGTGTCTGATGGTTGTCAAATTGAAGGAATGGGTGTGTCTGATGGTTGTCAAATTGAAGGAATGGGTGTGTCTGATGGTTGTCAAATTGAAGGAATGGCTGTGTCTGATGGTTGTCAAATTGAAGGAATGGGTGTGTCTGATGGTTGTCAAATTGAAGGAATGGGTGTGTCTGATGGTTGTCAAATTGAAGGAATGGGTGTGTCTGATGGTTGTCAAATTGAAGGAATGGGTGTGTCTGATGGTTGTCAAATTGAAGGAATGGGTGTGTCTGATGGTTGTCAAATTGAAGGAATGGGTGTGTCTGATGGTTGTCAAATTGAAGGAATGGGTGTGTCTGATGGTTGTCAAATTGAAGGAATGGGTGTGTCTGATGGTTGTCAAATTGAAGGAATGGGTGTGTCTGATGGTTGTCAAATTGAAGGAATGGGTGTGTCTGATGGTTGTCAAATTGAAGGAATGGGTGTGTCTGATGGTTGTCAAATTGAAGGAATGGCTGTGTCTGATGGTTGTCAAATTGAAGGAATGGGTGTGTCTGATGGTTGTCAAATTGAAGGAATGGGTGTGTCTGATGGTTGTCAAATTGAAGGAATGGGTGTGTCTGATGGTTGTCAAATTGAAGGAATGGGTGTGTCTGATGGTTGTCAAATTGAAGGAATGGCTGTGTCTGATGGTTGTCAAATTGAAGGAATGGGTGTGTCTGATGGTTCTCAAATTGAAGGAATGGGTGTGTCTGATGGTTGTCAAATTGAAGGAATGGGTGTGTCTGATGGTTGTCAAATTGAAGGAATGGGTGTGTCTGATGGTTGTCAAATTGAAGGAATGGGTGTGTCTGATGGTTGTCAAATTGAAGGAATGGGTGTGTCTGATGGTTGTCAAATTGAAGGAATGGGTGTGTCTGATGGTTGTCAAATTGAAGGAATGGGTGTGTCTGATGGTTGTCAAATTGAAGGAATGGGTGTGTCTGATGGTTGTCAAATTGAAGGAATGGGTGTGTCTGATGGTTCTCAAATTGAAGGAATGGGTGTGTCTGATGGTTGTCAAATTGTAGGAATGGGTGTGTCTGATGTTTCTCAAATTGAAGGAATGGCTGTGTCTGATGGTTGTCAAATTGAAGGAATGGGTGTGTCTGATGGTTGTCAAATTGAAGGAATGGGTATGTCTGATGGTTCTCAAATTGAAGGAATGGGTGTGTCTGATGGTTGTCAAATTGAAGGAATGGGTGTGTCTGATGGTTGTCAAATTGAAGGAATGGGTGTGTCTGATGGTTGTCAAATTGAAGGAATGGGTGTGTCTGATGGTTGTCAAATTGAAGGAATGGCTGTGTCTGATGGTTGTCAAATTGAAGGAATGGGTGTGTCTGATGGTTGTCAAATTGAAGGAATGGCTGTGTCTGATGGTTGTCAAATTGAAGGAATGGCTGTGTCTGATGGTTGTCAAATTGAAGGAATGGGTGTGTCTGATGGTTGTCAAATTGAAGGAATGGGTGTGTCTGATGGTTGTCAAATTGAAGGAATGGGTGTGTCTGATGGTTGTCAAATTGAAGGAATGGCTGTGTCTGATGGTTGTCAAATTGAAGGAATGGGTGTGTCTGATGGTTGTCAAATTGAAGGAATGGCTGTCTGATGGTTGTCAAATTGATGGAATGGGTGTGTCTGATGGTTGTCAAATTGAAGGAATGGGTGTGTCTGATGGTTGTCAAATTGAAGGAATGGGTGTGTCTGATGGTTGTCAAATTGAAGGAATGGGTGTGTCTGATGGTTGTCAAATTGAAGGAATGGGTGTGTCTGATGGTTGTCAAATTGAAGGAATGGGTGTGTCTGATGGTTGTCAAATTGAAGGAATGGCTGTGTCTGATGGTTGTCAAATTGAAGGAATGGGTGTGTCTGATGGTTGTCAAATTGAAGGAATGGGTGTGTCTGATGGTTGTCAAATTGAAGGAATGGGTGTGTCTGATGGTTGTCAAATTGAAGGAATGGGTGTGTCTGATGGTTGTCAAATTGAAGGAATGGGTGTGTCTGATGGTTCTCAAATTGAAGGAATGGGTGTGTCTGATGGTTGTCAAATTGAAGGAATGGGTGTGTCTGATGGTTGTCAAATTGAAGGAATGGGTGTGTCTGATGGTTGTCAAATTGAAGGAATGGGTGTGTCTGATGGTTGTCAAATTGAAGGAATGGGTGTGTCTGATGGTTGTCAAATTGAAGGAATGGGTGTGTCTGATGGTTGTCAAATTGAAGGAATGGGTGTGTCTGATGGTTGTCAAATTGAAGGAATGGGTGTGTCTGATGGTTGTCAAATTGAAGGAATGGGTGTGTCTGATGGTTGTCAAATTGAAGGAATGGGTGTGTCTGATGGTTGTCAAATTGAAGGAATGGGTGTGTCTGATGGTTCTCAAATTGAAGGAATGGCTGTGTCTGATGGTTGTCAAATTGAAGGAATGGGTGTGTCTGATGGTTGTCAAATTGAAGGAATGGGTGTGTCTGATGGTTGTCAAATTGAAGGAATGGGTGTGTCTGATAGTTCTCAAATTGAAGGAATGGGTGTGTCTGATGGTTGTCAAATTGAAGGAATGGGTGTGTCTGATGGTTGTCAAATTGAAGGAATGGGTGTGTCTGATGGTTGTCAAATTGAAGGAATGGCTGTGTCTGATGGTTGTCAAATTGAAGGAATGGGTGTGTCTGATGGTTGTCAAATTGAAGGAATGGCTGTGTCTGATGGTTGTCAAATTGAAGGAATGGCTGTGTCTGATGGTTGTCAAATTGAAGGAATGGGTGTTTCTGATGGTTGTCAAATTGAAGGAATGGCTGTGTCTGATGGTTGTCAAATTGAAGGAATGGGTGTGTCTGATGGTTGTCAAATTGAAGGAATGGCTGTCTGATGGTTGTCAAATTGATGGAATGGGTGTGTCTGATGGTTGTCAAATTGAAGGAATGGGTGTGTCTGATGGTTGTCAAATTGAAGGAATGGCTGTGTCTGATGGTTGTCAAATTGAAGGAATGGGTGTGTCTGATGGTTGTCAAATTGAAGGAATGGGTGTGTCTGATGGTTGTCAAATTGAAAGAATGGCTGTGTCTGATGGTTGTCAAATTGAAGGAATGGGTGTGTCTGATGGTTGTCAAATTGAAGGAATGGCTGTGTCTGATGGTTGTCAAATTGAAGGAATGGCTGTGTCTGATGGTTGTCAAATTGAAGGAATGGCTGTGTCTGATGGTTGTCAAATTGAAGGAATGGGTGTGTCTGATGGTTGTCAAATTGAAGGAATGGCTGTGTCTGATGGTTGTCAAATTGAAGGAATGGGTGTGTCTGATGGTTGTCAAATTGAAGGAATGGGTGTGTCTGATGGTTGTCAAATTGATGGAATGGGTGTGTCTGATGGTTGTCAAATTGAAGGAATGGGTGTGTCTGATGGTTGTCAAATTGAAGGAATGGCTGTGTCTGATGGTTGTCAAATTGAAGGAATGGGTGTGTCTGATGGTTGTCAAATTGAAAGAATGGGTGTGTCTGATGGTTGTCAAATTGAAGGAATGGATGTGTCTGATGGTTGTCAAATTGAAAGAATGGGTGTGTCTGATGGTTGTCAAATTGAAGGAATGGGTGTGTCTGATGGTTGTCAATATGAAGGAATGGGTGTGTCTGATGGTTGTCAAATTGAAGGAATGGGTGTGTCTGATGGTTGTCAAATTGAAGGAATGGGTGTGTCTGATGGTTGTCAAATTGAAGGAATGGGTGTGTCTGATGGTTGTCAAATTGAAGGAATGGCTGTGTCTGATGGTTGTCAAATTGAAGGAATGGGTGTGTCTGATGGTTGTCAAATTGAAGGAATGGGTGTGTCTGATGGTTGTCAAATTGAAGGAATGGGTGTGTCTGATGGTTGTCAAATTGAAGGAATGGGTGTGTCTGATGGTTGTCAAATTGAAGGAATGGGTGTGTCTGATGGTTGTCAAATTGAAGGAATGGGTGTGTCTGATGGTTCTCAAATTGAAGGAATGGGTGTGTCTGATGGTTGTCAAATTGAAGGAATGGGTGTGTCTGATGGTTGTCAAATTGAAGGAATGGGTGTTGTTATGTGTTTAGATTATATCTTGTTTCCCTCCTATGTAACTAACTGCACCACTGCCAGGGCCCTAGTCCTGACCTCTAGTTGAACTCTGCTACTGTTGCGTCAAGAATTGTTGTTTACTAGAGTGTACCTAGATCATTCTTTCACCCTCTGGAACATGTTAGAAAGAGATGTTGACAGTTTTTGTGAGTTATTCTTAGCCTACTTTTATTCCAGAAATCTCTAACATGTATAGTATAAATATAGGAGATTCGCGTGATGGAAGGGAAGTTTTTACATCGATGTAGTATTCTTGAGTCTTGGTTTAAGCATATTGTAAGCGCATCAGTGGCAGAGCTGTATTGTATCTTTTATGTACCTGTACGCATTATTACATTGTTGTTTTATTCTGTTGTAAGGATATTCGTGAGTTGATTTTTCTTTTCTATTTTTCTTTTGATATTAATTTGACTTAGTAAATAAATTGTTTTAAAATTGGTATCGTCTGAAGGGTTGTTTTATTAAATAAATTATTTTAATTTTTATTAAGTAAGTTAGCTACAAATAATTAATATTGTTTGTTATTTATTACAACCTCTTTAACGAGACCACTTAATTTAAATTTAATACTACAGGAGGTCTGTAATAAAATTGGGGGCTCTTCCTACGGATATAAATATTATATAATATTTATTCATAGAAAAGAAATTTTAAAATTTTCTTTTACTTTTCTTTAGACGATACCAAGTTTTATACATTGTAAGTGCTGACCAAAAAACTTTTCTCTCTTAGTTGATTGTTTAAATTAAGGTTATACATTAACATGGATTATCAGGCTTTCATTGCTAATCCATCTTTGCAAGAACTCGACCAATGCAGCAGAAAGGATCTGTTGGCTATTTCTAAACTTTTAGGACTCAAAATCAAATCTAGTGCTGTAAAACAAGTTATTAGAGATAGTATAGTCCTACATTTTGTCAACGAAGAATTTTTGCCAGAAGAGGCGTTATCCACAATTAGTAGAGAAGGAAACGAAAACACACCCAATGTTGTAGATTTAGAAATACAGCTAAAAATTAAGCAGTTGGAAATTGAAGCACAAAAAGAAGCACACTTAGCACAAAAAGAAATAGAACGGATGAGATGTGAGAAAGAAATAGAATTAAAGAAATTAGAGATAATCTCTAAAACTCCAACAGATCTTCCTACCACCAATCAGAATGTGGACCCAGCTAAATACTTAAAACTTATTCCACGTTTTGTGGGAAATGTGGATAATTATTTTGTTCAATTTGAACTTGTTGCCAAAAATTTTGCTATTCCTGAAACGCTGTGGTCCTCGCTGTTACAAACTGTTCTGACTGGTAGGGCTGCAGAGGTGTTCTGCTCACTCACTGGGGAACAACAAAGGGACTACCAAGTTGCTAAGCAACTAATTTTGAAATCTTTTGAACTTGTCCCTGAGGCTTATCGAAAACAGTTCCGTGAACTACGTAAACTGGATGGCCAGACCCATGTTGAGTTCTTACGAGAAAAGCAGAGAAGGCTAGATCGCTGGCTGACATCTAAAGAGATTGGTTCTGACTATGCAAAGCTCAAGAACTTGATTCTGATGGAGGAGTTTAAGAATTGTGTCCGGCTGGACGTCCGAACACATATGGCAGACCGTGGCGAAGATGATGTGTACAAGGCAGCAGTGTTGGCCGACGACTTCGTCATCTCCCATCAGTTCGCAAAGTCCACAGCCGATGTTAGGCCGAAGCAGCCGAAACTGCCCGAAGAAACAAACAGCACTTCAATAAAAAACACTCATGAAAAGAAGGTGACACAACCAAAAGCCTCATGCACATACTGCAAGAAAGAAGGACGTAAAGTGGAAGAATGCTATAAATTGAAAAGGAAAAACGAAAAGGCTTCTCCGAAACCTACTTTATGTGCCGTGTCCTATACAACAGAACAATTTTTACACACTCAAGCAACTGATACTAAGCCTGCCACACCAAGCTCTACTGACTCTACATCGTCAACACACTCATCAAAGAGTTCTTCTACATCGTCAAGATGTTCTACACTTTCATCAAAGTGTTCTACTACATCGTCAAGATGTCCTCAATACTCGTCAAAGAGTTTTAATACATCGTCAAGATGTCCTCAATACACAACAAAGTGTTCTACTACATCGTCAAGATGTTTTCCACACTCATCCGAGTGTTCCACTACATCGTCAAGATGTCCTCAATACACATCAAAGTGTTCTACTACATCGTCAAGATGTTCTCCACACTCATCCGAGTGTTCCACTACATCGTCAAGATGTCCTCAATACACATCAAAGTGTTCTACTACATCGTCAAGATGTTCTCCACACTCATCCGAGTGTTCCACTACATCGTCAAGATGTCCTCAATACACGTCAAAGTGTTCCACTACATCGTCAAGATGTCCTCAATACACATCAAAGTGTTCTACTACATCATCAAGATGTTCTCACGACTCCAAAGAGAGTTTATCAACTACATCATCAAGATGTTCTCATGACTCCGAATCGAGTTTATCAACTACATCACCCAGATGTTCACAAGACTACAACACAAGTTTGTCAACTACATCACCAAGATGTTCTCAAGACTCCATCGAGAGTTCTAACAAAGTCCAGATGTCTACATCAGTCACCCCTGATGTTTTAGAGGAGTTCAAGCCTTTCATTTCGGAAGGATTTATATCACTACCAGGTGATCATACCAGTCTGCGACCTGTAACAATTTTGAGAGACACAGGTGCCTCGCAATCGCTACTGCTTGAAGGCATTCTTCCCTTATCAAACGCAACTGCAACGGGGAAAAGCATACTCTTAAGAGGCGTAGAACTGGGTTGCCTAGATGTACCTCTCCATCTCATTGATCTCAAGTCAGATCTTGTTTCTGGACCTGTGGTTGTAGGTGTCCGACCAACATTACCATTAGAAGGCATCTCGTTGTTGCTAGGCAATGACTTAGCTGGTGGGAAGGTTATCGCCGAACCCATTGTCACTCATGAACCTCAACTATCTGCACCTGAAGAAGAAGATGATCCAGAATTATATCCAGCATGTGCGGTAACTAGAGCCATGAGTTCACAAATCTCCAAAGAAAGGAGTACTTCCAAAAATAAATCAAACATTGAAGTGGACCTTGAGACCACATTCTTCTCCAAACTCGACGAAGATCCGAAATCAATCTCAGAAAAGCCGGTATCAACTCGAGAACAGTTGATCGAGGAACAGAAAAGGGATCCTGAGTTAGACAAACTCCGAGAAAACGCTTTGTCACCACAAGAAGCTGAAGAAGTACCTATATGTTACTACGTCAAAGATGATGTACTTCTAAGAAAGTTTCGACCACCAGACGCATCTGCAGATGAAGACTGGAGAGTTGTCCATCAAATTGTTGTGCCTGAGAAATATCGTGCTGACATTCTGAATATGGCACACGATTCTCCACTGTCGGGTCATCTAGGCGTCAACAAGACGTATCAGAAGATAACAAGTCACTTCTTTTGGCCTGGATTAAAGAAGCACGTCATTGAATACTGCAGATCGTGTCACCCTTGTCAAATGGTTGGCAAGCCAAATCAAACGATTCCTGTAGCTCCTCTCAAGCCGATTCCAGCATTCGAAGAACCTTTCAGTCGAGTCATCATTGACTGCGTTGGACCTCTTCCAAAAACTAAAGCAGGTCATCAATACCTACTAACCATTATGTGTGCTTCGACAAGATTTCCGGAGGCAGTTCCTTTGAGAAACATTAAAGCTCCTAACGTTGTCAGGGCACTCACAAAATTCTTCACTCTATTTGGTCTACCTAAGTCCATACAGTTGGATCAAGGATCTAATTTCAAAGCCACTCTTTTCAAACAAGTAATGGACCAATTGGGCATTAAACACTGCATGTCAAGTGCATATCATCCTGAGTCGCAGGGAGCCCTTGAACGCTTCCATCAGACCCTGAAGAACATGATAAGAACCTATTGCCATGAACATGAGAAGGACTGGGATGAAGGAATACACATGCTACTGTTTGCAGCCCGTGAAGCCGTCCAGGAGTCTTTAGGCTTCAGTCCGTTTGAATTGGTGTTTGGCCATACGGTTCGCGGTCCTTTAAAATATCTCAAAGAAATGTGGATGTCTCCGACACCCACTGAGGGACTTTTAGACCATGTCTTAAAAATTAAAAGTAGACTTTATGATGCCTGTAATTTAGCCAAAACAAATTTAAAGGAAAGCCAGTCTAAAATGAAAAACTGGTATGATAAAAAGGCCAGATTTAGATTGTTTGCCCCAGGGGACAAGGTTTTGGTATTTTTACCTTTACCTGGTCAACCATTACAAGCTAGATACTTTGGTCCATATGAGATAGAATCAAAAGTCAAGGATTTAAATTATATTATAAAAACTCCAGACAGGAGAAAGAAAAGGCAACTTTGCCATGTAAATATGTTAAAGAAGTATGTCAGTAGAAATTCAGAAACAGATAGCAAGAATGTATCTGACCAGGTACAGTATAATTTAAATGTAACCCCTGTTGTTCCTCCTGATATTGTAAAGGAGAAATTTGGTCAGTACAAATTGCCAAATTCTTTTATACTTAAAAATTTGGATCAAAAGCTGTCACATCTGCCACTGAAAGAGAAGATTGTAATTGAAAATGTAATTAAGGATTTTTGTAATATATTTCCTGATGTGCCAAATAAGACTAATTTAATTGTACATGATGTTGATGTTGGTGATGCAACTCCGGTCAAGCAACACCCATATAGAGTTAATCCTGAAAAGTTAGAAGTTCTTAGATCTGAAATAAAGTATATGCTTGATAATGACATTATTGAACCAAGCTCAAGCAATTGGAGCTCACCTTGTGTTTTGATCCCTAAACCAGACAAAACATTTAGATTCTGTACAGATTATAGGAAAGTAAATACTTTTACAAAATCTGATTCCTTTCCAATTCCTAGAATTGATGATCTTATTGATCGTATTGGTGATGCCACCTACATTACCAAGATTGATTTATTATCAGGATATTGGCAGGTACCTCTATCAGACCGTGCCAAAGAAATATCAGCATTTGTTACACCAGATGGGTTGTATCAATATAAGGTTATGCCTTTTGGGATGAAAAATGCCCCTGCTACTTTTCAAAGAATGATTAATAACCTCATTGCTGACCAGGAGAATTGCAATGCCTACATTGATGATGTAATTATTTACAGCAAAGATTTTTTACATCATGTTAAGCAGTTAGGATCTCTTTTTGAAAAATTGTCAAAAGCCAATTTAACTGTTAATTTGAATAAGAGTGAATTTTGTCATGCTCATGTAGAATACTTGGGTCATGTTGTGGGACAGGGTCATATAAAACCTGTTACTGCTAAAGTTGAAGCTATTAAAGCACTCCCTACTCCCACTGATAGAAAACAACTCAGAAGATTTTTGGGAATGGCTGGTTATTATAGAAAGTTTTGCCAAAACTTTTCCATCATTGCCAATCCTTTAACAAATCTGTTGAAAAAGAATGTTAAATTTCTATGGACAGATTCTTGTCAAAAAGCCTTTGAACAACTTAAAGTTGTATTATCTCAATCTCAAATTCTATTGGCTCCTAATTTTCAAAAACAATTTAAATTAGCAGTAGATGCCAGTGACATTGGGATAGGTGCTGTTCTTTTTCAGGAAGACAATCTTCATATAGACCATCCAATATGTTTCTTTTCTAAGAAGTTTAATACTCATCAAAGAAATTACTCTACTGTAGAAAAAGAATGTTTAGGACTTATCCTATCCCTTCAACAATTTGAATTCTATGTTAAGGGCTCAAATATACCTGTACTGGTTTTCACAGACCATAATCCTTTAACATTTTTACACAAAATGAGTTGTAAAAATCAACGATTGTTAAGATGGAGTTTATTTTTACAGGAATATAATCTAAATATTCAACATATCAAAGGCATTGATAATGTTATTGCTGACACATTATCCCGCTGTTAGAAAAAAAAAAAAAAATTAAATTATTATTATTATGTTTATTATTGTAAATCCGGTAACATCCTGTTTAATGTACTACTACAGTATATTTAGTGTATCTTATACATTTTTAATTAAGCTGTAAAAAGATTTACATTTCTTACTAAATGTAAACTTTTTATTTTTAGGAGGGAGGTGTTATGTGTTTAGATTATATCTTGTTTCCCTCCTATGTAACTAACTGCACCACTGCCAGGGCCCTAGTCCTGACCTCTAGTTGAACTCTGCTACTGTTGCGTCAAGAATTGTTGTTTACTAGAGTGTACCTAGATCATTCTTTCACCCTCTGGAACATGTTAGAAAGAGATGTTGACAGTTTTTGTGAGTTATTCTTAGCCTACTTTTATTCCAGAAATCTCTAACATGTATAGTATAAATATAGGAGATTCGCGTGATGGAAGGGAAGTTTTTACATCGATGTAGTATTCTTGAGTCTTGGTTTAAGCATATTGTAAGCGCATCAGTGGCAGAGCTGTATTGTATCTTTTATGTACCTGTACGCATTATTACATTGTTGTTTTATTCTGTTGTAAGGATATTCGTGAGTTGATTTTTCTTTTCTATTTTTCTTTTGATATTAATTTGACTTAGTAAATAAATTGTTTTAAAATTGGTATCGTCTGAAGGGTTGTTTTATTAAATAAATTATTTTAATTTTTATTAAGTAAGTTAGCTACAAATAATTAATATTGTTTGTTATTTATTACAACCTCTTTAACGAGACCACTTAATTTAAATTTAATACTACAGGAGGTCTGTAATAGTGTGTCTGATGGTTGTCAAATTGAAGGAATGGGTGTGTCTGATGGTTGTCAAATTGAAGGAATGGGTGTGTCTGATGGTTGTCAAATTGAAGGAATGGGTGTGTCTGATGGTTGTCAAATTGAAGGAATGTGTGTGTCTGATGGTTGTCAAATTGAAGGAATGGGTGTGTCTGATGGTTGTCAAATTGAAGGAATGGGTGTGTCTGATGGTTGTCAAATTGAAGGAATGGGTGTGTCTGATGGTTGTCAAATTGAAGGAATGGGTGTGTCTGATGGTTCTCAAATTGAAGGAATGGCTGTGTCTGATGGTTGTCAAATTGAAGGAATGGGTGTGTCTGATGGTTGTCAAATTGAAGGAATGGGTGTGTCTGATGGTTGTCAAATTGAAGGAATGGGTGTGTCTGATAGTTCTCAAATTGAAGGAATGGGTGTGTCTGATGGTTGTCAAATTGAAGGAATGGGTGTGTCTGATGGTTGTCAAATTGAAGGAATGGGTGTGTCTGATGGTTGTCAAATTGAAGGAATGGCTGTGTCTGATGGTTGTCAAATTGAAGGAATGGGTGTGTCTGATGGTTGTCAAATTGAAGGAATGGCTGTGTCTGATGGTTGTCAAATTGAAGGAATGGCTGTGTCTGATGGTTGTCAAATTGAAGGAATGGGTGTTTCTGATGGTTGTCAAATTGAAGGAATGGCTGTGTCTGATGGTTGTCAAATTGAAGGAATGGGTGTGTCTGATGGTTGTCAAATTGAATTAATGGCTGTATGATGGTTGTCAAATTGATGGAATGGGTGTGTCTGATGGTTGTCAAATTGAAGGAATGGGTGTGTCTGATGGTTGTCAAATTGAAGGAATGGGTGTGTCTGATGGTTGTCAAATTGATGGAATGGGTGTGTCTGATGGTTGTCAAATTGAAGGAATGGGTGTGTCTGATGGTTGTCAAATTGAAGGAATGGCTGTCTGATGGTTGTCAAATTGATGGAATGGGTGTGTCTGATGGTTGTCAAATTGAAGGAATGGGTGTGTCTGATGGTTGTCAAATTGAAGGAATGGGTGTGTCTGATGGTTGTCAAATTGATGGAATGGGTGTGTCTGATGGTTGTCAAATTGAAGGAATGGGTGTGTCTGATGGTTGTCAAATTGAAGGAATGGCTGTCTGATGGTTGTCAAATTGATGGAATGGGTGTGTCTGATGGTTGTCAAATTGAAGGAATGGGTGTGTCTGATGGTTGTCAAATTGAAGGAATGGCTGTGTCTGATGGTTGTCAAATTGAAGGAATGGGTGTGTCTGATGGTTGTCAAATTGAAGGAATGGCTGTGTCTGATGGTTGTCAAATTGAAGGAATGGCTGTGTCTGATGGTTGTCAAATTGAAGGAATGGCTGTGTCTGATGGTTGTCAAATTGAAGGAATGGGTGTGTCTGATGGTTGTCAAATTGAAGGAATGGCTGTGTCTGATGGTTGTCAAATTGAAGGAATGGGTGTGTCTGATGGTTGTCAAATTGAAGGAATGGGTGTGTCTGATGGTTGTCAAATTGATGGAATGGGTGTGTCTGATGGTTGTCAAATTGAAGGAATGGGTGTGTCTGATGGTTGTCAAATTGAAGGAATGGCTGTGTCTGATGGTTGTCAAATTGAAGGAATGGGTGTGTCTGATGGTTGTCAAATTGAAGGAATGGGTGTGTCTGATGGTTGTCAAAGTGAAAGAATGGGTGTGTCTGATGGTTGTCAAATTGAAGGAATGGCTGTCTGATGGTTGTCAAATTGAAGGAATGGGTGTGTCTGATGGTTGTCAAATTGAAAGAATGGGTGTGTCTGATGGTTGTCAAATTGAAGGAATGGGTGTGTCTGATGGTTGTCAAATTGAAGGAATGGGTGTGTCTGATGGTTGTCAAATTGAAAGAATGGGTGTGTCTGATGGTTGTCAAATTGAAGGAATGGATGTGTCTGATGGTTGTCAAATTGAAAGAATGGGTGTGTCTGATGGTTGTCAAATTGAAGGAATGGGTGTGTCTGATGGTTGTCAATATGAAGGAATGGGTGTGTCTGATGGTTGTCAAATTGAAGGAATGGGTGTGTCTGATGGTTGTCAAATTGAAGGAATGGGTGTGTCTGATGGTTGTCAAATTGAAGGAATTGGTGTGTCTGATGGTTGTCAAATTGAAGGAATGGGTGTGTCTGATGGTTGTCAAATTGAAGGAATGGCTGTGTCTGATGGTTGTCAAATTGAAAATGTCAAATCATATTTAGTGTAGTGATAAAGTGATTGTTGTAGTGATTGTGGCAGTGACATAGTGAGTGTAACAGTGATTGTTGTACTATAATTATTGTGGCAGTGATGTAGTGGTTGTTGTAATATAATTTAATGATTGTGGCAGTAACGTAGTGAGCGTAACAGTGATTGTTGTAATATAATGATTGTGGCAGTGATTGTTTTAATATAATTTATAATTATTGTGGCAGTAATGTAGTGGTTGTTATAATATATTTTAATGATTGTGGCAGTGATATGAGTGTGGCAATGTATTGATTGTGGCATTGATGTAATAATTGTGGTTGTGACAGGGACTTAAGTGATTGTGGCAATATCAATATTGTAATCATTGGGGTAATATAGCAATTATATCAATGATGAAGTAATTGTAGTCATATAGTGATTGTGCCAATATTGCAATGATTGAGGTAATATAAAGATTGCGGCTGCAATTAAATCACTGATTGTGTCTGTGAAGTAATGTGGTAATTTAGTGATTGTGGCAGTGATGCGACGAGTGCAGTAATTCAGTGGTTGTAGCAGCGGTGTATCGAATGTGATTCTCCAAAGTTGTGATCATCTTGTTGGACACTGACCGATGACCCAAATGCTGACTTATGGTGCCATTAAGCAGACCTGGAGGGGAGTTCTATCCATGCAGACAAAAAAGCAGACAATTCATTAGGAGAAGAGCATTACACTAATTACAGTTGTTTAAAAGATCCCATTATCACCAACACCGACTGTAACATTAAAAGTGAAAATAAAAAATAAAGAAACATGTACAAATGTCAATTCGAAAAGCATCTCAGATACAAAATTTTCAATATAAAGTTTATTTATTAAAAAGAACACATTATCAGCCACAATTGTGAGCCGTATACCACGGACACTTTCGCACTTCATCCACTCAGTCTCATCTCACATCTTCACTTAATGCACCTGTAGCTCATTTACGCAAACAGAACGAACCAAATGGTGTATCAAAAGATATAATAAATGTTTAAGTATGTACACGTAGTCTTCCATTTCATAGCCATGATATATTATATATACCAATATGTATAATATATACACATTATATCAAACTAAAACAGAAAGAAAGGAAAAGAAAAGTACAATATGAAGGAAACAAAAATAAATTAGGAAATTACTGGCAATTCAGCCTTCAACTAAATGACATGAAGCTGGTGCTGCAACAGCACCAATTGATGTCGGCTAACAGATGTCAAATGACACATTAAAAAAAAGAACAACTCCCATTTATTGATCCCTTTGAACAGAATACAGAAAAAAAATAAAGTGCTTAAACAAAAAAAATTGATCCTTTTAAATTGACCACCATGCTCCAATAAAATAGTAAGCATGTGTATATTAGTTTCATTTCACCCGCAAATATTCTTTAACAGTACCGGTATTGACCAAGTCTTTTAAATTCTCAGAAGAAAAAAACGAACAAGTCTCATTTTAAATACCAAAAATTTAAAAAAAAAGAACATTTTCAAATTTTTTTTTTTTTGCTTCATTTTTTTTTTTATGTATATGTACAATGAGCAGTTTATTAAAAAGAAAAAAAAAAGAAACTTGGAATGGTACAAAAATCTGGCATATTGTCATAAAAACAAAGTGACCCAAGAAATTAAACCAGAATCAAACCAGCTGTCCCACTGATGCGAAATCTACCCATCATGCCAATCATCAAGTCTCCATAAGTGACTTAAAAGTCCAGTAACTCTTAACAGAAGTGTGTGCCATTGACTGGGTTTTGATTTTTAAATTATTTTTTTTTTTGCTGCTTTTTTTAAATTAGAATAAAGAACTTTAGTGAACAAACAAAAAATATTTCAGACATTTTATCATCACCTGTGAAAGTTAGTAAAACTGAACTTTGATTTATTAATATAGGTCAGTGTCATATGTAACTGGTAATTCTGTGTTCATTTTCTTTCTTGTATAACAGATTAATCTACTGCACGGAATAGACAAGAACATGTAAAAAAAAAATTTGAAACATTGGTAAACTATGATTTAGTAGACATTAATCATCATGGATTATTTCTCCGACAGTCTTAATTTTGATTAATATTTGTTTGTGTTTTAAAATTTCTACGTAAACTTTTTATTCATACTGTTGAAATTACATGAAATTTATACATTTTTTGTGTTTAGATCTGTGATTTAACCCTTCCCGTGCCGAACTAATTCTATCTATGCTGCCTTCAGTTCCGCTATATACGCGCCCGGGACTGTAAGGGTTAAGATTTCTTATCCTATCTGGCAGTGATGTATATCTTTTTATCCACTGTTCATTTCGTGTATACTAGACCTCCATACATTTTCCCATATAATCATCATCTTGAGTTGAGATACATAAGTACATCGGTAATGTGTTTTTTTTCCTAAATTACCTCCCCATGCAACAGTTACACATTTATAGCATGGGAAGTAACTCCTGGTCAAGCTAGAATGTCCAGTCATCCAGCATTGACACATCACTCATTTTTCTTGTGAAATCATCCTCCTCAGCAGTAAGTTCTAGAAAACAATTAGGGGAACATTAGGACTACTTTTTTTAAATATTAAAAAAAACACTATTTCAATTTTAAGATTTACCATGTTCAAATAACAAATATCCTGCTTAGAATCCTTTCTTAAAAAAAAAACCTCTTTACTCTCAGCAGCTAATGTGATGTACATCTTGTACCCATCAGAGCTAGGGTGAACCCAGGGTCACCCTCCACACCTAGGTAAAATTTCTGTCATTTTTGCTATCATTCGAAACTGAAACCTTAATACTGACAATTTGAATCCAGCATGGCCCTTTTTAAATACTTTGATCAAAGACAAGCCCAGCTTCAACTAGGGTTGGAGGCTGGGTGTTAGTAACCGGTGTAAACGTTGATGGGAATAAAGATCACCCCCCACCACCATCTGAAGCAAACATATCTATGAAACAAACAAATCTTCAACTAATGGTTACACTTTGTATTGACAAGTCTTAAATATTATGCCTGCATAAAGGGGCGAAGTGTACAACATTTCCGGTCCAATTTGTTCATTTGATAAAAAAACATATCTGTGTGCTGCGTTACTGGTTGTACGAAAAGATGTAGGGGATTAAATTTTATTTCATTTCCAAAAAGTGTTGCCAAAAGAAAATGATGCATTGTGAATGTCAGACATGAAGAATCTCAAATTTATTGCTTAATGAAAAAGAATTTTCGTTTTATGTTTTTATGAATCTACGCATTGTGTTTTATAATAACCAAGGACGCAACTCTTGACTAATTAATTTTATAAACAATGCTAAATTTAACTTAACGTGACTAGCACTTTGAATATTCATTATTGCCTAATCACTTTTGATGTTAAAAACTGAATCCTCTTAACTAATCTTGTAGCCATTGAATATTATCTCGATGGCCAGTTCTGGTCTTTTAGAGTCGAGGCTGAAATCAATTGTCAAACACCAACAAAAGCATGCTTTTTTTGTTTACGGAAATGCCTAAAGCATACCTGGGTACCTTAAATTTTTCATAAGAGTATTTTCATTGGCTGGCAAGAGTATTTTGAGACTGTTGACCAGATTTTGTCGTGTCGCGGATTTTTATAACTTTTGCCTAATTTAGGTCTCAAAATTATGACAAAAATATTGTCACTTAATTAGGCCTACTATTAGGCCTACACACAAAGATATTATTTGTAACTGATTTAAAACTAATGAGATAAAGCTTATTTAAATTATGATACTTCTATTTTTTAACTTAATATTATTATAATTGTGCAGATTTTTTTTTACTCTTTTTATTTTAATCAGTGTTTTAATTTTAGGCTAAGGCCAATGTCAATGACCAATAAATCTCATGAAATAGTTTATCTCAATTCTCAGGCCTGAGATAGGCTACCTTAATTAATTAAGGGTAACTTTAAAAAAAAAAAAATCTGTTATGTGCCTTAAATCCCAATAATTTTGAACGACTAACACTAACAGTAACAGCAAAAAAAAAACTTCACATCTTATATATTTTAATATATATAGCCCTATATAGTTCAGTGATATGAATTTAGCCTACATTAGTCAAAGTCAAATAGCTACTAACATGTCCGATATTGTAAGGAAAAAACAACAAGCTCGCATATCCGCAATTATTATTTATTTTGTTTACAAATAGCCTACAATCGCCGAATTCGGACATAAGCGAGAGCGAAAAAAAGGATATCATGTCAACTTCAAGGTTGCCGCGCCGTGAAACATAGGCCTAACAATGTATGCGTAGGGCCTATACTCCTATAGTATTATAGTCTATAGCGAGCTCAGTGTTCTAGAAAAACAAGTTTAGTGACGATCTAAGTTGCTTTCGTTTTAGTAGGCCTAGGCTGATAAACAAAAGTTTTATTGTAATGAAAACAAGGAGTTTTAATCTCTCCATTAGTAAAATAAAACGTCGAGAATTTAAAAGAAAGCCGCGAGTAACGCTTGATGTGACGTATGACCGTATGACCTAACCTAAAAACTAATAATTCGCGTGAAGTAGCCGTATTACCGATTGCCGTGTCAGACCATAAAAAGTAGGCTTCTTGTAGATTTATATATAGTCTATGTCACTACCGGGTCAAATAGACCTAAGCTACATTACGGGATTGCGATAAAAAAAAGTTTTTAAAACTAAGGAGGCACTGGTAACCACTGACTGGTAGGCCTATAAAAAAATACCGGGCGACCAAAACAATAGCTAGGGAAACCCTGACTAAAAATAAATATAGAATCACGCATGCGCGGATCCTTTGTTGTCTTCTTTATATTGTTTCGCCTTTTAAGTTTTATGAACGAAAAAAGTTGATAATATAATTTGTTAAGTCCAAAAAAGTCCGATTTCGGTGCAACGAGATCTACTCGAAATTACGAATTTAGCTTTAAGGCGATTAGCCGGCGGGAATGTTTTCAAAAATTCAATTGGCCGGCCATAAAAAAAGAAAAATTTGGAAAAAAAAAAAAAAATTTTTAAATTAAATTTTTGCTGCACGTATTTTTTTTTTATTGGCCGTATCGCCGTACTGGGGGTGTCAAAAGCGTACTAATACGTCGAAATACGGACAGGTACCCAGGTATGCTAAAGTTCATGATCTCTTCCATTTGAAACGGTCAGTGTCGGTCAGGCCTCATAAAGACTTGTCAATAGCCTTACCCAGATGCGAGTGCTTTGCCCAATAGTCATTTGATGAACAATGTCTCAACCAACTAGTAAACTCAGCGCT
The DNA here is from genome assembly GCA_949126835.1 of Anisus vortex. Taxonomy (NCBI): domain Eukaryota; kingdom Metazoa; phylum Mollusca; class Gastropoda; family Planorbidae; genus Anisus; species Anisus vortex. The sequence goes on from OX421500.1 coordinate 5,134,197, forward strand.
GTGAGCAGAGTAAAATTATTCTAAACTAAGGGTGCAACCTATTCACCGGTGCGGCCTATACACGAGTATAATCAGTATTTTGATATAAAATCTTTTTAAAGAATGCTCAAACTCTGGCAAAATGTCATGATATCTTCTCTCTCACCTCGGGGTACTTTGGCAATGTCAGTCAATGGGGCAACAGGCTGCAACAAGGTGGGCAATGATGCAGAGGATCTGTTTTTGATACTTTTGAACACTGGGAAATTCAACAGCTGGGTGGCAGTCGGTCTATACGTTTCAAGAAAAAATAATTGTTTGTTAACTATGTTGTTTTTTTGTTATCATATCATTATAAAAAACTTGTCTTTACGACTGAATGACTTGTTTTACGACTATTTTATTCAGAGGTCATAGCCTAATGAAAAGTAACATTAATTAAGCTATAAAATTATTGTAATTCAGCAAACAATACATGTACTTGATTTCTTTGAATCTATTTCATTCGCCCCAAGATTATAAACTTTTGGCTAAGCATAAGTAATGTATCTATCGGACCAAATTGATCGTACTAAGGGATGTGTGGCCAGCACAATGTCGAGCCACCATTACTTTACCCCAACTAATGTCAGGTACCTATCAGAGCTGGGAAGACTCAGTGACACCCTCAAGTCAAGGGAAAAATCCTAGCCTTCACCAGGATTCGAACCCAGGACCTTCATATGCCAGTCGAATACACTGCCTACCGTGCCCCATCAGTAAAGTATCAAATAAGGTAAATGACACTTGCATCAAATAAGGTAAATGACAACTATAAGAACTAATGACAGTTCCTTTTACATTTACAGACTTTACTTTAACAAAGTGTTTATTATTTTGTTCCTTTAGAAAATATATATATATATATATAAACGGTATGGATTTTTATCCAAATTCACCTTTTGAACACGTCGAATTCTAGACAATCGGAGGTAAAATCGTGCAGACTCTGCTGGAATGTCCTCTTGAAGAAAATGGCGTCAGCCCGCTCCTGTGACGAGCCGGCTTGGTCTTCATTGCCGTCTTGACACATGGAACAAAATACCCAGACTTTTTATATTCCTGAACAAATACCTTCCGAGAGAATTGTCTTAACAACCTTCACGTCCAAACTAAACCTGCATAAGTAGGCTACATATTTTATTATCAAGGAGCTTAATACCATCTGTCAACATAAACTCATTCTAAATAAAATTTTGCCTTAACAAAATATTCAGTGATTCTTTTCTGAAAGGGTTACTTAAATGTCTTACTGCACAATCAGAAAAACAAAGACTATGATTTTAACTTGAGCATAAGGTCCATGAAGGAAAAAATGAGTACCAAAAAATATTGCAAATCTTGAAATAAAAGTACACAAATATTTTTCTCTACAGCAGCTATAGAAGCATGACGAGACGTTAACCCTTCCCGTACCGACCCACTTCTATCTATGCTGCCTTCAGTTCCGCTATATACGCGCCCGGGACTGTAAGGGTTAATAACATGTGAAAGAAAAGGAAATAGCTTTACAAATATGAAGAAAGTGAGAGCTCAATAATAAATACCAAGATTTGTTTATAAAAACATGACCATTTTAAAGGTTAACTCAAATTGTGGGGGTGGGGAGGTCATTGGCTGCATATTTTTATAACAAAATTATTTTTATCATATTGGACCGCAATATTATTTGAATAATATACAGGGTTCGTACAGAAAAAGTGCCTCGAAATTCCAGGAGTGTTTTTCAGGAGTAAATTTGTTGAAAAGCCAATGTGAGCTCTCTAAGAAAAACCGACCTCGCCACACATTTTTTGTTTTGTTTTACGACATTACAGATACTTATATACAGACATGCCTACCCCTAAGGACTAAAAAGAGGAACAATCTTGATGAAAAAGAGGATTTTTCATCAAAAAAGCGGAACACTCTTTATCTGACAATCTTTTATAACAAAAAAAAAAAAAAAAAAAAAAAAAAAAAAAAATAATCTAGTCTAGGCCTATTATTAGATTTAAAATGTAGGTAGGCTTACGTTTCACAGACAATTCGCAATGGATCTAGATCTAGTAGGCCTACAAAGAACATTAAATTCACATTGGCTGAATAAACTCCTCTGAATATTCCTTCCAATAACACTGAATTAGTTCTTTTACAATTTGAACAAGTCATATTTAAACTTTCTGAGCCAGGACGTTTAGACATTTTCACAATCTTAGCAATACAGTAAAGGAAAAGAATATTAATTGCCAAACACGAGTAATACCGCAAAAAACGTTAGAAAAGCCCACAATATCTCTTTTAATAAACCCAGAAAACCCAAGTAATGATAATTATAGCATTGCGACTTTTTTGTGCCTTTGTTTTATCAACCTAGACACGGACTATATTTCAACCCATGAAAAACCCAAACTTTCCAATTTGGCGTAACAAAACTAGTAAAAAGCGTAACGGCGTAACAAAGTGTGTTTTTTAATCAAAAAGCGGAACAAATACGCCAAAAGCGGAACGGTAGGCATGTCTGTATATAGCCTACATCCCAAGTTTGGATAGAAAAAAAACAAGATCTAGTAAAAAAAAAAGAACCATGGAGTGGCATCACTGGCGTCATCAATGTTTGCGCACAAAAATAAAAAGTGGCAAAGAGGGTTAACTCCAATAAGGCTTTCTAGAAAAGTAAGTACAATCTAAGAGCAGTGATTACGATTTTTTTTTATTAATAATTAATCTCCCTAAAAAAATAAGGAGTTTTTAGTATTTTCCCAGGACAAAATGCAGTTTTTCCAGGAGTTATAAGGTCCTGGAACACAACTTTTTGTTTTCCAGGAGTTTCCAGGAGCTGTACGAACCCTGATATATTTAAAAAACAGATTTAACAGTATTGTAACATTGGTGGTTTGGCTATAAATAGTCACATTACCACTGAAAACATACATGGTTCTAACAAACATTAAATGTGGCTTTAACTACACTCTGAACTTTTCACTTCCTGCTTCATTATTGTCAGTTTTGGAGATTTTTTTTATGATAAAACAGGTTTTATCAAATACCCAGAATGAGGGGAAAAGGTATATGATAAAACCAGAAGGGTTGTCAAGTCTGAAACAATGTTAATTAATCAACAGGTTATAAGGAGTGGAAGAGTTCACCATTTCTGGGGGTGTCAGGATTAAACTCATTGATTGTATAAGGGAGATGTTTACAGCTTTTCTTTCTTTCACTACTGAATGCCATCTACAGCTAGTTAGGCAGACCCAATGAGAATAATACCATCAGCTCTTGGATTTGAACCCATTCCCTAGGGGTTGGCAGTAATCCTCTTAAGAATCATTGAGAGTTCCAAGCTGTTACAAACACTACTTTGATGCACACTAAAAGCAGGATTATCATCACTTTCACACTAGCGTTCAATAACCCTTTACCAAAAAATAACATATTTACATAACTGTCCAGTTCACCAAGGGAGATAAATTATAAAAAAAAACACTTTTTATAACGTCGCTGCTATTGAATTAACTTTTCCTACCATCATCAATAACAAAATCTCCCACAGTCGTAGAATCAGCTAATTTAGGTTTTGTTCCGTTCAGTTTTTCCATTAACATCTGAGGATGAAATAAATCAAGTCAAAGGGTAAACAAAATAGATATTATTACTGAAAAATATTTACCAAAAACAGCAAATCTTACCTTGTCTTTAATTAGGTTCAACTTTCTTTTACAATTTAAATATATAGGTCAGGTTAATTAACCCCAGGTAAAGTATTGTTATTTCTTTAAGAGACAGGAGTAGAGAGAGAAACAAGGAAGATTTGTTCTCAAGACTAAAAATGCATGCAGTTTGATTTTTTTTAAAATTCCTTAGCATTCTTGTTACTAGATAAATAAAGTAAAGCACCCTTTGGACCAAACTGATCATAGGGCTGTTGGAGCAGCGTTCACTAGTTTTTGTGGCCTAGAGGATGTGTGTCCAGCACAATGCCCCATCCGCCTTTACTTTACCAGGGTTCCTGCACCAAACTCAAATCAAAATTTCAGGAGGTTTTCAGGAGTTTTTCAGGAGAAAATCTAAAATATCAGGAGGCGCGGCAAAACCGAATTCACTACATCACTAAACAATGACTCAGATATAAATAAAATTAAATAAAATATTTTTAAGGGCATTACAATGTGGAAGCTAAATATGTACCATTAACCTATGTTCATTATATAGAGTCCTTTAACTGTCTTTAGAAATCTAATAATTTTTTTTTTAAAGTACAAATAAAAGAAATTTGGTTTATGAAAATAAAACGCGGGGGGGGGGGAGGTAGAGAATGGAAATATAGTGTCCTATATAAGGGCATCTGTAACATATAGAGTGTTACATTAACAAGTATAGAAAAAATATTTATATGGGCCTACATTGGAAAGTGAAAAGTATATAGAAAGCTTACAGATTTGCAAGTTAAAAAAAACTATCACTATGACAAGAAAAAAACTGCTATTGTAAAGGACATGTAGATAACATTTAAAAGTTACTAAATATTCACCCTAATTTGGAAACTTTCCTTAAAAAAAATGGTTTCAATCATGCATAAAAGGCAAACACAGCGCTTCACTTATTTAAAACAACCGATCAATACAGCCATTAGTCATTAGGCAAAGTATTGTATCTGTTTCTACATCTAAATCACTGTCCATACTCACGTTCCTATCCCTATAGTAGGCTAACACTATAGTGGGTAGACACAAAAAAAAAAGTCTTTTGAAGTAGGCCTGACTATGCTTTCTAGACAGAACGGCGCCGGTTTTGATGACGCGGTTTTGATGACGCGCTATACAAGTGCCCTAACCTAATTACCATTAACATTGTTTGTAATGATTTCTAGTCAGATATATTTAGCATTGAGTGCATTTCATCAATGTATTGGTGAATAAAATGACTTAGATCTAGACTTCTAGATTAGGCCCAGTGTTTAGACTGATAAACTGATAGACCTAGGGCCACATCGGCTATGCCGCTAGGCCTATGCCTAGACCCAAAATCGTCTGCCTACATTTCCCACATTGATAAAAAAAAACACATTGTAGGCCTACCCATACGATATAATAATTAGTAAAACCATGTAGGGCCTACACCTTTAAAAAGTTGATAATGATATCGGCGCCAATCGGCGTAGGCCTACATCGCGAACAACTCCTCTAGTAGGGCTAGCTAAATAGGCCTACTGGAATTTTTACCATAATATGATATAAGATAGTGTCTTAAACGTCATCGTTTTCTTTTTAACTAATAAAAAGACCTATCTCTGTGTATTTTGATATAAATATATTTCAAAATAAATCAATTTGGCAAAATATGTCGGTTCGCTGACCCCAAGTAAGCTTAGACTAGTAGGCGCCGCGCGTAGCGTAATCAGACATTCTCAACATTGATCGCGAAAATAGGCACCTAACTGTCTAGTTCTGGTAATTACCCGCGCCGGTCGGCAAATTTGTCGCCTCCAGAGACCCGCGTCCTCTATGAACAACTGTAAAGCAAAAAAAATAACATTCCTCGCACGAGTTCGCTCGGGTCGACTCGCGCGTGCGATTTTCCGAAACACGCCGCCTCTATAAACGCTATCTTAGTCCTTATCATTATCTAATCTAGCAGACAACAAACTGTGGGAGAGGGAGCGAAAGAGGAGGAAGAGCTGTATGTATACCATCTTTACCGTCACAAAGCGAGAAGGGATAGGCTTGGCGTAGCAAGCATTATAAGCGAACAAGCGGCTGTTGAAATAGAACACGTGTTGGATAAGGAAAAAATAGGGGGGTCAGCTCAATTTTTCAGGACATTTCAGGAGATTATTTCAAATTTCAGGAGGTTTTCAGGAATTTTTGCACTTTTTGGCAATTTCAGGAGGATTTCAGGACATCCTGAAATTTCAGGAGGCCGCGGGAACCCTGCTTTACCCCAACTAATGTCAGGTACCCATCAGAGCTGGGTAGACTCAGGGACACCCTCAGGACCTGAAAAAAAATCCTAGCCTTCACCAGGATTCGAACCCAGGAACGTCGGATTGTCAGTCGAGCGTGCAAAGGTTTCTATTAACCTTATCCTTTGAGACGTACACTCGAATTTGTGCGGACCTTGACTATGTTATAGCTACGGCTGTAACAACAACTTCTGTCTACAAAGGTGTGCAGAGAGAAGTCAAATATTATTACCCTGCCTTATTCTTAATTGTTTTTTTTTTGTCTTACAAACCTTTAAATTAACCCTTACAGTCCCGGGCGTGTATTATTCCATCAACCTACTTCTTTTCCTCAGTCCCAGTCATGTATATTGTCATCAAAATATGAAATTCCCTGGACTTACATGTTGATGAAACTTTTTCTTATGAATCAATATTACGAATGAATACAATTATTTTATGAATTAAATTATTCTAATAAGGTAGGGTAAGTTATTACGTTGATAGCAATTTACTCTTTATGTGTTATTATCAATTTTTACCAACAAAAAAGTTATAAAATAATTTTGGAACCTTATTGATGTCTCAGCAATTCTGAAATAAAGTCTGGGCCGTGGGAATAATTAGTAAAATAATGGCCGGGACTGAAGGTATACAAAGCAGAAAAGTAGGTCAGTACATGAAGGGTTAATAAAAATTAGTTCAAAGCTGTAACAATACAATCAAATCTAGCAAGGGGAAGCGACTGCATTTGAAAGCTGGCAGAGAGGTTTAGTAATATAGATGGTGGTATAAGTAATAAAAACTTGAGTTACCTGAGTGGCGAGCATATCAGAAAATGGTGACTGGCCGTTGGCTAGCTCACAAGTCAAGATACCTATACTGTAAATGTCAGATTTGGAATTGTAGCCCGCCAAGTTCTGGAAAGACAATACAAGAAACTCTTTTACAGTTTGTCAAATCTTAGAAAATTAAATGGCAGAAATGAAACATCCAAATATTGAAATTCAAAATAAAACTTTTGATCACATTATTCACCAAAAAAGGCTTAAATCTTTTTTTTAAACGCTCTCTTTTCTAAATTTTAATTGACTTCAATTTTGGTACTGATGTCTGCCAAACTGTTTTCTCACTAGATGCAAAAGAATGTGAAAAAAAGCATCCTGTGTCATTTTTTGAGATGATGGTTATTTTAACATTGAATGCCTTAATTTATACCTATGAAATTTTAAAACAATAATTTTTTTTAGAAATTACTTAAAGATGTGTTTTTATGCAACTTTTTCATAAAATCAAGCAAAATGTCTTCTGGTGATAAAATTGTAGAAAAATCTACAAAATGTTATTTTATATATTTAAATTTTTATTAGTCTGTGTATTGGCTCATTATTAGTGCAATAGTCAAATTAATGGTGATTGGTTAATGTTTATTCATCCGGTTAATATTTACCTATCTAATGCAATGCTACAATGTAGAAAATTGGTTTTGCTTTCTTTTTCTCATAAACAACTTTTCTTAATTATACTTTTGCAATTTTTAATCACTGATTGACCTTCTAATTTGATTTTAGATCCATTCTTTGCCAATTTACAGATAAATGAATTAGCTTCCATAAAACACTAAAAACTAAATATCTAATTTTGCCTACCTTAGTACCATTACAGATTAGGTTTAATGTACTAGCTATTGCTAAGAAATCTGAGCACAAATATAAATGTAGAAACTGTTTAGGTGGTGAAACTAACAAAAAATTACCTGCTGCAATAACTCTGGACTGAAACTGTGAAGACACTCCACAGACCGGATGGGGAAATCGTGAACCTTGCGCAACTTTTTTCCATTCTGAATCGTGCTATAAGAGTTGTGCAGCCCAGACAGGCACACCTGGCCATTCTTTGATATCAACACATGACTTGCTTTTATACCCCTGCAATGTGTATTGTATACAGAATGATGATTGAACTCTGCCACAACATGTTTTATCTCCATAAATATAAAACCTCAACATGATGGAGATTTTAAAATTCAAGATAAAGGAAAAGAAAATATTTTTTTGTAAGGACCTGCATTTAAAAACGTAAATATTTGTAAGCAAATAATTTTATAAAATAAAAAGTCTTTTTATCAAAGTTGCAAAAAAAAAATTAAAACTATAAAAACATTGACATGCAGGTAGGCTATGTAACATGGAGCAGGGTGGTCTCATGACTGTGTGTTCTGGTTGCCTTCTGAAGGTTTCAGGTTCAAATCTAGGTGAACGCCTTGTTTTTTCCCCACACGTATATAAGTAGTCCCTGAGTCTACCCAGCTTTTATGGATACCTGACATTAGTTGGGGGAAATTAAAGGTGGGCAAGCATGGGCTGGCTACACAATCCCTGAACATGCTTTGGCCACAGCAACCTTGCAGAGTACGACACGAGAAGGGAGAGTAAAGGGTGACTAAGAAAAGACCAGAGATCAACAGTTTGGAATTGACATGTAAGACTCTGACCGATACCACGAGTTTAAGGCGGAGAATTGTGAGGATCAGAGGAAGATAGTTTGCATGTCATCTGCAGATTTCCTGTGGTCCAAAAGACTAAGGGACACTTAGAACAGAAAATAAAAGACAAATTAACTATATTGCTTAAAAGTACCTGTTGGATCAAATCGATCCATAGTGTCGGTGAAGCAGCGTTCACCAGTTTCTGTAACCACGGCTAAGGTCAGGTACCCATCATAGCTGGTTAGACTCAGGGACACCCTCCAGACCCGGGAAAAAAAATCCTAGCCTGCACCAGGATTTGAACCCAGTACCTTCGATAATGTCACTATTATAGAAAGAACGCATGTTGTTAGATGAGGAATAAGAAAGGTGTGCATGTTATTATTATGTACGAGATCGCACTATGGTATGAAAGGGAAGTACGCATGTTGGATGAATGATATAGCAACGCTGACTCCTAGATACAGGGGAGTTGGTTTTGTGACTGCTCATAAACAAGTCGTGTATCAGACTTCGTCCAAGTTTGGACTAGTGACAGTCAAGAACAGAAAGTATTGTTGTGATGAACCAGTGTATACTATGTTGCAGCGACTAAATGATTTAAGAATCTATGTATTGAATTGAGGAGCCTTCGTTTATATGATTTTATGAATTAACTGTGTGTCTTAGTCCTGTGACAGATAACAATACCTGTGAATTATTCCCCTATGGTGAGTATATTCTACAGCAAGCAGCACATCCCTCAATATAAATATAATGGCCTGTTCAGGTAACCCAGAGTTGAAGTAAGCATGGATCAAATCTCTACATGAACCTGTTAAAGTAATCATTCAAAACATGAACAACAAACTTAGTCATACAGTTTTTCATAGGAAGTTAATTCTGAGAACAAACTGGTTGTATGTTTTCACATATTTACCCCAGGCTCTCATCTTTGTAACAAATAAATGCATTCTCAATTTTACATCCTTGATAAAGCCTGCTTAACCAAATCAATCATTCAAGTCATCAAGCAAATTATATCACATCTAAGCAAAGAAATTGAATTGTATGAAAACAATTCCATTCAGTCGAATTGACAACAAATAACAAAGTACAGTGAGGTCCTAAGTTTCAGTCAGTATACATTTCTATAAAACATTCCTTTGGGAGTCACTAATATTTTTTTTAACATGGGAAATTGAGTGGCCAATAGGAAATGGACACAGAGACAGGTTCATTAGAACTACTCAATGGAAGCACATGGATTCACCAGAGAGATCATTTCGCCTTTTAGGGTATCTAGACTTTATATATATATATATATATATGTTTGTATGTTAGTGTTTTTTATTGCATGATAACTGTATTATCTATCTCTGATACTGATACTAAGTGTTATACAAATTAAATGCTTGATATTTGGGTAGGGGCCTGGATGACATGTCGATGTTGGGTGTGTTGGCTAGGATTTTAATTTTCTTTCTACAGTACCGTATCTTTTTTTTTCTAATGTACATATCTAGATTCTAAAACTATCACAAAAAGCATTCATAAATTGACTTTGTTAAACAAACAGCTAATTAATTTGTTAAAGCTGAGAATTTCAATTCTCACACATTACTCTTTCTTATCAACTAAAATATTTTAAGTTCTATTCCCTTCAGTAATGAATGTGTCAGTAATGGGCTTGTGTGCAAGTGGTTGGACGAGTGAGAAACATATGTTGGTGGGCAAGAAGAAAAAAAATTAAATGCCTACCGAACGCCATGAGCGGCATAACAGTCCAGAGTTCTTGCCCCGTGACAAAGCTGCAGTAAAATGGCAGCAGATTCGGGTGCGACAGCTGCTGCGTTAGAATTATCTCATGCTGAAAGAACAAACAGGCAAAAAAAAAACATTTGGGGGATTCATAGTTGTCAAGTAAAAGTTGATTTGTAACAGAAAAAAAGCAGCGAATCACAATGGGTATGTGTAAACTAAAAGTACATGACCGTGAAATAGCAGTAAGCTGGTAGTAATTCTAAAAATATAAAAGCACAAACTACACACCAAAAGTTACAATATGAAACATTTCTTCATTCCAGCAATATTCACAATTTAATTGTGTTAAAGAATGGAGTTTAAAACAGTGGGGTATCATGGGAAACATAGAAAAAAGGGCAACTAACTATTGTTAAATGAAACAGTTGGCCATCACCGTTTTGACTGTCAGGCACTACAGGACATACCAAATGACTACCTTCCCAATACATTGAATCTCTCTAACACTATATATTCAAACTATGAACAGATACAAAAAGTCTGCAATCCCATTACAATAGCCGCAGGCCAAAAGGCAGGTGCGCAGATGGCTGCTGAATCAGGATGATGATGATGATCTAACTATTGCTCCAACAAAGGGAAACAACAATGATAAATATTAAAAATCATAATATCACCTTATGCAATTTCACACACAACTGACCTGTATGTATGAGAGCTCCTTATCCCACAGTTCCACATTGATCTTCTTGACGGCTACAAGGGATTCTGAGGGCTTATGTTTTGCTAGGGATATTGTTGATGAACCATCGTGACCTTTGCCTGAGAAAATTGATGAAAGGAGAGGGGAGAGATTAGGAATCATTTAAATAAAAATCAGAAATCAGAAATGTTTGTTATCTGGCATACATAACACATGGGGCACAAGCGGACGCAAGGTTGACTGCCTTACGGAAGGTCCAGGGTTCAAATCCTGGTGAAGGCTAGGATTTGTTCCCAGCCTGGAATGGCATCCCTGAGTCTACCCAACTCTGATAGGTACCTGAAATTAGTTGGCTGTGCATTGTGCTGGCCACACGATTCCCTAGTATGCCATGGCCACAGAAATTTGGGAATGCTGCTTCAAGGGAACTATGGATCACTAGATCCGATGGAATTACTTTATTTATACAGAACACGATAGAAATGAAATTTTAATTTAAATGATAAACTTTCAGCTAATATTTATGCTGACATGGCTTAATGTGCACAAACATGAATTTATAAACATATATATTTATTGAATGGAAAGATACAATCATGGGGATGCATAGAAATGATCGGGACATAATTTTTTTTTCTTACGTAAGATATAAAAAATGTTTTGATATTGGCATAATCTTAATGATACAAAAAAAGTTTTTGTCGAAGCTTTTCAAGTTTCTAAGCAGGCTTTTGAGTCTCGGAGTCTTGAGATGGTGATGATTGATGGACTTGTAACTTGTGTAAAAAAAAATAAATAGGCCTATGAAATCTGTCAATTGTGTATTTATTTTCATACCCACTCCGATGTCTAATAAGAAAAAATTGATACATTATTTTCAATGTTGATCTTACCGATAACAACACAGAGTTCGTAATGTTGACATCCTGGTAGATATCTGATAACTTGCTGAGTGCTCATCTCACTTCTGGTGTACCTCTGGACACTTTTAGAGTTTCTCTTCAAGGAACACACAATATACATGTCAATGGTTAGTTAGCAGAAGTTTAAGGCCCAGATATTACCTCACATCTTATCTTAAATTTTGCAGACGCTCGTTCTATAAAGATTATTGCGTCCTACGCTCATCCGTGGTCTGAGTCTAGTCTTGCATTTTTTATTAGTGTTATAAATGATGTTAAGTTACTGCTTTTAGTGGTTTGTTCAGGTAACCCGTTCCATGCCCGGATGCGACTCTGGAAGAAAGAGTACTTGTATGCAGGGTGGCAAGGATCAGTCGGGGGCAGGGCTAGAACACAGACTGTTTTGTTGACAGTTCAGTGTACTAGCCGCAGGACCAGCAGCCATCCTCACAAACCAGGAAAACAAGTAACTTATCATTTAAGGCTCAAATCAAAATGCAAGACTAGACTCAAACCAAGGATTAGCGAATGACGCAATAATCTTCTATAAAGACGAAGCATCTGTAATATATAAGACAAGATATAAGTAAATATCAAACTTTTTTTATTACACAGAATCATAATACAGCTCTGAATTTTAACTTCTTCATGGCTAAAAGGATTTGAGAACTCCATTATGCTCCTTTACACATGTTTCTTACTATTTCTAAAAAAAATTTAACTCCCAATATTTACAAGAAAAGCTTTAGTTTTACATATCAAGCATATAAAGAAAAATGACCAGGGTTGGCGACAACATAGCTGCTTACCTGTTTGGTCACGCTTTTACTTCTCTTTGATTCTAAAGGTTTACTCTCAGATTGTATACTGGATGGTTGTTTTTCATTTGCTGCCCGAGCACAATTCTGCAAACCATAAAAAAAAGTTTACGCCTGTCGCTCATCTGATTAAACTGTTTTCGACAGCTCATATATTAATCAAAGCATATTTTCATAAATAAGAAAATGAGAGTTGTCAAATATAAAATCTATGTATAGCAGACTTATCGTAGACAAATTTTTATATTAATGAAATGAGAAACAAAAATTATTTTTTTTTAATGTGAATTTTCAGAAAAAAAATATATGAAAAGTTAATAGTATATTGTCTCTTTAACTAATCATATAAAGTTAACATCATATAAAGTTAACATGATATAAAGTTAACATGATATAAAGTTAACATCAAATAAAGTTAACATCATATAAAGTTAACATCATATAAAGTTATAAAGTTAACATCATATAAAGTTAACATTGTATAAAGTTAACACTCTGATATTTCTATTTATTAAAGTTAGAATAGAAATCTACATAGACCTTTATCTAACGATGTCAATGAACAAAAATGTGGTTACGCCAATAGGCCAAGTAAAAAAAAATGTAGGCTATCTAAATGTGTAAAATACTTTTTAAAATAATTATCAGGGTTCTTACTCTTTTCAGTAAATAAAATTCCAGACTTTTTTCAGACCTTTTTCAGACTTTCACCAAAAATTTCAGACTTTTAAAAAAAGAACAAGGTCCTTAATACACAAGTTGTATATAGACACTAAAAATAATTGCTAACTATAAAATTAAAAAGCAGAATAACGATACTGTATAAAAGCACCATTAAGCTTATCTCTTTCTTTCTATGGTGGTTTTGAATTACAGAAATTCTAAAACAAGTGCCATGAATACTGTTACTTAACATGAAGTAATAAACTCAGTAAAAATAATAAAAGCATATGAAATTATGTCCTACCAATTAAAACTAAAGAAAAAAATATAATAGTAATTATTTAACACAATTAGTTAAGCCAGCTATACTAAAGTTTCTATATTTATAGCTTCCATTTTTAGGCTATCTTAAAAAATAAACTTCAATAGATTAACGGTCAAGAAAGCACTATACCAGCGTACGTTAATAAGCCTACTGTAAGGTCACCGTTAGATCTAGATGTAGGCTCAATCGGGGAGACGAAAATCAAAGAAGGTGCAACCAGTAGAGTAGGTTAATTCTGAACTGCCACACTGGTGCATATAATTTCTCCCTATAGGCCCTATCTAGTAGGCCTAAAGTAAAGTGGTGGAAGAGGTCTGAACAAGATTAGGTGGGCCTGTAACCTGTAACTAACAATAGGTGATCTTCAGACATTTTAAATCCGCCCCCTCCGCATTTTCTTTAAAATGGATAGCCGTGTAGCTTACTTACAGGCAAAGACTAAAGCCTAATTGTCACTAAATGACTAGAACTTCAAGTAGAAGTGTAATCCTATCGGGAATTTTTTTCCTTATTTAGGCCTAATATGAACTTAAAATTATTTAGGCCTAAATGCTTCTGGTAAATTCGTAACGATTTTATATTTAGCCAATTTATGTCTAAAACATAAATCTAATCAGATATTTTCAGCATTGTGCACATTTCATCTTCATCAATTTATCGGGATAATAAAATGACTTGGTTTTGTCATAAGTCTGATTAGACCCACGCCCGCCGACGTCGGCTACATAGCGGCTTAAATTTGAACCAAAATTGTCCGCGAAAAACATGCATGTGCCACTAAAAAAAAATAATTCCATTACAATATTATGTTCAGCTCATCGTCTACCGCATTTTCTAATTAGGCCTACTGTTTTAAAATTGTACGCATAATTGATAAAACGACGTACTGCGGACATCGCAAACGGCTCGTCTCGTAGTGCTAAGCATGAACCAGGCTAAATGCTGGAATTATTACTAGGCCTTCCTACATTATATAAAATAGTTTATTAAATGTCACCATTTTCTTTTTTAACTAATAAAAAATGGCCTTTTTCTGTGCATTTTGATCAAGGGCATAAATATATTCCAAAATAAATTAAATCAGCAAAATGTGTCGGGACTCCACGTAGCCTAGACTATTGGCGCCATAGAGTAGCCTAAGCAGGCATTTTACATAATGGTCGCAAAAAAAGAGAATATGATCATGGAAGAATTGAAAATGTATAGTTAAGGCCTAAAGCCTATCTTAAATATAGGCCTAAGCTTGTAGTAATTTAAGATAACGAACGAAATTTTTTTTTTTACATAGACCGTGTTTAACCAAGACCACCGTAAGTACAGGCCTGTACTCTGATACCCGTCAAGATTGTGACGTCACGACTAAGGGGCTATTGCCTGCTGTACCAAGACCACCGTAAGTATTTACGATGGTCTTGGTTTAGCAGACCGGGTCCGGTGATTAACTGAAATATTTTTTCACATCCGATCGGTTGATCGTCAAATTTTATGACATTTTAGGAGGAATACATATAGGCTACAGTAGCCTATACCCTCACCTATTCGCGGCCGCATATTCGCGGGTTTGGTCTTAAATTAACGGAATCGCATCGTATGCCCCGTAGGCTTATACCGGGCTAGCACCCTAACGTCATAAAAATGAATGCCCGGTAAAACGGGTTTTAAATTTGTTCAATTTTTGTCAATTCTAATACATATAGGCCTACCTAATAATATGTTGTCCGCATAGAAAATGACTTTCCGGTACAGTAACACAGTAGGGGTAATTTAACTATGCTATGCGGTGTTAGGCTACGTGTAGGGCTAGGCCTACTGTCCTCCTGTAATAACGTTTCTTTTTTATTAAAATAAAGTAGGCCTATTGTTGCAGTACAAAATTAAAATGTGTAGGCTACACATTATCATTACTACATTAGTGAAATACATAACTGCATGCAATATTAGGCTACTACATTATTTAGGCCTACTGTATTAATGAGTAAGAGTGTGTTTAGAAAGTGTTTGGGAAGCATTTAGTACCGTATATGATCTCATACATAGGCGTTTTAAAACCGCATACACTATTCGCGGTTTTTTGCATTTCGCGGGAGGTAACAGTATTTTTAAAAATAACTTTTTGACCTGAACTTCTTTAAAACGCTTACTAAACCCAACGCGACAACTTGCAAAAGCGGAGAGGGGGCGGAGTCTGCTATCGCCTGGTACCGTAGTTGACACTCACAAACGTCATGCTGCTTACGTTTTTATTTGAGCCAAAAAATTAAGAGGGAGGGGAAGGAAGAAGGTTGGATACAAAAGGACTTGTTGGTTACAAAAAGACTCAAGAACCGTTTTTTTTTCGATTCCAGACTTTTACCCTAAAAATTTCAGACTTTTTAAAGACAAAAAAGAACATTTAAGACTTTTGAGGGTCTGGAAAACCAAAATCGGATTTTTCAGACTTTTTCCAGACTTCCAGACTTGCGTACGAACCCTGAATTATTATTTATCATGTAATTTTTAGTGCTGCTGTGCATTATGATGGCCACACAATTCCCTAGCAGAAACTTTAATTTACTATGTCAATGGACTATTATTATGCAGACTATGGTCTTCAATTACAAGGAGAGACATTGGGTCTCCTGCTTCCCTCCCTTTGTGTGGTGTCTCAGTCTCTGGTTGTCTATTCAACTGCAATTACAAATTATTTTGTTGAATGCCTTGCTGGTGTTCATGTCATAGAGCAGCATCTGTCGAATAATGAAAAAAAGAAAGACAATGCAAAACCACATGCTACCTAGCAAACAAAATATGTTTGGTTGAGTGACTTCCAGGCCTATCTTCTACTATCTGGACTCTGGACTAAATTGTTTGCCTTTAGTCTAAAGTATTATATACTCTTGTATAGTCTAGAAAGAGATGATTTTTTAAAATACTGTAAAAGCAAGCTACTGTCCATAATAAAGGATACAACTATTAGATAAAGGCTAAATAAAGTACTATAGTCAATAAAACCAAGTCTTTTTTTATGTTATAGAGGAGATTATTATCTTTCAAAGAGGAGATTATTGCATATTACATTTATAGGCTACATATTTTGACTCATTTAAGTTTAGTCTTAGTCTAAGTAGTCTTGCATTTTGATTATAAGGTTTTTCAATTATGTTAAATAAAAGTTGACTAGTGAAGACAACCTGTTAATCCGTTATAAAATCAAAAATGTTTTGTAAATTTAATATTTCTCTCTAGACTAGTCCTATGGGTTGTCCATTTATTATGTTAACTAAATTGGGGCCCAATGTTGACATGGGATGGGGTGTTCAAGATAATTAATAATTTGCCTAGAGAACTAGAGTGGCCTTCAAGTTAAAGTGTTAAAGTTAAAGCCTAAAGCTACAGACACTAACTACAGTTGCAGTAGGCTACCACACTGACTACAGTTAGGGCCTGTTAGGCCTAGGGCCTAGGGCAGTTAGGCCTATATTTTTATATAGGATTATATAGATAGGCATAGGCCTACTATATCTTTGATTTCGATAGTGGCAGTAGGCTCAAACTCAAAACTTATTTTTTTGCAATATGAAACTTTATAATTTATAGATTCATCTTAACAAATGTTTAAAAAATTATGCACGTACCTAGCTATAGACTATAGCCTAGAAATAGTATAAATAATAAAATGAAAATGGCTAAAATTGTACAAATTATTATTATAACAAATTAAATCTAAATTACAAACAGTAGGCCTTACTACTACTACTAGTACAAACATTAGTTCATTAGTTAGTTAAGTTAGGCCTAACTTTTAGGTTTAGGCAATTCGCCAAAATAAATGTCTATCATCTATCAAACGAATTACAACCATGCATAGATTACCTAAGCAATTTCCCAGTCTTTATACAATTAGATGTAGGCCTAATAAATTCCTATAATATAATCTATAATAGATGAGCTTGATCTATGATTTAACCATAATAATCTTCTATTTATAAAAATTGTTTGTTCCGAAAAAAACGAAGTTTGAACTAATTACCGATATGCGCACGAATACCTAAAAAAAAAAAACAGTGTTCAAGCAAGACCTGCTGTGAATAGATATAGCAGCGTTTCCCAAACTATTGTTTTACGCATTGCGTTTATTTGTATTGTTCTCTTTCGTGACCTAATATCTCCTATACTCTATAGACTATATATTATAGCGATGTTTTAAAAATAATGTAGAACAAATTCAGAGATTCGACGAAGACCTGCAAGGTTCATTACTCGTGAATATTCTTTTACATTACAGGGCAAATATATTCACAACTCATCACAACTGATTTAAAGAGTAACCCGTCGGACCAAATTGATCCATAGTGCCGATGAAGCAGCGTTCACCACAACACAAATTAATTTTCACACAATAATTATCGAGACTATCCCTTAGGCGTCTATAGACTAGCTGTAGCGAGAATCGAGTTCATATCACAAAATGTACACTTGGGGCGACTTGGGACAAACTGTTGTGATCTAGATTTTCTTCTTTTTACTTTTTGTAACCTGGGCGACCTGGCTAACCTGGCGGTAATTTTTGCTTACTAAACTAATATAGGGCCTATAAATATTATTAGTTTAGGTTGAATTTTGGCTTTACCTAGAATTGGTATTTTTAAACTTTTTTTTTGCTTGTATATCGTATTTGGTATTAGATTTTACAAATAATAAAACTTTTTTTTTTTTTTTTTTGCCTACAGGTTATGTTTGGGTAATTTGGGTAATATTTTGGTAATTGGAGATAACCCATCCATTATTTTGTTTTACATTACAAAAACATGGCGGCTACCGTGAAACCAGACCTCGGACTTTTGGAAGAAGATGATGAATTCGAAGAATTTCCAGCTGAAGGTTTTTATTTTTTTCTTTGTTTTTATTTTTCAAAGATGTATTATGTTTGAAAATATTGAATTAGATATAGTAGTATTAGTAATTAGGCTGGTAAATTATTTATTTTCGGAGACTATGTCGATCTGAGTCTGAACAAAAAGTTGTTGATTCATTCTCATGCTCATGACATAAATTGTTAAAATTCTCATTCAGTCCAATCATTCATCTTTTATTTTTAAAAAATGATCTATAAATATTATTTATTCTATGTCTATCTATTCCAAGTTAGAGAGTAGTGGTCATTAGTAAGGGTATTAAGTTACATATGCATCATTTTTGAGGGCCTACCCGACTTCGTTCACGGCACGGTTGTGATTTATTATAAGAAAATATAATATTAGAATTGGATTAGAATTGGATTAGGTTATTTAGTTACCTAGTGTAACCTAGTAACTAGTTATTAGGCCTATCTTACTTTAATCATTAATCTATAATTTTTATACTTTAATAAATAAATGGGTTAAGATATCAATCAAAACGATTTAAAATTAACATTGACATTAGCATTGATGATTGTCATTCTTCATACTCGGTAATACCTAGACCATGCCCTAGGCCTAATTAAATTTTTCATATCACCAGAAAGTGATTAATAATACAGTTACAAAACCTACACTAACTACACTTTTAGTAGATAGAACTAGGTCACTAGGTGAGATCTTTCTAATGAGTCTAAAGTCTAATGACAGAGTAAAAAAAAACACAGTCTGTGTAAAAGTTAGATTGACATTGAGGGACAGAATAAAAAAAAACTGTGTTCTGTAACTAGGGATAGGGATGTTTATATGGAAATTGAAAAATCCAAGTTGGTTTTGAAGGCCAATATTAGGTTTTGTTGGAGAGTAGCAGTTGGTGGCTATTATTTTTTTGTTCGGAAAGAAATATAAAAAGATTATAACCATGTTGGAATGTTGGATTCACACAAAACAGAAAGTTGTGTCTGGGTTTTTATTCATATTAAATATATATGCTATTAATTTATGCTACATGGACCGTCGACTGAATTATATTTGAAATCTAAATTCTATGTTTGTCTCCATTTTTTATTAAACCATCAAATGTGAAAATACATGTGTTTTTTTGTGTGTGATTCCAGTCACCATGGATCATGAAGCAGCAAAGACATAGTTTTCTATCAATCAGTTTGTCCCTTCACTACAAACAAGTCCATAATTTTCCATCCTTGTGACTAAACTTACAAACAGAACAAAAAACATTGATTCCATAAAATGTTAAAATGTTCACACAAGGTGAAGGCCTGAATTGTTTCCTCAGTATGAAGGGTGTCCCTGAGTCTACCCAGCTCTGACATTAGTTGGGGCAACTTAAAGGTGGTTGGACTTTGTGCCGGCCACATAATCCCCTCGTATGCCTTGGCCATAGAAACTGGGGAATGTTACTTTGCCTGCCATATGGATCAATTTGGTTATACAGGATTACTTAATTTTTTTACTGAGCATTTGCATTGCGCTATTTAAAATTTTCAGGGTTTGTCCGTGAATAAAATAACTGGTATAGATGTGTTTCTTGCTTCTTCTTTGTTACTTTAAGTCTGGTAAGGTGTGTAGAACTAACAATGGCAGCAGAACAGTATATGTCTGCCAAAACAGTTTTACAATGTGACACGGTGGTTCACTTCACTCAATTGTCATTCTGAAGGGTCTGGGTAAAAAAAAAAAGTATCCATAAGTCCACCAGGATCTGATGGGTACGGGCATTAGTCAGGGAAAATAATGTTGTTCACACAATCCCCTTGACTCCCAAGGCCAATTTACTAAACTTACCAGTTCCTGTTTTAAAAAATGGTGTTACTATGTTACGGTTATTACTTAGAAGTCCCCCAAAGAAAGATTGCAGGGGGTACACATGATATACAAAATATAATCATCATCTACTATGTATCAGCAGTAATAATTCTGTGTTGGTGATATGTAAATATTAGCACGGATTCCTGTAATATTGTCAACCCGACAAGTATAATACTAATACACACTGTCTACTGTATTTTCATTTGGTTTTATTATGTAAATGGGGCACGGTAGCCGAGCGGCAGCGCGTTCGACTGGCGATCCAAGGGTCCTGGGTTCGAATCCTGGTGCAGGCTAGGATTTTTTCCCAGGATCTGAGGGTGTCCCAGAGTCTACCCAGCTCTGATGGGTACCTGACCTTAGTTGGGATAAAGTAAAGGCGGCTGTGCATAGTGCTGGCCACACAATCACCTAGTATGCCGTGGCCACGGAAACTGGTGAACGCTGCTTTACCGGCCCTCTGGACCAATTTGGTCTGACGGGATACTTTACTTTTTTTTTTTTTTTACTTTTTTATTATGTAAAAGTAAAACTTTTTTTGGTTAATGAAACAAATATTTTCCAGATTGGACAGGTGAAGATGAAGAGCCTGATGATATCAACGTATGGGAAGATAACTGGGATGATGACAACATTGATGATGATTTCTCAAAGCAGTTGAGGTTAGAATTTCACAACATTGTAATATATGTTCACTTAAACTCCTGAATGCTGCTTCCCTTGACATGTGGAACAGCATTATCTGAAATGGGATATTTTACTATTACTTACATTTTTCTCATGGGACACGGTGGCCGAGTGGCACCTTGAACAGCTGGTGTACCAAAGGTCCTCGGTCTGAATCCTAGTGAAGGCTAGGATTTGTGTCTTTGATCTGGAGGGTGTCCCTGAGTCTACCCAGCTGTAATGGATACAGGACTTTAGTTTGGGTGAAGTAAATGTTGTTGGGGATTGTGCTTGCCACACAATCCCTTCTTCACCAGCCCCATGGATAAATCTGGTCTGACTGGATGCTTTACTTTTATTTGACATTTTTCTCTAAATATTCTATCATTTGTATAGTATAGGCTAAAGATGGATTGACAAAAGTATCTTGTTTTCCAATAAAAATCTCTATAAAACATCTAATGGGTTGGGAATGTTTGGGAAAACTAACCAAGGTTTTGGGGAGTTTGTAATTTTCCCTACAGTGAAGTAAGTAGCAGGAAAAATATTTTAAAAAGTGAAAGTCCTTGTTTCCCCCTTTTTTTTTAATTACCGTAAATACTCACGTATAGGTCGCACCGGTGTATACGTCGCACCCCTAGTTTAAGATTTTTTTCATTATACGTTGTCATTGACCCGCGCATAAGTCGCACCCCGACTTCCCGGGTTACACTGCCTTTTCATAACTCAAAAATGCATACCTTTTAAACATAAAAGTTACTAAATATTCACCCTAATTTGGAAACTTTCCTTAAAA
This sequence comes from Anisus vortex, assembly GCA_949126835.1. Taxonomy (NCBI): domain Eukaryota; kingdom Metazoa; phylum Mollusca; class Gastropoda; family Planorbidae; genus Anisus; species Anisus vortex. The sequence continues at coordinate 5,155,946 of OX421500.1, forward strand.
AATTGTTTTAATCGTGCATAAGGCAAACATAATCAAATAAAGGCATATTCTAATAATTCTACATAACTCCAATCAACTATAGGGGTTATGTAGGAAACTCAGGGTTCCCGCGGCCTCCTGGAATTCCAGGACATCCTGGAATCCTCCTGGAATTAAGAATCTCCTGAAAAAGTCCTTAAATTTTAGTATTTCTCCTGGAATCTCCTGAAATTTTGATTGTTGAGCTTTTTTAAAAAAGTTTGGGAAAAATGCATTTTAATATCTAGATTACAGAAAAGTTTTGGAATTGTTGAATTTAGAAATTTTATAGTGCAAAAATGACCTTGATCCCGATTTTTTGTTCTTCTCCAACACATGTCACTACTACACTCTACTTGGAAGCAAATTCCGCTTTTTTTGTTGTAGCCCCACCTCTCGTGTGTTAAACTACACCAAGCCTATCCCTTATCCCTTTGTGAGACGTGAAGACGGTACCGAGCATTGTCTTCTCCTCTTTCGCTCCCTCCCCCAGTCTCCCACAGTTTGGTGTCTGCTAGAAAAAGTGGCCTGCGCAGATACGCAATGTTTGTCGCTATTTAGACAGTATGTTACCGTAATACTATGTTTAAAAATGAATCATTTCCTGTTGGCTGTTGGTTTTCACTCCCAGATTCTTTCGTCTTTTTGTATCCAACATTCCCCCTCCCTCTCAGTCTCGGCCAGTGGTCTCGGTTTTAGTTAAAAACGTAAGCAGCACTATGACGTTTTTGTGTGTGTCAACTACCATCCGATAGCAGACCCCACCCTTCGCTCTCTTCGTTTTGCGAGCTGTCGCGTTGGGTTTAGTATGAAATGCATTAAATGCATCCCGTCTTGGTCCTGTAGGCTAAGTCTCCTAAAATAAAAAGTTATTAAATTCTTCTGAAATTCAAATATTTCTCCTGATATGTCCTGAAATTTGGTAATCGACCGATCAGATGTGGAAAAACAATGTAGAGTTTTGCAACAGACGCGGTTTTATCGAAATGCTAAACACTGTCCGCCTAGTAGAAAGCTTAGATCTGCATTCGTCCGTTAGGCCTAAATAAATAAAAAAAAAGCAAGTCTTAAATTACTACAAGTGAACAAGCTTATGCTATAGTCACTATAGACTATGCATTTTGAATTCTGCTACTTGGAGTCTGCGAACCGACACATTTTACCAATTTCATTTAATTTGAATACATTTGGATGAACATGCACAGTAATGTTACTTTTTCTATTAGCTTACAAGAAAACGTAAACATTTAAGACGCTATTTTATATGATATAGAAAAAAAAATTATTCCAGTAGGCCTATATAGGCCTATTATATTAATTGCGTGATTTAGCGCATATTGCGTGATTTAGGCCTAGCCCTAGCACCAAAAGACGAGCCGTTCGCGATGTCCTCTGTAGGCCTAGGCTATGTGTTTTTATCAACTATTAGACTATATTGTTTTCGTACAACTTAAATTTTAAAAAATATGGCAGACAACGAGCAGAATATTACAATTGAAATGAATAAAAATGTTGTGGCTGAAAAACAAGTGTGGCCTATTTATGTTGTTGTGTTGTTTGTAGCGGACAATTTCGGGTCTAGGCGCAGCTGGCGAGAATCGCTTCTCGGCCAAGGAATAAAATGCCGTGCTCCCCCCCCCCCCCCCCCCCCCAAAGTGACACCTCTTCCACAGTGGAGTCCAGGCAGTCTCATTCTCATTGTACCGGTACCTGTTAAGATATCCATCACCTCACTCCAACGGGTGAATGGCGTACGAATTTTAACGACCATTGTCCAGAGTGCATTTAACCGTTAACATAGGCCTGAAAATACCCCGCTCTTTTGCCCCCCCCCCTCTTCATCCCTCCCCACTCCGGGTGACCAGATATTTTCTACTATATTTTCTACTGTTTTAGGAAATGTGATTCCAGTTATCATTTTTGTGTGTGTACAGTGAATGATAAATATTTTTTTCAACTTATTTTTTTAAAATACATATGTAACCTGTTGAATTTTATTATTCCTCCTGTCTATGATGTATAGGAATATATATTTTTTCACCATTGAGAATCTATTTTGTTCTTATTGATCATTTACGCTTGTCGATTTTTGTGTCGTATCCTCCTGAAATTTTGGTTTTTCTCCTGAAAAACTCCTGGAAAGCTCCTGGAATTTAGTTCTAGATTTGGTGCAGGAACCCTGGAAACTTTATGACAGAGTAGTGATGTTTTTCGAACTTTTCAAAACAGTGTCGGGTGTATAAGTCGCACCCCTACTTTTTGTCGAAATTTTCTGTAAAAAAAGTGTGACTTATTGTAACCCGGTAGTTGTGGATTCGACTCGGTTACACGTGTGGTGGAGGTTTCAACTCACACCCTTGGCTTCGTTGGTCTGGAGGTATCTTTTGAAGTCGGATGGCAGCCTCTACTGTACGTTTGCAAATTTATATTTGACACCTTTCCTTAGACGTGGCTTCGTAAACGTCTAAGTCTAACCAACAATGTCACGTTCTAACCAAACAGTAACCAACGCTGTTGTCTTATGAGAGAAAACTGTATGACTTTATTCAATAGTAGCGGAAAATGGCTAGCAATAATAATACAATGATGAAGGTAAACTATTAGCAGATGCAGGCAATTCATCAACAAAATGCAAAACTTCGTGACTAACTGGCATATAAAATGGTGGATCAAACAATCTGAGTAGAACAATATTTACAATAGTTAGATCTGACTTCTAACTAAAATGAAAGTGTGTCTTCTTATGAGACTGGCGCTAGGACTAAATTTACAGCGAACAGTTTCAACTTATATAGCGGACATGAAGAGGGGGAGTGTAAACTATACCAATGGTTTGACATCTGGTACTAAATTTTGAGATCAACAGAAGGATCTCCCTGGCCTTAGAAAGTCGCCCAATTATGGGCCATTTGCAGAAGGCCAGAGCTATGCATAAAAATGTCAATGTCCACCGTTGGCGATCAGAAAAAATGATATCAACTGGAATTATATTTCCTGAAACAGTGACAAGATAAGGTAGGAAATATATGGTCACCCAGGAAGGTGGAAAAGGGGGGGGCGAGAGGGCGCGATATTCACGAGACTATATGACCCTTAATTGCAATCTGGACACTGGTCGTTAAATTCGTACGCCATTCAAAGTTGGAGGGAGATGATTCCTATCTTAACAGGTAAGGGGGGATAACCACGTCGCGGGTGGAAAAGGTGACACGGGAGGGTGGGGGAGGGGGAGGGCGGTATAGTATCATTTTACTTGGCCGGGAAACCCCGCTATATGGGAACAAGGTAATATACTAACATTTACAAACAACATTTATATTTCTAAACCTTCTCTCTCTCCTACGCTTAATCAAAATAATGTACATATATTCCTAATCCATACATGGTTGTGATGCTAATACATTTGTTATAATCATTGGCAGTTATAAAATTCGGCCTATGTGACGACCGATTCGTTTCCATTCGTCACAATATCCCCACCAACAAAAGTTCTTATCTATGATAAGAACTGTTAATAAGCGCTATTACGAGAACAATCGCACGATTATACACCCCAAAAGTTACAAGTCTATAACAAAAAAAACTAAGAGATAAATTGAGATACTTACAGATTTATGATAATGACAGAAGATATATACAATAAACCAGGAGGGCTTCTTAGTCCTCTCCCGTTTTGTTTGCAATAGAGTGGCGGTTGCGGACGTCTGATAGGCAGTTTTCGGGTCCTGGTATGTACGGGGTCAAAGACAGAGACTGTCGCATTAGTCGGCGGTTAAGATTTTGCCTGAAGCCATGAATGAGAAGGGACGGTAATCTGTCTGGCCATTTAGTCGATTGGCACACTACACTCAGGATATAAGCGTCCTTATACCGCGACCGGGGGAGGGGACCTATCAGGTCTACTGACACCCGTTTAATGGGAATATCCCCCACCGGGATCTCACCTAACGGTACAGGTGGAGTGAGGCGTTTTTTTGTCATGACTTGGCCCTGGTGACCCGAAGATACAAATCTTTTGCTGTCACCCGACATACCGGGCCAGTAATAGTCATGTTTCACTTTTTGAACAGTCGACGTCTGTTCTTGGTGGGCTCCTATATGAAAGTCATGGGCTATGTCTATTACCTGGGGCTTTTCATCTTGATCAGCGCAAGGCTGTCTATAGAGAAGGTTTGCTTTAAAGAAAACATAAGCTGTTCTAGAATCGCGCAAGCTTGTTTGGTTTTTTTCTCTAACTGAATTTAGGGAAAGGTCTTCCTGCTGAGCTTTAATAAAATCTTGGTGAGAGGGCGGAGGCTCTACTGTGGAGTCCACGGTCTCGGGGCGGACTTGGGTGATAACTGGGGTCAGGATCATAGGGGTCGGTGGGATAGCTAGAAAAACGTACTTGCATCCCAAAATAACATCATAAACTAGGTCTTTCATGACCGCTGCATTTATTGTGCCACGCACAAAAGGAGAATTTATGTGAATACGCGCAATGGGAAGATTCTGGACGGGTGCAGAGAGGGATGGCCCTCGAAGGCTTACAAACTGACCCGTAAGGTCGCCGGGTCGTATCCGCGAAGCGGAAACAATGGAGTCGTATTGACAACCACTATCAAAGTGACAAGTTGCTGGTTCCCCATTCAGTTCAACCGTGTCTGTTTCTTTGGGGCCATTGTGGCTCCCAGGGGTAGGCGAGGTTTTCGATTCATCAATCAAAGTCACCTGAGTTTCTAACTCATTAGTGCAAGTAGCTAAGGTTCCCAAATTATAAATGGGTGTCATTGGATTTTCCGGCTCCTCAGAGTCGGTTCGGACTACAACGGAGGACACGCGGGCCTGTGTGGGGCGGTCTCTCCTATCACTCGGAAAAGGGTTTGAGTGCTCTAGGCGATTGCTCCCTCCATTTGTTTGATGGTAGGGGCGTAGCGTTTGCTGATTTTCGTGCTGGGGCGGATAGCGATGTGAGTTTTTCTTATCTATAGGCCCGTTGGGGCGCCCTGCCTGGGGTTTATCAAGGCGGGGGCGTGGGGGGTGGGTTGTCAGATTTTCCTCTTGGTGAGCTGTGGCGTAGCGATCCGCTAACTCTACCAATTTGTTAAAGGTACCCACCTTACGTTCGTCCAGGAACACTTTCATTTTATAAGACATATTATGTCTCAATTGTTCTGTTAGGACTAGCTCGGCTAGTCCTTGAAATGTTTTTTCATGCGATGCGAGTTCTACCCATTTGATTAAATATGAATTTAGCCTGTCTGCAAACTGAACATACGTCTCTCCTTCTTTTATTTGTGATTCTCTAAATTTCCTATTGTATGATCTAGCCGTCAATTCGTACTTTATCAGTAGCGCATTTTTCAATGTTTCATAACTGTCTTTGTCATTAGAAGGAAGTTTGTTGTAAACCTCATAAGCTTGGCCTCTTAGAGACTGAACTAAATGTCTAACCCATAGTTCTTTGTGGACATTATGGTTTACAGCTAAGTGTTCATACCTATTAAGGTAGACGTCAATGGTCTCTAATGACGGGTCAAAAATGTCAGGTGTGAAAGAGTAGTATTTGGGGGTGAATGAGTCATTTGAGTGCTCTGTTGAAGTTTGAGAGGAAGGGGAATTCGGAGTGCACATACCGGGGGCCGCTAATTCTGCCTGTCTTAACTGTATTACTTTCTCAGCCTCAATTTGGGCCAACCTAATTTGCAATTCTTTTTCTGATTCAATTTTTAACTTTTCTTTTTCTGATTCAATTTTTAACTTTTCTTTTTCTGATTCAATTTTTAACTTTTCTTTTTCTGATTCAATTTTTAACTTTTCATTTTCGGACTCAATTTTTAACTTTTCTGCCTCCCTAAACTCAGCGACCTGTTGCTTAATATATTCTAACATCTCATTACCAGTGAGGTTAGCGGCCTCAGCTTCTTCTCTAGCAACACGTTTAATGCTTACAATATCGGCCATGATATTCTAACTTCTAAATTATGCTAAATTGCCAATGATATAACAAAAGTAAAAGGATCACTTACCCTTCAGCCTTCCTAATTTGAATTACAGAAATCCATATCACTAACACACACACACACTTATACACTATTCACTAATGTCACTAGAATGTTAGAATGTTTTTAATTCTGTCTTGTGGACTTCGGTAACTATTAGCTGTGTTGTCTCACGGCGGCGTTGAAGCTGATCTACGGTGTCAGGTGGATAAACGTGTGGCAAAGGGTTGTCTACAGGGTTGTCTGGTTGGCAGTTGACACTCTTCAGGTAACAAGCAATGTTCAATGAAATGTGCAGGGTAGGTCTAGTTGACTTTCTTCAGGAGACAGGCAGTGTTTGTGTAGGGGTTGATACAGGTTGTCACCGGGTTGTCAGGACAGTGGCTTTTCTGTTAGAGGTGAATAAGAGCCCCCAGCAAAAATACAATCAAGCTGGACCGCTTCAAATGGTGCCCAGATTCGAATCCCGGACGAGCCCCCAATTATGTAACCCGGTAGTTGTGGATTCGACTCGGTTACACGTGTGGTGGAGGTTTCAACTCACACCCTTGGCTTCGTTGGTCTGGAGGTATCTTTTGAAGTCGGATGGCAGCCTCTACTGTACGTTTGCAAATTTATATTTGACACCTTTCCTTAGACGTGGCTTCGTAAACGTCTAAGTCTAACCAACAATGTCACGTTCTAACCAAACAGTAACCAACGCTGTTGTCTTATGAGAGAAAACTGTATGACTTTATTCAATAGTAGCGGAAAATGGCTAGCAATAATAATACAATGATGAAGGTAAACTATTAGCAGATGCAGGCAATTCATCAACAAAATGCAAAACTTCGTGACTAACTGGCATATAAAATGGTGGATCAAACAATCTGAGTAGAACAATATTTACAATAGTTAGATCTGACTTCTAACTAAAATGAAAGTGTGTCTTCTTATGAGACTGGCGCTAGGACTAAATTTACAGCGAACAGTTTCAACTTATATAGCGGACATGAAGAGGGGGAGTGTAAACTATACCAATGGTTTGACATCTGGTACTAAATTTTGAGATCAACAGAAGGATCTCCCTGGCCTTAGAAAGTCGCCCAATTATGGGCCATTTGCAGAAGGCCAGAGCTATGCATAAAAATGTCAATGTCCACCGTTGGCGATCAGAAAAAATGATATCAACTGGAATTATATTTCCTGAAACAGTGACAAGATAAGGTAGGAAATATATGGTCACCCAGGAAGGTGGAAAAGGGGGGGGGCGAGAGGGCGCGATATTCACGAGACTATATGACCCTTAATTGCAATCTGGACACTGGTCGTTAAATTCGTACGCCATTCAAAGTTGGAGGGAGATGATTCCTATCTTAACAGGTAAGGGGGGATAACCACGTCGCGGGTGGAAAAGGTGACACGGGAGGGTGGGGGGGGGGAGGGCGGTATAGTATCATTTTACTTGGCCGGGAAACCCCGCTATATGGGAACAAGGTAATATACTAACATTTACAAACAACATTTATATTTCTAAACCTTCTCTCTCTCCTACGCTTAATCAAAATAATGTACATATATTCCTAATCCATACATGGTTGTGATGCTAATACATTTGTTATAATCATTGGCAGTTATAAAATTCGGCCTATGTGACGACCGATTCGTTTCCATTCGTCACAATATCCCCACCAACAAAAGTTCTTATCTATGATAAGAACTGTTAATAAGCGCTATTACGAGAACAATCGCACGATTATACACCCCAAAAGTTACAAGTCTATAACAAAAAAAACTAAGAGATAAATTGAGATACTTACAGATTTATGATAATGACAGAAGATATATACAATAAACCAGGAGGGCTTCTTAGTCCTCTCCCGTTTTGTTTGCAATAGAGTGGCGGTTGCGGACGTCTGATAGGCAGTTTTCGGGTCCTGGTATGTACGGGGTCAAAGACAGAGACTGTCGCATTAGTCGGCAGTTAAGATTTTGCCTGAAGCCATGAATGAGAAGGGACGGTAATCTGTCTGGCCATTTAGTCGATTGGCACACTACACTCAGGATATAAGCGTCCTTATACCGCGACCGGGGGAGGGGACCTATCAGGTCTACTGACACCCGTTTAATGGGAATATCCCCCACCGGGATCTCACCTAACGGTACAGGTGGAGTGAGGCGTTTTTTTGTCATGACTTGGCCCTGGTGACCCGAAGATACAAATCTTTTGCTGTCACCCGACATACCGGGCCAGTAATAGTCATGTTTCACTTTTTGAACAGTCGACGTCTGTTCTTGGTGGGCTCCTATATGAAAGTCATGGGCTATGTCTATTACCTGGGGCTTTTCATCTTGATCAGCGCAAGGCTGTCTATAGAGAAGGTTTGCTTTAAAGAAAACATAAGCTGTTCTAGAATCGCGCAAGCTTGTTTGGTTTTTTTCTCTAACTGAATTTAGGGAAAGGTCTTCCTGCTGAGCTTTAATAAAATCTTGGTGAGAGGGCGGAGGCTCTACTGTGGAGTCCACGGTCTCGGGGCGGACTTGGGTGATAACTGGGGTCAGGATCATAGGGGTCGGTGGGATAGCTAGAAAAACGTACTTGCATCCCAAAATAACATCATAAACTAGGTCTTTCATGACCGCTGCATTTATTGTGCCACGCACAAAAGGAGAATTTATGTGAATACGCGCAATGGGAAGATTCTGGACGGGTGCAGAGAGGGATGGCCCTCGAAGGCTTACAAACTGACCCGTAAGGTCGCCGGGTCGTATCCGCGAAGCGGAAACAATGGAGTCGTATTGACAACCACTATCAAAGTGACAAGTTGCTGGTTCCCCATTCAGTTCAACCGTGTCTGTTTCTTTGGGGCCATTGTGGCTCCCAGGGGTAGGCGAGGTTTTCGATTCATCAATCAAAGTCACCTGAGTTTCTAACTCATTAGTGCAAGTAGCTAAGGTTCCCAAATTATAAATGGGTGTCATTGGATTTTCCGGCTCCTCAGAGTCGGTTCGGACTACAACGGAGGACACGCGGGCCTGTGTGGGGCGGTCTCTCCTATCACTCGGAAAAGGGTTTGAGTGCTCTAGGCGATTGCTCCCTCCATTTGTTTGATGGTAGGGGCGTAGCGTTTGCTGATTTTCGTGCTGGGGCGGATAGCGATGTGAGTTTTTCTTATCTATAGGCCCGTTGGGGCGCCCTGCCTGGGGTTTATCAAGGCGGGGGCGTGGGGGGTGGGTTGTCAGATTTTCCTCTTGGTGAGCTGTGGCGTAGCGATCCGCTAACTCTACCAATTTGTTAAAGGTACCCACCTTACGTTCGTCCAGGAACACTTTCATTTTATAAGACATATTATGTCTCAATTGTTCTGTTAGGACTAGCTCGGCTAGTCCTTGAAATGTTTTTTCATGCGATGCGAGTTCTACCCATTTGATTAAATATGAATTTAGCCTGTCTGCAAACTGAACATACGTCTCTCCTTCTTTTATTTGTGATTCTCTAAATTTCCTATTGTATGATCTAGCCGTCAATTCGTACTTTATCAGTAGCGCATTTTTCAATGTTTCATAACTGTCTTTGTCATTAGAAGGAAGTTTGTTGTAAACCTCATAAGCTTGGCCTCTTAGAGACTGAACTAAATGTCTAACCCATAGTTCTTTGTGGACATTATGGTTTACAGCTAAGTGTTCATACCTATTAAGGTAGACGTCAATGGTCTCTAATGACGGGTCAAAAATGTCAGGTGTGAAAGAGTAGTATTTGGGGGTGAATGAGTCATTTGAGTGCTCTGTTGAAGTTTGAGAGGAAGGGGAATTCGGAGTGCACATACCGGGGGCCGCTAATTCTGCCTGTCTTAACTGTATTACTTTCTCAGCCTCAATTTGGGCCAACCTAATTTGCAATTCTTTTTCTGATTCAATTTTTAACTTTTCTTTTTCTGATTCAATTTTTAACTTTTCTTTTTCTGATTCAATTTTTAACTTTTCTTTTTCTGATTCAATTTTTAACTTTTCATTTTCGGACTCAATTTTTAACTTTTCTGCCTCCCTAAACTCAGCGACCTGTTGCTTAATATATTCTAACATCTCATTACCAGTGAGGTTAGCGGCCTCAGCTTCTTCTCTAGCAACACGTTTAATGCTTACAATATCGGCCATGATATTCTAACTTCTAAATTATGCTAAATTGCCAATGATATAACAAAAGTAAAAGGATCACTTACCCTTCAGCCTTCCTAATTTGAATTACAGAAATCCATATCACTAACACACACACACACTTATACACTATTCACTAATGTCACTAGAATGTTAGAATGTTTTTAATTCTGTCTTGTGGACTTCGGTAACTATTAGCTGTGTTGTCTCACGGCGGCGTTGAAGCTGATCTACGGTGTCAGGTGGATAAACGTGTGGCAAAGGGTTGTCTACAGGGTTGTCTGGTTGGCAGTTGACACTCTTCAGGTAACAAGCAATGTTCAATGAAATGTGCAGGGTAGGTCTAGTTGACTTTCTTCAGGAGACAGGCAGTGTTTGTGTAGGGGTTGATACAGGTTGTCACCGGGTTGTCAGGACAGTGGCTTTTCTGTTAGAGGTGAATAAGAGCCCCCAGCAAAAATACAATCAAGCTGGACCGCTTCAAATGGTGCCCAGATTCGAATCCCGGACGAGCCCCCAATTATGTAACCCGGTAGTTGTGGATTCGACTCGGTTACACGTGTGGTGGAGGTTTCAACTCACACCCTTGGCTTCGTTGGTCTGGAGGTATCTTTTGAAGTCGGATGGCAGCCTCTACTGTACGTTTGCAAATTTATATTTGACACCTTTCCTTAGACGTGGCTTCGTAAACGTCTAAGTCTAACCAACAATGTCACGTTCTAACCAAACAGTAACCAACGCTGTTGTCTTATGAGAGAAAACTGTATGACTTTATTCAATAGTAGCGGAAAATGGCTAGCAATAATAATACAATGATGAAGGTAAACTATTAGCAGATGCAGGCAATTCATCAACAAAATGCAAAACTTCGTGACTAACTGGCATATAAAATGGTGGATCAAACAATCTGAGTAGAACAATATTTACAATAGTTAGATCTGACTTCTAACTAAAATGAAAGTGTGTCTTCTTATGAGACTGGCGCTAGGACTAAATTTACAGCGAACAGTTTCAACTTATATAGCGGACATGAAGAGGGGGAGTGTAAACTATACCAATGGTTTGACATCTGGTACTAAATTTTGAGATCAACAGAAGGATCTCCCTGGCCTTAGAAAGTCGCCCAATTATGGGCCATTTGCAGAAGGCCAGAGCTATGCATAAAAATGTCAATGTCCACCGTTGGCGATCAGAAAAAATGATATCAACTGGAATTATATTTCCTGAAACAGTGACAAGATAAGGTAGGAAATATATGGTCACCCAGGAAGGTGGAAAAGGGGGGGGCGAGAGGGCGCGATATTCACGAGACTATATGACCCTTAATTGCAATCTGGACACTGGTCGTTAAATTCGTACGCCATTCAAAGTTGGAGGGAGATGATTCCTATCTTAACAGGTAAGGGGGGATAACCACGTCGCGGGTGGAAAAGGTGACACGGGAGGGTGGGGGGGGGGGGGAGGGCGGTATAGTATCATTTTACTTGGCCGGGAAACCCCGCTATATGGGAACAAGGTAATATACTAACATTTACAAACAACATTTATATTTCTAAACCTTCTCTCTCTCCTACGCTTAATCAAAATAATGTACATATATTCCTAATCCATACATGGTTGTGATGCTAATACATTTGTTATAATCATTGGCAGTTATAAAATTCGGCCTATGTGACGACCGATTCGTTTCCATTCGTCACACTTATACACGAGTATATACGGTATTCTATGGGTTCATTAAAAACTTCCACAAATATTTTTTTTAGATTAAATACTATCAGACAGTAAACTATTTCACACATTTGGTATAAACGGGTTTGTGAATTTTGTAAAAAAAAAACTTTGAGATTTCTCAATAATTTAAGGGTAATATTTATATTACTTAATATATTTTTACAGTTTCCTTAAACTTATATTCAATTGTTCATGTTGTTCGCAGGTCAGAGCTAGAAAAACAAGGGAAGAGCCTGGATAGTACAGAACCAATGAAGACGTAGTGCAGCGGATTTCCTTTTTTTTTTGTGTTATGTTATGTGCGTGGACAGAGAAATGTGTGAAAAATGCATCAACTAAGCTCAGCTGTTGTTTTTTCCTGATAGAACTTTCAATAGTTAGATGTACAATATTTATTCAGCAGATTTAGACTTTCAGTTTTGTTGTTGCTTACAGCTGATTGAAATTTCAATTTTTTTTTATTATTTTTTTCTAAACCCACTTGCAAATTTTGTTGTCAATTATTAGATTAATAATGTACACCCAAAAAAATAAAGATGCATTCATTTTAATAATTGACAATTGTGAAGTCACTAAAATTTGACCTCTTTACTCTTAGGGTACAGCAAATTTGATTAAACATGTATGAATGTCTGATTATCTAAAGCAGGCACATTTTCAATGTTCTTTTTATTCAAGTTCTAAATCATTATTACATTGTTAGTTTATTTATGTGTTTTTCCATGAGTTCATTTCCACTATTCACTTTTAGTTATGCCATTAAACTGTTTGGAAAAACATTTACTTTATACCTGGGGTAGGGAAACCATGATATTTTTACTATCACCAGAAGGTTACTGGGTATTGCACATTAAATTAAATCATAGAATTAAAGAATGTTATGATTAAACAACAAAATTTCAGTTTTTCCTTGTAAAAATTGTGTGAAAAAAAAACAACGCATTTTCCAACTATATTTAGTTTACAAAAACCAAATACAAAACTTTGTTTCATTCAGTTTTACAGTGAAGTATGAGGATGTATTTAAAAATTACTTGTATGATTTGTCTGATTTTATTGTTCTCACACCTGAGAAAGTAATAGCCTAATAATAATAAAATAAATGAACACAGTTTATATTCTTTCCTTCATTTTTTTCATTCTGATATTTTTTTTTAATGTATTGGACTAAAGGTAAGAATAGTATGATTTTGTAAGAATGTCACTAATGGTAGGATTGTGTAGCAAAGTTATGATGTGACAAAAGATATTTAAATGAATTTACTCAATGTTTGCCATGATCATTGCCTGTTTAGAATATTTAGAGTGATAGAGCCCAGTTGATTAATACTATAAAAGTCTAGCATCCATTTAAGTTTAAGGGCCTACTAATACTAATAAGAAATTATCAGCTTTAGCTTTCCCCAACTCATGAAGAAATATCCTACACTACTACACTCATGGACAATTGCTGCACTTTTTGGCTCTTGATAAACAAGACTTTGTCAAGGTTTGTTCACACTTCATAACACTTGACTATAAGTACGGTACTCAATATTGTGGACTTTGTGAGATGCAGCAGATAGTAAAGATTACCTAATTTCTTGTGAAATCTTATAATTTTTAGGGAATAATAAATGTTGCATTCCAAGCCTAATAGATGTGTATAAAGCATTAAATTTAAATATTTTTTTAATCAACTAAATGAATTCAAAAATATTTTTTTGACATTTTCAATGAGGTTCAAGTTTCCAATAAATTATGCAAATATAAGTCAAGAGAGAGCAAAATTCTCTGGACATTGTCTTGTTTCCAACCAATCCAATATTTGAAAGAGAAGTTTTTGTGCTAATATCGATTTATTTAGAAAGTAAAAAAGCCTACTCAGACTGGTGTAAGCTTACACCTACTCCCATATTACCAGGGTTACAGAATGAAAGAATATAACCTAGGATATTAATCAGCGCTTCTCTGCAGGCGGACAAGTGGGGAAAGGGGAGGGTATAATGGAATAAAAACATGATTGATAAAGGTGGATATTTAAAACTATCGAAGGTGTATCGGTCGTGAGAGTTACAGGGTTGACAGTATGGAGGATGGCCCTACTACTATGAAAATTGAGAGTGAGTGAGAAATGAAAACTTGCCCGGGGACTGTTGACCCAGAAAACTGAAAATCATTTGGCCTCTCCCCTCCTACTCTACTCCCAGTAACGTAGCATCAGGTGGTTTTTTTTGTCGCCTCTTGGGGCGGTCGTATGAGTTGCCGCCCCAGTGTCAGTAGGCCTCTCATTAGCATAATATCTCATTACCGTAACACGTAATAGCTAGGCAAGCAGTGCATTTCAACTAAATGGTTGTATATGGGACTTCTTCAAGATGTCCATTGGAGTCCGACAAGGCTGCATCCTATCGGCAGTTCTATTCAATATCTTCCTTAAAAAAAAATCATGCAAGAAACACTCGATGATTACCATTCTTCAATCTCCATTGGGGGAAGACCCCTATGCAATCTAAGATTTGCTCATGATATCGACCAGTTGGCTCACAGTAGTCACAAACAAGCTTGCAGATAGAGTAAGGGCATACGGAATAGAAATCAGCTCAGAAAAGAGCAAAATAAGCTAATGATCAACACCACATATGCCAGAAATACAAACATATTATTCATATTGAACCAACAACAACTGGAAGAAGTAGGCCTAAATAATTTAAAATAAGACTTATCTAGGAGCAATCATATCCGCAGACGGACGCTGTGAGTCAGAAATTCGAGCAAGGGTTGGGACTGCAATGGCTCGCCTAAACAGAATCTGGAACAGTAAAAGCACTGGTCTCCCAACAAAGCTCAGACTTAACAGAGCCTTTGTCAGAACTATTGTTCTGTATGGATGTGAAACCTGGACGCTGCTATCAGCAACTGAAAACAAGTTGCAGGCTTTCGGAAATAAATGCATGAGAAAAATATTTCGAATCTCCTACGTAGAACACAGGACTAATGAGTATGTGAGGGCCAGAATATCCTCAATTGCAGGCCCTCAAGAAAACATTATGGCAACAATCACACGGCGCAAACTGACATGGTTTGGTCATGTATTGCGACACAATAGCCTGACAAAAACAATCCTCCAGGGCACGGTGGAAGGTGGGCGTAGGAGAGGCCGTCAGCGGAGATTCTGGTTCGACAATGTAAAGTAAGCTTATTGGACAGGGCTGCAGTTGACTCAACTATTGACAATGACAACCGCGCTCAAGATAGGCAAAAGTGGAGAAAGTTGTCTGCTGAGGTGTCCATTCGCTCCCCCCAACTACCACCATGGTCATGGGATTGATGGAGATGATGAATAGCTAGGTTACCGTATATATATACCTAACCACAACCAGGTGTTGGTATAAAGTCTTCTGAACTTAGGTCTATATTTTTAAATTATTATTTTAATATGAGATGAATTTTTAGCGACACGGCGAGTCTTAGCTTTACCTGTCACGCATGCGCGCTATTTGATGATTGAACTAGGACAGGTACTACTTCCGACCAGGAACTGTTCGTTATTATCAAGTTGGTTGATGACAATTAGCTTTTAAGTACGTAAGTAAATAAATTTAAAACTGCTTGAATTACATGATTACGGAATTACATAATAGGCACTAAGGCAAATACAATAATAATAATTCGTTACATATAGAATATAGGCTTTATTACATTTCATATGTCTACTTGTTTTTTTTTTACACGAGTTAAATCGCCAACGCAAAAAAAAAAAAGCTTTACAATTTTCAATTTAAAATTATTTTGAAAATAATTGAAAATTAAAATGATTAAAATTGTTTTTTTTTGTAATATTAGTTAGTCATTAGATAAAGTAGGCTAATTAGGATATAATATATTGTAATAGTTAATCGAAAGACTACGTTCATCAAGAATTCTATTGGTGTAAAAATTCACTTTTTAATGTTAATGAAAAACATTTTAGATTTTATTTTTTTATAGTCTATTTTAATAGATCTAGTATAGACTTCTTCATCTTCAAACTTTTTGAACTTGAAATTAAAAAAAAATATTTATTAAATACTATAGTGTATAGGCCTAGTTATAGCCACTATTCACTATAGAATAGGCATAGGCTACCTATAGTTATAGTCTATAGCATAGGATAGGTTGCCCATGGGCCATAGAGGCCACAGAACATAGATCATAATATAAGTATTATCATAAGTCATAAGATTCCTAAACAATACTATGAAAGTTTACAATATCAATAGCAATAGACTCAATAGAGAGCCAATAGGCCTAGTTGAATAGAGGCATCTAGGCTATAGGACTATAGGACTAGGCTATAGGTTATATATTGTATAATTGTATTAAAATGACTCTTAGGCTAATTAACACAAAAATGATCCAACGATTAGATTTTAAAAAGATAACTATGTTTGCAGTATTTTATATTTATGTTATCATCCAAACTGCACTTTTTTTTTTATTGAAAAGACGTTTGAAGGTTTTTACTTTTTGACAGTTTTTAACTATTATTTAAATATTTTGTATTCAATTCTCCAGCAGATAGACATCATGTCTACCCCAGGATATCCAGCCTACTACTATGGAGACTCCAACACAGGCAGTGTTTCCAATCTTAGCGAGGGTGGCGGCATGAAACGCTATGCCTCCAAGTCCAGCATTGCTGGGGCTCAAAGTCTGACCGGTTCAAGGTTAGTTTATTGTAAATATTAAAATCGAAACTATCTTGTAATTTTATGTTTATATAAATATAAATTTAGACATCTACTAATTGTTATTAGGTGTTAATATGGATTTAGAGTTATATTTTTCATAATTTTGGCATTTGAAAAAATTAATTTGACTTTTATTCTTTTGTTTTTTAATGTTTATATAAAAAGAATTTTAAGATATATTTTTTTTAAATTTGATGTTTATGCATACATTGAGAATAGTAATGCTTGTAATTGGATATTCACCTACATGCCCTGCATTTGTACCAGTATTTTATTGTAATTTTTACTGTCTTACAGATCGCTGCTCTATGGAAGTAGGCGTAGCTTGTACTCCACATACACCATGTCTGGCATGTCCTATGTGCTGCCCATAGTAGCCAAACAGCCAGACCCTTGGAGACGTCCTAATGATAACTGGCCCATTGCTTTCATGTCACTGTTTGTTAACCCCATTTTTGGAATTTTTGCAATTCTATTGGCAGGTATGTAGTACTTGTACTTTTACACTATTCTTGCTTTTTGAACACATGAATTGTAACTTTTTATACCGGTACTGTTTAAGTTAAATCTTTACCAATTTTTTGTAATCCATATACCGTCAACATGTTTATGTTTAGTTACACAGAAAGTTAGTAAGGGCGTGCTTAAATGTTCTGGATATTCACCCTTTTCTGTGTTATTTATTGTTTTTTTTATATTACAGTTACAGTATGCTGCACATTTTAAAGTCCTTATTGAATGCCTTTTATAATAATCTTTGACTGCAGATGACTGACGTAGATCTAAATGTGTATTTCCCATTTAGCTTTTTGCTTGTTTCTTTCTTTGTGAGCAGCAAAGAGAAAAAATATTTTTTAAATTATGGCCCATGTTGTTTTGTTTTCTTTCTACAGAACAATCCAAGATTTACTACGCTAAGTGCCAGTATCTCAAAGCATCACAGTATGGATCCTATGCTAAAGGAACAGCAGCCGGCGGCTTGTATTGCACATTCATTACAATTTTGTGGATTTTAGGTGCAGTGCTGCATGAAAAATTCCGTTACAATTATTGATGATTGAAATTTGTACAGTTTGTGTTGTCTAGTTATTTTGGTCCATAATTTGGTCTTATATAAACATTCCATATTAATAATATGTCCAGATAAAAAAAATAGCATGGCTTGTTTTGTTGAGTGAAAATCTGGAGAATTTCAAGCTGATAATGTGAAAGAAGTTTCTTGACTATTTGAAATACAAGTCTCTTAACAGTGCAGATTCAAGTTAAAGGCTATGTTATTTTTTGTTTTGGAATATGGGTTAAAATCAGACTAAACAATAATGTAAATAATTTGTATATATTATGTATGAGTAAGCTTTGTATTACAAACAAATCACATGGGATAACATTTTTGTATCTAGCGACATTTCAAGTTCCTCCACATTCCATTCTACAAACATATCTATATTTTATCCCTAACAAAATTGTACAATTTATTTTTTGTAGCATTCCATTTTAGAAGCTGAACTGTATAGAGATGATATATTTAGCCCCAATAATTTTAAGTACAAACAGAACTTTAATTAAAAAACCCCATAGTTATTAGATAAGTGAAAGATTATGGATGTAAATTGTTATGATTTTCTACTTCCTAAAAAGTTTGTCCGATTGCAATTTTTATATCAGAAATAATAAATGCAATTTTTATATCAGAAATAATAAACAAAAAAATATATACATTTTGTTTTTGTCTCTATCTCTTCTTCTTGACTCTCAATATGTAGCTGGATGAATTAAACCCAGACCAATATTTGTAATAAATTGACTCGTGGTTTTGAGGTGTTCCAGTTCTCCATAAAGATTGTCCTAAAGTGTGGTCTAGGGAAGGGGTAGCGGCAAATCTGTAATAATATATCCAACTCACTAGAATCTACAATGCAAATGGTGGATTTTTTTCTCAGAGTATAAGAATAATCTAATATAAAAGAAATTTAACTAATTTAAGATTTACAGTTAAGCGGGTACCAACTTTTTATTTCTTTTGGATATTTTATGAACTAAATACCTTAACATATTAAATAAACTAAAATCTAGATCATGGTAAGTTCTAAGGCTCATTTTAAATTGCATTTTAACATTTGTTGCTATTTAAAAAAAATAAATATAAAATTACTTTAGAGTTAAAATGAAATTCTGCCACTGTCACAGATAGACTACATTTTAGAAATTACACATATACACATGCCACAAAACATGAACAAACAAAATTTAAAAACATTTATCCATGTTAAGTTGTTTTTTTAATTATTTTTTTTGATGCTTTGTATGATATGCTGATTAAAACAACTTTTTTAACGTCATAATGTGAAAAAGAAATGATGGTAAAAAAAATAATTTGTCATAAAATGCTTTGGATACATACAGTCATGAGATTATAGAAAAATTCATTCACAGTGGTAAGTGGCAACATGATCAATTGTTTGATCAAACAGTTGAAACAGATTAAACAATATAAATGTTTTTGCAAGGATTCATACAATGACCTAAATGCTTGACAGTATAAAAAAACATACAATTTTTAAGTATAATATTAACGGATAATGGAAGAAGAAAGCACACACATACTACTTTATATTTAACACACCATGGAAAAAAAAAAAGGCAATAATAAATCATTCAATACATACATTCATGCTACTCATATCACTACAATTACAAGGGGGGCTTAATTAATTAAGCTGCTGTAAACACAAAAAAAGTTTTAACCTTAAATCAAGCCTCTTAAGCAAAAAGAGAAACAAAATCTGGAATGAAATTAAGTTAGCATCACAAATCACAATGAATAATGTGGATAATAGAAAAAATACAAAAGGAAACACGTGCGATTCAGAAATAAGCTCCCCACCGCAGAATGAAATTAATATTACTCCCACATTACATTTTAAATCTCCGTTGAAAAAAAAAAAAAGTGAAAAAAGTCTTTTAAAAGAGAAAGTATTTCATATAACAACTACAATCACCAAAGGGATGAATTGATATCAAACATGATAAAATGTTATGAATGAAATTAATGTTACTATTACATTTTAAATCTGTTTAAAAAAAAACACAAACTATGATCACCAATGGCATGATTTGATATCAAACATGATACATTTACATGACACGAGAAAACAAGATGAAATGTGGATCACATATATCATATATTTATATATTTACAATTATTATTAAGCCGAGTCTAAACACAGGTGAGATAGAACTGGATACAATACACATACAAACGATTACTTGTTTTTCTCTCTCCCATCGCATGTCCATTTGAAGGACAATTCCCCCCCCCCCCCCAAAATCAATAGAAAAGAACCCCCTCATTTCCCCCAAATCATTCCAATTATTAGGTGTAAAGAGACAAAATAGTTATCAGTGAACCATTTTCCTCTATGCGTCTTGATGGCTGCAACATAGAATTAGTTCAAAAAGAGACATTATTGCTTATAACATTATGAATGAAGTCAATATTCAAGTAAGGCAAACATGTTTATACGTATAAAAAATAAAGAACTAAATACATAAAAAAAAAAGACATACTTTAGTTATACTTCATCTAAATTCAGATGTTAAACTTAAACAAAATAATTGTTTCAACAAAGCCCAATTTGCTAAATTAATTAGAGAGCATTCAACAAATTTACTTTAAATAACAAAAGAAACAGTAAACCAACAATTTGCTTGGATTCAAAATTATAAAAAAAAATAATAGTAAAGTATCACAAAATGTATTTCTTTTTTTCTTTTTAAGAATCTTCTAATGAAGAAAACTTTTTTTGCAAATTTTTGCAAAAGAAATTACACACACTTCTTGAACTACAGAAAATGTGTCTGCAGTCAAACTTATGACAGTGTGTTGACACAGAAAATGTGCCTTCAGTCAAGCTTCCAGACAGTGTGTTTTGACGCAGAAAATGAGTCTGCAGTCACCAGCAGGGCAGTGTACATTATGTGCATTAATTAGGGTGGAACTTTATTCATTTAAAACAAAACACAAATAATAGGTGATTTAGAATAAAACTTGCCATTTAGGATTCTGGTTTGTATCATGTTTAAACTAAGAAGACAAAAATGCAACACACTACATCTAAAAATGAAAATTTTTTTTTTTTTGCTTTCAAGTTTACAATTTTAACCCATGTCCAATAAATGGTGCTAAAGAAAATGTTCTTATTACACTCTGTAATGATACACAAACACGAATCTACTCATCAAACGATTTACGCTTCTTTGAACTGACGGAATCTTTGGAGGATGTGGAGGACGATGAAGAGGACGAGCCGCTGTACTTGTTCCCCGTCCGATTCTGGGGCACGATGAAGACGTTGCCGTCGCTGGTTTGCTGCAGGGAGTACATGTTCGGGTCGTAGGGCTGGCCCCGTTCGTCCCTCAGGGACTGGAAAATCTGGGTGTACAGGTAGCCAAACTTTTCCTTCATCTTGCGGGTCTCCTTCTCCATGTCTGCCTTCTCAGCCAGCAGCCGCTCCCTCGCTTTCTGCAGGTCAACCATCTCGTCAGACAGGTTTACGATGACGTTCACTTTGCGCTTCCTGCAGTTCTGGGCGGCTATCTTATTCTTTCCTCTGCGGCGAATATCTCTAATCAGTGACAACTGAGAAATAAAAAATACTTGTGGTCAGTATTTTAAATATTGAACTAAAGAAAAATACTTAATTTTTAACCCTTCTGCCACCGACTTTATTTTAGAATGGCTGAAACATCAACAGGGTTACAAATTGAAATTTTTTTCTTTTTTTGTTAGTCAAAAGTGATAATAACACGTAGAGAGTAAATTGTTTTCAACTTAATAAAAAATCTTATTAGAATAATCTAAGTCACAAAATAATTGGATTTATTTGTAGTAATATTAATTCATAAGAAAAAGTTTCACCAACACCCATGTCCATTATAGCGGAAGGTAAATCAGTATCCCCATTGGAGCCGCACTTTCATTTAAAAAAAACTCAGTAATTGGTCAATTTTCACAATTTAAAAAGTGAAATAAAATTCTACCATTCAGCTATGGAATACATATTCTGCCAGAGACTATGATGAAAGGTCAGGTCCTCAGTTTAGTGCTTTATATAGACACCCTTCTTTGAGGGAAATATACGCGCCTGGGCCACATTGAATTGCCTTGACTGATGGAAATATATGCGATTGGTAGGGGAAAACGTAGGTCGATGGAAATATACGGGCCTGGGGCCGCAAGGGTTAATATTATTATACTATTACTTTACACCTTTAGCATTGCATTCACAGCACAAAGTTAGCATGGCATTAACTGTAGACAACTAAAGATCTTGTTAACAAAGTTTGTTACCTGTGCCTCTGAAAGCTTATGATTAGCCAACATTTCATTAAATGTTTCCACCTGCGATTCAATTATCTCATCTATGGTAAATGGTATTTTGAATTCGTCTGCGCGCCTTTGATCGCGGCTCTGAGGGCCTTTGCGGGATGGCTCTTTCTGAACATATTTCTTGACCTGTATAACAGAGGATCAAGTGCAAATAAATGTCTTTGCAGAAAAATGGTAATCAAAATAAGTTAGAAAGCTTACATTTGTTTAGCTCAATGAGTGAACACCCCATACCTCTCTAGGCACTTGTCCCGGTGGCGTGTTGTACGTGTGGTTGTGAGCCACGGCATGGCGAGTGGCAGTCTGCGTGCCATGGGGGTCCAACTCTGTGTCATTGCTGGATGTGGAGGTGTTGCTATAGTGACAACCGGCGGGGCTGCCGGCACTGGATGAGGCAGGAGAGGAAGAAGAGAAGCCTCCCTGGTAGGCATAGCCAGAGTCATTGGAGGACTCAGAGAGTCTGGAAACTTTAGAGAAAGGTCTTGTAACATTGTCTTGTCCATCGATCAGGTCGGATCCTCCAGTGGCTCCCTCAAGTCCATCAAGGGAGTCACTCAGCTCCTAATGAAGATAAAACAAATGTACATGTCTAATTTTTGTTTTAAAAAAATCCATGATGACCAGAAAAAAACACACAATAAGCCAAACTTAACACATTGATTGTTGAAAACAATGTAAAGGATTTTTCTTGATGATTTGTAGAAAGGACTATATCATCATCATCAAACCCTTGACCGTCATAGTTGTTGGGGGGGGGGGGGGGAGGGAAGCAAATGAACACCTCAGCAGTCATCTTTCTCCATTTTTGCCTATCTTGAGGAGCACCTGCCAATAGTTCAGTCATTTGCAGCTGTGTCCAGTATTTTATATGTCAAACCAGCATTTCCTCCGACGTCCACCTGCTACGGTGCACTCGAGGATGGTTTTTGGCAGGTTTTTATGGTGCAACACATGACTGAACCATGTCAGCTTGCACCCACTTGATGCCGTAATGGTTTCTCAAGGGCCAGCAATTGAGGATGTTCTGTCCCAGACATATGCAACAGTGAAACTTACAATTAGCTATTCAATTTAAAAAACAAACAAGTACAACATTATTTTCTCTGAAACTTACATCATATGGTGAATGGCTGCCTATGCTTGCTATTGATTCACTGAAGTTTGGCTCCAAAACAGTCAATGTGTCCATATCTTGAAAGAATAGTGAGTAGCATTAAAAGAAATTCAAACCGGTGAAAAAATGACCACAAACGATCCTTTGAAAATATTTTTCATTTACCTTTAAAATAAATAAAAAATGACCCAAGAGAGAGTAACAAAAGGGGATAAAATTGGAATAACAAATATATTTCCAAATGTGTTCTTAATATAACAGGGTTCTTACTCTAATCTATTTTTTTAAACAGGGTTCTTGCTCTAATCAATTTTTTTAAACAGGGTTCTTACTCTAATTTATTTATTTAAACAGGGTTCTTACTCTAATCTATTTTTTTAAACAGGGTTCTTACTCGAATTTATTTATTTAAACAGGGTTCTTACTCTAATCTATTTTTTTAAACAGGGTTCTTACTCGAATTTATTTATTTAAACAGGGTTCTTACTCTAATCTATTTTTTTAAACAGGGTTCTTACTCTAATTTATTTATTTAAACAGGGTTCTTACTCTAATCTATTTTTTTAAACAGGGTTCTTACTCTAATTTATTTATTTAAACAGGGTTCTTACTCTAATCTATTTTTTTAAACAGGGTTCTTACTCTAATTTATTTATTTAAACAGGGTTCATTTTCTAATTTGTTTGTTTAGATGTACAAACATCTCCTAATCTTAACAGAAAATTATT
The DNA here is from genome assembly GCA_949126835.1 of Anisus vortex. Taxonomy (NCBI): domain Eukaryota; kingdom Metazoa; phylum Mollusca; class Gastropoda; family Planorbidae; genus Anisus; species Anisus vortex. The sequence goes on from OX421500.1 coordinate 5,179,756, forward strand.
CACAAATTAATTTTTACTGGCTTGTGTGAAACAAAACTTCTTAACGTTTACTGTTAGTTTATATAGGTAGTACATATTTTTGAAAAAAATGTTTTGTAGATGTAAGTACAAGACTTGTACTTAGACAAATTTTAGAAAAAAATAATGCAAGTTAAAATATATATTTTCTGTACTATTTTGTTCATTTCTTAAAAATTCACAAACTATATGTTAATACTATATTGGAAATTGATTTAATGAGAAGTAATACGTAATTCTTTTGAATGTATTCAAGGCATTCAATAATTTTATTCATGCAAATACAACAGGATTTTAAAGAAATCTTTCATCTAGAAACATAAAAATTGTGGACCTCTGTGACTAAAAGATAATTTTAGAAAATCATTATGCCCGCTAGACCCGGGATCAAATCACCAGGATTCAAACCCATGACCTTCGGTATGTAAGGCTCAGTAAGGCAGGAACCCACACACAGTATTGTAGATAAGACTTACTTTCATGCATAGACATGTTGGTGGCCAGTAAGGTTACACCGCTGTCCAATAAGGTTGCATTGCTGTCCAGTAAGGTTGCATTGCTGTCCAGTAAGGTTGCGCCACTGTCGACTGGTATAGTTTCAAACAGATCACTATCATCCAACACAGCAGTCTGCATGTGGGTCAAGCTGTTCAGGAAACTAAGGCTTTCCATGTCGAAATTCATCTGGTCATTGTTGTTAGGCGAAAGGAAAGGATAAGTAGCATTCAGCTCGTTCATAACTGGCTGGGACTCTGGAAAAGTCAATGCATTGAAACAATGACAAAACTTTGCACTGTCACACAAACTAGTTTTTACATTTATGTAACAAATAGCAGCTCTAGATCAAACATTTACAATTCCAGTACCAGGCAAATAGCTTTCCACCAGACGATTTATATTCCAGTGGACCCAGGCCTTTATATCATACACAAATTAAAGATGTAACTTGACACCTATCTATGACACAGTGTTAATTTAACAGTGGACGGGCAAAATTTATTTTTACTTTTTGAATTTACCCAATACTGAATAATTTATGCAAAACTGTTATTTCTGTCAAACACATGACATCACAAAGTGAGAAATAAACCCAGGGGGACCTGGGGTATTAATGGTAAAATGATAGCTGACACATAAATCATTATTGTGAAAAACTGGGCTAGTACTGGAAGGGCATGGGTGCAAGTGCTGGACCCCATTTGGCCGGCAAGTAAGAGTTGACAGTGCCAAAAAGCCGGCAAAGTTTCTGCCTAAAATAATATGCTTAGCGTTCGTGTCCGCGTATTATTGTATTATATTTATATATTATATATATATATATATGCCTATATAGGCCTATTAGTCGTCAGGCTCTTTTTTTAAATACATTCTTACATTTTCGATATTGTCGGGAAAAAACAACAAGATCGCATATCCCGCATTTTTTTTTTTTTACAAATAGCCTACGATCGCCGAATTCGGACATAATTTGGACATTTGCGAGAGAAAAAAGAAAGGATATAAGGTCAAGGTCGCAGCGCAACAGGTTACTTAGGTTACTATATTAATATTACTAACAATGTAACAATGTAGTGTAGGGCCTACAGCGAGCTCAGTGTTCTACAAAAACAAGTTTATAGTGACGATTTTACATCATTGATAGCAATAATTGAAACTTTGACGTTGCGCCAAGATAAAGTCTTTTAATAAATAGTTGTTTTCATCTTAGTAGGCTGATAAACAAAAGTTTTATTGTAGGCCTAATGACTCAATGAGGCTAATGCCTAGCCTAATGAAAACAATGAGTTTTAATAGCCGCGGCAGCGAGTAACGCGTGGCGTATAGATTGACCTAAATACAAATTCGCGTCCGAGTCCAAGAAAGCTACATTACCGGATTGCGATAAAAAAAAAAGTTTTTAAAACTCTGGAGACACGGGTAGGCCTATAAAAATTACCGGGCGACGAAAAATAGGGAAACCCTGACCTAAATATAAATATAGAATCACGCATGTGCGGATACTTTGGTATTTTCCTGTTGCTCTTTTTATTTCATTAAAGAAAAAAGTCGATCATTTATAGTTTGTTACGGCCCAAAAAAAGTCAGATTTCGGTGCAACGAGATCTACAGGAAATTACACATTAAACTTGACAGCAATTGGCCAGCGTGCATGTTTCCAAAATTTAAATTGGCCGGCATGCCGGCACTCTTGCACCCCTGTGGAAGGGTTCAAAACAATAGATTATTCGGACTTACCCTGTGGCTGCATAGTAACATTTTGTATGAGGTAGTCAGTCTGAGCTTCCAAACTCTCATCCAGCTTGATGTCTGATATCAAAGTATCAGCGTTCACATCCAGTCCATACTGGGACAGAGGGACGGAGCTGTCCTCTTCTTGTGGATTGTTCAGGTAATCCAGGAGACCATTCCAATTCTCTTCCAGGCTATCCTGATGGCTAAGCAACAGCTCTTGTGGTTGATGAAAACTCTATACAAAAAGGGAAAAAAAAAAAAGAAGAAACATATGCATGAGAAATAAACATTAAATACTCTTTCACATTATTTGCCTTCCACTAGGGAAATAAAGTAGCCATTCTAATAGAGCCAAGAATTCTGGTGTACCTGTGTATCTTGTGGGTTTACAAAACAAGTGTCTGCAAACTGATTGCAGGAATAGTTGGGCACAACGTCTGGTGAGACATCCAAGGTTGGAATCAGAGAGTGGTCAATATTTGCAGAGAGAAAGTCAAGAGCTGCCTCAAGTGTCAAGGAATCCTGCAGAAATTAATACAAACACATATTTACTTCATTAGCCTACACCTTCACAATATGCCAATTACATGAGTTAAAGACACGATAGGGAAACAGGTTTAACCAGATTAGAAGTAAAATTATCTTAAATGTAAACAAGATACTTATAAGTTATTATGCGGGCTGAAATACTATAATAAAATGACATTTATTTAGCAATAGGAATAAATAGATGTGAAACTTGCATCATTTTCAAAGTCATCCAAAGAACTTGATGTTGGATTTTGATTGCGAATCCACTCACCTGAAGACATAAAAAAAAGCTTTTATTGCAATGGATGACCTATTTAGTGAATACATTTTTTTTAAATTCTCTTTATATTTTCTTTAGTATACATTATTAATTGATGGTTAGGTCTACAATCATGAACGATCTGTGCAGAAGCTTCATAAACTCCATCCCATAAAGAGAATGAAGTCAAAGATCCTGGTCACAAATGCTTTCAATCTGTTTATAAATGTAACACTGGCCAAAACAGTAGAAGCGATTTTCAATATTTGTTTTGAGTGGTAATGTTTGAATCCACATGAATTAAAATCACAATAGTGCTTTGTATTCTCATCCTGCTTCACTTACATCTACCTGACACTTTATAATAGCTATAATAATATATTATAAAAAAGTAAGTTGAAATGTTGTGTTTTATCCCATTCAAACAATTTAGTTTTCCGAGTGTTGCTTCTGGTCTTCACCCAATATCAATACAATTAAGTAGAATGACCTATTGACTATTGCACAGTTCACAGTACAAAAATTAAGACCGCCGTCAGACTTCCAGGTGGCTAGACTGAAAACCAGATGAAGACGCCACGAGACAAGTCCGCCAATGAAATCCTCCCAAGGCCAAAGAAAAGCCGACCGACCAATGGAGCAGGTCATGCAAAGAAAAGCTGAGTCAGTTCTGTATAACATGGACATAACTAAAGCGCTAAGCCACAAACCAAGATATGTTGCAGATGCCTTTTGTCCAACAAAGTATACAAGAAAATTGACACCATGCGTCCCACCCCTGGTCTGTATAATCTAGTTATGTATTAGGACAGCGTTGAAAAAAATAAATTATTTTAAACAGCTTACCTGTTTCCCCATCTCTCCTGAAATTCTCCTTTAGCCATTTTTCAGCCACCTCATGTTTTTCCTTTTCTTGCTTTTCTTTTAGCTGCAATTGCGACTTTTCCTATAAGAAATTATTACAATTGTTTAAACACCTATTGAATTAACCTTACATTATAGCACCAACACTCTTTCTACTAAATGTTGTGGGTTTTTTTTTGTTGTAAAAAATAGCAACTGAGCACGAAAAATAGAGAAGAGAAAATGTATAAGAAATGTTAAAATTCCAGGTTTATTGTTACATAATATCTTACCCATTCTTGATGCTGGCGCAGCTCTAGCTCCTTTTTGTTTTCTATTTCAAGCCTCAACTTCAAGTCATAGGCCTCTTTACCAACACCAAGATCTACATCTTGTAGCCACAGTGCATCAATCAAAGCCAAATCCTGAAAATGAATATTCACTAGATTGTTAAACAATCAACAAAAAAAAAGGCAAATTACACAAAGCCCGAACACACTGCCTACACTGTGCAAAGAGAAGTTATAGGAAATGAACAGCTAAATAATAATAATAGTGGCCGATTTTAGTGCTGATTATCTAATCTGTGTTAGGATATTCATAATGCATGATTTGTTAATGCAGGGCTTTTACCTAAAATTATTTTTTAATAACCAAAATCTTCACAAACTTTCACTGACAAGTGTGAAATTTCTTAACGTTTAATGGCACTGTATAATATAAAGGTAGTCTGAATTGAATTAATGTTTGTGGGTGTTTTCTGAGTATTGAACTAATAGAAAAAAGAAAAAAATATGAGAGCTGATCCATAGAGGACTCTTGAACTTCTATAATAAATAATATATAATGAGGTAATAGTAATAATGAGCTCATGTAATAAAATTAAAATGGTAGGCCTATAGGATATAGTATGGGCTGAAAGATGTATTAAAAGTAAAGAACCCTTTAGACCAAACTGATCATAGGGCTGGTGAAGCAGCGTTCACCAGTTTCTGTGGCCACGGCATACTTGGTGAATGTGTGGCCAGCACAATACTTAGCCGCCTTTACTTTACCCCAACTAAGGTCTGGGTAGACTCAGGGAGACCCTTCGGACACAGGAAAAAATACTAACCAGCACCAGGATTTGAAACCTAGGATCTTCGGTACGCCAGCCAAACGCGCTGCTGTACGCACACTAAGTTCTATGTGTATGGAGATTTATATGTTCTATGTGTATGGAGATTTATATTAATTCTATACAAATATGAAAAACTCGTTATTTTTACCTCCTTAGTTAAGTTACAACCAGGAAATGGATTATTTAAAACTACGGTTGCATCAACGATGGGGGCCTGAAATGTTTCACCAGAAGCCTCCACACCTGATGAGTTAGATTCGGCAGCCTCTGAAAATGAATTAGCACTTTCCTCCGGGAGATTCTGTGACTGCAGCTCTACAACCTGATTACTGTTGTCCGTTATGCTGACGGCATTTGGCGCGGCTGTCAAATGTTCTAATGCCACATTCTGCTGTGTCCCGCTGACTAGAAATGCCTCTATCTCATTGTTATGCCTTTCTCTGAAGAAGGGCAAATTGTTTATATTCTGATACCAGGCATTGAAAGCCTCATTGTTCAACTCTATGTGCTTTGAAGTTCCGAACGGGTGATGAGAGTTGATGATATGGTGATTATATCGAGCAGGCAAATAAGCCACTGTTTGTCCAAGTATGATATCTTGAACTTCTGGATAGTTTATAAGATTGTTGATGCCAACCAGATCTGTGCGAAATATACTTAGCAATATTGCCAGGCCTATAAGGCCATCAGTAAAATATTCTTTTATCATTTCTAAGAGATCCTTTGCAGGTACCTTCCAGAAGGGAGCAGGTGATCAAAACTCATCTAAGAGTTACCCAAATTTTCCTGAGCAGATCTGATATTAAATCACAAAGACACTTGGCCTTGTGGGACTGTCTTCAAATCATGACAATAAAGGCCTTCAATGTTCTAAAGCAAAGGCAGCATTGTAAAAGTTGTCCTGTCTCAATCAGCGTTTATACAAATAATGTAGGCCTAATCAAGGCTAGCCCAAAATGTAAACAAAAACTACCAGAGCTTATTTTACTCTAATTTCTAGTTATAATGAGAAACAACAAAACTAAAATATAAGACTTCAATGTCTATAATAAAGTTGTTTACTATTAGTGATAATCAGAAATCCCGAAAAAATGATGTAGATCTAGATCTAGACCAAACTTTTGTAAGTGTCAATCACAATTCAATGTTGTTGTTTTCTTCCAAAGCGATCTTTTTTTTTCCTGTCTGTGAGTACAGTGTTAGTGTTAGCGTCCGAAAACTGCTCAGACAATGAACGATATGGCTCAACAACTCTTTTAATCGAAATCAGAAATACTAATTTTATAAAAATATGGCACGTAATAATTTATAAAATTACATCACTAAGTGTATTAATAATGACGTTTCTTCGAATTAGGTATCGCTTTGTGCGTGAATCTTGAGTTGTTTTCCTTCAACTTCAGCCTTCAGAGAAGCCTTCTTTGTTTATCCTTTTATAAGATCCACAAAGAAAAACATTATTTTTAAAGGTTGAATCTGTTAGATAACGATATTTTATTATTTTTTTGCTTAGTTTTTTTTTGCGAACCAAAGTACTAACAGTTTTCTAAGTAATTTCTTTGTTATTATTGAAATGTGGTTAGAATTGTAATTCCTTCCGGAAGGTTCCTTCGGCAGTCATAGTTTTAACGTGAATCGGCGAAATAGAAAGAAGTAGCGCAGATGACGACTGCGCATGCGAGTTATGACGAGAAGGAACATGTAATGAGTTTATTTTTGTCAACATCCGGTTAGAAACAAGGTCCCTTTAAAACAAGTTATATAATTTAAAATGTTTCAATTTTGACGATAAAAGTTGACAAATAAGAGTTTATAAAGCAAATTCAACTTTAAAAAATGAAAAGAAAATCAAAAGCCAATAAGCTACAAAGAAAAAAATGTTCCAATACGAATAAATGACTCGTAAATAATGACCCAATTTCGCTTATCCCAACTCCCAACTGAGGTCAAACTGAAGTAGAGAACAACTATAACTAGGAAATGTCCCAAGAACATAACTTCTATCGAAGTAAAAAAAACAACAGAAGTTTAAACCAAAAAGATATATACAATAAGAAATATAAATAAATACCGTTTGATCAGGCAGATGAAAATCCCTTATTATATGTTCTAATTCCATATTTTATCTTGAATCCCGGAGTCGCTTCGACGATCTCACGTCCAACTTACTTAGTGTGTCAATGAAGCTGGTGGCACATTCTAACTTTTGACCTATGCATACATTACCAACATAATCACGATAGGCTGAGCGGCTGAGCCCATTCAACGGAACCCGGAAACTCTAAACTAGTCCATCCTAACATATCCGTAGCTAAAATTAGTTATATTATATTTACATGTAGTTTATTTACCCTATTAATTTAGTTTGCGAGGTTTCTTTCAATAATTGTGAAAATAAACAATACTGAAGACTTCTGTTTAAAAAAAATCTAAATAGAGTAGGCCTAATAATTAGTATAATCATGGTATAAACTTTAAACTAACACAAATTTTGTCAAAAACAACCTGTTGCAATGCTCAGATAAACATATTTTATAGGCCTAAGGTCTAAGGACAATGACAAAAAACAATTTTATAATCCTCTAAGCGAGAACAAAAGCATATAGATCTATATAGGAAGTGAAACCGGCTGGTCCAGCGGTTAGTCCACCGGACTGTCAACCAAAAACCAACGGACAGTTCGCGGGTTCTATCCCTGCCACCGACGGATCCCTGTCGCCCTGCAGGAGTTTTGGGCCTAGTGGACGTAATAATCTTCTATCTAGAAGGAACGTCTGTAAACTTATATAAAACTTATAAGGCCTACTCTTTCTTCCCGAGTAGCATTCGAGCATGGAATTGGTTGCCTGAGCAAACCAAGAAAACCAGTAACATAACATAATTTAAAACAATAGGAATAGGCCTAATTATAGCCTACAAATACAAGACTAGACTCGGACATGGATAAACGTAGGATTCAATGCAATAGTCTTCTTCTTTATAGAAGGAGCGTCTGTAACATAGCCTATAAGATAAGTAATATTAATAAATATAGAATCTAGTCTACGCTAAAGTTGAAAACAACAACTGATTAATAAATGCACTGTGGCTGTGGTGGAAATAGGGCGAGGGCATGTTTTGTAGAGGGGGAGGGGTGATGTTCAATTAATCTTATACCCAGTGAAATTGCTTTAAGCGCTAAGGCTTCGTGAGATTTCCCCAGTGTCCACCAAGCACAGCTAATATGACAGTGAGAAAACAGCACATCATTACAATATATTGGCCTAACGTTTCGCAAATATTTAAATACTGACAGTCGCCTATAGGCTTTATTGCACCAGTCAGTGGGTCAGTGCTTCTCTACCGCTCAAAGACCTGGAGAGTCACCAATACTCTGAACTACGCAAGCCCCAAACCTTTGACAACGGCTGCCTCCGCAATATAGGGACAGAAAAGGTTAAGAACACCGACTTGTGGGGCAAACAAACCAAGACCCCCTTGAACAGCAAATCGCCAGTACCTGGAGTCGGAGTCGGAATAACAAAAAAATGAGGAGTCGGAGTCGGAGTTGGAGTCGGAACATTTATCTACCATTTATCAGTCGGAGTCGAAGAGTCGGAGTCGGAGGAAATTTTGGTACCTGGAGTCGGAGTTGGAGTCGGAAGTACAAAAAAATGAGGAGTCGGAGTCGGAGTTGGAGTCGGAACATTTATCTACCGACTCCACAGCCCTGCTAGGCTAGTGTCTGCTGGCAAGCGTGCTTTCTCCTACGCGGGACCGTCCGCTTGGAATCACCTCCCACTATCAGAGACTATTATCCCAATACCATATCGAGACTTGAAACCTTTGATAATTAGACACATAAGACAAAAATGGACTAACTTCTTGAGAATCGAATGCAATAAACTGCAATATTTGGAAAACTCAAAAACCTGGCCATGATACGGGCCAACTTGTTCGAAAAGACGCAGTTATTCTCTGCAGACTACATACAGGACATACACAACTAACACATTCTTTTCTCTTAAAACGAGAAACGGCTCCAATGTGTGCTTTCTGCAATGTCAACTTAACTGTGTCTCACATTTTGTTGGAGTGTAATACATTTGATGGAATTCGACGTAGGTTCTATTGCTGTAGAACTCTTCATGATATTTTTACCAAAATTAAACCAAAGCATATAATAAACTATATTAAAGACATTCAACTGTACAACAGAATTTAAAGATTTAAGAACAATTTAATGGATACAAGAGAAACATGACAACAATATTATCAAAAAAGCCCTATATAACCATCGCTGTTGATGGGCCGGAAATTCAACAATTCAACAGCTTCGCCAGAGCCCTAGCTTCGACACCTTCAGAAGCCGACTGAAGACTCACCTATTTCGCTAGCAATATTTGCTACATATTTTCATTTTCGTCTGTTGTTGTCGTTTCAGCGCATAGAACTGTTATCGACGGGATATGCGCCATATAAGCATTATTATTATTATTATTATTACTAGCATAATACCAGCCATCTAAACCACCATGCGAAAGCTGCGAGTTAAACTTTGAGAAACAATGATGTTCAAACCGAAAGTAGGAAGTACGTATATATAGCAGTATCCAGCATCCACGTGAAAATTGCGAAAGAAATTAGGTCACGTTTCACACAATAAAATTATTCAGGCACGAGTCATCACATAAGTTCACTACCCAGAAAACAGTCCTTCACAGTGCGCTTGTACAACAGTTCTTCTAACTGCCAAAAGAATAAACTAAAAAAAATGTTTTTTGGCATGTGTGGGGGCCTCCTTTTGTGTGGGGGCCCCTGTTCCATTGGAACATGTGGAATATGCCTAAATACGCCACTGGAATGCAGTGATCAGTGAATAAGTTCTCAATTATTAAAGCAATGAATAGCCTATAGCTGAGGTCGGCAACCTTTTCATAACAGTTATAACAGTGTGCCAAAGTAGGATTTCTAATTTCATGAAGCGTGCCCAAACCTTAAAGTCATTCTGCTTTATCACTCAACTTCTTGTGGAAGGTATTTTAATTAACCTTTAGAGAGCCTTTCACGTGCCATTAAATATCGTCTTGCGTGCCAAGTCTGGCACATGTGCCGTAGGCTGCCGACCTCTGGCCTATATGCTCTGCGGTTCTCCAAGCCAAATCGACTTAAGACATAGTTTAAATAATATTGGCTATATAATTAGAAGACACAATTAAGTGATTGATATGTCTGAGAAAGGCGTACGAACGTTGGATCTTTGAGAATACAAAATGTGATGGTATATTATAGCAAACAAATAGCCTACTAAACAAATGTGAAATTTCAGGTAGGCATAATATACATTTATCAAATTATAGGCAAACCAGAAACCACAACTCAAACGTAGGCTATAAAATTATCGATTGCGGTCTCATGAAAACGTAGGCCTAAAGCCTATATAAATAGGCTAGACTTACTTGGCAATTTTCGAAAATACATAGATTGACCCCAAACATTCAATTAAGGAAAGATTTTTACAAGGCAATATTCTGAATGCCAATAACACACACACACATACAAAAACTCAACACTAAAGTATCGTATGCGTAAACATATTTAAACGCTATTATAATAGACTTGTAGTCCTACACTGGCGGTCCTTGAACAATAATACATTATATACCGTAGCTTACGTTTTTAAATATTTAAAAAAAGGTTAGATAACGATCTTTTACAATCTGGATAGAATAACAAGAAAACCCCTGACAAAACTTGGAATACTACACCAAGCTCTAGTAGACTCTATATCCCGCAAGTCCTTGAACAAAAAATTTAAATTGTATATACCTTACAGTATGACGATGTTGATAGGCCTAGATCCTACTTCTTAAAAAAAAAAAGCAGTCACAACAAAACAATATATTTTATCTAAAGCCAAATTAACATCTCTACTCCCGTAACCATCCATCAACTGTTTACCCCCCCCCCCTTTCCCCCCCCCCCCCATCATAATACGTTTCTCGGAAAAAAGTCCGAATATTAACAAGTAGTTATATAGGTTAGAGACAAACACGACATGCGATGTCTACGGTATATTACCTTACATTTACATGGTCTTTTATCATACTTTTATGTAACAAGCGATAAGTGGGAACATCCGATTCTATTCTCTCTATTCCCTTCTCGGTAGCTAAACGATATTCCTTATATGAAGTTATATGGGTCCAAAACGTATATAGCCTAATCTTAGTAGTTAAAAATGCCGAAGTCAGCAATTTATGTATAGTACGTTTTTGCCACCCACTTATGCCTATATTATGCTCTTTAACGACCCTCATATCCATGGCGCCCAACTGGGAGATGGAAAACTACTAAAGACTTTGTTGCGGTCATTCCTCCTGTATCATCAAGCCGTTGGAAATGTTATGTTAATACAGTGTACTGGGCTATTTAGCTCAGGTATCATCAAGCCGTTGACATTTTAATGTTAATATTATTTATCTTTTGTAACATCAAACTGTTTAGTTTAAATAAGGATGTTTTAATAGGACCCCTATTTCTCTTTTGTATCAGCAAGCTTTTGAACTTTGGTTCCTATTTCCTATACAGAAGAGCTATTTACCTTTGTGGAAAAAATAATTTTGGTAATATCTCTTCAATGACATCGAATAATGTCTGATGTAAAGTAAACTTTTCTCGGTGGAGGGGGGGGGGTGTAGACAGAACATACTCCATGACAGGGATCGGCAACCTACGGCACGCGTGCCAGACTTGGCACGCCGAGGGATTTTCAATGGCACGCGAAAGAGGCCCAAAAAATCTATTCAAATATCTTCTACAAGAAAATTAGTGCTACAGCAGGATGACTGTTAGGCTGTTGGCACGCTGAATGAATTAGAAATCATACTGGCACACTCTTATCAAAAGGTTGCCGACCCCTGCTCTACGGAATTATCCCACCGCAAAGCGCGATCATAAGCAAATCACCCGTAAATTGTGGACTACTTTCCTCGTCAAACGGGGTCTCCACAGGATATCAACAGAACAGAACCCCCTCTCATATTTTCTCCAGAATATTTATTTTCGTTGTAGATCTATATTTTTTTTAAATGAGAGATCGTATTAACTTAGTGTAAATTTTACGTTTCGACTATTGATAAGTAAACACATAAAATATTAGTTATTCAATGGTTTAAGGAGGAGGGGGGGGGGAGATTCTGCACTGGCATAGAATTAGCCTGCTATCGACCTTTACCCGGGCTGTTATACGATTTGCCCCCCCCCCCCCATCTTTGCACCCCCACTTCCCCTCATCATTTCACTATTAACCCCCACCCCCAAACCTTGCAATCCTGATTATTTGCCACTGTGCGGCCTATACAAGTGACCTACCAAGATGACCAGACATGTTATGGAGAAATTTAGTGTTCTAAAATCTCTATATTCTATGTCTTTATTGACTCTACCGACAGAGAGATCAATAGTTGTATGAAGACGTGCATCCAATGTTATTTAAACCATGGCCAATAGAAAGTTACTTCTTCCCAGGGCATCTAGAAAGTTACTTCTTCCCAGAGAATTCCCAATCAACTTATTCTTACATTGTGGACTTTTTTCTCTGGTATAACGGTAAAGAAAAAAGTAAGTCCACAATGTAAGGATAAGTTGATTGTGAATGATCTGGGATCAAAAGTGGGCATTACTACTAATAATACATATAACATACAACAAGAGTTTTAATTATTTTAAGCCCACGACGAAGTTTCATTTGCTAATCCAACCCCTCAGAGATGACTTGAAAGTCGGTACATAAGGGGCAGTGATGATGGCTTGGTCTAATGAGTTCCACAATCTAATGGCTGACGAAAAAAATATATTTGTAAACATCGGTGCGTGCGTGTGTAACACGCAGCTTGAGCTGATGACCTCTGGTAGATGTTGAATGTGACCTGTGTTATACTTATAACAAGGTGTAGAATCTGTGAGACTCAATTCTAACGCAGACATCTAGCAGCCATTAAGGTGTACGTAGCTTTTGGGTCCACATGACCACCGCTGTCGAACATGCATAGCTTTTCAACAGCAGGTAGTAAAAAAGGCTCACTTAAAGCTGTTTTTTTTTTTCTTCACACATTTGAGTTATTGTTTTTTTTAATATATATTATCATCTTATCTTATATATTACAGACGCTCTTTCTATAAAGATAATGGCGTCCTACGCACACCCGTGTTCCGAGTCTAGTCTTGCATCTTTATTAATGTATTAAATGATGTTAAGTTACAGGTTTTCCTGGTTTGTTCCGGCAACCCAGGCCTTGCCACTCGGTAAGAAATAGTAGGCTACTTATATGCATTTGTTTTCGTATAAAGGATAAGGAAAGTGTTTTTGTCCTTATGTTTATCTCAGCATTGCAACAGGTTGTTATTAGGTTGTATTTCTAAATTAGAGTTTTATTCCATATGTATTATTACTACTTTATTGTTAATAAAAACCAGAACATACTTACTTCCAGGTAATACAAGAACAGGAATCTAGATAAGCTATGCATGCACTAATGTAACGTAACCAGGATTTGAAGAAAATGGGGACGGGGGGGGGGGGCGGTGAGGAATCCATAAAGGTGTTAGTGGCCAAAACAGGATTTCCATAACAGTATTGTTCTTTAGTCCAAGTCAGCCCTACGTTAGTGTGCTGAAAGAGACTATGTGTGTACGAAAAAGGGACTATGTGTGCTGTATGGGACTACGTGTGCTGTATGGGACTACGTGTGTTGTATGGGACTACGTGTGCTGTATGGGACAACGTGTGCTGTAATGTCCCTAGTGCATAAGAACTACTTCTTTTGTTTTTCTTAAACTTATGTTATAGACTCTCCTTCTATACATTAGATTATTGCGTCAAACCAAAGACTGTAATAATAATAAGATGGACCGCTTGCTCTATTTTTAGAGCTTAGGCTATAATGTTCTTGTTTTCCGTGCGCATCCAATAACGCTGTCTTAAATTACTTCTACGCTCCTACGTTTGCCTAAATGTTTCCGCTGTATAAAAATTTCGATTTGAATTTTTTTATTGAGAAAATCATAGCGATTAAATGAATCGTAAGTGAAAAGTACAAAAGGGAATCGGGAATTCCGAAAAGAAGTCATTCGAGTCAACAAATAGAAGAAATATTAAAGCAAGCGGGACATCATCATCATAGTCTTTGGTCAAGTGTTGAATTTTGTAACAGTTCTGAGTTATGATGATGTGAAGTTGTTGGTTTTCCCGTTTCCGGAATCCACCCGGGAAGAAAGTTAAAATGTGTTCCAGTACATAGCAGTATTAAAAGGGGGTAAAACTAAAAATAGTGTAGTGCTATTCATAGTTGTCTCGCTTTGACTCAAATTCGCAACAACATGAAATGAAGCCTAATATATTTACTTGTTCTTGGAATGAGTTTTATTTCAGTTAGTGGTTGACCCACGAATTAAGCTACAAAGTAAAATAAAAAAGAAAAAATTATTTCTTTATTCTTATTACTTCTTCTTCTTCTTCATTGTATTGTGGAGACCCCGTAGATAAAAATGCCCACAATTCAAGGGTAATTTGAGAGGGAATACTCTGAAATCAAAAGTGTGCATGACTAGATTTACTTATAATAATAATAATAATAATATTAATAACGGTGCTTATATAGCGCATATCCCGTTGGTGACAGTTCTATGCGCAGACGACAGTTACAGAATACAGACAGACAACGAAATATGTAGTAATACGCTAATTCTGCTGACGAAATAGGTGAGTCTTCAGTCGGCTCCTGAAGGTGTCATAGCTAGGGCTCCGGCGAAGCTGTAGTGGGAGGTGATTCCAAGCAGACGGTCCTGCGTAGGAAAATGAACGTTCGCCAGCGGACACTAGCCTCACACGAGGGATCCGCAGAGTAAGCGCGTCAGATGCCGAACGAAGTGGGCGGGACTGGGTGTAGAGCTCCATACAAGAGCGAAGATAATCCGGGGCGCAGTTATTCAGGCACCTATAACAGAGGGAAGCCAGCTTATATGAGATCCGGTTGTTGATGGGTAGCCAGTGCAGAGATCGGAGCAGAGGATTGATATCATTTGACTTCTTCTTCTTGAGAACTAATTATATTCTATAACATACAAGCAAGAGTTATAAACTGACGACGGACTTCATTTGAGGTACCAGTATCTAGTCCAACCCTTCAGTGATGATCTGAAAGTCCATATAATAAAATAATTTGTATTACATTTACAATAGATGTTGTGTGATAAATGTGTGGATATTTGATGCTGTTCTCCGTGTCGACCACAGAGAGCGATGGAATAAGAGCTGGGCCACAAACACACACGAAATAAAACCTACCCTCTAAGCCACTTTCCGTAACAAAAAGTTTTGTTGGCAGCTAATGTAATAGGTCTATAAATATTATAGAAACAACACCAAAAATATAGTGATAGAGGTCTACAAGAGACCGGCTGGTCCTGTGGTTAGTTCACCGGACTGTCAACCGACACATCGCGGGTTCTATCCCTGCCGCCCTGCAGGAGTTTTGGGCCAAGTGGATGTAGTAATCTTCTATCTATAAGGAACGTCTGTAAAACTTGTAAGAATTTTATAAGAAAAAAAGTAATTAAAATCAAGACGTCCTTGTAACATGTAGGTGTAAAAAGGATCGAAAATAAGCACCTGTCCAATGTGCCAAAAAACAAATGTAACAGAAGTTGCATATGTATGCGTTCAACAGTAAAACTTACAGTTAGCCGTTCAATAAGAAAACAAACAAGTACAAAATTTTCTTCTCTGAAACGAGCATCATAGGCCTACGGTGAATGGCTGCCTATGCTTGCTATTGATTCACTGAAGTTTGGCTCTAAAACAGTCAATGTGTCCATATCTTGAAAAGATAGTGAGTAGCATAGCATTAAAAGAAATTTAAGCCTAGTATAAATAAACTATCTTAAACGGTAGAAATAAAATGTCCACAACCGATTCCTTAACTTTAAAATATTTTTCCACTTAACCTGTAAAAAACGATGACCCAATTGATAGCAAGAAATAATGGGATAAAATAAATGAAAATTGTAATAACAAATGTATTTCAAAATGTGTTCTTAATATTAAGTTAATATAATTAGTTGACTGAACAAACAAGGCAAATCAGTAACTTAACATCACTAAACATACTAATCAAAATGCAAGACTCGAATCAAACCACGGATAAGCGTACGTAGGCTATAAGGACGCTATAATATATATCTTCATTATAGAAGGAGCGTCTGTAACAATGATAAGAGGCATTATCGGGGAAACTAGCTATCAAAAGCCCCCCCCCCCCCACACACACACACACAAACACACTCATACAAAACCACGATGCTACAGTAGACGCTTTATTTGAAGTAGGCTATCCTATTGAGCTGAGACACCGGCACTGCAGTTTGGTTACTCCTGTGCCAATGTTGGTTCCAAAGCTAATTGTTTGTCAGACGTGTTATGTTTTATTGTCTATGGGCAATTTTCTCACAAGACACCGCCTATTGCTAAAACCAACACCAAGATAAAGTGAAGAAGGAGCCCAGAAAGAAAAAGAAAAGAAGAAACATATAATGAAAAAAGAACAGTGACATAATTACAGATTTTTGCGACATTATTTTTTTTTTTCTCTCTCTGCATTCGTTTCAATCAGCAATAGTCTAATTGCCTGGAGTAAACAAAGGAGTTTGTTCTAAATAGGGCGAAATTAAATGAGGGTGAAAGTCTGAGACAAATTACCACAGTTGCTACTCTCCCAAATATTAGCACTCTGTGCTATTATTGTAGTCAGTGATTCCGCTATAGACATACTGAGCAAAATATAGCTCAGACCAAAAGTTCAATAGAATTCCCTCTATATAACATGCTCACGGTTCTAAATATAGACACAAAAGCAAATTTGAAATTTTGATTGGCCAGCTTCGCATTCAGCATGTACAGGTTGTTTAAGGCGAGGCCAAATTTGGCTTTCGGCACTGTTGGTATTTCAACAGTACACACAAAATCCGTCTTTAGCTTTTGAGTTGTTGTGGGTTTTTTTTTTCATGTAACCCGCATTTAGAGTCGGTGAAAAGGAGGAGAACTCTTTATTTTTTTTTTGTTGTTGCCATGTTGCATCAACAATGTGCGAGTTGTTCCCCCTCCTCGAAGAACCAACAGGCGCCGGGCTATTTAAGACTTGTTATGTTGTTTTAAAATAAAAAACGGTCAACAGAGCGGACAGAAAAGGGGCGGAGAAAGCAAACCTCCAACTTGTGTCTGCCCATTCTGTTGACACAGACGACCGGAGAAAAAAACAAACACCTCGCGAGCCTTCGTCTGGGATATATAAGAGGCCAGGCTCCAGGTGGTTGGATCAGAAACAGTCCAGGCATTCAAGTGAACACAAGTTGGGGATTATCAATCTCAAAGCTATAGTTCACCGGAATTTCACTGTCTCAGTCATTCTGTGTTGAGTTGCCTTGCTCTTGTTTCTTGGACTTGTCTTTTTGTTGTGCGCCACAGCCATCCGTGCTGATACTTCATTGAGTACGTCGCACCGCAGACAGAACACTATCATCTATCCGCACATTGTCATTGCATCGAAGATATATACGCAAACTGTCATAAAGGATTATTTATCCGCAAACTGCCGTTACATCGCAGAGAAAATACTATAATATTCGCATAGTTTCATTGCATAAAAGAAGAAAGACTGTAAACTAGTCTATATATCCACATAATTTGAAGTTCTTACTCTGACTGAAATAAGCCAGCGTTTCATCCTTTGCAACATCTGCATTTTCAGCATGAGTTTTCTCAAGGTAATTGAACTATTCTTTTTATATCGTCTACGTCTATAAAATAGAGAATTTATAAAACTCTCATTTTCATAGTTGAATAACATTTCAGCTTTAGTCTTTTGAAATCAATATTAGAACTTTCGCATTTTAACTTTTTTTTTCATTTTTAATATCTATGATCAATTTTTTTTAAAGTTTTTGTTAAAAACAAAATGTACAATTACCGGAACTGCTTCCAATACGTAATATAACTTCAACGAAAGAAACTAGCTAGCTCACTGCATTCACAATTCCAATCATGTTATAAATAAAGACACTTCTATATTCTTTATACAGTTACCCCAAAAAATACTCAATAGCGAGAACAATGTGATGAATATACTTTTATATTATTCCTCATCCTATTACCTAAAACTACTTCATAAAACCGAGCTATACTAAATATCTTAATTAAAAGCTACACTTGTTTCAAGAGTTAACGATTCACAAGGCTTAGAGTTTAGAAAAAGATTTTCCACGTATTTGGGATTATCGAAAGGCGTAAACTAAAATATAATCTATCTAGGTAATTGCTTGCCGCCTTTCGATGTAGACCTGTAGATCTAGTTATAATTTATAGGCATAACGTTCAACTTCTCATCTTTGACTTTCACAGGCGTGTGTGCTATGCGCGCTTCTACTGCTCAATACGGTGAGCTGGGCCAGGGCTGCTGCACGCCCGACTCCCGATGCGTCAACAGCGAAACTGGACAGTAACACCTGGGGCGAGATGCTAGTTGCTCAACCGACGCGCATCGGGTCGACCACAAGCCATTATAACGACTACATGAGCTTGCAGTCCCTCTTGACCCAAAACATTCCAGGAACTCCAGAAGGTAAAGGTTTCATTTTTCCTCATATTTGTCAACTAAACGGTGGTCACCATGATCAAATACTAAGATGTTACGATTTATTTGTATGTTGTTAATATTTAGACATGAAATTTACGGTGATGTTATTTTGTCTTTTCAGAAAAGAGTCGAGTGGTTGATATGCTGCTGCAACTACTCGCTGAAATCGATCTCCCCACACTTTGTGAAGTCATTGCTAACGACACTAATCGCAAGATTAAGAACTCCAGCAGAGATGTCAAAACGTCCGAACGCAGCACTGAGGCACCTGAAATTTTGTTCCCTTCTATGAAGTCAAAGCAGAGAAACGTCGACGCTATCCCGTACTTTAACATCCTGGGACAATCAAGCAATGCGATCCCGGAAAAAGAGATGGAACAATCACCACCAACCAGCAAAGGGCTGTCCCACGAGTCGATTACGAGATATCACAGGAACATGGTCGAGAGAGTAAACAAAGGAATGAACGCTATGAGAGAATATGGGAACAAGAGGAGAGCTGCTTACTTCAACGGCATCAGAAGGAACGGTCTACAGGCACAGTTCAATGCTAACATCCCCGCTAATAGAATGACTCAAGTTGATGAAGTGAACGAACTGAAAAACCTACACGCCGAGGAAAGATCTACCGATTCAATGTCGGAATCTTGGAAGAGAAACTCCATTGAGGTTAACGGCGACGACGAAAGTTTCCAGACTAATAGTTCAGATGCTACAGTTGCGCCAACGGAGGGTAATAATTTGAATAGAGCGTTAGCTTCTGATGAAGGCTTGGCGTCAAGAAATATCTGGATACAGTCTATGAACGTTGAAAGACCAGATTCAGAACTCTATTCTCAGTCACTTCTGAAGAGGGGAGACACAAATAGTGACTTTTTGGTTAGACATAAACGTATTGATGAGGCTGACTTTAAGAACGACGAGGAAAGAACATTTGATGACACCCTGGGCGGTAGATCCAGAAGCAATTTGCTTAAACAGCTGACCTGGACAGAAGATAAGCTATCACGTGATACCGACTCACAATCTGGCATTATGGGAAACAAACTATTTCCTCAAGTGAGTACGACGGTGAAAAGCGGCATAATATTTGGTGGCAGCGACATCTACAACACTAACGACATAAGCGATGATTACCTGAATAGAAATCTCGACAAATATAACGTTTTCAACTCTGTCAATAATGGCGTGCCAGCTGCTGACCTGGATTTCCCAACAGAAGAAACCGTAGCGGAAAATAACTTTGTAAATATGGCCACAGTATCAAACGATATCAGCTTCGAACCGCAGACGCCTACAATCAAGATTAACTTCACTCATAATACATTTTCGAATCTACAAGGGGAGAGCAATGTTGAAGAAAATCGTAACCTTACTGACTCTGACCGGAACACAACTTTCGAATCGGTTCAATCAGGTCGAAGGTCAGATTCAAGTATTGACGACTTCTTCGGCGCCAACCCTGATGCAGGACGTTTTGTCAATTTACCTGAAGACAACAATTTGCACAATAGTTTACCTATGAGTTCCTCCGCCACAGAGAAAATCACGTACGCTGGCGGTAACTATTTGACCGATGTGTTAACTGAAGTCTCCAGTGCAAACACCGCTGAAACCCAAGCTACAAGCAGTACCGAGACCCAGGCTGATGATTCCATTACAAACCCAAACTTCGGTGGTGAGAAAATGAGAACTTTGCCAGTGGGACACGATTCAGTAAACAACATGGCGAGCAGGTCCGACAACTTCACCGGGCCAGTCTGGATCAGCTCAACAACGTCACATAATAATGAGGGAAACATAACTCTGTCTGAAACCAGCAATAATACGAGTTATGTTCCCTCTAAACTAGCCGATGAAGACGGTATGGAAAACGCAAAAACGTCGAGTACTGTTGAGAACAATTTTGTTATGTCTGACAGACAAGTTGATAACAAGACCAATGTAGCAAATGATTCATCTAGTTCACAAAACTTTAGACTTGACTTTCAAAATAAAAACAAAACCGCTTTTAGTTTCATCAAATTGCTCGATGGCAATGTTTCCAGTTTATCATCCAGAACTGTGCTGAAAAATCTTGTTAAAGCAGATAACAACGGTACAGCTCGAGCATCTAACGAATCGGAAAGTGTTGATCGTGTTCCACTGCTTAACGACACGGGAAGCAACACTTTCACATCCTCGTTTAAAAACGGCGAGGTTTATGACAACTCCAACAATAGCGCAAACACGCAAGACGTATCGGCAGTGAAGTCCGCTGGATTGAATGCACGAGATACGGATGTGACGCCTGGAATCAATGGGAGCGTGAGCACTCCTCCTGTAAACAGCTCTGGCGTCAATGCAACGACTGCCAACACTCAGGAATATCACATCTCGAGGGCGGCGGTAGCGTACAACAGCCATGTTCAAATGAACAACACGGAGCCATACGTTCGCTACGAGCCATCTTCGGTCCAGGAAAACACTGAGCCATCTCTGCACATGTTTGGCCCGTATGGGGAAGAGGAGAGCAAGGTCAATAACGAGGTAGTCGTTTCCGATGTGGTGAATGCGACGCCGCAGATGTCCATCGAATTCGCCAAGGCTGACCTGGAGAACGAGCTGAAGAAGCTCAGCAGGGATGTATCTACTCTAGACAAGGACTTCATTTCCATCATGCGGGGTAATCAGAGGGGCGTGCAACGGGGCGTCTCCTCCACCTCGTACCAAAATTTCCTGGCGCAGCCCGTGATGAAGTCGCTAAAACGTATCCACGAGTTCCGTCAACAATTTGGAAATTCCCGGAACGCGACGGACGGCGACGCCGTATCGAGAGCCAGCGAAGCCGACAAGCCAGCCGAGGCCGAGGCCGAGGCCCCACTCCAGAACAGTACGTACAATGAAAGCTCAATCCCCTCGGAGACACACCCAGCCTCGCCAGCTTACAACATCACACACGCTGGCTTGGAAGATCTGATACAAAACGTCACAGTTTTCACGAATAAAGCAAAGAAAGAAAGTTATACAAATGCAGCCAACGCTCAAGCTCGCAATGCTGATGATGTGCGAGACACCCTCAACAACTCATTCTCTTATCCAACTCTCATGACTAGGTTGACCTCCAGCAAAGATCAAATCAATGAAACCCCCACCACCTCTGTAACTAATTCTTCTGGGTTCAACAACTTTTTGACTGAGAAATCGAATGTAAATATATCGTCCTCAAACAATGCAAGCGTTAATGAATACGTTTCAGAAATGTCCAATAACTTGACACTGATGAACATGGTTGGTCTAAATGCGTCACGTGACACTGAAAGGGAGAGAAGGCAGCGAACAGAGAGCAATAACATGACAACGCCGCAAAGTCAACCAGTAAATGATACAACAAGAATTCCTCAGCAAGAAAGTAACGCATCGGTAGCTAAAAATAGTAACAATTTCATTACCGACGATTCTGCCAATTCCTCATTATCCGATGAAAATACTCTGTATTCAAATAGCGCTTCTACGAATCAAACTCTAATAATGTTTAGCTCTGAAACGGCGCCAACTAAAAACTCATCAGAAAGTACGTCTGATAACTCCACCGTTGAGGTGACCGATGAGCAGACCGACAGTTATTCCATGTCGGGTAATGCTACTGCCACAGACATGCCGGAAGTTGACGGAAACACAACGGATTCCGACTCGGTCAGCAACAATACACAAACCAGCGGCGATTTCCTACGGTATTTCTTGACAATGCCCACTGACAAATCCGGAGACAGTGCCGGCGTAGCTCCTCGCAGTTTTTATGACAGTCTACAAAACACAGTCGATGCTCCCGATGAAGAAACGGAAGAGCAGTTGTGGAGAAGTTACGTATCGGATTTCAGCAAGTATCTAAACAGCAAACGTCCATTTAAAGATGTGAAATCACTACAGAATTACCAAAACGAAATAATGAAGAATAATGACGGCCTCGAGTCTAAAGAAATGATGAAACAAAATATTTTACATTATCCAAACATGAAGTTATCCATGAAACCCGAGTCAAGTCCATTTTTAGCTCAAGACTTCTACAAAGACTCTTCGAAATCTTCTAAATCTCGCCAAGTGGCTCGTGTCAACCCATGGAAAGCGTTCAACATTGAACTGGGCAAAGAGAAAGTTAAACATCAGAAAGAAGCCTTGAACAATTTCCACTACCCCAGCTTCAAAATCAGGCACCACGATGACGTCATCATTCCTAGCGTCAAGGACTATCTCTGGAATGCCAGACCTTGGCCCAAGAACGATAAGATACTGCCGTCGCATAACGGAAAGTACCGTTCCGGATTCTCCAAAGTGAACGAATACCTGAGGGAGAAACAGCGCGACATTGAGTTCTCACCTCTGCTGTCAGAACACACGAAACTGTGGGGTAACAGGTTCAGCCAGGGCTATTACGGCAGGGTGTTAGATGAGCAGACCCACGCCCCAATACTGTCGTCGTACCTGGGCTTTCCCGGACAGCTGGCAAGCCACAAGACCGTAGACGCCTCTGCAAGGAACTTTATCGGCTTCCAAGCCGCTGACCAGAGCACCATCTCGTCACCGCAACGCACTGACCTACAGAAAGACGCAGTCGAAAAGTCACTGCCAACTCTCGTTTCAACTATCCCGTTAAAATCGATCACGGAGACCAGCAACTATAAAGTGGAGCCCTCGTTCAGCCTCCCTAAGGAATCAGATGGTTCAAGTCTAACGAGAAGGAGTGACTCTAACCCTAGTGCAGTCCAGAACCCTATGCCAGGCTACAGCATGATACCTCCTGGCCCCACGGGTGTTCCAGCAGCCGACGGTAAGCTTTTTAAAAATATTATACAAAATATTGTTAATAAGATATTAACTAATTCTACTAATTTAATTGTTAAGCTATTATTCAAAAAAACGACATTATCTTATAGTGAAATGTCTTTTTATATTCGCAGATTTCAAATGTCCTGGCTTGTTCGGTTATTACACTGACCCCGAAAACTGCAGCTCGTTCTTCGTGTGTAGCTGGGGCGTCTCTTACCGGTTGCAGTGTTCTGAGGGCACGCTGTGGAACTCTGCTGATTCTGTCTGCGACTGGGCCGCCAATGTTAGCTGCGATCAAAGAAAATCGTCACAGTAGTTCAAGACAAACATCCCAGCGGAAGCATTTTACGGAGCACCCGAGAGCTTGACACTCATTATTCGATATGAAGATTATTTCGCTGATACACAGGTTATAAACATTGCAATAGTAAATTAGTTACTACTTGTATTTGCATCTTTGCCAAGTTTTACTCGGGTAAAAATGCCAACATTCTTCTTTTATTTTAAATAATTATTTAAACTGTTTTAGAAATGTTAGATTGGCAATGTAAGATCGCGTCACTTCTGTATTTCTCGATTTGTAAAGACTCTATTAGTCTAGTTGATACCAAAAATTCAATTATATTTACATTTATTTGATTAAGAAATTATTAATTATTAATGAACAGAAAATTGCAACTTGCGCCATCCACGATGAACTGTATCCATTACAAAGATACCATAATCTTGTAACCCAGCTAGCTAGAATCATTATTGATCATTGAAAATTCGTCAACTAGGTCCCAGTTTTACGACTAGTAAGATGTGAAAACGAAAACCCCAGTACACATATTAACTGGCAACATATAAATATGTGAACGATAAATTCTAATACATGGAAAACTGTTGTTATTATTCGCTCGTCTTTCTCCTCATCACCCCATTTACCCGCCTTTTTCATTTTGGTTGGTTTTCATGTTGGAACATAAAACCTTGACCTTTCTAAGAGTCACAACTGATTGGCTAAGATAAAAATCCTGATTTGAGCAGACAATACCGGTACTTTTGTTACGCAAAAAAATATTTTGCCTTTGTATATTTTGAAAATATGTATTATAAACAACGGTTTGAATGTATTTATTGAACATTTACACAATTTTGTAATGCTGCATTGATAGAAGGGAAACTAACTTGTACATTTTTTTCATAACAATATTTGTGGGGATCGTAATGAACCTATAATATTGTGTTTACCCTAACACACTGCACATTACCGCAGACAAAACATGATATAAATAAAATGGAATGTGTTCTTTCCAATGTACCTGTATGAATGATTATGTATATTTCAATTGGCTACGTACCTTTCTATTTTGTACACTATTTTCTAAGTTTTTATACACTTGATAAGAATGTAAATAAACATTTCTACTATTAAAACAAAGTTTGTTTTTATATTAATAATTGTTGTTGTACATAGACTGTTGACGGTGATTGTCCTGTTGTTAAATTACACCAATCGACGTCAAAATAACCACATCAAAGAAATTTTGCTAAGACTAATGTAAGTTTTCTTTCTTCCAAAGAAACATAAGGACAAAAGCAACTTCCTTGTCCCTTATGCATATATAAGTACACTTTCTTCCCGGGTGGCATCCGGGCATGGAATGGGTTGCCTGAACAAATCAGGAAAACCAGTAATTTAACATCATTTAAAACACTTATAGAAATGCAAGGCTAGACTCAAACCACGGTTGAGCGTGGTACGCAATAATCTTCTTTATAGAAGGAGCGTCTGTAATGTATAAGATACGAAAGTTGGGTTTGAAATAATTTGCCTGAACTATACAGGAAGCAAGAGACTCTCTCTCAGATCAAAGATTCGACTAATGCGCCCTCTGGCGACGTCGGTCTTCTTGTATGGATGCGAGGCTTTAACACTCACTGCAGACCTCCAAAGAAGAATCAGTGCGCTAGAGATGAGATGTTACCGCAAGATGTTGAACATCTCCTATACAGAGCATATCACAAACGAAGTGGTCCGCAATGAAAAAGCTGCTGTCATCGGCCCATTCGAAAACCTTCTCACCTCAATTAAGAAGAAAAAACTGAGATGGTATGGACACGTATCAAGATCTGGAGGTCTTTCAAAGACTATAATGCAGGGCACAGTCCAGGGAGGAAGAAAAAGAGGCAGGCAAAAGAACAAATGGGAAGACAACATCAATGAGTGGACCGACCTGTCGTTCATCGACTCCCAAAGGGCATCACAGGACCGGAACAAATGACAAGAGATTGTTAACAGTCAACGATGGTGCCCCAACGACCCACCCACGGGTTAAGGGATAGGTGAAGGTGATACAGGAAACTCAACAACATAAGATCATTTAAAACCTTAATATCAGTGTGCAAAATTAGACAGCACGCAAATTAGCCTATAATAATAATAATAACGGTGCTTATATAGCGCATATCCCGTTGGTGAGAGTTCTATGCGCAGACGACAGTTACATAATACAGACAGACAACGAAATATGTAGAAATACGCTAATTCTGCTGACGAAATAGGCGAGTCTTCAGCCGGCTACTGAAGGTGTCATAGCTAGGGCTCTGGCGAAGCTGTAGTGGGAGGTGATTCCAAGCGGACGGTCCTATTAAGATACTATTAAGAGATGAATACTACTTTTTTATACATTTGAATTTAGAAAAAAAAACTAATGAAACGCATTAATTGTACATTAATTGTGGATAAAAGAAATTAATCACACTGTCAAAATAATTTTAAACAAAAAACATGAGTGCCTCTATATTGCCTGGTTCATGATACATTTTAGGCATTAATACAAAAAGTTCTATTTATGAAGAATATAAATAAGAATGTGAGTCATAGGGGCTTAACATTTTACAAACTCCTCTAAGTAGCCTATTATACAGGGTCCCACTCTAATATGCCTATTTTTAGCTAGACCACACAGGCTATAGATGTTGGCCTAATTGGCCGATTTTACTACAGCATTAAAAAATACCCCCTCTCCCCAATACTATACATGGAAATATCGGACTCCTTCCCATACTACCATTCCCGGATTTTTAGACCATGGTAAAATTTGGTATATTGTTATACATGTCTATTTTATGACGGACAGTCTTCTGAAATACCGGAGTGTCCAGCACAAAACCGGACACCTGGCAACCTTAATTAATATTGGAGGATATTAAACGCTAATTAATATAATTGTGAGCTATGAAAAAAATATTCTAGCCAAATCAAATATCCAACGAAGAATTGATGCCCCAATACATAAACCATGAAGACATGGGCACAATCATCACGAAAAAGCGTTGGAAGTGGATTGGCCATGTGCTAAGAAGGTAGGAAGGAAACATCTGCAAGACATCCCTGCAAGCGCGCCATAGGTTTGCCATCGCTGGCCTATGGCGAACAGTATGATCCTAAAGGCAGCAACCTGCGGCACGCGTGCCAGACTTGGCACGCCGAGGGATTTTCAATGGCACACGGAAGAGGCCTTAAAAGTCTATTCAAGTCTCTTCTACAAGAAAATGAGTGCTACAGCAGGATGACTGTTAGGCTGTTGGCACGCTGAATAAATTAGAAATCATACTGGACTAGACCAGGGGTCGGCAACTTTTTGCTAACAGTGTGTCGAACTAGGATTTCTAAATCATTCAGCGTGCCAACAGCCTAAAAGTAAACCTTCTATATTATATCTTTGCAAAATCAATTAATTTAACTCCGTAGCAAGACCAAGGTCAAAAGCAATGGCGATTATTTATAGAGAAAATTGTTAAAGCGTTTTAGGCCTATGTTTAATACAAAATTAACTTGTTTGTGATTATCATCCCCTTTTTTTTTGCATTTACACTATTAAGATCTATATCAAATACAATAGTTTATTACTAAGTTTTCATATTCACTAAATATTATCCTTTGTTAGTCAGGATGAGATTCTAACACCTTTAAATGTTGGATCTAATGCTAATTTGCCTATATTAATTTGGTCTTTTACAATATATCATCGCAATTCGTGATTAGCGTTAAATAGAATTGATACATGGTAATCATACAAACTGAGTAGTTAATGTAATGTTTAAAAATATACATATTAACTCTTTAGTCTTATAATATTTATATAATTTTAAATACTTTTTTAGTTTGATCATTTCAAATTTATAAATTGTAAGCTATTTATTCCTAAGCATGGTCTATGTGAGAGAGACGGATTAGAAGGTTGGTTGAATATCAAGAACAATAGTCAATATCTGGATAGGTCCAAATCATATTAAAAGGAATCAAATAGATAAGCCTAAATTGTACTGTGATTTTTAAGTAGATCGGCCACTTTTATGCACATAGCGTATAGTTATGTCATAACTCATAACTCAACAATAATTTAGAGATTTTGCGTCTGTCTGATCAGGCAAGGTTATGGTTGTGACAGCCACGTAGACTACATCTTTCTCACTTCTCACATTACGGGAGCAAACCACAATCAAGAACTATTCCCTTTTCTCGACTCCCCTTCCCTCGCAATCTCGTTTTAACCCTTCCGGTACCGACCTACTTCTATCTATGCTGCCTTCAGTTCCGCTATATACGCGCCCGGGACTGTAAGGGTTAATCAAACTTTCTGTAGGCTATGGATCGATGACCCCAAAGATCGTTTTCACTCACGCTAAGGACCGAAACATGTTGAAAAGCCAATCTAATTTGTAAAAAAAAAAAACAAAAAAAAAAAAAAAAAAAAAAAAAAAAAAAAAACGGCAAAAGAAATTGTGCTATTTGAAGGAAATCTTGAAACAGCCACTTTAATTGATATAACAATTTTAAAAAATAACCAGAGAAAAAATAAAAGTAACATGTAATTTATAATATATTTATTAGATTTGATCTAAACGTTTTACAGTAACGACACTTAGCCTTGAGCATTAGATTAGCCTATTTAATGAGGAGCTATAGGCCTATAAATGAGTAGTCAGTAGTCCATAATAGACCACTTGCAAAAAGAGCAATTTAGCAACTTTTGCAAGGCGCTTCATTTTTTCTATACAATATTTTTGAGACTGTTTGTGTTAGATATTTTTCATGAATGATATATTTTTTATTTTTTTGTTTCTTTTTCTTTGATAGGCCTACTCTTTTCTGAGTGGAAAGACATTATATACCAATGGTTCCACATATCAGTGTTTTGGTTAATGCTTGTTCATCTCATCTACGCGCCCTGGGTCAGCTGCGACCTCAACTCAATAGAAGGACGGCAATACCGTATCAGTCTCTCTTATCCAGTCAAGGTTGGATTACTGCAATAGTTGCCTGTGGGATTTGCCCCAGAACTAGCTGCATAGATTACAGAGTGTGCATAACACAGCGACGCGCATTGTTTCGGGGTTGAGGAGGCAAGATCATATCTCCCCAACACTAAGTATCTCCATTGGCTCCCGGTGATAAAGCGAATAGAGCACAAAATTATGTCCATTATGTACGGATGCATAAAGGGCATTGCTAATTCCTATCTTAAAGAACTTATATCAAAGCGCTCTTCATCACAGTCACTCCTCAAAACTCTCAGTTTGGATAGACACAAAAAGAAGTACCTGGTAGTGCGCTCATTTGAATCAGTGGCACCTTCTCTTTGGAACAGTTTATCTCAGACACTGAGAGAATCTGGGACAAGAGAATCTTTTAAAAAGAACTTAAAGACCTTTCTCTGTGGCTAATACATCTGCCACTGCAATTCACCCCAAGAGCGCACTGAGAATGCTAATGGGCCGTATTGCTGATGAGAGTTAACACCCTTGCCCCTTATACAAGTCAATCTTTTATGACTGACTTCAAGTCAGTCATAAAAGATTGACTTGTATAAGGGGCAAGGGTGTTAACTCTCATCAGCAATACGGCCCATTTAATAGCATGGATAAAAGCGCTATAAGAAATGCCCATTCTTATCTTAATTATATTATTATCTATATAATATATAAAGTAGCCTGTGTGTGTGTTTGACCAATCAAATTGGTTTATTGAAAGACACGTGACCTTATTGTCACTCCCTGACTGACATTAGGTTTCCCTAGCGTAAGTGACTTAGTGGTTATAGCGTCCTCAACTGCCATTCGGGCGACCTGGGTTCGATTCCTCAATGATAGCTTTTCTAATTTTAACAAATGTCCATTAATATATTACTTTAGAAAAAAAGATTGTAAGGATTTTAGGACTTAAAACTTTCCTAAAATGTTTTCAGTAAATAAACTAATTGTATTTTAGACGCACGCGAAAGACAGGTGTTTGATTCTCATCCTCTGAGATAGGCCCTACTCCTAACTTTTTGTTAGAATAAAAAGACATGCTTTTTTTTACCCGATTACAATATTTATTTCAAATTACTTTCTTAAATGTTTTCAGTAGGTCTAAATAAATAATAATCTTATTTTTAAAGTTATTAGGGCCTAAATAAATAATAATCTTATTTTTAAAGTTATTAGGGCCTAAATAAATAATAATCTTATTTTTAAAGTTATTAGGGCCTAAATAAATAATAATCTTATTTTTAAAGTTATTAGGGCCTAAATAAATAATAATCTTATTTTTAAAGTTATTAGGGCCTAAATAAATAATAATCTTATTTTTAAAGTTATTAGGGCCTAAATAAATAATAATCTTATTTTTAAAGTTATTAGGGCCTAAATAAATAATAATCTTATTTTTAAAGTTATTAGGGCCTAAATAAATAATAATCTTATTTTTAAAGTTATTAGGGCCTAAATAAATAATAATCTTATTTTTAAAGTTATTAGGGCCTAAATAAATAATAATCTTATTTTTAAAGTTATTAGGGCCTAAATAAATAATAATCTTATTTTTAAAGTTATTAGGGCCTAAATAAATAATAATCTTATTTTTAAAGTTATTAGGGCCTAAATAAATAATAATCTTATTTTTAAAGTTATTAGGGCCTAAATAAATAATAATCTTATTTTTAAAGTTATTAGGGCCTAAATAAATAATAATCTTATTTTTAAAGTTATTAGGGCCTAAATAAATAATAATCTTATTTTTAAAGTTATTAGGGCCTAAATAAATAATAATCTTATTTTTAAAGTTATTAGGGCCTAAATAAATAATAATCTTATTTTTAAAGTTATTAGGGCCTAAATAAATAATAATCTTATTTTTAAAGTTATTATTTAAATTTAAAGTTATTTATAGCTTTCTGTTCATTGTAGTTTATATTTCATTTTTCCCGGGCAACGCCGGGAAATTTAGCGTGTAATTTATAATTATTGGCCTAGGGGACGTCCATTAATTACGTCAACAAAATAGGGGGGAGGGGGGGTCTGAAAATGTTTGACAATTGTTGACAAGGGGGAGGGGGGGAGGTCAAGAAAAGTTGACGTCAACAATGTTACTTTTTTTAAAATAAATAATGATACAAATTTATTACAAAATTCTAGGCTACATTTGTCATGTGCCACTTACATAGCAGACATAATATATGAACATGGTTTTACGTTAATACAAATATATTCATTAAAATTACGGACGCTACATTTGACATGTCCTTTTTGTGTTCATCTTGTTAGTTTGTAGATCTATGTATGAGTGGAAAGTGGAAACTAATGCAATTGTTAGCACGGCAAAATGACCGACCAATTGTAAAAAACTTCACCTTCGCTGTAGTCTAGCGAGCCATTGTGACTGGAATAACAAAAGAACATAAACACACCAACAAACATTCTGCAGAGTACGTTCAGAAACAGAAACCCAGTTTTTTGTCGCTCAGTAGGCCTACATCTAAATTAGGCGCCGTTCTGTTATTGAGTCCTGAAAGGACTATGAACACCGTCCGAGAGTCGACTGCTTTAATTCAACGCCCATGGTTGAGTCTTTTCCAAGTTCCAACCCTTGAAACCATGTTTGGATCAGCGTTAGCAGGCCATCCACTCCGACATGGAAAGATATGAGTAGGCAGGCGTTGTCCTAAAAGGCCGTCGCTTGTTGGGTCGGCTTGCTCTGTTCGGAT
Organism: Anisus vortex; assembly: GCA_949126835.1. NCBI lineage: Eukaryota > Metazoa > Mollusca > Gastropoda > Planorbidae > Anisus > Anisus vortex. The sequence continues at coordinate 5,211,250 of OX421500.1, forward strand.
TCCCCTTTTACGAACGTGCATTTGCTCGGGCCATCCATGGCTTGCCTCGTATTCCTGTAATGTGGGCTGACGGTGTGTTGGCCGAGCGGATTTTGTCTGACACGGAGATGTCATCCCCTCAAGGCCACCTTTGAAAGCAGCCGTCTTTACAGGACGTTTTGTATACCTTTCCGCACGTCGCATCAGCCCCCACCCCGGAGACGCCAGAAATCGGACAGTGGGGTAGGCCTACCTCACAGGCCCCCTCTAATTAAAGAACATAACAAGCCGATTAATCTCCAGACTTGCAGCTCGGGATACCACGCCTCTCTCCGTCACTCACAGAGATGGGAGTGGAAGTATCTCGGCGACCGCTTGTCCCATGCATTAGCTCACTGGTCAGACTCGGGGAACCAAGTTAAAAGGTCTAAAAAAAATAAAATCGGACGAGCCCGTCTTGTGTCCAGGGCGTAACGTTTAGCGTTGAGCTCAGCTCTGTCCGGACCCGCTGCGGGAGCTCTCCCCCATGCGTTCGCCCGCTGGTGATTTCTTAATGGGAACGTATCGGCGGTTTACACACTTCGCCAGCTTTGGGGCTCATAGGTACAGAAGTGAAATTAGGAGCCAGAGACTGGCGTTCGTTATATATACAATGTAAGTGATAGCTGGGATGGGCAATAGAACTAAAAACAACAATAGGCCCTCTCTGAGACTATGTTTGAATTGCATTAAATGAAGTGTATTGTGTGAATCCAATATGGTTATTTTAAAATATTTCCTTCAGAAAAATAATTCGTGGCCCATGAAGTCCGAAATACTTAGCCTACCATTCCTTTTAACATCCCTAATTCTGATATATAAACTAATATATTTTTGCTGACGCATTATTATGGGTGAAACATTAAAATTTGGTGATTAGGCTAAATATAGTAATTTTTTAGTTTTAATTTCTAATTTTGTAAAAAAAATAATTTATGAGATAAAAATGTATTAGTAGGCCTATACTAAATATAGTAATTTTTTAGTTTTAATTTCTAATTTTGTAAAAAAAATAATTTATGAGATAAAAATGTATTAGTAGGCCTATACTGGCGTAGCCAGATTGCAAGGTGTGGGTGGCAAATAGTGCAAGGTAGGAGCGGTAGGGGCAAGGAAGCCAACTACCGTGTGTATAATCATATTATTATAATGTGTGTGTGTGGAGAGGGGGGCAATAATGCAAGAAGGAATAGTGAGCATATGGTTAAAATAGCAGGTTAATTTACAACTGGTGCACAGATTCCCCCTAAGCTATTTAACAATTAACATTGTACTAAAACCTCATTAGTGAAACGTACAATCAGAAAGTATTCAATATTTCTATATGTAAAGAACAATAGTAAATAAAAAGGAAAGAAATATTGTAAAAATCCTCGGATTGGAAAAACAAATTGGGAGGGGCGATGGGGGATAGGCCTACTAAGCATGTTACACCCCTTTCGTGGCAAACGCCTATGAGAGTTCTATCTAAGCTTAGTCAATATAAAATCTTTAAAACAAGTCTTAAAATGTATTACAATTAATTATAGTAAAGATCTAGACCTTTCCGTTTCAAATCTATTTTAAACATAAAAGCCAGCGTTTAATTTTTTTTTACTTGTTATAGGGGGGGGGGGGGTAACGAATTGTTGACGTAATTATATAGGGGGGGTCTCTGAAAGTTTGACAGTTGTTGACAAGGGGGAGGGGAGGGGGGAGTAAAAATCGCCAAAAAATTGTTGACGTAATTAATGGACGTCCCCCTACTACTGCTACTGTAATTAGTTGCCCCCCCCCCCCCGCGCCCCCACCTCCACCATTATTTTTATTTTTTTTGTAGTTTATGTTATAGACTAGGTCTTTTGTCAGTATGCTATTATTTTTTTGTCTTCATTGTCTTTTAAATTATACAATCCTCAGCAAATAATTCTTTTTTTGAACCTGGATTTATTATATTCAATAAACCATGTATGTCAATTAGACATTATAGTATAGTCTATGTAGCGGGAGCCTAGGACAATTTCTTGTGGACTTGTGGATCCCCTGAGTTTACAGTTTATATTGGTTGGTGCTAATCATTGGTAATTATTAGCTCTACAGTTTTTTCTCTACCGATCAGAAAGTTTTGAATCCACAATTAAATTTATTTGTAAGGAATCAGACAGGCCACGTATAAGCGGGGGACTTAAAAAGGAGTGTCTGTAACATATAAAATACAATAAGACCTATAGACTATAGCCTATATTGTTACATTCGTATTACTTTCTTTTTTCGGTATTTAGAGTTACAGGAAAGAATTATTACAATTAGGTGGTTCGGGGTGAATGTAATGACTCACTATAAATATATATTTTGTATATAGACACTGCCGTAATAATAAAACACTATTATAATACGGTACATTTAGATTATTAATAAACATGGCAGATAGAAGGGCAGAGATTGCTAGAAAAAAGGCTCAGATCGAGCAGCTTCGAAAGGAACGTAAGGAGAAAGAGATTGCGAAGAAAGAGGTAGGACTAGGACGTAGCGTAGTGTCGTAGTCTAAAACTAAAATTATATATTAGAAAAATCGTAATAAAATTATTAGTATTAGTGACAGTATTCATATTAGTATTAGGCTATTATTATAATTATGTCAATTATTGTGAATTATGAATAATTATTATGCCACTGTGACTGAATACTGATCACTAGGTTTGTAGAGTCTAAGTAGACTAGGCTAATACTAGAGAGTAGAGAGTGAATAGAGTATAGTAGGCCTAAGCCGCTTAAGGGCTAGCTAGGTGCTACGTGCTACAGTGCCATCACTACGGCCGGCTAGTAAATTGGAAATTATAGCTAACTGAAATTGGAAGAGCATAAATTCATAAATAGATCAGTGATGATTGTTGTCATTATCTATAGAAGGAGCGTCTATAATGTATAAAAGATAAGATAAGTCATCATTGTTCTTAAAAATGTAGACATACTAAACCCTACCTATCCCCAGCCTTGGTAACCCTCTACTCTTTCTATTGATCTCTTTGGATACCTACTCACACTCAGTGCTAATATCAGGACTGTAAGTGATATCATTTTATAGTATGATATAATTATATAATATAGGCCTAGTCCCAGCTCTCAGTTCAATATGAAATGATAATGATGATCAACAGCCTAGTAGTACTAGTCTAGTAGGCTACCTCTTTTTTAAAGTAAAATTTTTTTAGAATTATTCAGATTGAGATGCCAACTAGTCATAAACCTTGTTATGTTGATTCTGTTGTTGTGCAGGTATATGTATAATAAGTATTAGTGTCAATTAAAATTAAATTAATTGATTTTTAATTTAATACATTTTAATTGTGCATTTAAGCAATTATCATTTGACTTTCATTTTGTTTAGGGACCTACTCGGCCACAAGGGGCGGCTGCTAGTTCTTCAGACCCTGATGCTTTATTCAGAGATCTAGGTATCCCTATCACAGGTAACCAGCACATTTTTTTTTACTTTCCAGTGTACTAATATTAACTCTTCTGATACCAGCTGATTACTCATACAAAGCTACAAGAGTTATTTTCAACAGGATGTAATCTTTCACCACATTTTCTTGGGCAGAATGTTTATTTAATAGAGTAATAATAACATTTATATATATTGTGCTACAAACATAAAGTAAGCCAAGAGCACATTTAACTCTGAGCAACAAAACATGTACACAGATGCATATAAGTACTCTTTCTTCCTGAGTGGCATTCGGGCATGGAATGGGTCACCTGAACAAACCAGGAAAACCAGTAACCTAACATCATTTAAAAGATTAATAAAGATGCAAGACTAGACTCGGACCACAGATGAGCGTAGGACGCAATAATCTTCATTAATGCTAAATTAATCGCCTGGAGGTAGTGTCAAGGAAAGGGTTAAGTTAATAGTTTTAGTAGCACAGTACCATTGTTGGTTTCATCATCGTTTTTAGTACAATTTTTGCATTTAGAAGGAATAACTCAAGCATCATCAAGTTCAAACCTCGCTGCTCCAGTCTCTGGGCCAGATGAACTCTCCTCTTCACCAATTACAGTTGCCAGGTTTTTACTTTTTCATTTACCCTTGTTTCTTCTACTTTATTGAACTCAAAAGTGTTTTAAAGCCTAAGTATAATCCATGGGCATGGTTAAAAACAAGCTAAACTACATATTGAATTGTTTAAACAAGTAAAGTAAAAAAGTAAAGTACCCTTCGAACCAAACTGATCATAGGGCTGGGGAAGCACCGTTCACTAGTTTCTGTGGCCAAAGCATATGAGGGGATGTGTGGCCAGCACAATACCCAGCCGCCTTTACTTTACCCCAACTTGTGTCAAGTACCCATCAGAGCTGGGTGACTCAGGGGCACTCTCAATTCCCGGAAAAAAAAAGCCTAGCCTGCACCAGGATTCAAACCCACAACCTTTGGATTGCCAGTCGAATGCTCTGCCGCTTGGCTACCCTGCCCCATAATTGTTCAAACAAAAGTTTTCAAATTCTTTGTAAAAAAAAAAGGAAAGTAATCTTGTCGGACCAGTTTGATCCTTAGGGCCAGTGATGCTGCAGTCACCACTTTCTGTGGCCACTGCATACCAAGGTATAGTTTGGCTAGCACAATGCCCAGCAACCTTTACTTTGCCCCAACTAATGTATCCGTTAGAGTTGGATTGACTCAGGGACACCCTCCTGACCAGGGCACAAATCCTGTCTACTGAATCACTTCTCATAGTTTTAAGCACATTTTTATCAGAGTTATTGACCAAATTATTTTGATTCATGAATTATTTTTTTTAAAGACTAACATTTTTGCTCATCATATATTCAACCAATTGAATTTCTTTGTAATGAAAAAACAAAATGGTTGTAGATAGGATTGAACCATGATCTGAATGGAAAGGGTTGCCTGAACAAGCCAAGAAAACCAGTCACTTAACATCATTTAAATCATTAATTAAAGATGCAAGACTAGACTCTGACTTGGGACGCAATGATCTTCTTTATAGAAGGAGCGTCTGTAATATATAAGATAAGAAGACACAGATGTTGTTTCTGTGTTTCCCCAGTCCAAGAAGGAGAAACATCCAGCTATCAATTGTGAAGGTAAATGAGACGAACATTCCCCCCAAGGAAAATGTTGCCTACAGTAAGGAAACCCAGACCATAAACCCTGAGCCAATCGAGAAGGATGGTAAGTACTCAGCCACTTGGTAGTCTTTTAAACGTTTGTTTGCCTGTTGTGTCAACAGTGTACTTGCTTATTGCACTCACATTGTGGATACCGAAACATTTTGTAACCAAGAAAACTTTGATACAACCACCTGAACTGATATATTATAACCACTTCTATGTATACTTTGTTTTTTTTGCTTTTGTATAAATCCAGGAACTTATAAACAATTCACAGTAATACATTTTGAATGCATGTGTGACTAATATTATAAAGTTATAAAAGAATCATGACTGACTTATTGTGTTATTGTCGATCCAGTTCTATTGCAGCCATTGTGTTTACTGTTACATCATTAATTTTATTAAGGCAGAGTTAATTATTTGCGTTGAGCTGCAATGTGAGATGTGGAAAGGATGTTTCAAACACATATATACATTTTTTGTTGTTGTTGTCGAATCTGGAGAGTTAGAAATTTTTTTTAAAGTTTTACTCTGACAATGATGCTTTCTTGATTCACTCTCATTAGGAAGGAGAAAACGTTCCCATTCTCACGGAAGTGAGTAGCCTATCAGTGTGAATGTCTTGTTTTGTGTAAACCCATTGCATTCTATGAACACAATAATCTGCCGTAGAGTTTGTTGTACCGTAAAAAAAAATTTGCAGACACAAGTTTGTGCTTCTGTTTATCCCCCAAAGCTCAATTATCTATGAAAAAATTTAAATCTGCATTATAAAAGAAACCATTTTGTATGATATTAAATATATGTATATGGTGAGCTAATTTTAATTATAGAACCCTATCCATGCTAACGAAAAATAAACAGAATGAAGCCTAGAGTTGTGGATTTAACTTTAGTTAAAAGAAGACAGATGTTTTTGTTTTATATTTTATGTTTGAGCACTTGGATGTAAACCTAGGCTTTGTGTGCTAGCTGCAATTTCATATTCAATGTAAATGGCATTGGCACAGTCCTAAAATATTCTCTTTTACAGAGAGAGAAGAGAGATGTTGAACCCGGTGATTTAAGAATAAACCAGTGTGTTGAAAAAAATCAACACAATATATAATTGTGATTATGCCTATGCCATTGAATTCAGTGTATTTTTCATTACGTCTGGCACTTTTGTTTTCTTTTCAAAGCTCTCACTTGTGTCGTTTTTTTCTTTCTATTCATGTGTTGTTTATTTCTCAAGCTTTGTAGCCATTTCATTTAGTGGTTTGTTTTTTTTAGTTGTCAGCAAGAGATGGGCATTCATATTGGCATACAATTTTTGTGTAGCTGCAGTCTAACTAGATTTCTCGACAGCTAAACAAACATGTCACAAACAACTTGTGTAAGCTTTATGCAACTATATCCTGGCCAATAGAGGATGTCATACAAATTTAGACAGTTACAGAAAACTATTTAAATTGCACAGATTGAATTGAAACAAAAGACTCCTACATTGTATGAAATAGACTAAAAAAAGGACAGCCCTAAAGAAAACTTTCCATCTCAATATTCTATGGAAATACTTGTTTGCCTTGTGAGAACTTAGAAGCTTAATTGCCTTGGGAAATCAGAAATATATTTTTTTGCATCCATTAGTCAAACCCATTATATGATCACATGAATAAAGATATTGACTTAACACTGACATAATCAACGCATATTTAATGTTTGTGGGAAAATGTGCACCGTGACACCATTTATAACTATGTAAAAAAATTTTTTTTTTACAGTTTGAACTTTGTAGGCTTTCTATTTCATTACTCTGGTCTATCTGTCCTTTAGCAAGTATACACAACTAGTGCAAGCTCTAGAGTTGTTTAATGATTTAAAAAAATTTGTTTTGCATCATTCGATTTATATGTTTTCATCTCTCATTAAAGATCAACTTTATCCTGGTTGTAAAAAGAAAGGCAATGCAACACATGTGATAATCTATTTGTCATTTTATACCAGAGGTCGGGAACCCATGGCTCACGAGCCAGATCTGGCTCTTTTGATGGCTGCATCTGGCTCGCAAACAAATGTTTGATTATTTAAAAAATGTTCTTTTTTTAAGACTTTTTGATCTACATATTAATTGCATATCTATATTTCATTCTACAAATGAGCTAAAGTCTACTGCAGCTCAGCATCAGAAGAATTTAGAGACATAATTATTGTACTTTTAGTGTTGAAATTACAAAAAATGCACAGCTTTACTTGAATTTTTGGTATTAAACATAATGTATGGCTCTCACAGAATTACGTTTCAAAATATGTGGTGTCCATGGCTCTCTCAGACAAAAAGGTTCCCGACCCCTGTTTTATACCATCAAAATCTAAAAATAAAAGCCATGCTTTTTAATTTATTTTCTGAAATTCATCTGAAGTTTAATAATAACAAATAAATCATGAGCATAGATTAGAATTGGCTATGGACATGCACATCACTGAAAGGGTATTGCAAAAAAAAAAAGTACTGAAACAAGCCACAGCATCTAACAAGTTTTGTTTACTGTTTTTGTTGGGTCAACAAATTTGTTTTGTTTTTTTACAAGTCACCCTCATACAATATACTTTTTTACACTCTTGTATATTTGTAAGCATGCCAAATTCTTTTGTGCTGCATGTTGAAAAATGTATTTTTTTAAAAGTAGTCATCTATGCAGATGCCAGAATTTAACCTAGAAAAGATGTAATGTTATTTATTTCATACATATTAAAGGAATACACACACTTAAAATTGTTTTTGATAGCAATAAGAAATAAGAACTTATAAATACTACTTTAAAAAATAAAAAAATAATTTTCTTGAATGAAATTTTTTTTTTCAAACAGCTGATATATCCAATATTGTATGAATTCAAACAGCTGATATAGCCAATGTCTTACCAATTCAAACATCAGATATGTCCAACATTTTAAGAATTCAAACAGCTGATACGTCCAATATTTTATGAAATGCATAAATATTTAAAATTGTGTGTCCACATAAGTGAAGAAAGAACACTTAAGGCACTACATGCTTGACTTGTAGAGAAACCATCTTGAACCTCAGTCAATGCAATGTTCAGATGGGACTGTGTAACCAGTGTAACATCTCCTATTCACAGCTCGGGTTTCTGATAGCTGCAGCCTAGCCCCTTTTTGAACTAGGGAACTTTTTTTTTTAGTCTTTAACCAGAGGTTTTTGTTTTGTTTGTTTGTTGAAGATTTTTGTTGTTGTTGAAATCCTTGTTGTTGCTACTCTTGTCGTAGGCCCAAAGTTAAAATTTTCAATTACAAAACATAGAAAACAAAACAAAAAAACAGCTCTTGTCACAGATTATTAACTGACGCATTATATCATAATGAAACGCATGCGATCACAGCTTTTTTTTCTTTTGTTGGTATTTTGACTTGTTCTAATGATTGGCATGTTGCCATTTTATCTCTGCCCCTCAAGGCCGTGGACCGTGGGACTATTACGGTAAGTTGGGGGTGCTCATGCCGCCAGGCAGGGAGCGAAATCGTCTCATCCATTTCTCTACTTCGCTAACCCATGTCGTTACATTTTGTCGTCAGTGTCTTGTGCTTGGCTGTAATGAATTTGTTGTGGAACTTTTTTATATCTTACTTTCTTTTACAATTTTTTCCCCTTTTTTTGTATGTGTCGGGAGCTTTTCAAGCTTTTTTTTTAAAAAACATTTTATGGTAAAAAGGTGGACTGGATCATTGTGTTTTTTTTTCTTTTGTCTTTTGATTTAAGAAGAAAATGTGAAGGAAATTGACAAATGCACCATCTCTTGTTAAAAAGTAGTTTTGTTGTTATTTTCTAAATAATGTTTTGTATGCCTGTTTGCTACATGCATGTATTGAGAGATATAATCTTCAATGTCACTTTTTTCTTCTTACTAGCCTTGATTTTCAGGTTAAAAATAATACAGTTGTTTTTTTTCCTATTGAAGAAAGAAATAACAATTATGATTAATGAAAACAAGTTGATTACTTATGTTTTTAAATATCTTTTAAAAAAATCGTTTTCTCTCAACAAATTTGTAGTTTTAATTAATAATGAACTAAGTGCGGATACAGTTTCTTCCTGTCATGCTTTATTACTGAGTAGCAATACTGGGAGAATTAATGATTTCTAGCTCAAATTGTGTAAATACTTAAGGTTCTTCTACAGTTCTTGTGTCCTTGGAATTAAGGAAGGTTTTGTGCTGGAAACACAATCCCTTATTTTTAAACAGTATTAGTTGAAACTGTAGCACAACGGTACACCTGTCGTAATGGGAACACATTTTTTTGTTGATGTTTTAGATTAGGAAAATCTTTAAGTTGGCAACAGGTTGTTATTCATTTAGATCACTTAAGTTGGCAGCACATTTTAGACAATTAATAATGCAGCCTTTCTCAATCTGAATGCTTTTAGAAAATCACCAGGAATACAGATTTCTGTATTTAACAATGTGTAGATGTTTTATTATGTGCATGAGAAATGAATGTTTTATCAAAATTGAGAAAAGGGCTCATGATTTATTTTATGCTTTTATTAAGTCACACATTTTATTTCTGTAAGCTTTGGCTGGCTGTCGGAATGAAATATTCTCTCTCTCTTCACTAAGCTCAGCTGTACTGATTTGAGTTTTTTAATTCTTAGCATTTCGTACATAAACATGTTCAATTTATATAAGTTTCAGTGAAACATGCCTTACCACTAAATGGTCATCCGTTTGTAAAAAAAAATATATATATATAAAAAACTCATGATCTGCAAGCTGATCTTAGTGGGGTCTTTGCTTACATCGAGTTTTTTGTTCTGCTTATAGTAGTAGTGGCATACCCTCAGTGAGTGCCTTGTTGATTTCAGTTTCATATATTTGTGTGTTGAAAAAAATATTATTTAACCGCAATTAATTATTGCCTTAAACTAAATTTTTTCACTTTGATTAAAACCCGATTGATTATAGTCATTTGTTTGAATAAGACATTTTCTACTGTTACTAATAGCCTTTTCATTATGAACAAAACACTAAATTGTAAATTTATGATTAATTGATTGACATAAAGCATATTTATAGATAAAAAGTCCAGGCTAAAAATAAAATAATTTTTTCTCTCTCTCTCTCTATTTATGATCATTGTTTTCCACTCTCTATTGCCCCCGTCCACCGACACTCCTCCCTTCAGGCTTTGGGTCCCCTAAGTTTGTCCATCCTCATATGGAGTGGGATGATGAGTTTTTTGATGATTTGGACGAAGGTATGCTGAATGGTGGCATCGTTGTCTTATTTCACCCTCTCCGTCAGTGTGCATAGTTTTTTTCTTCTTCTTTTGTTTTGTTTCGTGACAAGTCTTCAGGCTGTTTTTTTAATAAATATTTCAGGCCTGCTCCTCGGGCAGAGTGTTTAAATACTTGATTCCCACCTAACGTTGTCATCACCAGGTACTGAAGCTATTGAAATACAATTAGCACCACAGTTACTTTTGCTCTTTGCCCAATATGTATCCAGAGGCCCAAAGTTTTCAAAACTAAGCAGCAGGCCTGAAAATTGCAGTTGACATTTTTGTTTCACTGGCAGCATCATTAAATGTTAATTTGTTTTGTTTCCTTAATTTTCAAATACCTAATATCACTAACCTATATTGTGTATATCTTAAAATATGATTCAATTGATGAATGTTCATTTCCAATAAGTCCTATTATTGTTGAGTTTTTTATTTTTTATTTCTTGGGTTTATTTCTATAACTAATGTTGTGAATTATTTTGCTTAGATTTAGATACTTGTTTACTTGCCCCATTTAAATGTAATATGTTATTAACTGATTAACTACTGAATTAAAAGCGGTGAAAAAAAACCAGACTGTGGCTGAATTAAATTTGGGTCCTGTTTTTCCGTGTGCGAGTATGTGTACATATGTAGGTGCTTTTCTCTTATCCATTGATAGATTCTAAAATGAATTATACCGTTTTGTAGGGAACTGAATTTTCTATAAGATAAGTATAAACAAAAGTTTGTTAATTTGTTGGCTCAGACAATAATATATGTTGAAATTTGATTTTTAACTCTCATAATTATTATAAAGTATATCCAAAAAAAAAAAAAAAAAAAAAAAAAAATCAAGATTAAATTAATTGAGTGTAATTGCACAAAAAGATAATAAATAATTTTGTCCCAAAATGGGAAAAAAAATTCTATATTCAACTTATTTTACCAAATTTTAGCACAGAAACTAAGAATTCGTACGCTTTGGTATCCAAGACGAGTTCGTAAAATAAAACTGTCGATAACTACAAATTTCTTTAAAAAATTTAAAGAAAAACTGCAAAAATTGAACTTCAAACTTGCGAAATAAACTTGTGAGAGGCTTGAGGTTGGGAATAAATGAACTGCTTTGGCACTCCCGTCGGCTCATGGTAGTTAAATCAGTCAATAACATGTTACTTAAACATTTTTTTTTTTAATCTATTATTTTAATGATTTAACAAAATACTAGTAATAATTAAACAATTTTTACTCTTTTATTTCAAGCTCAACCTTTACAAAATATATGAGCTGTAGTTGTTTTTTTTTTAAATATAATTGTGCATGATCTAAAAGAGTTTTTTTTAAAGTTATGGAAATAAATTTAGACCTATATTTTAGTTATTGTGGTCATTTGTTTAAAGTCAACTTGATTATAACAGTTTATCTCCTATACTGTATGTTTATTTTATAGTTTAGTATTGCATGATGACTCACAAAATAGATGTAGCTTCCTTTGTTTTGCCATGTTTTTCCTTTTTTTTTTTTTTACCTTTTTTTTTTTCACACCAAGCTTTTAGGGCTCATAATATAATTTGAAAAGTTTAGTTAATTATATCAGGGAATATTACATTTCTATATAAATATACTAAAACTACATTTGGTGACACTGATTGTGCTAGATCTGTTTTTTTGAAAAAGGCAGATTTTTAAAGTTATAGAATTCCTTCAATTGGTCGAGTGGAAATTTTAAGCAATTTTTGCTGCAGGACATTTTATATTGTATTGCCACAGTTTTAAAAACAAGTTTGTTAAGCACAAAATTTTTTTTTTCTTAAACAGTGAAAACGTAAGCACAATATTTTTATTACACTGTAAAAAAAAACTTTAGAAAATTAGCTAATGTGAATAAGGCCAAATATTTTTATTTTTTTGTTAATTATAATTCATATAGCAATGAAGTAATTTTTTTTAAAATTATAATTCATATAGCCTTCTGAAGTAATTACAATTGATTGGACCAAATGATAAGTTGTTGGTTTTTTTGTTTGTTTTATGTTCATTTGAATGGAAGAAAAAAAAGGAAATGGTTCTGGCCTAGAGATGGTGCATTTACTCAAAACTGTTTGACTCTCTCTGTGTCACTTGTTTCTCTACAAAGTATTGTTTACATTTATCATCTTGTTCCTGGGTAACGTCTGCCTCTCTTGAGTGTTTTGTTTTTTATTTTGTATCATACCTTTAATTTCTTGAGTAGTGGATAAAAAAATAAAGATATGCCTTGCTGTCATGAATGTTTTCTTACTCCCAAAAAGTGTTGATGATCTTATTTATTTACTGTTAGCTCATAGCCTTTGCATATTTATATATAGATATTCTTTTTTTCTTCTGGTTTTCTCTTAAAACAAGTACTGGTAGTAATAATTGCTGTTAGCTTTGCAAAAATTTTTTTTTAAATATATTTTACAGACATTTGATATTGCAAATAAAAATTTCTGTTAATTACCGGTAAATTGTAAGTGTTACACCACCAAACAGTTTTCAGAAATGCTATAAATTGTTTGATTACACTGTATAATTTTGTTGCTATATTATTTTCACCAATTATCTGCCATTACATGTGAATTTATAACAAAGACAGCGCTAATTTTAATTTGGCTTGCCAACTAAATTTAACCACAATGTGAGATATATTGCCAAAAATGTGATTTTTTTTTTTAAAGTCAGTTTTAAGTTTCAGATAAATTTGTATGAATTACTGACATTTTGTTTACTTTTATCAAACAGAATTATCTGCAAACCTGATATGTTATAAAATATACTAGAATTACACTTAAAATTGTGTTGGAAAATGAAAAAAGCAAATTGTATATAATATAGATATCTATTAGAATTTTAAATGTAAGAATTGGTATAAGACATGAATTATTTAAAAAAAAAAACACCCCCAACCAACAGAATAGGTTGCAGGTAGTTCTGTGAATGTTTTATTTGATGTTGAATGTCATTAAATGTTATTGGACAGCCTGTGGGAATTATTAACATAATAGTTTTGGTTTATGACAATGCTGACCACACAGATGACGACACAGACTCCCTGGACGTCAGCGCCGACGCCACGCACAGCCACCAAATAGCCCACCGCATGCCGCGGGTTGAAATGGTGGCCCCCGCGGGCTCAGAGGAAGAGAAGAAAGAAGAAAAAATACAGAAAAGTAAGTGAAAGTCATGTATTTACTTTTATTAGGTCTAGGACAATACTGTGTGATGTATTCTTGTTGGAACATATTGTAAGCTGTTCACTTCTATAGATGACAGATGCAGAAAAAAGAGTAGACGATGCATTAAGATTAAGTAGAGTATGTGACACATTCAGAAAACATAGGAAAGAAATATTAAGACATAACATGAAAAAATACATAGATTATTTATATTATCTAATTCTCTATTTAAAAAAAAAAGTCATGGTACCTGCCAATGAATGAGAGAGAGTGGCACTTTTTGTCTAGATATTTTTTTTTAGATATTATTATCATAGCTGCCACATAGCTGCCAGACCTGTCAAAGTAAAAAGAATGAGAGAGAGAGTTGATGAGTTTTAATTTGTGTCCATATATTGTGATATTTGTCATATCAGTCAAATCATCTATGAAAGAGAGACAATGGGGAGAGAGACTTTGGTTTTAATCATCAAACAAATTCAAATTAACCGATCCATCTGCTAGTTGTTGTTGTTTTTTTAAAGCAGGATCTACTTACTCTCAAAACTAAATCAAATTGAATGACTTTTCAATTATCCTTAGAATTTAAGTGTACTTTTAAAGCAGGCACTTGTGACACACACACACACACAAACTGGGTTTTCCAGTTTAGCGTTAGGGACAAACGGTCATGTCTGTACCATTTATATATTTATTTCTAATTGTAATAAAAAAAATGTAACTTCATGATTCTTAAACTAAAGTTCCAGAGTTGAGTGAGGAGGAAAAAAAACAGATCATAATGTCGGAGGAGTATCAGTTGAGCGTGGCCAGGGCCGCCAGGGTCATGCAGCGCATGCTGGCCCTCAACGACACTGGGCTGACCATTGACTACAGCGGAGCTGACATTGAGGGCAAAGATGAGTAAGTGAAACTGGTGGCCTTTTGTTACAGCTGGATGGTCTTTGTTTACTTTTTATTCCTGTTATTATATGGTGTGTGTGGGGGAGGGGGTATACATATACATTTCCTTCCTTCTCTTCATGTCTGAGATGCAGTCTACAGGGTGGCACATCGGGGGACAATGCCCTTGGATTTTTACAGGCTCATCTGGTGAAAGTTATCTAAAGCAACAGTGCAGAAGTTATAGATGAAGGTCGCCCAGCATACATTGAATACATAGGAACTCTGTATTAACAATTCTGCACTGCACCAATACTTGCTGGGGGGGTTTTAATCCCACTAGTTGACATACTAGTTGGTTTGGCAAGTTGTTCCCTGTACAGCCACACAAGTCTTTATTATAATTATGGTCATCTGCTTTGCTCTTGTAGCGCATTGAATGTTCCATTGTATTGAAAGCTATATTCTTCTACTGAATGTCCATCTCAGCTTCAGCTTTTTACTCATTTATTTCCTCAGTGACAGTCTGGCTGGTGAGAGATTAAAACTGCAGCTTGAGTTCTTTGATGAAAAATGGTCCAAGAGAAGAACCATCACAGGCATGGACTGGTCACCACAGGTATTCTCTTGTACAGTTTTTGCTTTCTGAAATCTAATCTTCGAGTAAATCTACCTGAAATGAATGGGCACGGTGGCCAAGCGACAGCACGTTCGACTGACGGTCCGAAGGTTCTGGGTTCGAATCCTGGTGCGGGCTAGGATTTTTTCCCTGGGACTTGAGGGTGCCCCTGGGTCTACCCAGCTCCGATGGGTACCTGACACTAGTTGGGGGTTAAAGTAAAGGCAGCTGGGCATTGAGCTGGCCACACATCCCCCTCGTATGCCTTGGACACAGAAACTGATGATTGCTGCTTCACCAGCCCTATGATCAGGTTAATCCAAAGTGTACTTTACTTACTTACCTATAGTGAAGATCATACATTTGAGAATCAAAACTTTGTTTAAAAACAAAAATCTATAGTCTCCTGTATAAGAAATGTTAAGATTCAATGTATGAATTTTAGTCATTACTTGTTATACTGAAACTGTTTTGTTGTTTCCGTTCAAATCATCAGTATCCCGAGCTATTGCTGGCTTCCTATAACGCCAATGAAGATGCACCCAATGACCCTGATGGAGTCGCTCTGATTTGGAACCTGAAGTTCAAAAACATGGACCCTGAATATGTATTTCACTGTCAGGTAGGTTGTCTTCAATTACACATGCATAACAAAATATATGTATCTGGTTATTGCATTGTATTCAGAATATGTATTTCACTGTCAGGTATGTTGCCTTCATTTACATGCATAATAATATATATCTAGTTTATTCACTGATCTATAACAAGAATGGATAGTGCCTCTATATTAAATGTGTATGCGCACATTGAAGTCAAAATGAATTCCCCTTTCCCACTATTCACTTATCTACATAAGCGAGTTACAGGAATAAACCACTTATGATTAGAACAAATCCATATGATAAAAAGGAAGTCTAAGTCACTTGAGATGTATTTACAGGTCAGTGTTTAGTAAATATAATTTCATGGATAAGTGAAAGTCACGTGAAAGCCTATTTATTTTGGCTTCAAGAATGTTACTTCCGTGTCTAATCCATTGTTTTTATAGATCAGTGGGTTTATTGCATTGTATAACGATAACAACATGAAGTCTTGTGAAGCTGGATTACTGGACGAGACTGGAATGTTTTTTCCCTTATTCTCTTCACCGGCCCTATGAATCAATATGGTCCGACAGGATACTTAACATTTTACCCATTTTAAATTTAGAGGCTTGCTTTCAGGAAGTTTTGAGAGTTGTCAATTTTGTTGGCAAAAGGCAAAAAAATTCTGTCTTATCTACGGTTCATTTTAATGGTCAAACATTCTATCATATAGATAGATTACTTTGATGACTAAACATTCTTTCATATAGACAGATTACTTTGATGACTAAACATTCTTTCATATAGATAGGTCACTTTGCCAAACATTCTATCAGATCATTTTAAGATTGTTATTTTTCAACGAAAACTTTTATCTTAAAGTCAAATGTTCTGTAAGACTGGGTAGTTTTATTGTTTGTTGGCAGCGCTAAATAAATAAAGGTATTATTAACTTCTTATTATTTTCAGTCTTCCGTCATGTCCACATGCTTCGCCCAGTTTCATCCTAACCTAGTTATTGGTGGCACATATTCTGGCCGTATTGTGCTCTGGGACAACAGGGTAAACAAACGTACACCTGTTCAGCGCACACCTTTGTCTGCAACATCGCATACGGTAATTTATGCTGTTTGTTTGTTATACTGCAACATGTAATTGAATATATGTGATCTGTTACATCATAATATGTAATTGAATACATGTGCTCTGTTACATCATAATATGTAATTGAATACATGTGCTCTGTTACATCACAATATGTAATTGAATACATGTGCTCTGTTACATCATAATATGTAATTGAATACATGTGCTCTGTTACATCACAATATGTAATTGAATACATGTGCTCTGTTACATCATAATATGTAATTGAATACATGTGCTCTGTTACATCATAATATGTAATTGAATACATGTGCTCTGTTACATCATAATATGTAATTGAATACATGTGCTCTGTTACATCACAATATGTAATTGAATACATGTGATCTGTTACATCATAATATGTAATTGAATACATGTGCTCTGTTACATCATAATATGTAATTGAATACATGTGCTCTGTTACATCATAATATGTAATTGAATACATGTGCTCTGTTACATCATAATATGTAATTGAATACATGTGATCTATTACATCATAATATGTAATTGAATACATGTGATCTGTTACATTATAATAAGTATTTGATAACATGTGATCTATTACATCATAATATGTAATTGAATACATGTGATCTGTTACATTATAATATGTAACTAAATATATTTATCTTCTTCTATATCATTTTGAATACTTGCTAAATTTGGTAAAAATAAAAATTGATAACCTATACAAAATTTAATTACAATCATTTCTTTTTAATATAAAATCGGTGAACATTTTAAAATAAAATGTTTTATGGTGTAGTTGAAGAATTGTATCTTGTTTCAGCATCCAGTCTACTGTGTGAATGTTGTGGGCACCCAGAATGCACATAACTTGATCAGTGTCTCAACTGATGGTAAATTGTGTTCTTGGAGTTTGGACATGCTGTCACAACCTCAGGTAAGAGCCTTTCATCAAAATTTATGTCCGCCTTACCATTCACTCAACCCTTAAACCCCTTGAAGTGGCCCCAACTGATAGACTTTTGCAGTCCCAAGTTATACTAGTTATAGTTGTCTCGCTGCCAAATCACATCCAACTTTCTAAGTAATTTATTTTTTTATTTTTTCATCTCTCAAATAAAAGAAAGCTTTCCTTTTGTTTCGCTAAAACAATTTTTTGTATTGTTTCTTAATGTTTTAAATATTAAATATTAGTGATTTATTTGTCAGACCTTTTTCATAACGGACCATGTTTTAAGAACAGTTTAGAAGAAAAAAAAAAGTATTGACAACACTGGAGACTGTTTATGGGTGTCATTTGTCACCAGTAATTTAAGTCACATATCAATATTTGTGACATTAGACATTGTTTGTGTCTGAGCTAATAATTTTCATGTAAAATTAAAACCCATTCATATTTCTATTTTTTTTCAAAGTTTAACTTTAATTACTTTAAAAAAAACATTTTTTTATTTTTAAAATGTGGAAGTTGTAAATTGTAGTAAGGACTTGTGTCTCTGTTCTTAAAGGTAGATGTTGTGGGGCTGAACTTTAATGGGCAATGGGTTAAGAAAAACTAGTAGTTTTTACAATACAAAGCCACACGCTTATTCCATGGTTTTTTTTTTGTGTCTGTGTCACCATCAGGACAGCATGGAACTCCAATCCAAACAGAACAAATCCGTGGCCGCCACTTGTTTCAGCTTCCTGTCGGGGGACGCAAACAATTTCATTGTGGGCTCTGAGGAGTGCATTGCTTACTCCGCTTGCAGGCATGGGAGGTGAGTGTGAATATTTCTCTTTTAACCTAGTGTTTCTGTACTTACAAAGAGGATCAAATTTTACAGGTGACTGACACTGTTTTAATTATGTTTATCAATACATGCAAATCTCACCATATTTTCTCACCATTTTGGAATATTCTGTTCTTTTGCCCCCTTTTTTGTTCCACCATTTCAGCAAAGCAGGTATAAATGATGCTTTTGAAGGTCACCAGGGACCAATCACTAGCATAGACACACACAAAGTTCCAGGTCAGATTGACTTTTCACCCTACTTTCTAACCTCATCATTTGATTGGACAATAAAACTATGGAGTATGAAGGTAAGTGCATTTACTCTGAAATAGGTCAATTTAAGAAAAAAATCTACACTTTAGTTTATCAACCCTTCCCCCCCCCCCCCCCACCTTATTCAGTTGTCAGCTTTCTACCCCTCCAACCCTTGAGTCAAGTCCCATAACTCTGTATACTGAAAAAAAAAATCAGACAAAAATTCACTAAAAACAACTATCAAAGCAACTGAATCAAATTCTTCATTGTAAAAATATAAAGTTTAATTTAAACCAGTAGAGATGAAAATAAAGTAGTAGATAAAAGGGAAAATAAAATAAATTACTGAGCCTACGTCGATCGGTTACGATAGTTTGTCATGGAATTTTGAAATCATCGTATCGGACTTAAATCCTCCTATTCAACTTCTACAATGCTTAAAATAACTATGTTGTCTTCTTTGCATTATCCAAGTAACTTGCTATCACATTCAACATGGCATTGTCCTCAGCAACCCTATTACATCTACTCCTTTGAAGACAACAATGACTACGTCTACGACGTCAGGTGGTCACCCATTCACCCAGCTCTCTTCGCCAGTGTGGATGGGGAGGGACGGTTGGACTTGTGGAACTTGAACAGTGAAACTGAGGTAACCCTTAGCCAACGGATGTTCTCCACCCAATAGTGGTCTGTTTGTATAAGGCATACTTTAAGAGAAATCATTTTTGAATATACAAATTTTAATCTGAAGTTTTTCTTGTGTGCATGACTGATCAGGTCCCTATAGCCAGCACAACAGCCGATGGGCGCCCAGCTCTGAACCAGTTGCGATGGCACCAGACTGGACACCATATCGGTGTCGGAGACAACAATGGACGCATCCATGTCTATGATGTCGGAGAGGTGAGCAAGAGAGAATTTGTGCCCCAGATAATGGTGCCGCATGCCCAACATATTGTGCCATGTGCCGTACATGTTGTACCATGTGCCCTAACAGAAAATAAACAAAAATAAAATATAATAAAAAAATTAATTAAACTAAATCACAACTTTAAAAAAAATAATTATTTTAAGTAGTCCACTTTTAAAATGTTCTAAGTCAACAGAAACTGATTTTACAGTTACAGAAATCAACTTTCTATGTCACAATCTAGCATCATATCAAATATATTCGAATACTGATAACTTTTTAAAGGTTGAGCTCAAGATCAGCATATAGTAGAAGTAAACACATATTCTTAAATACAGTTAGATAACAAATTTTTTTTCACAAAAATACTTTTAAAAATGGGAATACTTTTTTAAAATTCTTTTCTTAATTTAGAAAGTAGAATATTAATTTAAATATCATATGAAATTTAAACTTATTATCTTTAGCTTTAAAAATAAGGTATTAGGTCAAAAGACTTATAAAACTGGTTAAACAAATGTTTCAATTAGGAATTAAGGAATTAGCGTATTGTGAAGCTTGTAGTTGAACAATTCTTTATAAAAACGGACTTTGTTTTCACCCGCAGCACATCGCCAACCCCAAGTCAGACGAATGGTCCAACTTTGTACACACCCAGCAGGAGCTGAAACAGCACGCTGCCGAGAGAGAGGAAGAGTCGTCCCTAGCCAGCACAGTCTCACCTCTACGATGAGACTTCTCAACATTCACACACACAAGTTTCTTTAGCTGTATTTATCTTCTCTAATGTTAACTGGACATGGGCTGTGTTGTTTCTCTTCCCTTTAATAAAGATTATTCCCCCCCCCCCTTTCTTTTTTTTTTAGTGAGGTGTACATTGTGTAGGCCAATTATGCTGTTTTTTGGTGCTGATGTCTGATATGTTAGCTTCCTGTCATGTATAGTGGATATTTTGTCTGCAGTGTGAAAGTCATATGTGCAATATCTAGTTCCAATACATGCACTGCTAAATTTGTCAAGTGATAAAGTCTAACTTTAGTTTGTTAAAAGATTTTACAATATTTTCAAGTACAACTTAGTACAAGCCAAATCTTTTTTTTTTCCTGTTTTCTCAGTAGAATATATTTAATATATTTAGTAGTAGAATGAAAATTATCATATTATAGATACTTCCATTATTTTGTACTTAACATACTATTTTAATTAATTAATGCTTGCAAATATGAAACATACTTTTTGTTAAAGTGTACAAAGAAATAAATTGTACTTGCTTCTAATTATAAAGAAATGAAAACATTTGTATCATTGTTGAAGTTAATCATTTTTAAAACTATTACTATTTAGGTTCTTAAGGATTCTTAGTGCACATTTAAGATTTTTTATTGATACAAAACAAATCTATAACATTCAAGTTCAAGTAATTTAAACATTCAACAAAGAAAGGAATCGAGCAATTTTATGATTATCAGTTTTTAGAAATGCCATCTTTTTAAATGCATTTACTAAATGAAATAAAAATGCTTAAAAAATACTTAACACACAGTTTGTATGGTTTTTATTTACTTTAAAGTTATTTGGACATTTAATATGAACGCAAAGAAGTACAAAACACTACTGGTATGAAGTTAAAGATTCCCAGGAGAGCAGTATAATTCTTTCCTCACAGTATTTCTTATTGAAGCTAAAACTATGCTGTGTAGAATTTAGCCAACTGAGATGCTTCATTCGGCATAGTGAAGCTGGGTGATGAATTCACACACTGTGTGGGTCAGCACTCTGTGATCCTTTTTCAATGGCGTCTCTTCAAATAGTAGTCCCAATGAAATAATATTTTCAAGCAGTATTAAAATATGTCCAGTACAGAAGTCTTTAAATTCACCAATGCATGACATTGACAGCCATGCTGCTATGCATTCATCTATCACATTAAATATCACAGGAGATTTCACGTCTGTCTGACTTCAAGTTGCATTGAGCTGAAAAACAATTTTAAAAAGTCAAATTTAAGATCATACCATATTCCTTTCTTTTTAGCTAAGGTAAATCTTTTACAAATTATATAAATTGAACTTTAAACAATATTATGTTCTATTTAAATTGACGAGGTTTGATGTGTCAAAATTCAGCAGTTTAATTGACATTCAATGGATTTTATAGCCAGTAAAATGCCCTGGTCCCTTTACTTTCCCATAAACTAATGTTGGTCTCTTTTCTTTCCCATAAACGAATGTTTTGATTAAAACCTCGAGACCTAGAAAAACCCATTGTGTGACCTAGTTATTTGTCATTTTAGTAATAATTCCATCGAGCCTGTAGAAAAAATGTTTTAGAAACAAGTCAAATGATATTGTTTTTGTTTGGCTGCATTCAAAGAATTCAAGATTAATGTTAATGTGGACTGTATAGTTTCTACTGTCAATGTTTGCTGTGGACTGTATAGTTTCTTCTGTCAATGTTTGCTGTGGACTGTATAGTTTCTACTGTCAATGTTTGCTGTGGACTGTATAGTTTCTACTGTCAATGTTTGCTGTGGACTGTATAGTTTCTACTGTCAATGTTCGCTGTGGACTGTATAGTTTCTTCTGTCAATGTTTGCTGTGGACTGTATAGTTTCTACTGTCAATGTTTGCTGTGGACTGTATAGTTTCTTCTGTCAATGTTTGCTGTGGACTGTATAGTTTCTACTGTCAATGTTTGCTGTGGACTGTATAGTTTCTACTGTCAATGTTTGCTGTGGACTGTATAGTTTCTACTGTCAATGTTTGCTGTGGACTGTATAGTTTCTACTGTCAATGTTTGCTGTGGACTGTATAGTTTCTACTGTCAATGTTTGCTGTGGACTGTATAGTTTCTACTGTCAATGTTTGCTGTGGACTGTATAGTTTCTACTGTCAGTGTTTCTGAAGACCTCATAGTTTCTACTGTCAATGTTTTCTGAAGACCACATAGTTTCTAGTTTTTACTGTCAACATTTGCTGTGGACTATATATTTTCTACAGTGAATGTTTTCTTAAGTATTTTGTGTTTAGTTTGTCAAAGAAAATATATGAAAACCACACTGGAAAAAATGGTAGTCACATTTTGTAATTCCTTAAGTTACAGCCCCAGAGTCTTATATAAATAGCCATAAATAGTATGTTCTGAACTACTTTTTAAGTGAAAAAAACAGCAATAACAGGAAAATTATACAAGAAAAAACTATGTACAATGGAAATAGAGGCCCAGTTCTCTGTTAACATTTGAATAACTCGAAACTACAAAAGTGTGACTGTGCCCTTTTTTCCTGTGTGGTCTATATGATAAAGAGAGTAGAGACTTTTCAAACCTTTTATTTATTGCTTTTTTTCCTTTGAATTTGTCTTCGTGGTCTCTTCAAACAATTCATACAGTTGACCTAATTGTTCCGCATTGAAATTGTCCAACATTTCTGGAGAAAGACTCATTCCTATTTCCTGCTGTTTTGTCCTCTTGGCCAACTGTCCCGCTAAAGTCACATAATATTTCTGCCAAAAAATCATATTTTCTTAAATACTGGTATCCATTTCTCTTTTCAATTTTTTTTATTACAAATATTTTTATTTCAAAAAAAATAAAATTTTTAGCTTTCTTTGCTTCAAAGCTCAACATTGTTCCATTCTCATTTTGTTTTATAAATCATAAAAACTTTGGAATGATCTTGATGCTTATAAAAATAAAATTCAGAATTCTTTCACTTAGGTAAATAAAATACAAAGTAGTAGGCTATTCTTAATTATCTCCCAAATGCTTAGATGAGCATGGATAATTGAAAAACAAAATAAATTATAAAATTCAATTAAGTTTGAAACTATGTAAAAGCAAGTCAGCTAAATGTAATTACAATGAAAATTATAATTTTTACTGATAACAAAATTTTGGATGAAATTCTTTAAAAAATAATACACAACATGTACATAGCACTTTTGAATATAGATTGTTTGAGAGATTGGGTGTTTTGGGGAAGTAGACATTGTGTATGTCCTGTAGTGCGGACATTCAAAAAGGTGATGGGCAACTTTTTCATTTTGGTGTTTACAGAGGAAGCATATGTTCAAACTACGAACAGCTACAAAAAGTCTGCAATTTCTTCACCATAGCCTCAGGCTGAAGGGCAATTGCCCAGATGGCTGCTGGATCATGATGATGATGAGGACATAGCACATTTTGTTTCTTATGTCAGTACAGAAGTGTTCTCATCAAACTAATATGGGTAATCAAGTGTACAGTGATATGGTTTAACAAAAGTATAAATGAATCGTTTCTCTGATCAACACTCACCGTCCATTCTTGCAGAAATATTTCTGCTTCAGCAGGTTGGACTTTTTTGTGTGCACGGAATTCTTCCTTGACATACTGACTACCAAGAGCTTGAAACTCTAAAGGCAGACCTCTGTGAAGTTTCAACAGGCCTTTATATAGTGCTCTCACACGTGATATATGCTGAGACATTCCAACTAGAGGAATAATGTATTTAGATTATTTTTCAATATTTGTATGTACAAGACATTGATTAGGTTCCTACTGTAACTTGTAAATAAAACAAGTCTCAAAATAAAGCTGTGTTATATATTAATGTTAAATAAACTATTTCTGATGACCACTGCCCTGAGAGCCTTCTCAATATCTAGCTTAACAGTATGGACATGGAATCTACTTCCCATCCAACTCACGCAAACAAGTTCTATCATCACTTTTTAATTTTAAAAAGAACTTGGAAACATTATTTTAATATTAAATATTAGGCTAACCTTTGTTAAACATTTTTTGACCCTTTCTGTTTTACATTTATATTAGGTTTGTTAATGAATGAATGCTACATTTATTTGCTTGTTTGTTGCTCAGAGTCTTATCTTATACATTACAGACGCTCCTTCTATAAAGAAGATTATTAAATTGCGTCCTACGCTCATCCGTGGTCCAAGTCTAGTCTTGCATTTTTATTAATATTTTAAATGATGTTAAGTTACTGGTTTTCCTGGTTTGTTAAGGCAACCCGAATGCCACTCGGGGAGAAAGAGTAATTTGTTCTCGCATAAAAGGGATAAGGAAATTGTTTTTGTCCCTATAATGTTTATCTGAGCTTTGCAACAGGTTGTTAGTGGGTTGGATTTCTAAATTAGAGTTTAATGCCTTATATAATATTAATACTACTTTACTCTTTGCCTTTCGTTTTTCTAGGTTTAGTGATTTGACTAAGACTTAAGATTAAGGCTTAAGTGCTATAGGTACCTATAGGCTAATGGTGTTACTCATGAACTCATGTTTTAGTACAGAGATTTCTTATAAGTTTCTTATAAGTTTACAGACGTTCCTTCTAGATTCTAGATGGAAGATTATTACGTCAACTAGGACCAAAACTCCTGCAGGGCGACAGGGATCCGTCTGTGGCAGGGATAGAACCTGCGACATGTCAGTTGGAGTTGGTTTTGGTTGACAGTCCGGTGAATTAACCGCTTGACCAGCCAATTGTCAATAATATGACTCAATTGGGAATATCCACTAGTCACTAGTCCTAGTAATGACAGTTGACAAGAGTCAATGAGGAATTAGAGTCAATGTCTATAAGTATAAGTAGGCCTATATAATATATAGGCCTATATGAGTCAATGTTAAAGTCTAAGCCCCTCAAATTTTCAAAGTAACGGAGAGTCGTAAGCGTACGAGGTAGGCTGTGATCTGTGAGTACGACTAGTGACTAGACTCAAAAAACTCAATTAATAAAATACGTATGGCCATGGCATGGCAATCTGCTTAACTTTTTAGAATGAGCGTCTGGAAAATATATGTGTAAATCTGATTGATTGGATATTTACCTATTTACAAAATACGTTTGAAAGTTACGTAAAGTGTATCATAGCAATCATAGCCCTAGTCATAAAGATCACCTTTCAATTTTTATTTTTTGGTTTAGCAGAGTTTAGCCACTTTGTCACTGACATATGTATTTTCTCAAGCAAGATATGAATCACTTATCTATATTTAAAAAAATGGATCTCCCTCACCATCCCATATCTCTCTCTCTCTTATACCTCTGTTGAGTTGGCGGGTAGATAGTTTTGGTTGCACACTTCTCCCTGCTTAGCACATGGCCAATCCATCGCCAACGCTTTTCCACGATGATTCTACCCATGGCTTGCATTGGGACGGCTGAGCAAGGGCTTTCAGACTGCCATGCCATGCAGGAGCATACAGTGGATGGGAACGGTCAACTTTTTGCACCGAACCTATATGGTGACTTGGCTACACTGCGTAGCACAAGACTCACAAGTGTGTTTGTCCTCCGAGCCCTAAGAGTCTAATCTCGGTTCGTAACTCACTCTGGTGAAGTGAGATTCATGACTAACTGACTGCATTGGGACATCATTTCTTCTTTGGGTATTTGCACCGAACCTACATGGTGATTTAGCTGTGCTACGTAGTAGGCCTACAAGTGTGTTTGTCCTCCGAATCCTAAGAGATTAGTCTCGATTGATCGGATCATTCCGGTGAAGTGAGGTTTAAAGTCTTTGGGTATTAGACCTCTATTTATTTTTTAGCCAGAGTATTTGTTTGTAATTATATGTCTATCCTCCTGAGGTTTTTGTAATGGAAATTGGAGACTTACTGATACAATAAACTTCTTTAAACTTTTTCTTTTAATTATAGAAGGAGCGTCTTAAAATATATAAGATAATAGGCCTATTAATATAAGAAAAAGGACTCGAGTAGGCATAATCATATAGACTTAGTATTATTTACTAATATTTAATAACCGTTTTTGACACGAACACATTTGCTTAAGCCCCAATGAATAAATTTCTTTTTGTTAACTAGATTCATCTATCTTATATTATATCTTACAGACGTTTCTTTTATAAAGAAGATTATTGCGTCATACGCTCATCAGTGGTCTGAGTCTATCCCTGCATTTTTATTACTGTTTTGAATGATGTTAAATTACTGGTTTTCCTGGTTTGTTCAGGGAATCCATTCCATGCCTGGATGCCACTCGCGAAAGAAAGAGTACTTATATGCATTTTTTCTCGCATTAGGGTTAAGAAAAATGCTGTTGTTGTTTTTCTATTATTTTGTTTAATCTGATCATTGTGACATATTGTTATTGTGTTGAATTTCTAAGTTAGAATTTAATGATTTAGTCTTTTGTTATAAATACATATACTAGTAGGTTGATGTGTAATTTCGTGGGGTGGAGTCGGGTGGGGGTCTAATAAAACCGTACTTTGTATGTAAGTAAACAATGACACGCTGTTTTTCTATATTAAAATATTTCAGACAAATTTAATTTAGACATTAAAGCAGCTCTTATTATATGGTGTATTTGTTTATTTATGTCATCCTTACACAGACTTTTATCAACATTGACTACATTTAGGGAGATAAGAAGGTTTTGATATACTTTAATGTTTGCATAACGTTACAACATGTGTACGTTTATGTGACTGTCTGTATATGCCTAAGTGTTGCAGTCTTTAATAAAGTTTCAAACTTTGGTTAAAAATTGAACTGCTGTTCATACGGTTCAAAGAAAACTAGGTAGTCTGTTTCGCAGACTACGAAACACATTGACCCATCGTAAAAAAAAGTTTTTTTTAATAGATTCCCAGCGAGCACACCTCGTATCGACGAGGAAAATACGTGGAAACGACGAGATCACGTGGAAATAACGTTTTTCCCCGCCGTTACGACGTGGTGTGCCCGCTGGGTTTCCAAACGCTTTGTATACTAGGGCCTTATATAATAGTAGCCTTCTTAGTAGGGGACTACAAAATAATATGCATAGTTGAATTGGAAAAAAAAGGTTTGATTTCTTTAAAAGCAACATTAAAAAACTATCGCGTAAAAGAGTGAAATAAACAAAAAAAAAAGAAAAAATCCTCTGTTATAGTCCTATCGTCTTCCATATCATTGCTGGCGCCCCGTCTGTTAAAATTACAGGCATATCGTCTTCCCTATTATTGCTAGCGCTTTATCTGTTACAGACATATCATCTCCCTTGTCATTGCTAGCGCTTTATCTGTTACAGACATATCATCTCCCTTGTCATTGCTAGCGCTTTATCTGTTACAGACATATCATCTCCCTTGTCATTGCTAGCACTTTATCTGTTACAGACATATCATCTCCCTTGTCATTGCTTGCGCTTTATCTGTTACATGCCTATAAATGCATAACAAAAAATGTGCATGCTTTTTTTTAAACAATCAAATTGGGTACTATTTTATTATAAATGCTAGTCTGGTTTTTACATAACATGTGATTGAATTTGAAGGGTTCGCTAAAGGAGCTGAACGGAAATACCCAATGCGGATTTTGCCAGTTGGCTCGGTGCTTGTAGAATGGCTAACTATCGAGTCCTTAACAAATTCTTTTGCTGACTTTTGCAGCATACACATTTATTTTAAACAAACCATTGGTTAAATTTACATAGGGCCTATTTATGAGCTTGAAACATTTTTCGTGACTTTACTGGAAGCATGCGGCCCGTGAGCGTGGAGTTGTTATGTGTTAGATTTAAAACAAAACTGATATCGAAATTATTTTGAAAATACGTTTTTTTATGTAAGCTTATATTAATTTCTATTGTAAACACAAATTGTAAACAATGCAAATTATATTGAAAGTAAATTTAAGCTGTCATAAACGCTTAATTTATTCATTAAAATGAAAAGAGAATAGCATAATTATTAGTCTGATTTCTTCAATATTTCCCGTCATTGTCTAACCCGAGCTAAGATAAAAAGACTGGCCACCTGCCTGAGATGTTCATGAAGTGCTCTCTTCTAAATGAAAAGCACTTTAGTTACAGACTCGCTGACAACTTTTTGAAGATATCAAATTTTTCAAATGATTCTCACGTCCCCGCGTATGTCCCTATACAGCCACCCCATCACTTATAAATATTACCGTAATAATCTTTAATGTGTTAACTGTCTTAATATTAGTGCAATAAAATGAGTTTAACTTTTTTTTCTTCTTGTCATTATTATAATAAGTTAGTAGGCCATATCGGCGTTGCTAGGCAACCACTTAAGTTTTGTTTACAATCAAGAAGTGTGTTTTATACATCTCATACTTAGCAAAGAAATAACTGATAAGAAACTATGATAATGATTTGAAGAATGCAAATAGCTTTACCCCCCGTACAAATTTTGGTCTACATTGTGTAAGAAAATATTATTGTGATATTAGAAGTATTCAGTAGTAACTTCAACTTGATGATTGTGATTATTTTTCTCTAAAACATTTCTAATTAGGCTAAGTTAAATATTTTAAGGTAAGTTTTTGTGATAACATTCCATTTTGATTTACCCACAAACAGATTCTAATCATAGAGACATATAGACTAATTATATACCGAATATAACTTATGTTATATTAATTTAGCTATAGCCTATAGTCTACACATACTAGTTCATTGGGATTTGAACCTACCTTACCCAACACCAGGGGTAAAGGCACGGCGGGGGTGGTGTGCCCGAGAGTGAGTGGCCAAGCCCTTACCCTAACATTTAGGAAAAGGCATCTCTTAAATTTTTTTTTATCATCTGTACTAAATTAGCGAAAAATTTGGTAAATTAATATTGTTTGTCACGTGAAAGTTCAGACACCCCCCTTCCCCCCACCTGAAAAAAATCATGGATTCGCTTCTGCCCACCATCCCTTTTTTTCCAAAGCCGAAGATTAAAAAAAACATTTTATGGTGACATGAAAATAAGTTTAAATGCAGATTTAAATAGTAGATTTGTCAATTCTGTTACCATTAGGGCCTACAGGAAAAAGAATCTTATCTTATACATAACAGACGTTCCTTCTATAAAGAAGATTATTGCGTCCGAGGCTCATCCGTGGTCCGAGTCTAATCTTGCATTTTGATTAATGTTTTAAATGATGTTAAGTTACTGGTTTTCCTGGTTTGTTCAGGCAACCCATTCCATGCCCGAATGCCACTCGGGAAGAAAGAGTACTTATATGCATTTGTTCTCGCATAAGGGACAAGGAAAGTGTTTTTGTCTTAATGTTTATCTGAGCTTTGCAACAGGTTGTTATTGTGTTGTATTTCTAAATTAGATTTAATACAGGGCATACCTTTAAAAAAAGGATATATAATTATATATTTTAATTTATGGGCATTTTAAGCTGGTCTAAATAGTTATAACTTTGTATTTCCATAGCAATGTTTATGAAACATGCTACATCATTGTTTTAACTAGCAATAGCTTTATGTCAGCGCACAGTGGTATTTTTTAAGCCTATGCTTATTATAACTAGGCTACATGCTATATTTTGCAAAAGAACGGATGAACTCTGCTTCATTAAAACGTATGCAAGGGTAGGAAATTACACCTGACTGTATGGAACCAATTTCATACAGGGTTTGACATAAGGGTTATTAACAATAGTAATATCAGATGTTCTTTTGGTCGAGACATAAAAGGGATTGTGTGCCCATCACAATGACAAACCTTCTAATAGGCCTATTTATTGCCAAACATAGACAGACATGCAGGCAGACAGACAGTCAGACACGATTACAAATACGTAGGCTATATATTTCTACAGTTGCCAAATCAATTAAATAGGATAACTTGTTAAACTACTTAATACAATATGTGGATCTATAGGATAACTTGTTAAACTACTTAATACAATATGTGGATCTATAGGATAACTTGTTAAACTACTTAATACAATATGTGGATCTATAGGATAACTTGTTAAACTACTTAATACAATATGTGGATCTATAGGATAACTTGTTAAACTACTTAATACAATATGTGGATCTATAGGATAACTTGTTAAACTACTTAATACAATATGTGGATCTATAGGATAACTTGTTAAACTACTTAATACAATATGTGGATCTATGGGATAACTTGTTAAACAACTTAATACAATATGTGGATCTATAGGATAACTTGTTAAACTACTTAATACAATATGTGGATCTATGGGATAACTTGTTAAACTACTTAATACAATATGTGGATCTATAGGATAACTTGTTAAACTACTTAATACAATATGTGGATCTATAGGATAACTTGTTAAACTACTTAATACAATATGTGGATCTATAGGATAACTTGTTAAACTACTTAATACAATATGTGGATCTATAGGATAACTTGTTAAACTACTTAATATAATATGTGGATCTATAGGATAACGTGTTAAACTACTTAATACAATATGTGGATCTATAGGATAACTTGTTAAACTACTTAATATAATATGTGGATCTATAGGATAACTTGTTAAACTACTTAATACAATATGTGGATCTATAGGATAACTTGTTAAACTACTTAATATAATATGTGGATCTATAGGATAACTTGTTAAACTACTTAATACAATATGTGGATCTATAGGATAACTTGTTAAACTACTTAATACAATATGTGGATCTATAGGATAACTTGTTAAACTACATAATACAATATGTGGATCTATAGGATAACTTGTTAAACTACTTAATACAATATGTGGATCTATAGGATAACTTGTTAAACTACTTAATACAATATGTGGATCTATAGGATAACTTGTTAAACTACTTAATACAATATGTGGATCTATAGGATAACTTGTTAAACTACTTAATACAATATGTGGATCTATAGGATAACTTGTTAAACTACTTAATACAATATGTGGATCTATAGGATAACTTGTTAAACTACTTAATATAATATGTGGATCTATAGGATAACTTGTTAAACTACTTAATATAATATGTGGATCTATAGGATAACTTGTTAAACTACTTAATACAATATGTGGATCTATAGGATAACTTGTTAAACTACTTAATACAATATGTGGATCTATAGGATAACTTGTTAAACTACTTAATACAATATGTGGATCTATATTTCTAACTTTAGTTTCATTATATTACAGCAAAACCCTTTAGTTTTGAACTGGGGACAATGACAGTGAAAACAATGAGTTTTATTAGGACTGAAAAACTTTTGGATTTTGATTAGCTGAGAATCAAGCAACCATGGTTACAAGAAACGGCTCTCTTAAGTAGCAGATCTCGAACGCAGAGTCAACATGCCCATCTCACTGGCGGTCACAATAATAACCAAGGCGCTTTGCATTGTGATCGACGTCATTGTACTTTTCCTCAATCCGCTCATAATAGATGTCATCCACAACGACAGGACGATCAAGCAACAGCCCAGCGCCGTCTTCATCACCAACCTGGCCATCGCGGACATGTTTGTGGCGGGGACGAACCTGATGAACATGATCCTCCACTTCATGGACCTCAGTCACGTGGTTCCGGTCTGCATCGTCCTGTACGGCTTCTTCTCGCTCATCATGATCAACGCCTCCCTGCTCTTCATGTTCTGCAACTCCATCGACAGGTTCGTCTTCATCAAGATGTCCTTCCACTACCACGCGATGATGAGCCGAGGCTGCGTCAGGGGGCTGGTAATCTCCGTGTGGTTCATCTCAGTGGCCACGCCTTTCTTCCCGTACATCTTCATCGACCACGCCTGGGAGTACAGCACCTGCATAGAGCTCTTCCACTCCCAGGTGTATCGGGTGTTTCACTTCATTCTGGCGGTCATCTTCGTCCTCACACTGATGGCCACGGCGATTATGTTCATTAGCGTCTTCCACGTGGTGAGAAGAAGCAGACGGCTGCGCCAGTTGCCAGTGAGGACATTTTCTTCAGAAACAACTATGTCGTCGGGGTCCACGGGTCTGTTTCTGACCTCATTTCTAGACTCCCCGATTTCTTCTGTTTCACCAGAACTTGTACCTTACAAACACGAACAGTCCCAAGGGTTACTGCAGTCTCGGTCAAAAGATGAAAATTTCCCTCAGAGAAGCTCAATAGAGCTTGCTCATGAATGCACTGTTGAATCCCGAAACGATGAAAATAAAAACTTGAAGTGTACTTCCGACGAAAGGGTCGCTCCGACCTTTTCACTTAGCGAGTTGGCAGCAGATGTTCTCAACCAGAACCCAGACCAATATGAGGTCAACAGGACTTCGTGCGCAACTAAAGAATTTGCTGATGACCGTACCCTACCATCTATGTCGAGATCGGGACGTAACAAGCGTGGACGTAGTTTAAAAATGGAATCGTCTTCATGCAGGAAGGTGAAGAAGTTACACGAACAAGGCAGTCTCGACGTCAGTCAGCTTTCAGATGATGAGCGAGATGGCGAGGGCCACATTGGCAAGTCCACTGTTCGTGAAACTAAAAGTGAAACTCTGGTGTCAACCAAGATTAAGAGGCAGAAGAGAAGAAGTTGTGCCAGGAAAGCGTTGGACCGCACGAATCAATTGACACACTTCTGGTGCACCGAACCAACCACGACAAACGTCAGCTACAATCCAGACTTGATGCCTGATTCAATTTTCATTTTTAGAAATAGGTCTATCCAAGATATCGATTATGAGAATCAAAGCTCAGCATCTTGTCTAACTCAGCATGATGTACCACGAATCAACTGTTTGCAATTCGATGGGAAATATTCTATTGTGATAGAAAGCTCTTCGCTGGTCTCAGAAATTAACAGATCCATTGCTGCTTGTTATGACGCATCCAGAGTTAATGACCAATCGATTAAGCCAGTGCTGCTCGATGAAGCTATACAAGATCAACAGTCTTCTAATGACTTGCAAGGGGACACAACTCAAACATCCGAAGCTGCATCAAACAGTAATGACTTTAAAAGCTCTGCTGAGAGCTCCAGAAATCTTTCACCTCTGACCCGACCAAAGAGTATTTCTTTAATGAACAGACCACGGGAATCAGCTGACCCTTCGGCTACAAGAAAAAGTGAATCCTCGCAAAGACCGCCTCGTTTCAGTTTCACAGCATTAGGTTTAAAGAAGAAGTTGTCAAGTCAGTCGACATCCACAACTCCCAGCAGCCCCTACGGCGTAACAACTTACTCTGGAAAAGACATTCGGACACTAAAAATACTGTTCCTCATGTTTTGCGTCTACCTGTTTCTTTGGTTTCCGACATTTCTGGTGAACGTCCTTCGAAGCCTGAACATTGAGGTCAGCCTGGAGGTGGTAGTCATCTGCTACACCTTTGGGGTGTCCAACTCGGTCGTGAATTTCTTTGTCTACCCGATGAAGATTCCGAGACTGAAGTTGGTCTTCAAACAAATGTTGCAGAAATCGTTTAACGGTGCGAAGAAGACAATCGAAAAGAAATTGGCAAAACTTTGTCACAAGCATCTAACGAAATTGTGAAACAGTTCAAAAATTATTTTTTTAATCCGCCTAATGGTGCAAATGTGTTTCCATTTAGAGAACATGGCCGTTAAAGCTTATAAGAAAACATGAACGATTTTCAGCTTTTTAAAAACATTCACATAAATGTGAAAAGTTGGACATTATAGTGGTGTGGACAATCGGACATTATAGTGGTGTGGACAGTTGGACATTATAGTGGTGTGGACAGTTGGACATTATAGTGGTGTGGACAGTTGGACATTATAGTGGTGTGGACAGTTGGACATTATAGTGGTGTGGACAGTTGGACATTATAGTGGTGTGGACAGTTGGACATTATAGTGGTGTGGACAGTTGGACATTATAGTGGTGTGGACAGTTGGACATTATAGTGGTGTGGACAGTTGGACATTATAGTGGTGTGGACAGTTGGACATTATAGTGGTGAGGACAGTTGGACATTATAGTGGTGTGGACAGTTGGACATTATAGTGGTGTGGACAGTTGGACATTATAGTGGTGTGGACAGTTGGACATTATAGTGGTGTGGACAGTTGGACATTATAGTGGTGTGGACAGTTGGACATTATAGTGGTGTGGACAATCGGACATTATAGTGGTGTGGAAAGTTGGACTTTAAGGAATAAGAAAAATGATTGGAATGTCGCAAACGTAAAGAAATAGAATTGAATTTTCCCTAAAAGAATCAATGATATCATTCATATAGCCCAATGTAAAGAAATTGAATTGAATTTTCCCTAAAAGGATCAATGATATCATTCATATAGTCCAATGTAAGGGGGCAAGATAGCCAAGCGGCAGCGTGTTCGGCTGGCGTAGCGAAGGTCCTGGGTTCGAATCCTGGTGAATACTAAGATTTGTTCTCGGGTCTGGAGGTTGTCCCTGACTCTACTTAGCTCGGTTGGGTACCTGACCTTAGCTGGGGTAAAGTACAGGCGGCTGGGCATTGTGCTGGCCACACAATCCCCGCCTCCTATGCCGTGGCCACAGAAACTGGTGAACGCTGCTTCACTGGCCCCATGGATCAATTCGGTCCGACGGGATACTTTATTTAACTTAGTCCAAGGAAGGTAAATGACATCTTTGTTAATAGTAAAAATGGAAATCGGTTGGCTATTTGTGGGAAAAAATAATAAAATATTACCTATTATAATAAAGGAGGTAAATC
The DNA here is from genome assembly GCA_949126835.1 of Anisus vortex. Taxonomy (NCBI): domain Eukaryota; kingdom Metazoa; phylum Mollusca; class Gastropoda; family Planorbidae; genus Anisus; species Anisus vortex. The sequence continues at coordinate 5,246,425 of OX421500.1, forward strand.
ACTAAATTATTTCCCTAAGAATTAGTTTGAAAAAAATGTCTATTTAATGTGAAATTAAAAGCCATTGTACTGTTTTATTGTTTTCAAATTACTTTTATAGACCTAGTTATCTTTCTTAAATGCAAATTATAGTGGAGCTTTTCCCCCCGCAATGATTTGTTTTAAACAAAATCAATGATTTTCATGAACTAAAATCTCATACATTTTCAATTGATTTAAGTTCTATGTAAATTTGAAACGTGTAGAAATTGGGCCAGCCATTCCCCATCAAATTTACAACTGTGTGACAAGGAAGGGTTTGCTCAGTTTGCTGCCTTCCTTTGAAAACAGAAAGTTGCAATTACCATTTCGAATGTTGAATTACATTTAAAATTGTGTAATATAATGCTGTAAATGGTAATAATTCAATCTGCGTATATCTAAAAGGAAATAGTTAAATTATTTGTTTCTAAAATACCACTTTTCTTTTATATTTAACTATCTTTCATTTACTTTTTAAAAAAAAAATGAATCTGAAAATTGTTTCTATAAATTCTTAATGCATATTTGATTTTAAATCAGGAGCACTGTATATAATATATTATAGTCTAGTATAACTATAAACAAAATACAAACACAGTAAAAAAGATGTTAGTACAAACATACTTCTAGCTAAATATCCCCCAATCGGTTGTGTCTCAATTAAACCCTATTCCTGGCCTTCTCAGGCCGGTTAGCTTCTAGGCCAATGGGATACGTTTTCCTACAATCAGAAAAGTGGCCACTTCTACCTTAAAAGCAAGTCACTCACGACTTAAGGGACTAGTAAATAGTAAATCTGAGTTGATCGCCCATCTAGGAGAGGGGAAACTTCATAACATAAGCTCTGTCTTATGAAACATTTCTGTGGGAAAAGCAAAGGGAGGAAACCCTGAAATAAAATTAGCAGATTGATTCCCTAAAGCAGTTTGAGCGACCTCGCTATCTCTCTGACAAACAAGCTGTCTTAAAACAGCAAAAATATGTTTAACACATGTATAATGTAACATTTTTTTTATTGTAATTTGATTAAAAAAATTACATTAACATTTTCTTACACTTTTATAGATTCTGTCTTTCTTACAGATTTGTTTTACACATCTACTTTCTTATACAATTCTAACATACACTTTGATATACTTCAAACATTGCTAATTACATTCATCTTTTAAATGAAATATTAATTTGTTTTTGTATGGTTTTTACATATTTTGTACTTTTTTACTTAGATCTATGTAAAATAAAAGATGTCTTTTTCTCTCTATGTATATATGATTATAGTGAAGCAAATTGCTATTCTTACTTACTAAATTGAACATTACTGGAAATGTTCTTAGTATATAAAAGATTTAAATGTTATATAAGCAAGATGTTGTACAATGATTTTAGAGAAAAAAACAGAAAGAAAATACTTTAATATTTACAATTTTTACAGATGGAATTGAGATGGACAATATGGACATTACTATTGCATTTTGATATGTTTTTAAATGATGTTAAATTGTTGGGTTTTCTGACTAGTTTGTATAACCCATTCCATGCCAAAATGCCCAAAAAAAAAATAAGGGGAAGATAGAAAAGTTACATAAATGTATTCCTCAAATTCCCAAATTATCAAGGAACACCTCTGCTTTGATCCTGTCCTTTTCGTCCTCATCAATCTCTAGGTCATCCATGCCCAGGACTTTCCACCATGGCTGCTGCTGCCTCCTCAGAGTTTCATTGTGCTGTTGCTTAGCAACAGTGGCAATGGGAAGTGACCTGCTAGAGTACATGTCAATGTCCTTTTGGGTCACTTCCTGCAAGCTCGGAGCCACTGGAGAAGATGAGAAAACAAAAAAAGCTGCCTGTAAATTACGAATGTTCAGAAATTTTAAGGGCAAGATAATCTAACATCATTATGGTCTCTAGTCTAATGATGCCAAGACATTCACATCTTAAGAATTATTCAGAGATAATAAAAAAAAAAAATTTTTTTATTTCAAATAAAATATTTGTCTAAAAGTTACAAGTGATATTACAATTACAATGTTATGAAAATAAAAATAAGATAGTGCCTTTAGCTTATTCATATTTATCCATCCTAAAGATTTTGGGAGAAGAAATGAAAAAAGAGCAGTGGGAAAATGTCCTATTTACACAATTCTCTTGTATGGAAAAGGAGAGTGTGCCCTGTAAAGTCTATTGGTCTTAACTTAATTTTTAAACATTTAGGCCTATCACTGTGGCCGAGTGGCAATGCATCCGTATCACATACAGAAGGTACTGGCTTCAAATCCTGGTGATGACAAGAATTTAAATCTTAGATCTGGCGGGTGTTCCTGAGTCTACCCAGCTCAGATGGTTACCTGACTTTAGTTGGGGTACAGTAAAGGCAGCTGAGCATTGTGCTGGCCACACAATCCCCTAGTATGCCGTGGCCACAGAAATAGGTCACAATAGGTGAATGATTTTTCACCTGCCCTATAGATCAATTCGTTCTGACGGGATACTACTACTTTTAAACAAGAAAATTCATTTAGGTATATACAATTATTTTTCAATAAAATATTTGTCTAAAAGTTATAATTAATATTACAATGTTAGTAAAATATAAATTTTATGGCGCCATTAGCTTATTCATGCGGCAAGGTGGTCGAATGGCACCACGTTTGACTGGCATACCGAAGGTCCTGAGTTCGAATCCTGGTGAAGGCTAGGATTTGTTCCCTAGACTGGATGGTGTCACTGAGTCTACCCAGCTCTGATGGGTGCCTGACCTTAGTTAGGGTAAAGTAAAGCGGCTTGGCATTTTGATGGCCACACAATCACCTAGTATGCTGCTTCACTGGCTCTATGATCAATTAGGTGCGACGGGATACTTAGCTTACTTACTTATTAGCTTAATCATAGTCTTTATCCCAAAGATTTTGGAGATGAAATGAAAAAGCAGTGGGAAAATTTTTTATTCATATAATCCCCTTGCATAAACATAATTTTAAGGCATTTATCACAATTCTATTCCAAGTTCTTAAAAATGGCAGGGGAGGAAGGGGGGCTTGATATTCCATGAACTTACATTGGATAAGCTCCATATCAGTGTCCAGTCGTGCCATCATATTTTCACACTGATACTCTAGTTTCCTATAGGGACGGATATTTTGGTAATGCCTGACAAGCAATTCCTGAGCTCTTTTGTGGAGGGCTTCAAGTTCTTCTCTTGTCTGAATTTTGGTCTATAATTTTACACAATAAAAAAAATATATTAAAAAATGAATTTGTTTACTAAACAAATAACTAACTTTAATGATCTAAATTAGACCATAAAACTTATAGTATCCCATGCTCTAATTCTTTAACACCAAATTTAACATTTTTAATTAATATAGTTGAGTAAAGCAAGATCACAAAAAGGAGGGAGATAATGTTGAAATTATTCATTTTTAAACTCTAATGTCTAAAAGGGATTGGATAATTTGATGTTTCTTAAAGTTTATATAGACCAGTGCTTGTGTTATTTTGAAAAACCTTCACCTTCTGTTTCAACAGATGATTTTAATGTTTTCAAATTGTATCTGTAATAATTCATTTAAAACTAGTATGCTATGGCTTTAAATTATAATGAATTTGTGTAAAAAGGAAAAGTTATCCAATTGAAGTTAAAATGATAACCAACCGGGTTCTGTTCATTCCACTCAGAAATCTCTCTAGCTAATTCTGTTCTTCGCATGTCTGTCAGACCCTGAGGTTTTAAATATGTGGGGAATGCTTGGTCGGACACAGCTGCTCTCTCTAGCCACTTGCGCACCTGCAAGAAAACACTGTCAAATGAACACTCCTGTCAACAAATGTGTCACAATAAAAAGGGCTGAATATTTTTATAGAGTAATTCAGTATTGAATGATACAACATAATGAACTTTTTCTTTATTTAAACCTGGCAATATCATTGGTAAAAATCATAAACTCATTAGCCTAGCCATGAAAAATTTGGTTGTTATTCTGTTATCAGCTAACAACTGCATATTTGTAAGGGCACTCTGCACACACACAAAAAAGAGCTTTAAATATTTTTTGAAGAAAATGAGTTCATTGAAACAATTAAATGAATAATATACCAGGCGTTGCAGAGTAAAAACTATAAAAAAAAAATAGCAAAAACATAAAAAGTAAAAAACAAGCCAAACACATAAACATGATCTGGGATCTGATTATAAAAAAAAAAAAACTTACAGCTCTTTGGATTGAAATGGCAGCATGCACCTGCCTGGCAACTTTCTGCCTTTGTGTCAGCTTTGACCTTTCCCTGTGACCTCTCCACAGTGTCTGAATGCGAGTAGCCGCCACAGATTTCTCCTTCTGTAAATAATTTTCCACTTGAGCTGTGGATAACCCAGGCAAGATGCTGAACTTATTTCAAAGTTGCTCATTAGAATCTACTAACAGCTTTAAACTATTGCAGAATTAATATTTTCTAATTAATTGAAGAAAAAAAAAAGGATTTCAAAAAGTTATTTTCTAAAACTTTTTTTTTCATGGGATAAACCTGAGCTTAGAAAAATTATTCTTTTCTAAATTTACTATTTATACTACTATTGCTATTGTTTTTATATCATTTTCACATATTATCAACCATTTTATATTAACAATTAAGCTAATAAGCAAAATTTTATGCCAAATTAATAATTAAGATTTTTCAAAAATATCTTTTCATTAACTTTTTGGCTAAATACTTAAAAGCGAAAAAAGTCATTTACAAGCTGGCAAGATTTCAAGTGCTTTTAATCTTTTTTCATCCAAAATTCTGAGCAACTTCTGTCTTTTCATTTTCATCTTATGATACAGTTCAGACTGATATTGTGTCTGCAGTTTAACTTGCTCCTCTTTGGCTTTCTTCAACCTGGAACAAACAAAAGAAATGTTGAATACATTAAAGATAAACTAAATAAGTTTTCATGTCAAATACGTAAACTATTTAAATGTGTGTATTCAGTATCAGATTGCTAATAAAATTATTTATACAAAATATTAAGCACTACTATAAGTATAAAGTAATAAGTTCAATTTTATAATTTAAATGTGTGTGTTTGGGGGAAAAAAATCCAAATCTCGTAGTCATTTGAGATGTATAATTTCTGTCATCAAAGGAACGTGATTTCATAAATTGAAAACTTGAGTAGGGAAAATGTATATTGTCCCCTGTTTTGAATCTTAACCCAGTTCTTATTTTTAACAAAATGGTTAAAAATGAGTTTTGTGGGTCGTGCTTGTTCCCCACTTCTAAATGGGGTTCACAAGATTGCAATTTAACAATTCCCAATCTTGTCACTTCAGACTCGTTAAAATCACTCAAAATGTGAACAATTAATTTTAATACCATTTTCTACCAAAATCAACTATTTACTCAATTTTTAGAAAAAAATCTTCAGTTGGCCTTTAATTTTCATTAATTAAAAAAAAAAATTTGTTTCTTCTAATGTTCTATTAGTCTGCCATGAGTACTGAAAATTCTATTTCCTTAACTTGAATTTTGACAAGTCTAAAAATAAACCATTACTATTTTTATTACTTTGATTTCAAAACGTATTTCATGCATTAATGATTATTGTTGCATTTTTTTTAAAGTGTACGGTTAAATATAGAGTTGTGAAGAAATTTGACCTGTAGGATTTCTGGAACTTGGTGAAAGCTTGATTCGCTTTACGTAATTTTTTCCTACCAGAAAAACCTCGCCAGATTGCTTGAATATATTTAGCACACTCTTGTTGTCTCTGGGGATTCAAACAATGTATAATGTATTACAGCTGTGGCTATATTGTAAAGACATTTTTTGGGTAGTGCCAAATGCCAACAAATTTGGACTAATTTATTTTGTAAGAAATAATGAACAGAACTAAACCCTAGCCCTGTACATTAACTAGGATAATGAATAGAACACACCTGATTCTTGGCTTTGGAAGCCGACCCTGTCTCCAGTAACAGTGTGATGTGACGGAGGTCTCTGTCAAACCCTTTACTGTCCCATCTTCGAAGCAGTGGTCTCAGCCCCCTACACAGGAACAGAATTAATTTTAAATGGATGTAGATTAAAGCAACAGCCAATATGAAATTTAAACTAGAAATAAAGTTACTTAGTTTGTGACTAGCTGTGTACTACAAACCCACTCCGTCCCCTGCCCAGTGAAACTTTTGGCTACAGGAAACTCCTCTTAAAAACAAACTATTTCAAGAACTGGCACACCTCGAAACCGCTGCATAGTTTATTCATAATATAAGACTCATTGTACCATTCCTCTAACTACAAATATTTTGTTTATAGTTAACAAAATGTACTCTAAAAACTTAAATGAAGTTTCTTCTTTTTGTATGATAAGGCCTAAGGGTAAGAAGTACTTGGTTTTCTCTGACCAGGACTATGGCATGAAGCATTGACACTTTTGTACTTTTTACAGACCCACAAGTTTATACAAGTAGCTCTGTTGAGTTCCCCAAGGCCTTATTAAAGCTGAGTGGACTGAAGGATTCCCCGTAGACATGTCAACATTTTAGGATATCTTATCTTTTAAAGATATGTTCCTTCTATAAAGAAGATTATTACGTCCTATGCTTATCCATGGTTTGAGTCTAGTCTTACATTTTGATTAGTGTTTAGAATGATGGTAAGATATTTGTTTTTGAGGTTTGTTCAGGCCTAGAACAGTGCCTTGTGAAAGTCCTGAGTTTATAGTTATTGGTGCTGATTTGGAGCCATTTATTATTACAGTTTGTTATCTATTTATCAGAAAGTCTTGACTCCATTGTATTTATTTTTTTGGAAGTTTTTCTGCTTGATGTAGGTCTATTATGTTATATTTATTCGAGAGATAAAATGCCAGGTTTTTTGCATGCCGGGGTAGGCTACATGGGTTTTTATTCTGTTATTCACTCAAACCATATTATGATATGAGTCCAGATATTGGAATGGGAGACTGAGGTGTTAGGAATGGCATTGCAATGCTATGTCTGTCCCCTGACCACCTGTATACTCAAGTCATATGAAACATTTATTGTTCAATTATTTATTAAAGTTAAATGCCAGCTATCAGCAGCCATGTCATTAATTCTAAATTCTTTGCAACCCAGCTAGTTAAAGAATAGTTTTTTTTTTATCAGGCAAGGTCTGGGGTAAAAACTATTATTAACCAAGAGACTAGATAAACTTACATATAACGTGTACCAAGGGATTGTACAATTTTGTCACTGCTATCACAAAATTTTACCAAACATCGACACGCTGTTCTGAAAAACAAATTTAAGCAAATATTTGTCAAAATAAAAAAAAAAATCCTTTTGCTACAACATAATATTTAAACAAATTGACATTTCTTATCCTTTAGTTAAGTCTCATTGTCAATTTAAAAAAAAAAAAGCTAATAGGTTTATAAAACAACACATTTTAAGACAAAACATTTATCAAGTTTAACTGAGGTTCATAATTTTTGTTTACTATGACTGCAAAATGTTTAAGTGACAACAAATGTTTCAAATATGGAGTTAAGAAAGAAAAATACACCAGTGACCCAGGGAAAAGCTTGTAAGTAGTGGCAAATAATTTATTTTTATACATCAGAGGCATGCTACAGGTGGAATGTGGGCTACCACATAGCCCAACAAACATTTTAGTGTGGACACCACAGACCTTCCAGAAGTTTTTTTTAATGCATTATAATAATAATGTAGCAAAAATGTTCAGAAAACGTGACCCATCTTGTTGTATTTAATTCCCTAGAAGGCCCAATGACAATAAAATGTTGCAGACCTCTTATCTACATGGTTTAATGCTATTCCCTACCTAAGAATATGGTCTACAATGAAGGAAATATCCTTAAGTTGACAGCAGCAGAAACGATGGCTGAAAGATATCAAGCCATTGATTTGGACCAGACTACTGGGGGGTTGAGAAGACTTAAAGACACTGAATGCATGTGTATCCACAGCTACCAGGAAATTGCATGAAACATATTCCCACTGCTCATCCAGACAATTGCATACAACATACATAATGTAAAAACTATAAAGGAAACTTACTGGGCAACAGATTTATCAGTGTTGACAGTCAATTTGTAGATCAGTTCATCCAGCAATGTAAACATAGTAACCTCTTCAAGTCTATTTAAAACATGCCTGATCAATAGAAAATATTTTAGCAAATTAACTCACATTATGTCCTAGTTGTATAAAAAAAAATATTAACTCAAATTCGTGTGTACATATATACATTTCCGTCTGGTGTTTGTTGTCTGTATTCTGTAACTATCGTCAGTGCATAGAACTGTCATCCACGCGATATGCGCTATACAAGCACTATTATTATTATTATTATTAAATTAAAACAGAATAAATTTCTTACGGATCCAATCTGAGAAGTTTTTCTATAAGGTCCATAGTTATGTTTGTAACTTGAGGGCTGTCTGACACCAAGAGGAGCAACAGCCACTGGGATGTTAGAACTGTAGGGAAAGAATTTTTTTTAAACATCCACAATACTGTAAACACTTGGAAAGTTGGCATACACTATTTTCTTTTTCATTTTGAATGCTAATGCACTTGTTTTAAAGCTCTAGTAATGTTTACCTTAGCTATAAAAAAAAGATCCACAAACCATACTATTTGTAACTAAATGAAAATTAAATGAACTTTGTGTTTGTAGACTTTTCTTTTTGTGAGTAATGGTGAATTTTTTTAATGTTGTACTCATTTGTATTCTATATGTGTACAACAGCTATAGTATAGTCAAAGTTTTGACCATGGCTTACAAAGGCCTTCAAGAACAATCTCCAAAGTACATAAGATCCATTGTTGATCAATACACATCAGAGAAAACAGGACTAGGTTCACATAAATTTATCAACAACTTTTAAGGTACCAATTGTAAAAAGAGAAACATTTGCAGCATGTTCCTAATGTGTCGTAGCACTTTAGTGGTGGAAAGAAATCCCTAACACAATAAAACAATCAGACCATTTGACAGTTTTAATTCAGGATTAAAAACATTCTTATTTGATTCATTTTAAAATAACAGGGTAAATGTAAAGTGCATTAGAAGACTAACTGTTAAGAAAATTTTGCTATATAAGTTTTAATTTGTATTTATATGTCCATGTATATTGAAACTGTACAAGCTCCTCCAAGTATTGTGTTTGATGTGCTGTGTATTACTTTGACGTACGAACTGATTAGAGAGATTACCTTCAGCTACCATGTTCATGTAGCCAGAACATAACCGAATCAACGCATCAAAAACAAGTTTAAATGTGGATGAAAGAGCAGCATGCTGAGCCCTCTGAAAGTAAAAATAAATTAAAGAAAGAACACAACTCAGAATAAGAAAACATCATTTTAACAAGAGGCTAAAAGTGAATTTTCATGAGAAAAGAAAATCTATTTTTGAAATGCTTCATTGCTATATACACTCCATTAAAAAAACTTCAAACTCAAAACATGAAATTAAACATTTGTTTAATCATATTAACATTTAAACTTTTATGCCTTTTTTAATTTTAAAATCATTTCTTAAAAACTAAAAATAATTGTGAAAGATTTTTAGTGAAAAAGTTTACTTTACCAAAGTTTACCAAATACTTCATTTATCACATACAATTGTTTAGATACAAGTAAATAATTAACAAGAAACTGCATTTTTATTCCCATTCTAAAATATATAATAAAAACATAAACCTGGGTTGGAGACTTTTCTGTCAGTATGTTGGCAATATGCCGAGCAAGTAATAAAATACTTTCAATGCTTTTAGGCAGGTGATCAGTTTCAAACAGTTTTTTGTCATTCTTATCCAGCACCAATCCAATACTTATGTGACTGTTCATGTTATAAAGTAAAAAAAAATGAAAATGAATTATAATATCTCTTTACAAAAAATCAGAAAATGTAAACCTGTTCATTGTCATGAAACAAATAATAATGAAGAGTTTTCAATTTAAGTAAATTTTGTATGGATAATATAGTTTTTTTACTAGGAAAATTTTCTGATATCAATCTAGATATTGAAATGTAAATATTCAGATACACAGGTATCTTTAAAACTTTTTTTTTTTAAATAACGATTAATTCCCATTTTTTTTTATGATGTTTTTTAGACATGTAAGTTAACAGTGAATAGTTAAAAGCAATGAATCCCTTTCAGATGATATGTTGGTTCAAAGGATTTTGGAAAGTCATTTACCAGTTTTCATGGACTTGGCTTACAAGACAATTGTGTGGCTAGCACAACGCCAAGCTGCCTACGTTTTTTCCAACTAATATCAACTAATATCATAGCTGGGTAGACTCAGGGAAAAAATCCTGATGTTTTAGCTAGATTTGAAACTGAGACCTTTAGAGCAGCGACACAAGAGCTGCAGCTATATTACCTGGGTTAAGATTGTAGAGAACACAAAAGGTTCAAAGAGGGAAGAAAATATTATCAAAGAAGGTATTAATCAATGAAGTAGATTATGTCCCTTGATTATGGTTCATAAATTATAGCAACAACAAAAATTTTTTAACAAAGTAAAGAAATATTTTTAACTGCGGAGCACAAACCTTAAAAGTGTTGCTAGTTCTGCAGCAGTCTCCCATTCACCCTCGAGGACAGAAAAATCCTGCTTCAGAACCAAAATGAGCACCTTGAGAAGATTATATTGCCATATCTCTTGCCTTACCTTCACACCAGCCTGTGTGTTAGCAGGGGACTCTTTTATGATAGCTGCCAAATAGAATTTTAAATAAAGATATTGGGTACAAGCTATGTCTTAATTATCTCCAGATTAGCAAAAATTATACCAACATAAGACTATGTGATATGCCCAACAATCATACAGTAATGCCTATGATGACACTAATTGATGTATTGATGTAAAGCTTTAGTAGCTGTCTGGTATAACAGCTAGAATTCTACTATATTCAACCTTATTAGCATTTGTAAATGGCTAATGTATTTGATAGTGAATGACAGTAATATGAAACAAGTCAATTGCTCTAAGTCAAGGCTGTCAAACTCACTAGGCTAAAACTAAAATCAGACTTAAGGTTGCTGGCCTTTGTTAACAGATGCCTGAGAAATATATTGAAAATACAGTGGTACAATAAGATAGAAAACCACAATTTAAGCTATGGGAGAGGTGTGGACAAAGACAAATAGAACAACATACTACTAATACTCTGAACTGTCAACACGAGATCCCTGGTTCTATCCTATTGACGTCCAATCTATGGCAATTCATATTGTCTAAAATTCTCTCACAGACCAGTTGTAGCCCAATTCTTGTAGTATGCAGGGCCAGACATGGCCCACATGCCTTGAGTTTGACACATATGCTTTAGAACAGACCTACATTTAAATAAGCTTTTACAAGTAGGCCTATAAACTTACGTCTCAGTGCTAGTAACAAACCAGGTACTTTTCTATCTTTGCTTTCAGATATTTGTTTGGCAAGTGTTATTATTCTCTGATCAACTGAAACTGTTCTTGGTGTAGATATTTTACTTTCTTCCATTATTCTATGACTATGACGTCTATGACCATACTAAATCTGTGTATTAAAAAAATACCAAGTAAAAAATCATTTTCCTAAATTTATAAGTATAAGACTGCAAATAATTATTTTTAGTCCTGAGTAACTATAGCAGCATAGCTTTAAAAAAAAATACCTTTGGCCCTTTGCCTTTCCTTTACACAGTGTAACACAGCCTTATCATGCCTTATGTTATGCATGCGGACTTATGCGGCAACTTATTCATAGTTTTTTAGCTAGGCCTATAGTTATAGATTATATGCCTAATTTACATAGGCTAGACAATTTTCGAGTAAATAGTTTTATGTGTACCCGGGAGCGTTTTTATGGTTAAGTAGATCTCCCGGTTAAAGCTAAGGCAAGGGATAAAATTGGCAGTAATTTGTAGCTACTCAACACAAGTGACACAAGCTGCAACATGCATTTAATGGTTACAAAGTATTCTAAGTATGATCATGGTTTTAAAGATTTATTTAATAAATAAGACACATTAACTTTAGGAAAATTCAAGGGAAATGGGCTTGTCGTAACTATAGTAATAAAAAAAAAAATTAGAAACCAAAATTATCAAGCAAGTAACTAAACTAAAATTTCAATCTAAAGAAAAAGACTAAAGAAAAGTAGAGGGACAAAGAACTTGGCCATTTATAGTCAACAGTCGTAATTAATTAAATTATACTATGTTATGCTTACCGATATATTATTTTCTAAATAATTATACACATTGTTCCAATTTCTTTCGGGAAAGTATCTTATTGTTTTATTATTTCTTTTCTAATAAAAAGCATTTTGTAACTCCATCAACAGCGATTCTTAAATATATACGGTATATAGATCAGTGGCGTAACTACTATAAACAAAAATAGCCTAATAACAATATGGCGCTCTTCAACGTACACTCTAGCAAAATGAGTATATTATAAGGGCATTAGATATTAAAATTGATGAGATACAAATCATGCTAAATTTATAGGTGAATGAACATGTAGCAATTTAGTGATGTTAAATGAATGAAGATAAGAACAGGATAGATGAGAGCTAAATGTCAATGAAAGGCGGTTATCAAAGTCAAATTTTAACTGTATAAAAAAACTAAAAAAGGCAACGGCAGTGTAAGTGTAGGCTAATAATATAATATTTAGATTGAATTTGAAGGAACAGAGTCAACTGAACAGTAAGCCTAAATAATAATAATCAAAGCTTATTAGAGTTATGATTACAGACTTATTACGCCTACTTATAACTCAACAGTCAGAGTAGAATCAAATGGATGTAAACTCTGCTTACTCAGCAAGGTATTAATTTGATTACCTTTGTTTTGTTTTTGTTTAAAAGTATTCATATAATAAAAAATATTTGCTGTATTTGGATTTAGCGTAAAAATATTTACTTTTATGCATTATAAATTAATATGTTAGCCTATTAATTATATTTCTACTGTGTCTTAGGTCAACTCCTTCTGCAAGAAAGTTAGTCAAACATTCAGGAAGCCTTGAAATAATAAGAGGAGATGGTAATTAAACATGAAAATTAATAACTGAATGCCTTTAGATTTAGATATATGTATATAGAGAGAGATATTGAAAGTTTTTCATGGTAATATAACATGTCAAAAACATCTGAATCATTTTTGTGTTCTCTGATCGTAATATAAAAAAAAAACATATAAAAAAGTGGAAGGAAGTTTTATAACAGGTTTAAGTTTTAAAACTCAATGTAAAATAAATTATTGGTTACATTTTTTTGTCCTTGTTGTAGACAAAGGCTTTTAGCAAATCATATTGTATTAGTTTGTATGCACTGGACCTAAAATATGCTTAAACCCCATTTTCTTATTGTTCAATATTCTATAAGCAGTAAACTCTGTGTCTGCATGTCAAAGTTCAAGTACGGGCTGCTTTAGTTCTGATGCTTCATCACGACCTTGGTAATTATATAACTTACCTGTAAAACATATTATAGAAAAAAAAAGTTATATTTTCTGTTAAAGTTAAGGCAGTTTTTCCAGCTTTTTTAGCGTGCCTTTGAATTTACATTATAGATACTCATAAATATGAAGCGAATAATTGATTAGTTTACCAAAATTGAATAAATAAAAACACAATTTCAAAATTAGTTCCATTAATACTGCATTCTTCTTCTCTTTTTTGCAATGCCACGTCTATTTATTTTTGTTTAGCTTACATTAACATAAATTATCAATCTTTGGATCAGGTCAAATAAAGTTAGCTAAGTTAACATAGTCATCCTATGTGTTGCCCCAAAAAGTGTCCAACTGTCCCTTTTAGTTCATTCTCCCCCACTAAATGAAGGAAATGTCATGGAGTTCAAGAATAGCCTCGATAATAGATTGTGATATGACTGGTTTTAAGCCTTGACCTCAGTTTAAGAATTCTAAAAGTTAATTGCTAGAATGTGACATACATTTCACCTAACAAATAAAAACATAAAAGCATTCTTGACACACTTGAGTCCCTGGAAAAAATCCTAGCCTTCAACTGGATTCGAACCCAGGACCTTCCGTACGCTGCCGCTTGGCCAACATGCCCCCTTTTCTTCCCACAAAATTCTTGACCAGAGGTAAGTTGTGGTGGAGAGAAGGGGGTGTGTCCCGCTAAGTCACATTTCACATTATGAATTGAATTAACATTCTGTCAGTTGTAGTCCCAAACCCATGGGATGTGCAACTTTTTACTGAAACAACTTTTGAATCATTTCTACCAGTACTCTGTCTAAATATATCTCTAGACACGCAGTGATTAATGTTTTTTTAGCTCCCCTTGGACTGGTTCTATTTTTACGGTCAAACAAGGTGAATTTAAACTTGCCTTAAACTTCTATTGTCCGTCAGTCCAAGCAAAAATTCTTGCTAATAATAATAACTATCCGTGCATAAAAACTGTCTCTAAGATCTAATATGAGTTATTACAATTTGAACATGTTTAAACTTTAAGAGTATTTTTTGGATGCATTGTTCTAAATACCTGGATCCAGATAAAATTACATTTTAAATGGACAGCAACTCAATTGATGTATTTTTAATGATATTTTAACACCAGGTCTAGATCTAGCGTGGGCTCCATTCCACCAAGACCAGACTCAAGCTGCAGTAAAGGCATCACCACACCAGTGAAACAAATTTCTCTGCAGGCAGTGAGACGTAAGGATGAGAGGTAGCCAAGACAAGTTATCTCTAAAACCCTGTCCATTTCTTTTTCTTCTTACTGTGATAAACACGCTTTGCGGGGATGGCTCTTCTCTGTGCCTACAAATTAATAACTGTATTAAGTATTATAAATCTGTACCTTTATCTAATAAAAAACATTTGTGGTTGAAAACAAAAGGAATGAAATGATAATTGGTATAAAACTATAGGCCCTTTTAAATGTACATTGTAGGCTATCTTATATTATATATTACAGACACTCGTTCTATACAGAAGATTATTACGGCTATACTTTAACATTGACTTGTACCGGTAACATAAGAAACAATAAACATCATTTTATCAACACATCTAAAAAAAAGCATTTCTTCATAGTTTATTCATTGTGTCCTTTGTTTTAATTTTAAATTTATGAATTTATCAAATTTATGTCAATTTTTTCTTATTCTTATGGTGTTTTTTTAAACAGTTCATTGCTGTCAAATGATACAGATTTTAAAGTTTCAAAATATGATCTTCTGATAAAAAATACTTTGGATAAATTGGAGCAATCTGGTAATTTTTTAAATTAAACCTTTTTTTTTTTTAGCTCAGCCCTTTCTTTAAAAAATGTGAAACTTAAATTTATAAATTTAAAGGTACATTGTGAGTTTTATTTTTTGAATTTTTTAAATTTAAAGTTTTATATTTTGAAATTAATTTTAGCTTTTTGAAAATAATTCACTTTGTTAAATGTGCCAATCTGTCTTTTTTTTTTTAAGCATGCCGCTACTAGTATTTAACTTGAAGCATAAAAGTTTTGGCTGCTTGACGCTGGCAATTATTGAAAATTAAATTTTTAAAAATTAAACAATTTACTTATGTTGTTTCCTTTTTATAGAAAAATTTCAGCGAAGGGAACAGGAACAATCAAGGTATTACTATTTATTTTATGCATATCAATGCTCAATATTTGCAGCAATGTTTCTGATTGTTACATAATTAATAATCTTAGGTAGGATTTTATTTATGTATTCAATGTTAAGAAAATGTGTTGCCCACATAGATCTATATTTTATTGTACTATTACTATTATTATTAACATTTTATTTAATTTATCATCTTGATAAATTATCAGCAGCATAACATAGTAATTACAGACAATTTGTTTATATTAATAATGCTGTTTTTAGACATAAACATTTCCTTATACCGGTAATTGCTTAAAATTTTTTCAATTTTCATAGCCAACATTAGGGGTTGGCAACCTTTAGGTAATAGTGTACCAAAGTATGATTTCTAATTCATTCAGCATGCCAACAGCCTAAAAGTCTTCCTGCTGCAATAAATTTCTTGTAGAAGAGACTTGAATAGACTTTTAAGACCTCTACTGGGTGCCATTGAAAATCCTTTGGTGTGCCAAGGTTGCAGACCCCTGACCTACATTATCTTATTCTCTTAGATATAAAATAGATACAAGGAGAGAGAGAGACATATATATTTATGCAGACAGACAGATAGAGTATCAGTGAGACAAAAAGATATCCGGATAGATAAAGACATTGATATGGATATTTTTTTATACTCATAAGTATCATGAAGCCTAGACACAAATATTTATTCAGAGGCTGCAATTCTTTCTTCACTAGTAAAAACCAGAAACCTCCACATGCCACAAAACTGCGTCTGCCAGTGGCCGGTTCCCTGGGCCAAAACTCAGCTGAAAAGAATTTGTATCACGGAGAGGACTACACATTTGATTTTATCAGTGGCATAGATGTCAAAAGTTTTGGTGATGCTAAAACTAGTGACGACAAAGAGGATTCTGAGGACGACAAAACAAATGACAATGAGGATTCTGCTTCAGTGGAAAGAAGAGCACCTAATGAGCTCCTCATGGAGGTTTTTGATAAATTATATATATATATTAAATAATAATTTAAATACATATTACGGTTTAAAGAAAAACATTAAACCATAATAATATGTTGTTTTTTTTTATTTATGCTTTTAAAAAGCTAAAATATTATGCAAATGTTTAAAAACGTTATAAAAAAGGTTTTGTAAATATTCAGTTATTCATACCATTTCCATCAATGCTCATTGTAAAAAATGAGTAGCAAGTCTTTATTTCATCTACTACTTTAAAGCATTATAAGCTCAAATAAGTTAATTCTTGCAAACTTGAAGCTATTGCGCAAATTTTTTAAAATAAATTATGTTGATATCCTTTTATTAGATGTATACAAGTCTGTAAACTAACAAGAAGTTTCCATAGTAACATGAGCATTTTAAAATTCTCTCCTCAGTTTATAGATTGTCTCATGAAAAAGGACTACAAAAATGCTGACAAATTGTGTCAGATGAGTATGTAACATATTATTTAATATTATTATTAGTGGATAATTAAAGAACAATAAATAATAGTAGCCTAAATAATTTTTTTAATGAAGAATAGGCCTACTTTAACGTAGACAAAACAATGACAATCATATTAGAAAAGAATAAAATAGTTTGATGGATGTAATTATTTTACTGTTCATATTGTGTCAGTTTTGCTGTTTGAACCAAAGAATTCTGAAGCTTTGAAGTTTCAACCTCTACTACAAAGAAAACTTAAGCTTGGTAGGTTAAAAATATGGATTTTTTCTGTTCATATTAGTTTGCTGCATGGTCAACAATATTGATAAAAATATATTTAGATATGTTAGATAAAATTTTTTAAAAATAAACTAAGGCCTTTTTTAAAAAAACAAGGGCCAAAGCTCATATTTTACAAACAAAAAGATGACTTGCAAGGGAGCTTCTCCATTTGTTTGTTTCACCCTTTTTATTATTTATTCCTCAATGTTGTTTGAATGAAAGTTTATTATGAAAATGTAAGAAATGTCTCATCTTCTGTGGCTTCTAGATGAAAGAGCTACACTGGCAGGAGAAGATGATGAAGATGATGAGGATGATGACAGTAGTAGTGATGATGATAGTCTTGATGATAGTGATACTAGGTAATTCTTTATCTAAAATCACACAGGGAAATGCAGTCTAGGGACAGTGCAGTATAAGAAAAGCAAGGTCTAGGGCAGCACAGTCTAAGGGCAGATGAACTAGGGGCAGCAGGGTCTAGGGGCAGCAGGGTCTAAGGGTAGCAATTTACAAATTTATTTGACAATTAGTTCCAATGTACATAAGAATTAAGATATAGTACATACATTCAAATATTATACATGTAGAGAGATTAGAGTTTGGTCGGGGAGTCAGGTGCAGCAGAGTCAATAGCAATATTATATATGACTCTGGCTAGAACCCAGGTTGTGTATGCAATGAACCCTGAAACAGGCAAGGCAGCTTCCTTATCCCTACATGGATTTGGACCATATGCCAGTCCCACCTCAGCCCTGATTCAATGCAGCCCGATCGCGAAGTACCACTCATGGGTGCTGGGCGCAGAACCAAAAACTTTCTTGAACTGCGGAGTTTGAAATTATCTAGCCTGAATATAATCCCTTAGTGTAATCTCACAAAGAAATTTTATGGTATCTAAAGATATCTTCCTACCTCCTACATGTATCTTTGGTCATTTTGACTGTTGGGGTGTCATAGATGACACAAGCACTATCCTCATTCCTCTTGCTCATCTGCATTTCTTATTGCATCAGCCAGCTTTAGTCCCAGCCATTCTATCATCCATTCCATATCCTACCATCTTTTTCTCTGTCTTTCTCTTTTTATCCCTCCACTTGTTGTGCTCTGCAAGTCTGTTTTAGGATGTGATGTGGCCATACCATTCTAGTTAGTCCCTAAGTCATGTATTGCCCAAATGTTTGACAAATTATGTCCCATACTTGCTGCAAAGGTATCTTAAAGACGCTTGATAGGAAAATTGTTCAAAATAATAAGCTTTAATTAGTTAAGCAAACATTATAGTAAATGTTATTTTCCTTACTTCAGCTCTGATGAGAGTTCAGAATTGGATGAAGATGAAGCAGATGTAGAAAAAGACGTCAGCCCGGTGTCAGAACAGTCAAAGGCTGCCCAGAATCCTGCTCGTGCGATCCTCCAGATGATATTTGGCGGCAAGACCCCAGAATTTATCAACCCAGATACAAATATTGATTTAGCTCAAGAAATTAAAAAACTGGATGAATTTTAAACACGTAAAAGAAAAATCGTTGAATATGACAATGAATAAATGAAAAATGCATGATAATGATATAAAATATATATTGATATTATAATCATTTAATTTTTTTTGCAAAATCTTTGGTAAAATATTTGAACAATATTGTTTGTGAATGAAAAGTGTAAACATTTGTGCTGACAAAAAGTGTGTCATACATATATTCTGCTTATGTACTTCTTCAGTAAGTTTTATTTTTATAATACTTATATTGACCATATATTTATTTGACCTGTTTATTTTAAAAATTTATGATTTCATTGGCGTGTTTGGCTGTGTTCTGATGAATATAAATATAATAAAAGTATTTGTCTTTCAAACTGTATTGTGAGTATTCTGTGGATTGGCCCCTAAAAAGTTTGACAAAGTAACATTGATTGATGATGGCAGATAAGACCAGCAATAAAGAGCTTGTAATAAAAACAGATATTATTATGATAAGTGAGGGTATCTTTAAAGACTAGCATTATCAAGGAGTATGGAAGAGAAAAAAAATGAAAGTTTTGGAACTGCAGCTCCATTGGCTGAAATTTCAGGAAATCACATTCCTGGTACAGGTAGACAGTGATTGGCTCTATGATAAACTAGAATAATTTTAGAATGCTGAATAATTCATGTATTTAGTAAATGTTTAGTGATTGCCCTGAATCTTTAATGGTATCTTCCCTTTTAGATTTTTCTATGTACCAGGGGGAAGGGGGGGGGGGGGGTAATAAAGAATAAAGGTTTGGAAACTAGAAGGGGAAGGGGAAGTAATCTTATGCTTCACTCCCCTTGCTTGTTACTTTAACTTTAATGGTTTCTAATTTCTAGTCAATGATCAAGAAAAGGTTATGAACTGAACTACAACATGTTTCAGAATACAGTATAGTGTGTATTCATTACAAATATATAAACAAACAATAAATCTTATACTTCAAAATGTTATTTTGAGTCAATTATTTTCTATTAAATTTTGTCAGTGACATTCAGAAAATGTAAGTAAGATATAATTTTTTGTGTGTAAAGTCCTTTATATAAAACAATGTATTTAAATCATGAGAATAACATTCATTTGATAGATCTCATCATTTATTTTAGATATTATTAGTATTTGCTCCACTTGCATATAGAGTCCAAATAAAGGAAATATGTCATTTGTTAACATTTTCATCACTCATATATTATTATGTCATTCACACTTTTCACTGATTACTGATATAATCAATCACCTTTGTATGTGAGGACACTCCAACATTGTTCTTTATCCAATCTATCACCTATGTTTTATGTGTACATGTGTTTGCATTGATATTTTTCTCAATACCAACTCTATTAAAATCCAGATCATGAAAAAGTTTACAGCTACCGTTAAAATAGTACAATTCCATCCGTATCTTGCATTCAACCACCTTATACTATTGCATAGTAAAAAGAAACAGAAATAAATTGTTCAATAAATATCTCCTTCTCCTAACATTTTTTTATACTTATATTTTAAAAATGCTCCTTTTATTTATATATTTATTTATATTATTTATTTATATAAAGAAGATTATTGCGCCTTCGCTCATGCATGGTCTGAGTCTAGTCTTGCATTTTAATTAATGCTTCAAATGATGTTAAGTTACTGGTTTTTCCTGGTTTGTTCAGGCAACTTATTCCATGCCCAGATGCCACTCTGGAAGATAAAGTACTTATATGCATTATAATCAATTATCCATAAATCTATCAAATTCTATCATAAATAAAAAAGATGAAGAAACATATAATGCAGCAAACAATTAACTTTAATGGCTTGTTTGTCCAGACACAACTTACATGTGACCTAATTCAATGTTTCCACAGTGGTTTCTAAAAATATCTCACACATCATTAAAAACAAAAAACTAAAAAAGGAAGTCATGGCTGGCTCAAAGGTCAAGGCCACAGAGCCTTCAGTTGACAGCCATGTTGTTTTTCTTCTCCCCATTGATCACAGAACACATTCAACCAATGTCATCATAGAAAATGAGTTTAAATAATATATTAAAAAAGAAAATAATTATGTGTCTCATATCTCAGACTATAAATCCTTGTTATTATTTACAATTTTTTGTTTGAGAGAGAAAAAAAAAGAGTCACATTGTAATTAATTTATTAACATCAACTATAATGAAATAATGAAATAGCATTGATATAATATTTCTGCATAATTAGCATCTCAGCATATACATAATCTGTTCACAGAGCGACACACCCTTATAGACACGGGGGTGAGTCTTCATCAAGTTTTAAATACATTTACAATACAGCCAATAGTATTTTTAAAAATTAAAAAATAAAAGATTCAAAGATGATTAATCTTAATCCCAAGTCATATATGAAGAGAGAGGAAAAAAAATCATAACAACAACTTGATTTACTTACAA
Organism: Anisus vortex; assembly: GCA_949126835.1. Lineage (NCBI taxonomy): Eukaryota > Metazoa > Mollusca > Gastropoda > Planorbidae > Anisus > Anisus vortex. The sequence goes on from OX421500.1 coordinate 5,267,683, forward strand.
GTATTTCATATTAAATAATCACATGGAGGGAAAATGGCACAATATGTCAAGAGATAAAAAATATCCTGTGAAAATGATGTCCTTGCAGTGGTACAGAATAAAGTGTTACAGGGATTTCATCACAGGTTATCTGTCCTGTGTCACCACTAGTCGCGACGACTGTTAAAGACACCAACTTCCAGCACACAATAAAAATATTCCATTGAATTGCTATATAAACTCACTAGGGGCTATGGGTACAGTTCAATGAAATATTTTCCCACACAAGATTTGAAATTATGATAACAACATAATAGTGATGGGACAAAAAAAAACAATATAAAAAAAAAAAGGTTATCTCCCATATCATCCACTAGAGAATGGCAGAAGTGAACTATTTAGATGCTGGAAAATGGACTGCCTGCTCATTGTAAGTATAATAACATTAAATACTAGAACCGCAGTTTGTTTTTTTTAAAAATAAATTGGCATGATTGATTTGTAACAATTCTTCCTTTAATTTCAAATTGTAAAAAAAAAAATGCATGCTTGAAGACTTGGATAAAAATGCCTTTAAACATATTGAGTATTATCTATAATCAAAATATTACACACACACAATATCTAAACCTACTGATGATTTACAAAATAATAAAAAAATTATCAAAAGAAAAACACCTCAACTAAACAATAATTTTTCATGAAACATATTCTAACACTAGTTTAAATTGATGAATTTAGTTTCTTAACTACTGTGTTATTAAAACTACATCCCACAGGAAAACTTATCACACTACAGATAAAGTTACAGACAGATCAACTAAGGAATACATTTGTTAATGGATGACAGGTAACTGAGGCTCCTTGTATACAGAAGGTTACAAAAATTCAGGACTTAATTTTACCAGTTTTATATAAAACTATGCAATTAAAATGTTGATAAGCTTAACCACCCATTATGAACATTTCCTTTCTCGGCATGTTATCCGGTATATGACAAATTATATATATGCAGTAAACATTATAGAGTTCCGAACACCAGCAATGTCTGTTCTATCCTGTAAAACACACAACGGAAGAAAAAAAAAGTTCCACATCCTTTAAAAAGTGAAAAAAATTGCACATAACACAACCAAATAATTAGTTCAACAATGAATCACATGACCTCCAGTGTAGTGCTGTAATACATAATTTAAAAACAAAAAAAAGGAAATACAAACAATGTACAATGAGAATGGAAATGTTGTCAGTGGCCCAAATGTTCATCCTTAAATGAAATAACAAGTTTGGAAGGGAGAAGGAAAAAACAAACAAGCAGCTTATAAAGTGATCACAAGTTTTGTCATAAAGCTCACGCACACAAATCAATTTAATCTGCTGACAATAAATTGACCCCCCCCTCAAAAAAACCACAATAACAACAATAATAATTAAAATCACAAAAACTAAAACGTTAAAAAAAAAATATATATGCCATTTTTTTTTTTAGCAAAGATAAGAAATACTATTACTATTATCTAAGAAATAATAATTTCAAAATACTAGGTTTTCATTATGATGTGAAAGAAAAATTTGTGTTTATGGAGAAAAGTTGATGATACTTGATTCTTGTATGTAAAAATACCTTGGATCCAGGAAATATGATGAATTGTTTGTATTAACTACTGAAGTTTGTTTTAAAGTATTCCACATGAAATGTTCTTCAATTCGTGCAAACTGCCTGTGTTAAATCTATTAAGATGTTCATTGCATGCAAGTTTTTTTGGGGTGGGGTGGACAGATGAACATATGGGAGGGAAATGAGTGACAAGCCTCTCACTCTTGCTCACACACACATAATGTATGGGTGTAATAAATTAAGCAATGATTTATTTACATGACTTTGAAATGAACCATTTATTAAAATACCATTCACCATATGAACCATTCATAAAAATACCATTCACCATATGAACCATTCATAAGATTACCATTGACCATATGAACCATTCATAAGAATGCCATTTACCATATGAACCATTCATAAGAATACCATTGACCATATGAACCATTCATAAGAATACCATTCACCATATGAACCATTCATAAGAATACCATTCACCATATGAACCATTCATAAGAATATCATTCATTCATAAGAATATCACTCACCACATGAACGGACATACACATGGGTTTATGTAATGATGATGTTACAACAGGAAGCAGATTCTGAATGAGGACTCCCAAAATACAAATACATAAAAATATATAAATATATCCATGAATTAGTCCAATCTCTTACATAATCTTTTATTTATTGTAAAAACTTCTGGATTAAATGATGGACCAAACTAACAAATTGACCAAAACTGGTCCCCCCCCCCCCCACTCCAACACAAGCAAACATTGTCATACATGTGTATGCATTATACATTATTATGCAGGCAAATGAAAACAAAAATGTGTACCTGTAAACATTATGTAGTTATAAAAGAGCTCCCCACCTTTCTTACAACATGTATGTATTTAAATAAAAAAACATACACAGGTTTGCCTAGAACACAAACACAAGAGCTTGCAATGTGCTGTGAAATTAAGTGTTGGTGTTTCGTTTCCAAAGTAATTGACTAACAAATGAAAAAAACAATTCCTTGGGTGATGGTAAGAATAGATTTGAGGCAAAAAGAACACACAAACTAAAGTTGTAAATACTGATCAGAAAGAAAATCATGAACTTTGTATTTTAAAAAAATAATAATTTGAATTTCAATCAGATATTATTAGAATTAGAATGTGGCAAGAAAAGTTCCAGAGCTGCTCTCCGAACCCAGAGTTCTATTTTTATTAAAGACATATGCCGACGGGGGCTTCAGGTTTCAACATCTTCAACTCAGAATTTGTCCCAGCTGGTGGTAACTGTCAGCTCTCAGGTAGTGCTAAAATTTGAATAGAAAAATGAGATTAATAGTTTCCACACAAGTCATATATACACTCTCAATGGCCAATCTAGCCTTTAACACACAATTTGCTAAAATACAAGGACATTCTACATATATACTATTAATAACCTAGAGTTTGTGCCAGAGTAGCATTTTAAAGTACAATTATTTTTTTTTTGGATACACAATCATTTTTTTCACTTGACAGATTTTCTAAAAGTTTTTTGAGGAGTTGCGGCATCCCCGTTCATGACAGGCCCTGCTGTCTGCATGCTGACAATGCACGGGTCTATCAGGAGCTTAGCTTTCCCTGGTTTCTGGCCCACTCCGCTGCTCGTTTTGCTCCCGTCTTTGTCTTTGGATATGATCGAGGACAGGTGGTCTTTGAGAGACAGGCCAGATTTCTTCACCATGCCAGGGGGGACTAAATTTGTGGTCTCACTCAGCGTCTGCTCCACAAAACTAGTGGCCGTGTTCAAACAGTTTAATAGGGTTGAGCTCTGAGTAGGGTGATGTGACCTTGGCGACTGTGATGGTATAAGGTGAGGTGGTGATGTTAATATCTTAATATGGTTGGAAAATGTTCCAGGAGGGTTCACATCACACTGACTAGATGAGGTCAAAGGTGGTGTGTAGCTATTGGACAAGTCAACACCCTCTGAACACTTTACAGAGCCGTCAAAATTTTTTTCTTGTAAGCACATTCCCTCAGATTTCACAAAAGAAGCTTCATCAGAAATGCTAACCAGTTTGCCCAGCTCATGCTCCTTGATAGCCAAACTTGATTTTCCTCTCATTTGAGACTTCTTGCTTTTGCTTTTCGGGGGTGGAGGGGGTTGGTTTTTGGCTGCAAGTATCAATTCTTTCTGCTGTTGGACAGCTTCAGCTAGGATTTGCTGTACTGTGGCTGCTATGTCTTCCTCGTTTCTTTCAGATTCTGGATCACCTTTTTTACTTTCCGACTTTTTAGATTTGGTAGTTTTAGACTTGGAGTTTTTACTAGGCTGTGTTGGTTTAGCACCCGGAGCATTCAGAGTTTTGGAACTGCTAGTGACTGTTGCCTGGATTGAGACTGGTATTACACTTGACTCCTGACTTATAATACCTGAGGGACCTAGTGTTGGGGTTTTGTTAATAGGTATTACCTGGTCTGAGGCTATCTGCTGGGACTGGACTGTGGCAACTACAGAAGGTAGGCTTTTAGCTGAAGCCTGCATCAAACCAGGTACTCCAGTGTTGTGTATTACGCCAACAGCGCCACCTGTGTTGACAGACGTGACTTGGTGAACGGTCAGAGCTGTGGGCGAGATGTGCTGGAGCTGGGCAGTGGCCGGCGACAGCTGATTCTGGTAGCCCTGTGCTACGGGTGACAGGCTGGAATGCAGCGCATTAATATCCATCACAGAGTTAATGTGCAGACCTCTCTGGGGGACGACAGTGTTCATAATAGCTTGAGGGGCCTGGGTGGAGCTCAAAGGGAGTGAAATGCCATGAATATTTTGACCCTGATTCTGAATCTGTTGCAGCAGCAACTGTTGCAGTTGTAGCATTTGTAACTGCTGCTGCTGTTGTTGTTGCTGCTGTACTCCGGATAAATTCACAGTACCCATCATCTGCTGGACATTGATAGGGTTGAAACCTGCGTTCATCAGGCTCTGAAGCTGGTTGTGGTCAATGGCGGCTGACTGGCTGAAAATCTGCGTCAGGTTGCTCATGTCCGTTGACAGATTGGTTGCCGAGCCCAGCTGCTGCGATGTGCCCAGAACCTGCATCATTGGATTAGCATTGGGCTGTGGTATAACGAATACTGGCTGGCTTGTCGAAGCATACAATGGATTAGCTATGGACACTGTGTCTTTTACCTGGGACATATTTGTTATATCCGACTTGTCCAGCTGCTCTTCAGACCTTGCCTGATTCTGAAAATTACCGATAATGCCAGACTGGGCCATTGTGTTGACTATGACATCGCTGTGGTCAGATGTGACCGTCAATGTTGGAAGAGAAACGCTAGCAAACATGTTCTGGCTACCCAGGACTGTGCCTTGGGTTTGCTTCTGGATTTGGCTCTGCAAGAATGAAGGGGACATCTGCTGGATGTGCTGCTGACCTTGGGCCAGAATCTGGGCGGCCATGGCAGGCGAAAGCTGGGAGATGGAGTTTGTGGGGGAGACCTGCTGTATGGGGTTGGTGATCAGCAGCTGGTTATTCAGGCTTTGGACTGAGAGCGCATTCATTATTTGTGTGGTCTGGGATGTGTTGTTGACTAGCTGAGTGCCTTGAGGGGCTTGCCCCACAACCTGGGCTCCTTGTGGTGAGGTATTCATCATGTGTGGGCCTGGGGCTGTGGCGTTGATAATTTGAGGCCCACCCTGCTGGGGGTTGATGAGCTGAGGCCCCACGGGCTGTGTGTTGAAGACAGTCTGATTGATGCCTATGGCTGGTACCACCTGCGCCAAAGATTTTGTCACATTTGTCACGACGGAGACCGACACAGGCGGCATGGCATTGTTCATGATCATACGTGGGCTAAAACTGTTCAGCAACATAGTGTCCTGGGAACATTGTGGACCAAGACTGGAGGGGATGACCGACGCCACTGACAGCTTCAGCTGAGAACCCAGTTCTGGTGATCGGGACACTGTGGTGAGGATTCCTTGTGCCATCAAAGGGGTTTTATGGTCATGTTCAGACGCATAAGTTGCTGAGTGGATTGTGTCCGATGTAAAAGTCTGTCCTTGACCACAAACAGGCAAAAGCATGTTCATTGTGAAGTTACCTGAACTTAAATGCTGCAATTGCATCATGTTACCAATGAGGTTTGTGTTATTGCTCAATTGTTGTATGCACTGGGAATTTGGGTGTGGATGCTGCTGAAGTTGGGAGATTGCTGGGTTGGTGACGCACGCTGTGGTGGCCACAGCAGATTTCGCTCCACCACCGTTAAGAACACTTACACAGGTTGCCGGGACTACATCGCCTTTAGTCAACTGACCGCCGGGCACACTCACAACATTTGGCAAAGTCACTGATATGTGATCCCTGTTCTGCAGGCTATGCTGGGCTCTGGCAGCAGCTGAAAGCAGGCTGCTCGCAGGGAACTCTACGCCCACACTTGCTGCTTGAGACACAGCTTGCTGAATGGCTGTACTGAGCTGCTTGTCTGGCTTATTGCACTGCGCCAGAACTTGCTGGAGAGCTGAAATGTTCCAGTTGTTACAGGCAAGCAGCTGAGTCACATCTCCATTCAAATTGGGAGCTGCAGTGTTCTTCATTATCTCTGTATCAAACTTTGCTTCTTTTTTAACATGGCATGGCTTCACTTTGGGCTTAAGCTTAGACATTTTTTTCTCAGAGCCTCTAGTGGCAGCAGTTATAATTTTATTTTGGGCAACCACTAATTGGGGAGAATCTTCATCTGTTTCACTACGTTCAGAGATGGGCGTGTCAGCAGAACAAACCACCAAATGTTTACTGTCCTTATCCTCTGACATTGTGAAGTCATAAACATCGCAACTTTTGTTCTTGCTGTCTACGCAGGTGTCAGAATCAGACCTGTCCTGGCTACTTCCTACCTGACTCAAATAAGCAGAGTCGTTGTTCTCGATGTCATCAGAGAAACTTTTACTGCTGTCCAGGTCTATGACACTTTTCTGGCTATCACAGTCTGATTTAATGTCCATCTCGATCTCTTCTGTTTTCAAAACTAAGCATTTTTTCACAGATTTGCCGAAATCTGAACGAGACATTAAGGTAGTGATCTGCCTTGTTGGCTCAGATCTCATGGGGGTAGGGGAAGTGCAAGAAATCTGGCAGGATGCTATAGAATTGTTAATTATGGCAGTTTGCTGTTCAACAAATACTGTAGGATTATCAAAAAATGAAACAGCCGGGGACGACACTGCATTCTGTGTTGATTTTGCTGATGACTTGATGCAGGCTGCGCTGTTCATCTGCTTTTGCTTCTTGCTCTTGGGACGCTTGGACTTTGCTGTTTTCTTGGGGTCAAGCCAAGAGAGTCCACCCAACTCTAGCTGTGGTGTGCTGTGTTTAATGAAATCTGTACCTTGTGGGTGGATATAATTTGCTTGGCTGAAACCAGCAGAAGACTGATAGGTTGGCTGTGGACTGCCTTGGAACTGGTTGATGGGGGTTCTGGTAGGGCTTGTGTTTTGCCACATAGGTTGCAGATATCCTTCAGAAGTCTGTGGCGTCAACTGGAAGCTACCGGCATACATCTGGTTTTGATAAAAACTCTTTCCCCGGTTAGAGTGATGCTCCCCTTGTATTCTGTCTTTGTCTATCGCAATCATCCTCTCACTGCCACTCCTTTGTTCGTATGACCCACCACTGCCATTGTCTGCTGGAGAACTGGCCTGAAGAGCCCGCTGACGTTCCAGGTGGAATGTTTGTTTGCTATCGCTAGAGCAAACCACTGACTGGTCAGTATCTCTGACCAAGCCTCTGTTGAAAGCAGAAGACAGCCCGACATGGCTGGGAAAATTGCTTGTGCTGTTACCATTTCCCCCCGGGGCAGTGAAAGGTGAATTGATTCTGTTTGAAAACTGTCCATCAGAATTTCCAACAATACTATTTTCGTTCATTAAAGAATCCTGGGAAGATGAATATGGCATCTGTGGCGTAGTTCCAAGGATTGTGGCATGTTTATTTACTGCTTTTGTGATACTAGATTTCAATCTTTTTAAAGGGGAGACTATCAATTCATCTCCAGCAGAAATAGATTTTTTATCTAGTCTTTTCTTTCCAAGTACTATAGAATCTGCAAGGGACAGAAAAAAGAACTTTAATTAATGACACTAAAATATTACAGTTATAAAGAACAGTTGAAATTTTAACAATATTTCAGATTGTTCCTGGTTTGTAGACTAGTAGCTTAAGATGCACTTTATTTAGGACCTAAGTAAGACCTATAGCCTACTAATACTAAGGCAGTGTTTAGCGCCATATCTAATTAGCAATGTTTCCACAACTATAATCGTCCAATCAACAAATTTCAGGCATTCGGATATAATTAAAAGAACTAATGCCTGAAAGGTCAATAGTGTGTTTCATTTCTCGTTATTTGTAAGTAAGATTTTTAAAAAAATACATATTGCCGGTCGCGAAGAGAACGAGATAAAAAGCCAACCCTCACTGCTTATTAATTTTTTGCACACCATCGAGTTTGAAATCATTACAAGCAATGGTAATGAGGGCACTTGTATAGCGCATATATTCATAATGTTTAGGCTAAGATTTTAGCATGCTCATCATAGCACTGGTCCCATGTTTCAGTCCAAGAGTTTGGGGCTTGGGGTAGTGTATAAAAATCTAGTAGAAATAGAAAGTCTTCATTAAAAGACTTTAACAGTTAGTCTAAGTCTAACTCCTTTGAGTCGATAGAGCGCTCTTCCAAATACATCTTTTTGTGACGACCTTGAGCATGGACAGGACTTAGATGAAGAAACAGATGCCTTCAAAAATTGTTCCCATATAGGTAATGGCATTGATAGGTCAATAAAAATAAATGAAACGCTGCCTTTATTTATGTTTGCATTAATGCATGCATGATTGAAACTATTTTGTACAGAAAGTTTCCAAATTAATTTGAATATTTAGTAGCCTTTATGTTTAAAAAGATTGAATTTGTGAGAATTTTTTTTATTTAAAAAGGCAGTGTGCGATCTATATGTGGGTTAATGACAACATTTTAGAAAAAAAATCCTAAAGTAAGGGTGCGACCTATCCACCGGTGCGACATATACGATAGTATATATGGCATATATGGTAATATACAACTTACTTACTGTAAATTTTTTGCTCAGTCTATTATTGCTGTAAACTGTTTGCTTTTACTGAACTTTCAGTGCTTATTTCTTTTATTGTAAAAAATGAAAATACTCAACCACTCAACTAGTGGTCATTACTGTTACATTACACATGCAGAGTTATGTGTTCTGGTGCCAGCATTCATTACGTATTTTTACTTTGGGAATGTCAAAGGTAAGGCATGCAAGACTGAAATATTGGTCTGGTGAGGTATGGGCTTTTTCTTATCATAGACCAAAAAATCTGTATCTAACAAAAAACCATTTATTCATTACAGAGTGCCAAAGTAGGATTTCTAATTCATTCAGCGTGCCAAGAACCTAAAATATATTTTGCTCTAGAACCCTATTTCTTGTAGAAAAGACTTTATTTGTCTGCATGCCATTGAAAATCGATCGCTCTCCATGCCAAATCTGGCACGCGTACCTATGTTCCTTAGGTTGCCGACCCCTGATCTACACAGTCTAAGACAGTCAAATAGATTAAGTCGATCCTTTTCTGATGGTTTTTCAGTTAGGAAAAAATGACAAGCCACCTCATGACGACAGCTTTCCTAAAATTTTGCATTCATTTTTTCAACAAATTTACTTTTCCATTGTAAAATAAAGGATAAAATTTTGCTCAATAATATTAACATCTTTAGTAATCAATGTCTCGCTGAATGCCAACTTAACAAATAATGGTTTAAAGTGAAACAGGTTTTAAGTTTTAGAACCCTGAACAAACTAAACACAAAACTCAAGATGTACACATATTATAAACTCAGTTTTATCTTCCGTGTTTAGAAACTTGATTGGTTTAGAAAAAGAACACACACAAAAATTATTTTATTTTAAAGAAACTGAATTTTAAAAATTATATTGGGTGATATTAAATTGACTTTTCATATTTTGTTGATATTAAATTAACCTTTCATTTATTTGCGATATTAAATTGACCTTTCAATATTGGCAATATTAAATTTACCTTCCATATATTGGTGATATTAAATTGACCTTTCATATATTGGTGATATTAAATTGACCTTTCATATATTGGCAATATTCAATTGACCTTTCATTTCTACACTGTTTTTATTGGAGAGTTTTTTAAAAGACACCAGTGCCCCTCACCTGAACATTTATCTGCCACTTCTGCTTGAGAATTGTGAAAAGCTGCTAAAGCAATAATCTCGCGTGTGTGATTGCACAGTGTTCCAAGATCCTCTCCGTTGGCGGAGGTCGAGTTCCAGGGCTCGCTTCCAACATCTGGGTCAAAACTAAAGTAAGTGTCCACGTGGAGGGGACACTGCAGTCCACATTTGCAGGTTGTGTCGCTCAGTAAATATGCATATATCTGTTCCAGTGACTGCAAGGCAACACCACTGGGACTGAAAAAAAAAAAAAAATTATTTGGTGAAATAAAAAAAAACAATTTGTTTTAATCCAGCATTTTACCTCCTTTAAAAATGATCAATTAATTCATTCAAAACCATTCAAACTGTCTTTACATTGCAAGTAGAGTTTTAGTTAAACTATCATTCAGGGCAAAAAAATCATTAACAAGACATTTCTTTAAAATATTATTGGGAAAATATGCAAAATTTAACTATGTTAATCCTAATTCTATGTTAATTCAGAAGAGAATTTAGCTATGCTTATAATATTAGCAACAAAAAGGCAGTAAACAAAAAAGGAAATTGTGACAATTGGCACAAAAATTGTTTATAGGATACATTTTGAAATCATATTATTGATAAATGATCTGTTGTACATTAAAGGCTTAAAATAAAATTACAATCATAATTTAAGATATATTTATAATTTTTTCATAGGTTGTTTTTTTCATTTAGTTAGAAATGAGTATAACTTACTCTTAGTTTAGATTAAAAAAGAAAACTTACCTTAAATATTGGATTATTCCATTTTGTAAGTTCCTATGCCAACTGTATGGCACTTTGACTTTTTTCTCTTTTCCTTTCTTTGATAATGCTTTATTCTGTGCAGGACTGCATGGTCTATTATGTTCAGACTTGACATTGGCCTTACTACTGGGCATAACCCCAGAGTGTGCTGAGGCTATGCCCACGCTTTCTCTCGGAGAAGGTGTTGTGGATGTCACAGATGTTGTTGTTAAGGCAACGGAGTGATAGCTGGATGCCACTGTGGTGGTCACGGTCGTGGTGCAGGTGGACGCCAGCGACAGCACTGTCACGGCTGCCATTGTCGCGCCGACATGCTGCGCCTCATTTGGCTGCGTTGTGGCCACTGACAAGGAAGGTGCTAAGTATTGAGTCGTTTGCGGGGAGGTGGTTATTGCTGTGGGCTTTGGCGAGGGAAACAGCGTGGATACCGGGGAGAATAGAGAGTCTGTACTGCTAGGTGGGGTAAACGTGTAAGGAGGGGAAGAGAAATTAGAGCTCTCAGATGATGACCTTTCTATGGAACTACCTGTTGAAGATGCATGAAACAGAGGTTTTGGTACATACTGATTTCTTTGGTGTGCTACAGGTTGCCACTGTCTATTCTCTGAAGCATCAGAGATTTTCAAAGATTTCCCTTTGCTGACAAAATTTGTAGAGACGATGTCAGGGTTGAAAGACATTTCTGTTGATTTTTCCAAAAGCCCATTAGGAGGGAATGTTTCACAATGAGTTAAAGAGTCTAAAGTCACGGTCACTTTGGGAGGGCCTGATATAGTATAGGTCACTGCCGTTGCGCACTTGTGCTCCAGGAGCGGGGAGGATATAGGTTGGGAAATGCTGATTGATGGAGCTGGATAGGCCGAGATGTGAACACCCTTGTTATCTGAACTCAGGTGTGCCACTTCTGGTTCCTTATCCAAACATTTTGAGGAGATTAAGTTGACATGTGATGGGGAGAAGCACTGAAACTGGGAAGGAAGAAGAGATTGCATGGAGACAGGCACTGAAATATGACTGGCCTTCTGCTGCTGCATTTTCACCATTTGAATGCCGGGCAGCGTTTGAAAACTGGCCCCTGCTGTGAACTGCTGTGCCTGCAGGGGCTGCTGGTGGAACTGTTGGGGCTGCTGGTATTGGTTCATGTGCTGGTGCTGCTGGACCACACCCACCTGCTTCTGATGCTGAAACTGAGACCACAGGTGGTTGAAAGAAGGCAGCGAGCTCTGGTTGACGGCCTGGCATTGGTCGCTGTTGGCCGTGTTGATATTCTGCGGCTGGAGCCAGCCAGTGAAATGCTTGTTGTTGTAAGTGAACATGTTACCCTGGCCTGCCATCCCTGCAGCTTGCTGCTGAACTTCCATATTCTGATCTATAAAATTAGAGTTACCCATCATTTCTACCCCAACGATCGCCTGCTGCATTCCTATAGTGCCATCTGTCTGTTGCATCATTCTGTTATCAGGGTTGGTGATGATTTTTAGGCTGTTCTTGGGATGAGAATATATCATTCCATCCAGTCCGTTCACTACATGGATGCCCTCCATTCCTCCCAGGGGCATCCCCTGCTTGATAAAAGACTGCGGTACCATGCCATGCTGGCCGATGCGATGCTGCTGTACGCCTCCAGCGAGCCCCATGTGGTGCGTTTCTTTCTGCTGAAACATCTGATTACCACCGCCAGCAAACTGAAACTGGTAGACGTTGGAGGTCGGTATCGCGTGATTGTACTGGGGCTGGAAAATATGCTGTTGCTGTTGGAACTGATGCTGTTGCAGCTGATGCTGCTGCAGGTGGTGCTGTTGCTGCTGTACATGAAGCTGAGGGGCAGTAGCCAACCCATGACTGAATGCATATTGTTGAGTGTCATAGTTCATTGTTACCAGACACTGAATACCCAATACAAATCAGTAAATCTAGTTAAGTGGGGGACAGAGGTGGACAAAATCCTCTGTCGAGTTTCTGCACCAAGAAACATGAGCAACTCCTTATAAAAACTGAACAAGTCTCCATTGTCACAAGAACATTTTTTTTCTATCTGTTACAAGATTGATCATACTTATCTGAAAAATATCAGCAAATAAAGAACACTTTTAAAAAAGACCTGCTAAGCCTTTATGTATATTTTTTTAACATAAAAGAACTCGTTAGCATTTATGAAACTTATAAATACATTTTTTTTTTAAATTTCAAAGGGAATATCATTTACAATTTGAAAAATGCAAATAATGCACAGATCCTTTTGATGTATTCATTGTTAAGGGTAGTTTAGTAAGTAGTTGACATGCAAAAACTTGACACTGAACATTCCAGACAGACAATATCTGGACTTGTAGAATATTGTTAATAAAACCTTAAATAGATTTTCTATTAATTTGTGCTACATGAAACACCCAATGATCTATATTATTATAAGTCTAAATTCAAAATTCATGGTTATGTTAACCAGTTTTGAGTCCTCTCAATCAACATCTACAAGTCTTTCAAAGATTTCCTGAAGTTCTAATTGACTTTCAGGGCTAATTCATAAACATATAAAAGAAAAAGACCAGTGAAATAAAACTTTCTCTCGCCCATGTGTTTTTTATTTGATTCAAGTCACCACAAAACACTAAACAGCGAAGGCGGAGTTTCCAAATTGGGTTGGTCACTTCGCCAACAAACAATTGCATTAGATTTTCCACACATTCATACATACTAAAAATTTTTTTAAAAGGACATATCAACTGTTGTTTGCATAATTAATATATTTGTAGGCCTGATAACTTACTTACATGTTGATTAAATGTTTGTGGAAAATGACTAATGTAGCATAGATTATATTATTAAAAAAACCATGCAGATTGGCTTTCGTGACCTTGTGTCTTTACGGGGGTGGGGTGTAGGAAACTAAAATCTGTTTAAAATGTTTAAAAATTAGATTTCTAGAAGCTATTTCCTATATACAAAAAAGTAGGCCGATATTATTATATTTTGTAAAATATTTTACTTTTATAGTTATTAGTAATATTAGCGCCTACTTACATACTAATACTATATATTTAAGTTTAAGGCCTTAAACTTTAGGCAGGGCTAACAGGTCAGCGGGTTCAAGTTTAAAATGTGTTCATATATATGAAATTTAAAAGCCCAGCCTATTTTGTATCATAGGTCTAGACATCTATATATAGCCTATATATATAACAATTATTATTGTAGGCCTATACTCAGACTATACTGCCTAAATAACCTATACCTTAGACTACTCCACTTACTGCCCTCTAAGCTAATTCTAAGACTAAAGATGAGCGTAGGATGCAATAATGTTCTCTATTCTCTAACTCTATCCACTATAGAAGGAGCGTCTGTAATGTATGATCTAGGCAGGAGACTAGGTCTAAGCCATGTCACTTCCTAACCACCTTAGACATTTTATAGACCCCACTTTAGTTACTTGGTCTAAGTCTAAGTCTTCCTCCTTTAAACTTTAGTTTTTTTTTATAAAAAAGCTCACCAGGTGACTAAATTACTAAATTGAAGCCAACAAATGCTGTTTGTTTTGCCTCGCCCAAAGTTACAGTTTGAGTTTGTGTACAGTGTAATTATATTAGAATTTTAACATTTTTAATAATTATAATAATAGTATAGCCTAGGGCCTAGGCCTATATTCCGATGAAGGTGTTTAAAAAGCAAGCAATAAATTAGCTCGGCTAGGCTGGGCCTTGTCAATTTTAAGTAGCTGATCAAATATGTCGATAATTGCATTAATTTCCAATGTTTTTCTTAAAACTTAGCGACTTAGCTGAGTTAGCTTAGGTCAGGTAGACCAAAGTTCGTAGTCGTACATTATTATTTTTGTAGTGAACTGACTAAACGTAAAATGCTGGACTTGTATTCTACAATGTTTTGAAACACATAGTTCTTTGAAAAACAAATTTTACGTTGCTATGTTAATCGCTATTGCATTGCCCCGTAACGCATGAGGACACAGTCGTAAATGATTAGTAACCACCCAACAATTGACCATCAAATGAGCAAACTGCTTATTGCGTCTAATAACTTCACTAACCGAGTGTGACACTGTCGAGGGCTGCTTTTCATGGTGCCACATAGAGAACTTTTATGAATAAACATATCCATTCTATTTCCAATAAGAAAACTTAAATAATATCGACAAAATTAAAATTAAAATTATAGAATATAATGTTCAATTTTTTTTTTCATATTTATCATGGCCGAATGTTTTCTGGGCATGCGCACTGTCCCACAATGCGCCTGTAGTGCCGAGACCGGATACCGTTCCTGTGAGTCGTCAACAGACCCAAATATACTAGAAAAACAAATGAAATTTAATGATATTAAAAAGTCAATATTAATTATTTTAGTAAAAATTTCCTGGCGCAGCCGTCTTTACTGCTCTCAGAATATTTAAACTATCAATAGCGCATAACTATCACATATGCACAGTTTAAAGAGGGAGAACATTACATTTACATTATTGGACATTTAAGCCAACAAATTTGACCTGTTTTTAGCCACATAATATTATAATTTAAGATAGCCATTCAAGGTAGATAACTGGTTATTTGCCCCAATAGAAAAGCGGCATTCAACAATTACCGTTTGGTGTATGATAATCACTTCAGCGCAACTCAAAGGGAAAATGTTACAATGGCGATTGATCTCAAACGATATTGGTTTACGATTAACAACAAAATAGCATCGGTTTGATGCTATTTGTGTAAAACGCATGTTATATCACAGTTTCTTTACATTTAAAGGAATTCAAATAAAATATATGGAAATTGCATCGAGATGATCCCATAAACTTAAACGTAATTCTTGACCTATATGCCTGAGTATATAGTAATATAAATAGGCGTGTCTCCAACATCCTCACCCATCCTATTCCTATCAAAATGTTTTCTCCAAACCGAGGATTATAATTTTTTTAAACTTTTTTTTTGCTTCTTTACGCTATTTTTAAAGAAGTGTTTAATAAATCTAGTTTTAATGGTTAGCCTACGCGTTTGCCGTTGATAATTAGATATTATATAGGCTATAATATAATAGTCTTTAAAATAAATTTTTCAATAGTTTATAGGGGAAATAATTGTGCACCAGTTCAGAATCACCCAGTTATACATAGTTAATGTGAAGAAAATGGTTGTCCTTTTTTTCAAGGGGAAATAGTGAAGAAAATGGTTGTCCTCTTTTCAAAGGGAAATAGTGAAGAGAATGGTTGTCCTCTTTTTCAATGGGAAATAATGAAGAAAATGGTTGACCTCTTTTTTTCAAACAGAAATATTGAAGAAAATGGTTGTCCTCTTTTTCAATTTCAAGGGGAAATAATGAAGAAAATGGTTGTCATCTTTATAAAGGGGAAATAAAAGCACAATAAGAATTTCTACAAAAAAAAACCCTTTGAATTCATGGGTTGTTTAGTTATTTTAAATTATAACACAATTAATTTTTCCCAACCAGTGTTAGCCCTGAACAATTTGTATCATAAAAGATAACTTTGACACATTTAGTTTTGTGACTTGGTAAAATTACTTTTGTGGACCGATTTACTAAGTCAGAAATTTGGAAACTCTGGGATTTTTATTTATGAAAAATCTTATCACCATTATGTTGCTATATCAATTGTTGTATTTATTGTACTCTGTAGATTTAAAATGGAACCTAAAGTAGCCTATACTAAATTTATTGTTTTTCATGTTAGAGACAAAAACATATATTGCTATTTATAGAGACAACTTTTTTAAACACCAAACCAGTCAAAAAAAAATTATTGCATTATTTTTAATGAAGTTCTATTTCCTAAAAAGCAATATATAAGTATAAGTATGCAAAGTGGCTAAATTGAATAGAAAGATAATTATGGCATATTTGATTTTACTTAAACTATCACAAGTACCAATTTCAATGAGACTAAAGGTAACAAAAATTACATTTACATATAATATTGGACATATTTTGACTCAAAGAAAAATATTGTTTTTTTACACAAGTGTTTTTTTTACAGATAGCAATTCATTTACACCATTGAAATTTGCAACAAACTTTTTCCTTCTTTACTTTTTGTTATAAGCTTATAAATTAATAAGAATAATACAATTTTATTTCTAAAATAAAATTAATAAATTTTTAAGTTTGCATTAAAAATATGTTTCAAGTATACTTTTACATTTAGTCATTTAGTGACAGTAGACTTGCAGTGTGTTGACAAACAATAATTGGGTGGTTTATTTAAAATAAGAGTAAAAATTGAATGAAAGTACTGGTATCTTAAACATTATAATGTAACGTATTGTAAATGTAAAACAAATTTTAAACCAATGAAAGTGTTCTGTTCTAGATACAGGAATTTGTTCATTAAAAAAATTATACAGTGGAACATGATAATGATTACAAGGCTAAGATATTGTACATTTGGGCTCATAGCGCGGCCGCCCATTTTGGTTGGGCAAAGAGAAAAAAAAACAAGAAAATAGCTATTAGATTTATCAGACATATTTGTATATCAGCCTATCCCTCCCTCCAAATGTTGCTAATTGGTCATGAACAATGAGTAAAAACTAATATGATACACAAAGAATATACACGGAAGCATGTTTTGTTAAGGCTTGTGATATTGAGTTATAATAACATCAACAACAAAATCTACTATTGCACATTGCTATCAGCAAAGCGAGATGACAACTTTGTCATGAACACCTTGCAGCAGAAGTTCTCCGTCATATTTGATAATCTTTTTCTTCTTAGCAGCTCGCAGGGTCCCCACAAGTGCCTCGAATATATTGGCACATTTATCATCGTTGAACAGTGTGCCGAACGTCACCTCATATTTACCGTCTGCTCCTACATAAGTAAAAAAAAAACTTCCACAAATTAAATGTTCAAATCATTAGAAACACAGCGTATGATGTATGGTTATTCAAGTAAGTAAAGTATCCCGTCAGACCAAATGGATCCATGGGCCGGTGAAGCAGCATTCAACAGTTTCTGTGGCCATGGTGTACTAGAGGATTGTGTAGGCTGCACAATGCCCAGCCACCTTTACTTTACCCCAACTAAAATCAGGTACCTATCAGAGATCGGTAGGCTCAGGGACACCCTCTAGACTTGAATACCCATCCTAGTCTTCACCAGGATTTGAACCCAGGACCACCATGCCCTCATGTATAGTTATTTGTTTATCATCAAAATTCAAAAATATTTTTTTTATGGTTTATAAATGACTCTCTACATTAAATTAAAATAGGCCTACCAGCAGTAGTCAAGGTAAATAGATACATGTATATCTTAAAATAGACTAATTATGATGCTACTATGTAGGTCCTACTCTGTAAAAGTAACCTACCTTCTTTGCCAAGGCGCTTGATTTCCTCTACTAAAAGCCCAATTTCATGTTCAACATTCATTCTTCTAACTATATGCTAAAAGAAAAAAGAAGCGTTGAAATACAATGTTCATGTATTATTTACAATTTATAGCATAGGATTTTACATAAAGTAGATCTAATTAAAGTATTTCTCAACATATTCTATGAAAATAATTTTTTTGCTTTTATTATTTAAAAAAATGTAATACCAAAATTGGACATGATTAGAAAATTCATGTATTTTTAGTTTTATACGTATAGAACTGTGTTCCATAAACTAAGAAAGTAGCCAAAATTTAAAGTGCTATACAAGTATATTTATAAACTTGACTCAGGGCAGGAGTACTTTTTCTCAGTGTGATGCCAATCTTCAAATCAAAAGCCCTTACATTTTTATTATTATAATGATTAAATATCTTTGCTGATTACGGTGCTGCCTGATGCGGCCATCTCTCTGTATAAAAGTAATGGCATGGATGCGGCAGATGGCATGAGTATTCATGAGTATTCTGTAACTGTATTATAATTCTAAGAAAAAAATGGCTTTATTGCCTAGTGCCGTAGTCTGAAGTGTAGGCCTCTTGCAAGACTAATATTTAATATTATATAGGCCTAATATATATATTTCATTTTTTTTAAAATAAAAACATGCTACAACTATTACAGGTAATTGTACAAGTCACAAACTCAAACTGATCAAACTCACAAGCCCCAATCATTGGAATCATTCAACGTCAACAGTAATATTATATGAGTAATGATGATAATCCGTCAACATAATAAATAATAATTTTTCATTAATAACAAACATAAAATATAATTATTATTAATTATAATATATGTAGGCGTAGGCCTAATAGTGGTAATTTTTTACCTTAATAAACATACATAAATTTACCTTTAAATTGATATTATATCGTATTTGACTAGAATAATAAATAGGAGACTCAAACAAAGCTCAACATAAGCTTATTATGTAGGCGTAGGAACACCGCGAGTTGTTTCTTTTCCGGTTTGATATTTTAATAAAGTGGCTCTTAAGTGTCCATAAATAATTTTCGTGACCCAGTTAATTTAATGTGACCGTAATTTTATACTCCCCACTTACTAGTAGGCCTACCACTTTAAATTATAATAGCTACTAACATATATTTTTGTTATCGCATGGGGACTAGATCTAAGCCTATTCAATAGTATCCCTAGAACAAACGCCTCGTATAACGAATTAACGTAGGCCTACCATCAAAGATCAAAGCTGCCGTGACTACGAAACTGTCCCTTATAATCTTGTTTCATGGATCTGTAGATCGAACCGCGAGCCAATTCTGCATTCTGGAAAATCGATTTTTGTGTGTTTGTTACTTTGATATATAGGCTAATTTCTACTGGATGAACACCGAGACGAACTGCATGACTGTGAAAGACCTCATCCAAGCACTTGTGGAAGAGATCGAAGCATAAATAGCGAAGCCCAGAAGGACCATTGCCAACCAGAGCGGAAATTCATGGAATGGCACCGCCCAAACAAAACTAAAATGAAACAGTAGGCCTAGGCCTACGGTGGACTTGTTTAACGACCTGACCATCTACCACTTCAGAAAGATTATGAAGAGGGAGAAGCAGCGACGCATGACCTTAAACAAGTTCTTCCAACCATGCAGGGCCCTCGAGAAAAAAAAGATGCCGGTACGAGATCTTTTCTGGGCCCCTCCCCCCCCCCCCCACCAACACACTTTTTCTTTCTAACACTAAGCTTAGTCATATCTATATGATTTATTTGTTTTACATACGTTTGAAAAATTAGAAATCCTTTGAAAAGGTCTGTGGATCATTTTGTGAAACTGTGATATAAGATTTTAAACAGGCCTACGACAAGGTCTGGCTGCCGGGGTTGTTGTTGAAGCTTCAGAGGCTAGGTGTCACCTCTAACATGTACAAATGGATTCAGGAGTTCCTAACCCGAAGGACAGTGGCGACTCGCTACGGGAAAGCGATCTTTCTGAAGCGCGTCCTGGAGCAAGGATTGCCTCAGGGCTCTGCACTGTCCTGTACATTGTTCCTAGCTATCATCAATGATCTGCCAAACTAAGCTTATCTGGGAAGCTTGTCGCTGCTTTTCGCGGACGATCTTGTGGTCTGGTCGACCGGGAGGGAAGCGACTGCTCTACAGCAGACCATCCAGCAGGATTTGAACGCAGTAGCCTGTTACGCCAAGCTTTAAGGGATGGAAATAAACTGCCTAAAAACAGTTTATTCGCTCTTTACCATTGGAATCGATATCCTCAAGGTGCCAATCGAGTTGAACATTGAAGGCCGCGCTCTGGCATGCGATTAGAAGCCGGTCTATCTCGGAGTGACACTGGACCGGAAGCTAACGATGTATGACCATGTGAGGTTAGTTCAAGAGAAAGCCGCTTCGCAGCTAAACATTGTCAAGAGACTGGCCAGTACTGGCTGGTGTGCAAAGGCGAGTGTGTTGAGGAATCTCTACCTAGGAGCGGTGAGATCAAATGGATTACAGATTACCTCCCGGTACAAATCTATGCGTCTGATACTGCGTTGAAGTCGTTGGACAATGTACAAAACCAAGTCCTCAGACTAATATGTGGAACGTTCCGAACCGCCGGCTGTGGAAATCATGGCAAACGTGCTTCCTCTGAATGGGAGAAGGAAAAGGGCTGTTATTACCGCATAAGAGGGGTATAAACGGTTGGAGGAAAGTTCGCCTCTCAGGAAGCTCGTGGATTCCTGGGAGGGCGGGAAACGGATCTCAATGCAGTCCTTCATGCACCACGCATTGAAGCTCAGCGAAGAGATCGGACTCCGGGTGGACCGCACACCCCTGCGGACGGGAGTGGAACCTCGATCCTCCTCACCTATCTTTCAACCTGCCAGAGATACGGGCCAACCTGATTGAACCAGTCGGACACGGCGCTTGCCTGGCTGAGAGGCGCGCAGCTGCTCTAATGACGGTCCGGGCATACTCGGGATTCGTCAAGATCCCTTGGCCAAGAAGGGATCCCTGGCACCCACTCCAAAGGGTCCGACCTTCTTTGAGAGTGCCCGCAGAACGATACGTGCGTGGGAGTCAAGACAATTGGTTATGAACTGAAGCGAGTCTGACAAGGGTCGAGGTGTGTGGCAGCAACTAAAACGACCAAATCGAGCTGATCCGCGGTGGAAACTCCGCAGGAGAGAACAGGCTACGATAGCCCAGTTCCGTACAGGGCACTGCCACATTGGCGCCTATTTCGGACGATTTAGGCCCAATTTCGATTCGCGGTGTCGACACTGCTTTGAAGCAGAAGAGACGGTCGAGCATTTGCTTTTAGACTGCCCTGCCTTGCAGGAGGAAAGAGTGGATGGGAATGGTCAACTGTTTGCACCGAACCTTTATGGTGATTTAGCTGTGATACCTAGTACAAGCGTGTTTGTCCTCCGAACCCTAAGAGATTAGTCTCGGTTCGTATCACTCCGGTGAAGTGAGGTTTAAAGTCTGCCCCTCACCTTTCTACTGGCTTGCTTCTCTTCACTCCTTTCTGTGAGGGTGTCTTCTGTGGATTGAGTGCCAACGCGCACATTGGACCACCAGGAGGTGCGTTCCTCATCAAGGCACTCCCACGTTTTGTGGTCAATGCGTGTGTCAGTAGCAAGTCTTTTTTGCAGACGTCTTTAAAACGTAGGCAAGGGCGGCCTCTTTTTCTTGTTCCAGCTGCAAGCTCTCCATACAGCAGGGCTCTTGGGATAGGCTACGTTCCGGACCCATAGGGCCTACTGTGGACATGGCCTAATCCCATTTATTTCATCATAATAATTAATTAAGCGCACGCACTAAACAAAACAGTTACAGTATGCAAGGGGGCGTCGCTGAAACGTTGTCCTGGGCGCTACATAGGCTTGTAAGGGCCCGGTCTACATGGAACAGCTTGCCCCAGATTGATGAGAGAATCTGAGCCACATTAAGCGTAGTTGTTAAAAAGAGTTTAAAGACCTTTCTTTTTAACTATAGTAGCTGTGTGCCTTACGTACCCACAGTTCTGTCTAAATGTAATAGCGGGGATGATAAAGCGCTATACATATAAATAACCGTCATCATCACATGAATGTAGGCCTATAGGCTATAGATGGTCGTTAATAGACGTAACCTACAGACCATTATAATAGGATAGTCTAGGCCTATTATTAGGCCCCCTATAGTATCTTAACTTTGTTTTCACTTATTTCTTTCTAATATAAATTTAGGGAAGCCTCTGAATAAAAAATATATTGGAGATTTTTTTTCTAAATATTTTTTCTAATTAAACATTAAATAACATTTAACATCTGTGGTACGTAGCCTATTTGAGAAATCTAGCGGCAGACAAGCAAGACAAGGATTTTGAAGATTACTGAGAAATAGATCAGATATCAGGCTAGAATGGAAGAGGCATTTCCTTTCACGCATGCGCACTGAGTAAAATTTACATGGCTGGCCATTTTTGCGGAATACTCGTACAACAGAGTGTTGACTTTGAATATGTTCCATTTAAAGGATTATAATGAAAGAAAAAATGTATGAATCATGAGAATGAATGCACGGAGTCCGATGCAGTCTTACTGGAGCAATTCTCTCGCCATTCGGCAAGAAATACAGCGCTTTGAAAGCGTCCACCCCAGCATTTATGCCATCTATGATCTAATCGAAGCGATCCCCGATCCTCTGATTCAACAACAGATTAGGGAACACGTAGTTTGTATAGAAGGTGAGTCACAAATTTGTATATTATATCGTGTAGAACTAGTACTTATATGTATTAGTTACATTTAGAACATACTTTGACATAATATATCGTGGTTTAAACGGAAATAACGATGATAACAATTATAGATAAAGTCTTGAAGTCTTGAGTCTTGTCTTGAAGTTGGAGTCATTATCATTAACTTGATTAACTTCAAATTTTTTATCAAAATATAAACGTTAATATTATTAATAATGATAATGCCCTTAATATTAATATAAAAAACAACAACAAACACTATAACTATACGTATAACAGTAAACCTTCAATATCTCCTAAATAGACTAATAACTAAATGGCCTAACCTAACTAATAAAAAAACGTGAAAAACAAATTGATTTGATCAGATTTCTTATTTTGCCTTGTCCTTCACTGAACTGATTATAATAAATAATTAGGCCTAGATCTAGTCTATATATTATAGCATAATTATTTTGGTTATAGGCTACTTTTTTAATGATTATTTAGTGTAACTGGTTCTATTTTCTTTTCTAAGTAGTAGGCCTATATATTGATATATAGTATAGAAGTATAGAGGCTATATTAGTGGCAAGTGATTTATGTAGGAATGTAGGCTATAGTCAGTAGGCCTATAGGCTATATGATATGTGATAGTTTAAAAGTTTAGAACTAATAGTAGTAATAAGTAATAGTTAATAGTAATCTATATAGGCTACACTTTCACACAGTTGACACAGTCTGTACAATTAGACCTATGTCAGAGGTATACAGTAAGGCGTAAGTCTATAGGCCTACTATACAATCAATACTATACTTTAGTATAGCCTAGAATATTACCTTTAAACAGCAACATGGTTAGTATTACTGTTAACTAGTTTAATGTTTAGTATTTTTTATGTTTTAAACTATAGGCCTACTGGTCAGGGGTAAGATTTTTTCCAGGGGGGGGGGGGGCTTAAACTTTCGCATGACAAAAATGTACCAAATTTATAGCGAATTTAGTACCAGGGTTCGTACAGCTCCTGGAAACTCCTTGAAACTCCTGGAAAATAAA
Source organism: Anisus vortex (assembly GCA_949126835.1). Taxonomy (NCBI): domain Eukaryota; kingdom Metazoa; phylum Mollusca; class Gastropoda; family Planorbidae; genus Anisus; species Anisus vortex. The sequence continues at coordinate 5,291,471 of OX421500.1, forward strand.
AAGTTGTGTTCCAGGACCTTAAAACTCCTGGAAAAACTGCATTTAGTCCTGGGAAAATACTAAGAACTCCTTATTTTTTGAGGGGAGATTAATTATTAATTAAAAAATCGTAATCGCTGCTCTTAGATTGTACTTTCACTTTTTCAGAAAGCCCTCTTTGCCAATTTTTTTCCCCCGCGCAAACGTTGATTTTACTAGTGATGCCACTCCATGGTTCTTTTTTTTTTACTAGATCTTGTTTTTTTTTCGATCCAAACTTGGGATGTATGCTATATAAGTCCCCGTAATGTCGTAAAACAAAAAAAATAGCTGTGTAGCGATGTGTCTGTTTTTTTTTAAGAGCTTAGCTTGGCTTTTCCAAAAAAAATACTCCTGAAAAACTTGTGGAACACTCCTGGAAAACTCCTGGAATTTTGAGGCATTTTTTCTGTACGAACCCTGTAGTACATATTTAAAAAAAACTGTTGAAAAAAAATATGAAAAAAAATTCCATGGTCTTGGGGCTGGTCCCCCTCACAGTCCCCAGTTACTTCGCCCCTGATACTAGTAATATGTAGTGATTAGACTCTGTCACTGGGACTGTAGTTTTCAAATCAAATATCTTGAATAAATAGTAATAATAGTGTAATAGTCTGGGCTTCTTAGCATTTTATGTCAACTTTAAGATTATAAGTTATAAGATTAGTTAACGATTTTCTTTAGGTCTCCTATTTTCTATATATGCTACTTCTGACTACCTGACCAGGATAAAATGCCTTCTAACTACCAATAATAATAAGATACGGCTAGTGGCTGGTCATTTAGCCTTTTATTAAATCAAATTGCATTTATTAGTTTTATTTTATGTATTGCCTCTTGCATCTAAAAAGTAGGTTAATCCTACTCAGGGATATTAAAATCATTTTATTTCAAAACAAATCTTCTTTTTAAAGATCAAATTTAAAACCAACTAGGCCTGTCTATGTTTACCCTTGATACAGATAAAAGAAAACAACCACACCACAGTGATGAAAAACAACAACTCCAAAATAGCATTGTGCATTGTTTATACTATATAGAATACAATAACCTGAATTAAAATCAAATAAAAGGATGTACCTAACGTCGTACAGATGGGCAAGCAGTGCAACTCAATGTCCACTTTAAAGTCTTTATGTTCCACTAAAACATTTGAAAAAAACTCTGCCCTGCAAATGCATCAGTTTTGTGTGGTAACCTCCTTAGCCCTGTGAAATAGCCTTCTGTTAAATTGTTCTTTATAGGCTACAATGTTGAAAGTGATCATAGGGCGGGTAAAGCAGCTTTCACCAGTTTCTTTGGCCATGGCATACTAGGGCATCATGTGGCCAGCACAATGCCGAGCCGCCTTTACTTGACCTCAACTAATGTCAGGTAACCATCAGAGCTGGGTAGACTCAGTGACATACTAGTTGATTGTGTGGCCAGCACAATGCCGAGCCGCCTTTACTTGACCTCAACTAATGTCAGGTAACCATCAGAGCTGGGTAGACTCATTGACATACTAGTTGATTGTGTGGCCAGCACAATGCCGAGCCGCCTTTACTTGACCTCAACTAATGTCAGGTAACCATCAGAGCTAGGTAGACTCAGTGACATCCTCAAGTCCCGGGATAAAATCCTAGCCTCAACCAGGATTCAAACCCAGAACCTTCAGATCGGCAGTCGAATGCTCTGCCATTTGCCCACCGTGCCCCATACTTCTAGTCATGACTAACTATAATTTAGATTTTTTAGCCTTCAAAGTCCATATTTATTCTTACCCATTACTTGTTCTTTTTTTTGATGATTATACTACTGTGTTCTTAATGTTGTTATAATTTTACCTCCGACTGCTGACAAATAGGGTCAGCCTCAGCACTCATTATTGGCCGGGTATTAGGAGGCTGTTAGTGAAACCTTGCCAAATATTGGATCAAAATTTTTCACAATAGTGTGGTGTAAGGGATGCCTATTTACTATTAACCTACTAACAATAAAGATACAGAAAATATTACTAAAGTTGAATATACTTTTAAGTCATAATACTTGAGAACAAGTTCAAATTGTTTGTCATAAATAAATATATAATAGACTCACTATGTGTATCATTTTAAAAACTTGCAGCAAATCAAGTAATTTGCTATTAATTAGTGCCCAAACTCAATGATCAATCTTAACTTCTGCTAATAGCTGAATGCTAGTGATGTGGTGTTTAGTTTTTGAAAAGATGAAATAAAAAGTCTCTGTCAGTCAAACTATGAATGTTATGTTTACAATAAATGGTTGTAGTTCTGACTTTAGTGAGTTGAAGAGTTTTTTTTTTATTTGATGAATTTGGCTGTGGAAGATGGCCTTCAATCAGTTTCACATTATAAACCATTGGGCGTTTCATTAGCCACTTGATCAAGATTTGATAGAGTAGACGATTTCCACTGAGTACCATTCTGAGTATTTGGACACACTATTTCCAAAATCCATGTGCAAACTGAGCAGTAGCGACAACCCTGGAGCTTTGCTATGATATGCAAAACTTTTATTCTCTTGATAATCTACCCCCTTTCCCAACCTACCAGTTGCAGGCTTCTTTACAACAATAGTATAAGTTTAGACTTTGGCAAAACTGATCAAGTCTGGAGTATGTATTTCAATATTAAACTAGGATACAGGAACACAAATAAGAGTATACAAATTGGTACAATTTTGTTTTCACAGGCAATGCACTTTAGTGTCTTTGAGCTTGTATTTATTTGTCCCACTAGTCCACATTATGACCATTTGAAATGCATATTTTATCATTGTCTTACAGATTCCTTTGTGAATAGCCAAGAGTGGACATTAAGCAGATCTGTACCGGATTTGAAATTGGTTGGTACATATAACTACTTAATTAGTATGTAGAATATGTTAATATACAAATGCCTAATAGAAGGCTAATAAAGACAATTTCCATTCACCCCCTGAAGAAAGGCCTGGTAGGAGGTGATGGGCTCTCTCAGGACTTGTATACATATATGTGGGACATTTGAGTTTGATGTGGAATTCTTTGAATATATACAACTGTTAGAATAGTTTGTAACAGTTGATGTTCCTGTTTGTTTTTAGGGAATCCTTGGCAGTGTTCAAAGTGGCAAGTCTGCATTAGTTCATCGTTATTTGACTGGTTCATACATGCAGGAAGAATCACCTGAAGGTAAAATGTGACCACATTTTGATGCATTTACAGACCTGCCTACCCGTACGCTTTGGGCGTATTTTCGTACGCTTTAGGATACAAAATACGGCTGTTACACCGAGCGTCTTAAAAATACGACTTCTTGAATAAAAAAAATATGATTTCGCAATTTTTCGTTTTTATTTTTTTGGTAATTAGACGATCACTAAACCGCAGTTACATAAAACCGATGTTTTGATTGGTCGAAAATGGATATCGTCTGTTTCAATACCTAACTTGTTACACGGCGCGGCGACCTTGACCTGGTATCCTTTTTTTCCTCTCGCAAATATCCAAATTCGGCGATCAAAAGTATGGTTGACAGCAAACTTACACAGCGTGCACGAAATCATGAAACAGATGACGAAGAAGCTTCCGAGTCTGCTCCGAGTAAAAAAGCGAAGGGGTAGGCTATTCTGCTTGGGTGCAAGAGTTTAGAGTGCCGGCTATCGGCCAATTTAAGTTTTGGGAAACTATAAATGATCAACTTTTTTCTTTCATGAAAACTTTAAAGGCGAAATAAAATGCATGTGTGATTCTATATTTATTTTTAGGTCAGGGTTTCCCTAGTTTTTGCTTTCGTGGCCTATTCGTGCCTACTGAGTTTTAAAAACTTTTTTTTTGCGCAATCCCGTAATGTAGCTTTTTTTTGGACCCTGTAGTTTCATAGGCTATAGTCTAGATCTATATAAATCTCCTAGAAGTCAAAGTTTTTATTGTCTGACACGGCAATCGGTAATAAGCCTACTTCACGCGAATTTGTTTTTAGGTCAATCTGTACATCACGCACACTTTACTCGCGGATTTCCTTTAAATTCTTAAAGTTTTATTTTACTAACGGAGAGATTAAAACTCGTTGTTTTCATTACAATAAAACTTTTGTTTATCAGCCTACTAAAACGAAAGCAACTATTTATTAATAGACTTGATCTCGGCTCAACGTCGGGGTTTCAATTATTACTATTGTGGTAAACTCACTAGAAGCGCCAGCGCTCAGCCTGGTGCCATGGCACTTATTCACTATGGCTCCAACCTATAAACTACAATTAATCCTGGCTCATTGCGGTGCTCACCAATGAATGAAGAATGTGTGACTGTATTTGTATCTTGTACCTTTATTTTGTATATATGAATGTACTTACTCTCTTCTATAACTGTGTACATGCATCAATATATATATATATACATTCCTTATATTATTATACAAGCTTAGTTATCTGCCCTTATATATATTTAACATGTTTACACTCCCCTTGTATGTACAGTCTAACCCCCCCCCACCCTTGTCAAGCCCTCCCTTTGATCCCCCTCTCGTCTACTGACCACTGGTCAAGATAAGCAAATTGCGTCTACACGCGAAATCTATTGCAGTCGGCCCAGGTGGCCAGGGAAACTCTTCCCCCGTAAACTGACACATACGCAACAGCCCTCGTCTGGATGTATGGTATCAAAGAGCTTTTGCAGACATGCCTACCGTTCCGCTTTTGGCGTATTTGTTCCGCTTTTTGATTAAAAAAACACACTTTGTTACGCCGTTACGCTTTTTACTAGTTTTGTTACGCCAAATTGGAAAGTTTGGGTTTTTCATGGGTTGAAATATAGTCCGTGTCTAGGTTGATAAAACAAAGGCACAAAAAAGTCGCAATGCTATAATTATCATTACTTGGGTTTTCTGGGTTTATTAAAAGAGATATTGTGGGCTTTTCTAACGTTTTTTGCGGTATTACACGTGTTTGGCAATTAATATTCTTTTCCTTTACTGTATTGCTAAGATTGTGAAAATGTCTAAACGTCCTGGCTCAGAAAGTTTAAATATGACTTGTTCAAATTGTAAAAAAACTAATTCAGTGTTATTGGAAGGAATATTCAGAGGAGTTTATTCAGCTAATGTGAATTTAATGTTCTTTGTAGGCCTACTAGATCTAGATCCATTGCGAATTGTCTGTGAAACGTAAGCCTACCTACATTTTAAATCTAATGATAGGCCTAGATGTTAGCTGTTTTTTTTTTTTTTTTTTCTTTTTTTTTTTTTTTTTTTTTTTTTTTTTTTTTTTTTTTTTTTTTTTTTTTTTTTGTTATTAAAGAGTGTTCCGCTTTTTTGATGAAAAATCCTCTTTTTTCATCAAGATTGTTCCTCTTTTTAGTCCTTAGGGGTAGGCATGTCTGCTTTTGTATCCCTCCCCCGACCGCCCTCTTCTCCCCTCTTCCCTTGCCCCTACCCCCACAGAGGGCACGTCTTGGTTTAAGATAGAAATAAGAAACGGGTATTGGGGCCTTGGACATGGAACGAAATAGTCCTGTCTTCGGTCGATCCAAATATATATTGTTTACACTGTAAATTTGTGTTGTGGATTAACTTCTGCTATCTATCGTTTATGCCTAAATAAACAGTATTTGAAACTCATCCCAGCATTGAATCAATCATTGTTCTTGTGTCTGCTCATATACTAGCACTCGTGTCATATAGCAGTAAAAATTACTCTGTTCAATAGGCTTACAGCACCCGCCAGCCAAGCGGGATAACGGACTAAAATATAAATAATTCTAAGGCCCAAACTTCACTGTGACATCACAATAATCAGCCTCTACACGAGCCAAATAACCACGTAGAGTGCCCGCCACGCTACAACTATCAATGATTCAATGATGTAAAATCGTCACTATAAACTTGTTTTTGTACAACACGGAGCTCGCTGTAGGCCCTACATTGTTAGTAGTACCTAACTTGTTACACGGTGCGGCGACCTTGACCTGATATCCTTTTTTTCCTCTCTCGCAAATGTCCAAATTCAGCTATCAAAAGTATGGCTGACAGCAAACTTACACAGCGTGCACGAAATCATGAAACAGATGACGAAGAAGCTTCCTAGTCTGCTCCGAGTAAAAAAGCGAAGGTGTATTCTGCTCGGAAGCAAAAGTTTATAAATAAATATTCTATGAAATATAAGTACTTGCATGTGTCATCCAACAGTGACACATCGGCACACTGCACTGCACTATTTGTCATATCGACTTCTTGGTGGGACACGGAGGGCTCTATGACTGTAAGAGACATGACGAATTGGAGTCGCACCAGAAACTGGCTGTTGAGAAAGAAAAGTCTAGGCCTACACAAAATATTAGGTCTTTTCTTGTGAAGCCTGAGCCCGTCGCTGGGGAGGAGCAACTTCAGCATGATGTGACTCGAGCAGAAGCAATGATTTGCAACATCATTGTTGACAATAACTTGTCGCTGTCGTGCTCTGATGTGCTGACAAAGGCGGTGGCGTCGATATTGACTTGTTGATGCATGCAGAAGTGGCAGACGTCAAATTGCAGGAGTCTTGCAGGTTCAGCAATCTGGAATTCATCATCAACAGATTTCCTGTCCTGGTCACCAACACCTCACTAGACAAAGTTGCTGAGCAGGTCTGCCTATATCAATCTACTGATGTGTCAGGGTGCATCAAGGACAGAATTGGTTTTCTATTGCTGAAAAGAAGCATGAAGATACTGACAGCTTATGTTTGAAGACTTGGCGAATGTGATGTTGGGGCTTCTCACCATACCACACAGCAGTGCCCAAGGCGAACGTGTTTTCAGCTATGTCAGGAAGAACCGGACACCACAGCATTCCTCAATGTCTGACCAGACCATGGAGAGCCTTCTGGTGCTCAAGTCCCGGCCAGTGGGCATTTTGGAGTCTGTAAAGGCTCTTAATGATAAAGACTTAAAACTGCTGAAAGGGGCATACTACCAGAGTCTAAAGAAGCATGACCAAACAACTAGCTAAAGTAACCAAATGGAGGAGGACAGAAAAATTATTGAACACACACCAGCTGTCTATTTTGTTAACATTTTCAACATACATTTATTAAATTGTGCTGAAAATACAAAACAGATTTATTTTGCTTGTTTTAAACATTAAATGAAACAACTGTTTTAGTATTAATGACTATAGACCTTTTTAGTTTGACCCCGGAAAAGGGGCGTGGCCTTGAGACTCACTGACATATATTTCTTTTGGGGGCACAAAGATTTTTGTTCCTTCTTTCCATATAGTATTTTACTAAAGGTGTTGGGGGTTTTTAATGTTATTATAGTTGTTTTTTAACTTTAAACCATAAAAACACATGGAGATCTTAAACTAAGAACCTAGGAAGGGAATTATTAAAAAAACAACGTTTAGAGCTTCTTTATTTTTTAAAGAAAATTTTTTTTAGACCTGGACACTATGCTTTGGACCTTAATATTATGGTCGATTCTATCGTGATCACTGTGTCATTACTTTTTGTTGAGTTTCTGCAATGTAAAAAAAAATATTACGTTTAGAACTAGTTTTGTATCGAAAGAAAAATAATTAGGCCTATAATGCTTTTATTACTGTAGGCTATATTCAAGCTGTTGCTTAACTTATCCCTAGACCTAGATCGCTAGTTTTGATTAATAAAAAGGCAAATATAATTCTAGATATATTTTATGTTGAATGTTTGATAGAGGCAGAGGCAAGAGCCGATGCATCTTCACGAGACGAATATAAAAACCATAGCTGACCATAGCCATAGCAAATATTATGTTAATATATAGGGCCTATTGTTCGTAGGAAAAGGCTAATATATATATATAGGCCTATGTCGTATAGTCGGGCCTATATGACCGTATGTCGGCGTAGGCCTAGGTCCTATGTCCAATGTTTTCCATATTGAATATGATATGCCTATAGATATATAAATAGGCCTAGATAGGCTATAGTTGTCATTTCATTAGTCCTATGCATGAAATATTATTCAATAACAGGCCTATAACTAAAAATTCATGAAGAAAACATGCACCAGTTTGCAAATATCAAATAGGCCTATATAGCATAGCCTACCTTCATATTCGCTTATTTCATGCAATCGCAATCGGTTAATCAACACTTTTCTATAGTAAATAATAAATGTTTTCAATTGTTTAATAGTTTAAACTGTTTGAGCTTATTAACCTTTAGGCTACTATAATAGGCTGTACTAATAGTCTAATAGTAATAGGCCTAGGCCTATAGGCAGGCTAATAATTAGGCCTATTATAGTAAACTATATATGATAGGCCGATTCGATATGCTATATTATATTAAATAATAGCTATTATAGGCATATCCTATAAGCCATAAGCCTATATTTATAATTTATATAGGCCTTTAGGCTACTTTAGCTTAGCCTATTAGGGCCTATAATATATAGCCTATAGCCCCTATAGTCTTTAGGCCTATAGCTAGTCTAGGCCTACTAATATGTTATAATCCCGCTTAACTACTTCTACATACAATATTTTAACGATAAAACCCCAGAACAAGTCAAACAATAGCATAGGCCTATGGGACATAGACCTAGGCCTTTTCAGAATCAAACTGTGATGAGCTTAACTTTGGCTTTTCAATGTTCTTTTGTGACATCGAAATCGAACGATAAAAAAAATAAAAATAATTAAAAGTTACGATTTCTATTTCTATTGCTACAAATAATAACTTAATACAATATAGCCTACGCGTTGATACTTCAACACAAACAAAGCTTTATAAATATATAACTATGTTAAATTTTATTTGTATGCTTAAAGACGATTTACTGATCGCTCGACGCCAATCTGTATTAACATGGTGACATATGGTAACCATAGACGCATTAGGCCTAGAATGTATAATAAATGTTTTTTGGGTTAAAAACTGGTTCAAAAGGTAAAAGAAAAGTATAGTTCGCTCCCTAGCTTCTGGGTATAAAGTTTTTATGAATTAGTTTTTTTGTAAAATGAAAAGCTAATATAATTACGCCTTAAAACCACTAGGCCCCCAGTAAAATAACAAAGGCGAAGAAGGTTTTATTGACAACTTCTGCCCCCTAGCGTCTGCGCATGCGTAGAAATTGACCTCTTTTTTGGAATAATTAATAAAATGAAAAGGTCTATTATTTTGAATAATTGGTGCGATAGATGACAATTATTATTGCATAGTACACTTGAACTCGGAAAAGTACACTTTAGCCTTCTCAAGAATACTCCAAGCATTTTTCCAGGGTAGACAGGTCTGCATTTATCCAATTTATCTGTACATAGACTTCTTTGATAGACTTTTTTGTGTGCCTCTGCATTATCAGAGTAACTCATAGACATATTTTATTTTTACAATTATAAACGTATAAACCATCTAACCTAAGTTTTTCTTTCAACTAAAATCCTATAGGTGGACGTTTTAAAAAAGAAGTGATAATCGATGGTCAGAGTTATCTGCTGTTGATAAGAGATGAAGGAGGCACACCTGAAATGCAGGTACAGTGCATGCATATTTGTTGTTTTTTGTTGTTTTTTAATTTACCTGTTGAAAATTTTTAGCAAGCTATTTTAATTATAATGGGTTTTCTAAGCACACTATTATTTGTTTTTAATAGTGTTAGACAAGTAAACACAAAATTATTATGATCCTGCTCTCAAGCTAATAGAATGCTAGTTTCTATCATGGCTTGCTGTCTATTAACTAAATAGATATCTTTATTTTAAGAGGGAAATAATTGTGGAACAATGATCAACAGTGAAACAAAATCAATTTTAATATTTGAAGGTGTACTTCTTATGAATATCAAAAGAATATAGCAAAAGGTGTAGATATTGTATTGATAATACAATCAAATCTTAATAAAAAAATTAACAATTTGTAATAGATTTTTTTAATTAGAATTGAGACCCGATTTAGCCTTGAGGGAAACAGAAACAATTTCCTTTTGCGTGTGCGACTACTATATGTAAAAGAGTCACCAAAATATGAAAGTTGAGATGGACAGTTCTTGTAAAAGTCACTAAGTGGCCAGAAAGAGATGTATAGAACATTCAAGATCCTTCATGTCTTTCTAGCTTAAAGACTGGGCACTGTCCGTGCTGAAATAACCAAAACCCTCTTTGTAAAGCCTTAGTTCGTAACAAATTTTAAACATAAAGTATAAATTATATTGTTGTATATTTGTTCTTCCCCAGTTCACTCACTGGGTGGATGCAGTGATCTTTGTGTTCAGCTTAGAAAATGAGATGAGCTTTCAAGCAGTACACAGTCACTATGCTAAGATGAGACAGTACAGGGATACTAAAGAGATTCCTCTTATACTTGTAGGAACTCAAGGTAACACTTTTTTCACAAGATATAAACTAGTTCTTTTGTCTTCTTCTGTCTGTTTTTCTGTGTTGAAGCTGAAAGTAGCATATATATTCTATGTAGAAATGAAAACAAATTTTTGTTCCAAATTACAAAATTTTCTTTAAGTTATTTATTTTATTTATAAATATTTATTTGAAATTCAAAAAAAGTTTATAATCATGTAGTTAACTATGAGGCGGCTGAGCAGCAGTGCATTCAACTGGCATACCGAACTTCCTAGGTTCGAATCCTGGTGAAGGCTAAGATTTTTTCTCTGGACTCAGGATGTCCCTGAGTCTAACCAGCTCTCCTGACATTAGTTGGGGTAAAGTAAAGGCCACACATTTCCTAGTATGTTGTAGCCACAAAAACTGGTGAATGTTGCTTCACCGGCCCATTGATCAATTTGGTCCGAGGGGTACTTTGCTTTACTGGTTAACTATTGGAGAATTAACTCCCATCATTTTTTCCTGAAAAAAAAAACAATGTAGAAAGCATCTAGAAAAAGGTTAAATATGAATAGCTAAACACTTTACATGGGGCACGGTAGCCGAGCGGAAGCGCGTTCGACTGGCGATCCAAGGGTCCTGGGTTTGAATCCTGGTGCAGGCTAGGATTTTTTCCCAGGATTTGAGGGGTACCTGACCTTAGTTGGGGTAAAGTAAAGGCGGCTGTGCATAGTGCTGGCCACACAATCACCTAGTATGCCGTGGCCACAGAAACTGGTGAACGCTGCTTCACTGGCCCTATGGATCAATTTGGTCCGACGGGATACTTTACTAAACACTTTACTGGTTAACATTAAGGCATATGAGTGAGTACATGTAGGTTTGCGACTGTTTTGTAAAGCTTAGGAAAAGTAAGAACACTGTGGAAACAAAATGTAATTGTTCAATCTTAAATTCTCTCCTCATGTGTATAATGACAAGAATATTTTTTGCAGACGCTATAAGTGAAAGTAACCCTCGAATAATAGATGACACCAGAGCACGGAAGCTGGCCAATGATTTGAAGCGGTGCTCCTATTATGAAACCTGTGCAACGTACGGCCTAAATGTTGAACGGGTTTTTCAAGATGGTAACTAACCAAATCCTCTCTTTTTTTTATATTTAGAACAATGGATTACTTTAACATTGCAAATACTTTGTTTTCATTGATCTGAATGCTGTGTGTTTGACCAATCTACTTGTTGTTCCTCAGCGTGTACGCGCATTGTACAAATGAGGTATCCCAGCACACCATCCTCTGTGCAAGCAGTGCCCTCCACACCTAACCACTCGCAGAGGTCATTCTACATACCGCAGTCCAGCAGTAGCAAACCCAGCGACACACACAGCATTAGCAGTCACAGTACAAGTAGTTCTGGTACTCTAGTTACCTCCCTTCCTCAGGTAGGTACTCTTCAAATCAATCCACTCTTTGCACATGTTTTGGTTATATTTCGTTCAATTCAATTGTAGTATTATACCTTTCATAAACCCAGAGCCTTCACAAGCCTATGTGGCGCCCCAGGGCAAAAGTTTCAGCGACGTCCCCTTGCATTCTGTTACTGCTTTGTTTAGTGCTATATTTAGACATTTAAACTATATTTGCCGCCCCTCTAAATAGTGTCGCCCCCGGGCATATGCCCCCCTCTGCACCTTCCCTTGTGAGGGCACTGCAAAAACCATGTTAGTCCGTGTGGCAAGTGAGGCAGCATTCAGGTTTTGGTGGCCATGGCATACAAGGGGGATAAGAATGTATATTAGGGAATTAGGTGGATATAGCGCAATGCCTGCAATGCATTTTCTTATCAGGTAACCCAGATCTAGTGGGGAAAATTTCTGGTGTTAAGCTGGATTTGAATCCGGCACATTTGGTATGACAATCCAACTACCTTTCCATGTTCAATTTCTCCTATCAGAATTTTAGATTTTTTATATAACAGTCAACCATTATAGTCATCTTTATAATAAATTGAACTTTTTTTTGTGGGGAATGAATAGTAAATTAATATTTTGAAATGTTTTTCTTAGCCTCCCCCTCCACCTCCAAAGGAGAAAGACTTGAGAGATATGAAACTAGACAAGGTAGACAAGAAGAAAGACAGGCCAGTTCCGCATCCAGGGCAGCCGAACATGTTAATCCCGGCCTGCGTGCTGCCCCCGCAGGTCCCCTCAATACCGCCGCCCCAGCCTATTACACAGCTTTCTGACCCGCTGGATATCCAGGTAGGCAAAGAGATGTGCTTTGACTTTCTCTCCATGTTAAAGCGTCATAAGTAGGCATGTTTGTGCTGGCACGATGCTTGAAGTATTATGTCATGCTTTTTTCTTTTGTTTGGTTTTGCCGCCCTCATCTCCACACCAAATAATTCATTTTTTTTGTCACTATATTTTTATTTTTTTTGTGGTCTTCTTTATACCTGATTCCTTTATTTTGATTAGCATCTTACCACACTGTCCACTGCGGTGTCGTTTATTTTGTTTGAAAAAAAAAGAAAACACTTGCAAGAGTTTCTTTAAAAGATTTTACAGACATTTACCTGACCTGTATAAAAATAAAAACAGATTTTGTTGTTGCATTGTATTTGAATGTTGTAAAGAATATAGCTTCAGTGGCTTCAGTCTTAAGAAAATGTCTGGTCTAAATATAATTGTTGCTGATGATACCAAAGTGCTGGTTGTAGTAGTATAGCATTAAGAAAATTGTGTTATTATGTCGTAGATAACAAATTCTGTATGTGTGTGTGTGTGTATGTCTGAGTTGAATTTGACTGCTGTACAAGATCACTCCACTCTTTGCTGGTTGATGGACTCTGAGAAATATGTATGATGATACCCCCCCCCCCCCCATCCATCTAGTTGTGTCTCTAGCAGAAAGTGCATTGGTTTGGTCTGTTTTGTTTTTCACAGCTGTTTAAGTTGATTGTTTATGTCTTGTTATGAGCAGCAACTGGAAGCGTTACAGCTCTAATCTTTTAATGTAATAACTAAACATTTTCATATTGAGTTCACCGACATCACTAATGCCCATTCTTTTGTGATATTTTATGTACAAGTATTGTGTTTCTGTGTTTTTTTCATGTCATTTTTTTTTCATGAAAACATTGTGGATATAATAAATTTATGCAGCAATGATAAATAAACATGTGGTATATTTACAATTTTAGTTCAGACAATCAAAACAAAGAATGATTTATTTTTATTTTCTTTTGAAAAAAAAAGTATTAATAGAGCATTTGCAATAGGCGTGGCTTAGAGTTCTTGATGACATGTGTACTTTACACCCCAAAAATATAAGGAATTAGTTTCCATAAATCTTTATATTTAACTGTGATACTAGTCCTTAGTAAAGTAGCCCATCCACGAAGTAAACAAGATTTGAGGCTTTTATAGCTTTCAATAGCTCTTGTGCAACATTGCACAGCCTGCCTTATGCCTTACTCTTAGATAGTAAGTTAAAGATTTTCTAACTTTCAACAATGGACATCTTCAATTAAATATTCTGCACTTACGGAACCTATTCCATTGATTTTTAATGGTTAAAATATTGCCTTTCAGTGTTAATTTACATCGCATGACAGTGTTGTTTTTTTTTTTTTTTTTTACTTTATATTGTTGAAATGATGATATTTAATAATAAAACCTTCTTAAGCCTATAGTAATATGGCTGCCATTTGTCACCACTCGACAAAGTAAACAAACAGCACATGCTTTTTGTCACGTGATTGCAAATGCTCTATACATAACTTGTAAAGTAAAATTTGTAAACAGATTTGAGTGTTTTTGAAGAAGCTCATGTTTCAGAATGGTTTGTTTTTTTGTGTGTTTGTTTTCATAACAAATAATGATAAACAATAGCAAACAAAAATATGAAAATAGAAATAAAGAAATGATTAGATTAAATGATCAGACTCTATGTTTGTGTTGAATTCTCTTGTGCGACATGTGCAAACCTTTTTATGTTTGGTTTCAGTGCAACACCCTGAATCTGATAATTTTTATCCTATATTTTATACTAATCACTATGTTATATTCATACTTTTAGCTTATATTTATCATATTTTATGATACTCGTTAGAAAAGAGAACTAGTAAATGCCTCAATATTTGCCTTTCTTTTTTTTTTGAAGCCAATTTATTAATATATTCTGTGTTTATTGTTTTATTTTTTTTATAGATACAATTACTGTTGTTGTTTTGTTTTTCATGTAAATAACAAATATTTGCCTGAAAATATGTGATATTTCTTCATGAAATAAAAGGAAAAAAAGTTGGCTTGGATTACTAATAAACATTGTAAATTTTTTCTCTTGCATGTCTTTCCATTTGCTTGGGAGTGATGCAATAATGAAAGATGGCTTTTGATGGATTGCGGTTATTTTACAGATAGATACAGCTTTCAGACTGGGGGCCAAGGGTGTAACCATTGTTTTAAAAAAAATATAGACTATAATGAGTTCAATAAAAGTGGACTTGGTTAAGAGTATGGTTATTACACATAGACACACTTAAAAAATTGTGTATATTCAATACACTGGAATGACTTGTATTGCTTTCTTTAAAGATCTAGTCAAATACAGATGCATAGGCTCTATAAAGGAACAAAAAATATTCATTATACACTCCATCTGTTTTTTAGCTACATCACTGTACAATTAAAACTTTGCTGTTTGTGAAAAAAAAAATGTATTGACACCATATGTTGAAGCAAAAATATCTATATAATACATAAAGTTTGTAATATGAGTAGGCAGTTATATTTTTTTTAGGTCTAACATAACCATTTAGAAAAACAGGTTTTTTGAAAATTAATTTTTATCCATCATGGATGGCATTACTATGTATCAATTTTGTAATTTGGTTTGAAGTTATTATTTGACCTTTTATTGCAGACCCCCCTGCCATCATTTACAAAAAAAAGGATAAAGTCAATAGTATAAAATGTGACACATTTGATAACTAACAGTTGTTAGTCTAGTTAAATGTGAAGAGAAACAGGATGATAATAATCATTTATTTTAGCCCAGCTCTCCATGCAATGGCATTTTATAGCAGTGTTAGTCATCAAAAGAAAATGTAACAATTAGTAATTAGACAAACAAATCTTAACAAACAGTAGTTAGATTTTAAAAGAAAGTTAAACAAATACTGATTTATCTTAGAGACAAAAAGTATTTCTTAACAAACAGTAGTCTTTACAATAGATAAAACAACAAATTCTGATTTATCTTAGAGACAAAAAGTATTTCTTAACAAACAGTAGTCTTTACAATAAATAAAACAACAAATTCCGATTTATCTTAGAGACAAAAAGTATTTCTTAACAATCAGTAGTCTTTACAATAAATAAAACAACAAATTCTGATTTATCTTACAGACAAAAAGTATTTCTTAACAATCAGTAGTCTTTACAATAAAGAAAACAACAAATTCTGATTTATCTTAGAGACAAAAAGTATTTCTTAACAAACAGTAGTCTTTACAATAGATAAAACAACAAATTCCGATTTATCTTAGAGACAAAAAGTATTTCTTAACAAACAGTAGTTTTTACAATAGATAAAACAACAAATTCTGATTTATCTTACAGACAAAAAGTATTTCTTAACAATCAGTAGTCTTTACAATAAAGAAAACAACAAATTCTGATTTATCTTAGAGACAAAAAGTATTTCTTAACAAACAGTAGTCTTTACAATAGATAAAACAACAAATTCCGATTTATCTTAGAGACAAAAAGTATTTCTTAACAAACAGTAGTTTTTACAATAGATAAAACAACAAATTCTGATTTATCTTAGAGACAAAAAGTATTTCTTAACAAACAGTAGTTTTTACAATAGATAAAACAACAAATTCTGATTTATCTTAGAGACAAAAAGTATTTCTTAACAAACAGTAGTCTTTACAATAGATAAAACAACAAATTCCGATTTATCTTAGAGACAAAAAGTATTTCTTAACAAACAGTAGTCTTTACAATAGATAAAACAACAAATTTAACAAATTCCGATTTATCTTAGAGACAAAAAGTATTTCTTAACAAACAGTAGTTAGTCTTAAAGAGAAAATATAACCATTTCTTATTTGTTGCAGAGACAAAAAAACAAACAGTTCTAAATAAAGTTGCTAGTATTGAAAAGAAAATAGAACCATTTGTTGTTATTCGTGCAGACAAATAAAAACAGCATTTGTTATCAGTCATAGAGATCGAAAAATAAAACATTTCCTAAGAAAGAGTTGTAAGTATTGAAAATAAAATAAAAACCATTAGTTATTAGTCATAGAGAGACAAAAAATAAATCATTTCCTAAGGAAGAGTTGTAAGTATTCAAAATAAAATAAAAACCATTAGTTATAAGTCATAGAGAGACAAAAAATAAATCATTTCCTAAGGAAGAGTTGTAAGTATTGAAAATAAAATAAAAACCATTAGTTATTAGTCATAGAGAGACAAAAAAAATTAAAACATTTTATACCAACCAGCTTGTGCATGCATGAGAGAGGCAAGAGCTAGATGTAGTTTAGGCCACCAGAAGCTTGTTGTTTTGTTAATATATTTTCGAAGATGTTTGAGTAAAAAAAAAAAAACAACTCCCCCAGTGACTTGTAATTTAATGATGAAGTGGCTGTAGAGCATGCTCCAATGTGTTTATTTGTCATCCCCTCCAGGCGTTACGTCAGCTGCTGGAGGCCACCTCACGCACGCCGCTCCTCATGCGCAAAAATAAAAAATTCTCCATTAAAAAGTCCAATTCGTTCAATGTAAGTCCTCAAAGCCTCTCACTGAAGTGGTTGATTTTTTTTTTGTTTTGTTTTTCTATTTTAAAAAAAATGCTGGTTTTGCAAATTTTTTTCAAAGGATTGATAAAGATTTTTTGTGAAGCTTTTATTTTTCTCCAAGCATTGCCGAGTTTTACTTTGTTCCACTTAAATTTAATCCAGTTAGAGAAACATGCAGTGCCATAAACAAAGTATTATTTGAATAGGAATCACTATTTCACATTTTTATTAGTGATTGGAAATGAACCAGCTTTAAAAAATATCATTATGTAGAAATATTTGTAAATAAAGTTATTAAATTATAAAAGAGATATGTTATTATTTTTTTTTACCATAAAAATAATTTTTATTATATTATGAGAATAGACCTATTTAAGCTAACACCTGTATCTCTATATTACATTTATAACTTTACAGTGGGCATAGCACTCTTTATATAATAATATATATATATTTTTTTTACTGTTTATTGTAAATGGTTCAGGAATATAAAAAGAATATAAAATATTTTATTTTTACACAATTTTCCATCAACATTTAAAATGGTCCCGGCAACGCTTTAAAACTGCTGCAGTTAAATTGAAAGTATTACTTATAACAGTTAAAGTAAGCTGTTTCTATGTTTAGGTTGAGACTGATAAATTCCTTTTCAAACTCTAAAGTAATCAGCTTATTACATGTTGTTGTCATTTTTTCTTTTTGAAAATTGTAATTCTTTCTCAAGTGACATTAACATTCAACGATGTTTTGTAGATTTTCTGGAACCAGTTGCACAAGCAGTAAAATGTAGTCTGGTAGTGTAGCTATTGTACGATTAACAGTTGTTTTCAAATGACTAACACAGCATTCTTTAACACTTTAACAACTTATAACTACACTAACTTACTTCCCTTGAGTAAAACTTCATTTTGTGTGGACAAATATGCAACAGATTATTGTTTTCTTTCTCTACCAATGCAACTTGTTCATTGGGTAAACAATAAAATGGTTTCATAAGTCTCTTGAAATGAAGTTTTACTGGTGCGTCTTGATTGGCCTAACATAATTATATACAGCTCATTTAAAGCATGCTTTGTTTTTGTCTGCACGTTGTAGAATTTCTTTCTTGCTCCTAATTCCTGTTTTTGTCACATGTTTTATACAGGAGTACATTTAATCTGGTGGCCTAGCGTGTTGAGTTTACATTTGGGTTCAAATCCTGGTAGGGCCTACAATAACAGCAGTATTTTTTCTCCTTTTTTGGAAGGGGGGAGGTGTTTCTGACAGGTTGTAAAAGAGACTGAGCTATTGTCATTCAAACTATTGATTGGCTGCTTTACTAGCCTTCTGTGAAGCAATTGTTCTGAAAAGGGTCCTTAAGTTTTCTTTTTTTCACTTACTATACAGTAAGATATCCGGTAGTCAAATATTATTGTAGTGTTGGCCCGTCGAGGAAAACTTTTGAATAGAACTGGGAGAGAAATGAACACAGTAAAACAAAAATGTACTGAAAGGAACATTTATACAAAATGTTTCACACTGAAAAAACTGCTTCATTGTTAAGTTATACTTGTAATAAGCTAATTAAATCACTGCTATACGAGTAGTAAAATCTTTGTGAGATCAGGCATAGACTAGTTTTCTGTCATTTTCACCTTACACTTAGTAACATTAGTTAGTGCCTTGATAGAACCATTCAAGCTTTTAATATAACAACTTAGCAAATTGCAAATTAGAGTTTGTAATGAAAAAATCTGTTTTTGTTTTTTAAAATCCTTTATATTAACTTCATTGTTGTTTCTTTCTTTGTGGGTGACAAAGGATTAAATCTTTTGTGGGATAATTGACTCTCTTAGTCCTAGCATTCTGCAAAAACTTGGCAAAAAGTCAAGTGGCAGATGACAAGAACACATTCTTTCAAATTTTCAGTCCCACTCAAAAATTTATTCTTCCTGTTTTTTTGTTTTTTTTCATAGCAACAGTGCACATTAAACACATTTTTTTTTCTGCATATTTTAATCAAGAAAATGACTTCATCAATTTTAGTTTTAGACCACATGGTATGGAACACCAGAAGAAGACCAAATGGTTTGCTTGCTAGGCCTACAAAGGCTTATATATGATTTATATAAAAAAAAAAGTTTTAGAAAATTGTTTTCTAATTAAATTTTGTATATTGACTTCACTTTTGTCTGTGTATGCCAGTATGGCGAATTCTCCAGAAGGCTGATTGACCCACAGCCTGTTTTTCTATCGTAGTTGAAACTTTTCCCCCTGTTTTTTCAAAGGGAAATAGCAAAGCAAATAATTTTGGGGTAAATTCATAAGTTTTGTTCGAAAAACAAAAATGCATATAAAAGATTTATAAAAATACATTGTTTTTAGTGGTTAGTTTAAAAATCAAGTATTTTTTAAGAGAAAGAACTGGTTCAGACTGAAGTTTTTGTTGTCTTAAGGGATGATTAATCCCAGCTATCAGTACATTAGGAATTCTAGTCCGAAGCAACTGTAGCAGTATATATTGCATGCGGAAGTCTTTAATATAGAAACTTAAAGTTACTAATTAACTGCTAAGAATGTGTAAACTTTGCACAGACAAGCCATTAGGGTTGGTTTGCGGTTGACTGAGAGTGGATGAGACCATTGAAGTGCTTTACTTATTTATTACATAACTGTTGTGTGTTGATGTGTGTGTGTGTGGGGGGGGGGGTGTTTGACTATCTTGATTAGATCATAAAGTAAAGATGTTTGATTTCTATAGAATAATACAATTGAGTACAATATTTACAGCCCAAGAAAAAGTTTCACTTAATGCAGTATTAGTTTATACCTATTGAAGTCTGAGCATATATACATATGTTACAGACCATATACCGGTATTAAGGTAATTTAAAAGTCTTCCATCTTAAAGGTTTATGTATATAATATACGCTACTGAATATTTTTTTCTAGGTGTTTTAACATACCATTAATAAACAATCTTTTATACATATCTATCACTCTATATATTTAGCACATAACTATCCATAGAAAACTATATATTCATAGACTAATGTATAAATGTGTATATATATATAAATGTATATATATATATATATATATATTATATATATATATATATATATATATATTATATATATATATATATATATATATATATATATATATATCAATAATACACTGTAGTTGCTGTAGGATTTATAACTGCTATCTCATAATGATAGTGTTGTTGTGCTGGCTTCTTTTCTTTTAATGCTGTTATTCATCTTAGTGCTGTGCCACTGCATTCCCCTCTCACAGATAAATAACAAAGAGTTTCTGTTAATAATTTACCCTAGGACATTGGTCTGGACAATAGATAACATAAGAACAACAGACCTAGTTTATTTATTAAATCAATCTATAATGTATACTTCTTAGAACATATTTTCTTCTTCTTTGAATAACTATACAATTAAACAAAAAAATATTTTTTAAAGTTTTAAAATATTTACACTTAACTTGTACAATTTACAATAAATATAGTATTAAAAACAAAAGAGTGTACTCTTAAAATCATACGACATAATTTGTTCTTAGATGATAAAGCTGCCTTAGTTTGTATTAGTTTTGTTTGTAACAATGTGATTTACACTCTGGTGAAGGGCCAGAATGCAATGCTGTGTAATGCTGTTCAGTGACCAGCCTTTTCAAACTTGTGTGTTTTTTAGGACAGGCCAACGGAAGGGAAAGATCTGCCGACACCAAGCTCCACACCAACTCAAAGTAGAAAGAACAGGAGGCGGTCCAACTTATTCAATGTAAGCTTTAACTAAACTTTTTTTTGGCAGATCTTTAAATGTTTTAAAAAAAACTGTCGAGACTTTCTGCTCTATAATCCAGGGCATAAGAAAGGAGTGGGTCGAGGAGGGGGGGGGGGGGACACACCCAGACCACACGGTGCATACATTAGGATTCCTGCAGGCAATAATAGTTTAATTAGTTTAATACATTAAGACACAATTTTAGGATTGTACAAAAGAGTGAAATAAAAACTAAACAAAAACTATTCCACCCAAAACAATATAGTCAGCTTAATTGAATTAATATTTGAACTATAGCAAAAATAAATTTAAAACAAACAAACAAACTTAAAGACAAACTGAAATTAATAATTTATTGAAAACAAAATTGAAAAGAAGATAGAAAATGTTAGAGTACAGTTGGAACCACCTGTTCTAAAAGCCAGGTTATTAAATGATCTCACCATGTCTGTCGTGTGTCTGTTTCAGCCCAAGTCTAAAGAAGAAGAAAAAAAACAGCTCGGTGACGGTGAGAAAGTGGGTAGCGGCAGAACAATACCTTTGAAACAGGTAAGTTTGCTGGTCTGAAACCATAAGCTTGCAGGTCAACGAAAAACTTTAATTCTGACATACGCTCTTGTTCTGTTTCTTAAAAGCTGACCTTTTTGGACCTTTATTATTTTCCACTTTAATTGTGAAACAAACAATATTTTATTTGGAACCACTGGATATTTTTGTATCTCTGTAAATGATAAGAACTGCTTTACATTTTCTATCTCGGCGTAATTAGGGTTACTTGTACAAAAAAAGCCATGGCCTGAACAAAGAATGGAAAAAGAAATATGTTGCGTTATCTGACGACGGCCGCTTGGTTTATCATTCAAACTTACATGTAAGTAAATTGGAAATCAACAAACACAAAATTTATCAAATACATCAGAAATTAAAAAATAGATTAGGCTTCAACAAATACATTTGGCATCAACAAATACATTAGGAATCAAACACATTAGGCATTTAGAAATATATTAGGAATTAACAAGCACATTATAGGAATTAACAAGCACATATAGGAATTAACAAGCACATTATAGGAATTAACAAGCATATTATAGGAATTAACAAGCACATTATAGGAATTAACAAGCACATTATAGGAATTAACAAGCACATTATAGGAATTAACAAGCACATTATAGGAATTAACAAGCACATTATAGGAATTAACAAGCACATTATAGGAATTAACAAGCATATTAGCATTTACAAATACATTAAAACATCAACCAAGACATTAGGCATTACCAAAGCCATTAAGCTGTGTGGAACACTGATACTTTTGAATTGCAATTATAACAACATGCATTTTCTATGAAATACTCATGCGTTTTAATGTGTTCAGTTAGAGTTAACCTCTGAATATGTAAACAAGTACAGTGTAGTGTACAAAGCAGAGTGTATGTGGACCAATGTACATTAAAGTTTTTGCGTTACTTGCTTCAGGACTACATGGAAGACACCCACTCTAAAGAAATTCCTCTGGTCAAGACCACTGTAAAAATACCAGGCATGAGGCCGCGCGGGTCGAGGGCCGTCTCATCGGGCAGCGCCGCCAATGGGGACATGAACAACTCAATAGGTGAGTCTCAGGGGTCAATAATTGAGTCTCAAGGGTCGATAGGTGAGTCTCAGGGGTCAAAAGGTTAGACTCAGAGGTCAGTAGGTGAGTCTCACGGGTCAAAAGGTGAGTCAGGGGTCACTAGGTGAGTCTCAGGGGTCAGTAGGTAAGTCTCAGGGGTCAGTAGGTGAATCTTAGGGGTCAATAGGCAAATCTCAGAGGTCAATAGGCAAATCTCAGAGGTCAATAGGTGAGTCAGGGGTCAATAGGTAAATCTCAGAGGTCAACGGGTGTCTCAGTGGTCAATAGGTGAGTCTCAGGGGAAAATAGGTGAGACCCAGGCACTCTACTGATTTCTAATAGTCAAACTGGGAATATAATCTTCCATTTCTTTGGACAATTACAGTAAAAAGAAAATAATTTGTTAGCAGTTAATCCATTTGATGAGTTAGTTTATTATGAATACTGTGATTCCATTTGATGATTTTATTATAATTTCATTTGATGATTTCATTAATTGAATTGTATGAACTGAATTCTTTCATTATTGTGTCCCTTCTGTATTATGTATAGCTTTTGATGCTGCAGGTGATGGCCAGATAGATAATTCACTTGTTATACCCAACTCTTCAATTACTCCAGGTAGGCACAACTCTTTAACAATCTTATGTCTCATTTAGCTGAACAATTTTATATCTGTATTTTAAAGATCTCACATTCATCGGTGGCCGTGTGGCAAGGCGTTTGGCTGGCATACTGAAGGTCCTGGGTTCGAATCCTGGTGCAGGCCTAGGATGTTTTCCCTGAGACTACCCAGCTCTGACGGGTTCCTGACCTTAGTTGGGGTAAAGTAAAGGCGGCTGTGCATAGTGCTGGCCTCACAATCAACTAGTATGCCATGGCCACAGAAACCTGTGAACGCTGCTTCACCGACCCTATGGATCAATTTGATCCGACAGGATAGGCCTACTTTACTTACTTTTACTTCCATTCATCTGAACAGGTTATGATTTTTAATTTTTACTTACCAGTCGAATACATTGTTCAAATTGTTTTGGTCCTCATCTGTACACTAGGTATCCCTGATCAGCCCAGGCAGCGTCCAGAACGGTCACCCATGTTGCCCAAGCTGGGCATCAACAGCTCCAGCAGAGACACGCCCAATGTGAAAAAGAGGCACCGGAGGGCAAAAAGTGGTGGTATTAAAAATTCTAACCCAGGAGATGGGGATGGTGAGTACCTGACTACGGTTTAAACATATAGTGAATAGTGGGATGAAATATTTCTGTGGGATAAGTTTTTTATTTTATAGATTTCTCTTGTTTCAGCACTAGCTGATAAAGTGGTCCCATTTGTCTTGTTTCAGATTCTGATGGTTATGAGTTTGTTATAGTATCACTAGAGAATAAACAATGGCATTTTGAGGCACAGAGTGGAGAGGTGAGTGCATTGTGTAAAGTTTACATATTGTCACATATCGTTGAAATCTCTTTATTAACAAAATGCGTTCAACTGGCGATCAGAAGGTCCTAGGTTCAAATCCTGGTGGAGGCTATGTTTATTTTCCAGGACTTGAGGGTGTCCCTGAGTGTACCCAGCTCTGAGGGGTACCCAACATTAGTTGGGGTAAAGTAAAAGCGGCTGGTCATTGTCCTGGCCACACATCCCCTAGGCCACAGAAACTGGTGAACGCTGCTTCACCAGCCCTATGATGAGTTTGGTCCAAAGGGTACTTTACTTACTTTGGTAACAAATACCAAGTAAGTCATCCTCTATTTATTTATTTATTCAATGGGCCATTATCACTTCCTTCTCTAACAAGTCTCCATCAGAGCATGCATAGCTTTTAGTCAAGACCAATTGACACATTGGTTAAAGTTTGCTTGTTTTTTTTTCCAGGAACGTGATGGCTGGGTAGATGCAATAGAACAACAAATTCTCTCTAGTCTCCAGGCCAATGATGCCGGCAAAAGTAAAGTGAGTCTTGTTTTTAGGGTCTGTGTCATTGCTGGTGAAGGTATCCTTGAACACAGGGCTGCTTAACTCAATAACTACCACTGTATGGCCAGCCCATTTTCATTACCTTTTTTTTTAACATAGGCCCAATGCAGTCAAAGCTTTTTTTTACAGCTTTTATTATAAATAAAACCCTTAGTGTTACATATCAAAATAAGCAGAAATGAAAGCTTATGTACAATATGCTAATAGAACATATTTAAATTCTAGAATAAGTGTGAAAGTAAGAAAGTTGTTTTAGTTTTTAGAAACGACGAGAAAAAAAAAGAAATATTCCACTAAGTCTAATATATCAAAAAATAATAATCTGAATTAAAAAGAATTTTGCTATCCTATTAAGTATTCATTTAAAAACACTCGCTTCAAATTTCATGAACTTTTGTTCACAAATAACAAAGATACACACAAAAAACTATATATATAGAAAAAGTGACAATACTGAGAGGGGGGGGGGGGGGAATGGAAAATGAAAACAAAAAAAAATAATTTTCAAACACAAAAAATATGTTTTCTAGCTGATATTTACATTTGAAAAGAACAAATCTGTAAGTAGATTAACTGGTCCAGAATCTATCACTGTGATAAACTGTCAAGTGCCATTTGTTAACAAAGTGAGGAATCTTGGTGTTTTATTGGATCCCACGCTGTCTTTTGACCTGCATATTTCTCACATGTGCAGAGGTCTATATCTACAGTTGCGTAGACTCGGCCAAATACGACCCTATTTGTCCAATGATTCTGCAAAGACACTGGCAGTCGCTCTGATATTTTCGCGTATCGACTATTGTAACGCCCTGCTAGCCGGCCTGCCCGAGGACAAAATCGCCAGACTACAGCGAATACAGAACAGTACTGCGCGTTTGGTTATGTGCAGGTCTAAAAGAGACTCGGGAACTGCCCTTCTACGCTCGCTCCACTGGCTCCCTGTGAAAGCCAGAATTGAGTATAAAGTGGCGCTACTTTGCCATCAGTGCATTTTTAACAACAAGTTTCCGTCCTATCTCAAGGCACTAATCACACCTTATGCCCCGCAAAGAACACTTCCTTCTGCAAACTCATCGCTTCTGGAAGTGCCCCGTTTCTCTCTGACGACCGTTGGCCTTAGAGCCTTCTCAGTATCCGGTCCGAAGGTGTGGAATCAACTTCCCATTCAACTGAGGCGAACAAGCTCTACTGTTACTTTCAAACAGAACTTAAAAACTCATTATTTCAATATTTACCTTAGATAACAATTAACATGCTTTAGAAACTTACTGTCTTATTTATGGGTTGGGTCGGTTATACTACATTTATTTGTGTTTTGTCTTTTTTAATCATCAATTTAGCTCTGTCACCTGGCCTAGGGTAATATTCGTATGTTTAGTTGTATGTTAAACGCGCTCTGAGCTTACATTATGTTTGTTGGCAGCGCTATACAAATATTATTATTATTATTATTATTATTAAGTAGACAATTCAGAACAAGGGAGCTGGTTTATTATTGCTAAATCTGAATTGGATTTGGAAATAATAAATATTTAAAGGTTTCTGAGCCGCGAAATGCGGCTCGTCTTACGGCACTGCTGGCTTGAGTCTCATTTTTTGTCTCATGGTAGTTATTGAGTTAATGCTGTAATATTTAGCTGCTCATAGTAGTTATTGAGTTAATGCTGTAATATTTAGCTGCTCATAGTAGTTATTGAGTTAATGCTGTAATATTTTGCTGCTCATAGTAGTTATTGAGTTAATGCTGTAATATTTTGCTGCTCATAGTAGTTATTGAGTTAATGCTGTAATATTTTGCTGCTCATAGTAGTTATTGAGTTAATGCTGTAATATTTTGCTGCTCATAGTAGTTATTGAGTTAATGCTGTAATATTTTGCTGCTCATAGTAGTTATTGAGTTAATGCTGTAATATTTTGCTGCTCATGATAGTTATTGAGATAATGCTGTAATATTTTGCTGCTCATGATAGTTATTGAGATAATGCTGTAATATTTTCTCATTCCTTCCCCAGAAAGCCAACAATTCTGACCAAGCAGGAATCCAAGCTATTAGATGTGCCAGGGGGAACAATGCATGTGCTGACTGTTCATCTCCAAGTAAACATTTTTAAACTTATTGTTTATTGTTGACACTCAGCTATATATTTATATATGGA
Organism: Anisus vortex; assembly: GCA_949126835.1. Lineage (NCBI taxonomy): Eukaryota > Metazoa > Mollusca > Gastropoda > Planorbidae > Anisus > Anisus vortex. Next base: position 5,318,123 of record OX421500.1, read on the forward strand.
GTAGTGCCCAATCACTTTAATTTGTCGGGGAAAATGTAGACATGTGTATACATAAGAGTGATGCGTATGCTAATGGCCACTTTGTTTCCTGCATGAGTTATTAACATAAAAAAATCAATGTAAAAGTCTATATAATACAATACTTATTCAGATAATATTTATATTTTTGGCATACAATCGGAAAAGATCCACAACCATTTTGTTCAAATTAATGGCTGCATTTTCTAAAAGTTTTTACAGCAAAATCAAAATGTACATATTTAATTGTATGTATTTCAGTGTCTAGAAAGGGTCATTAGCATATGCACCACTTATCTATATAAAGAAGTCTGCATTTCCTCAACATTTGTATGCGTTAAGTTATTGAGCACTGCCTATTAAAGGGAAGTAATTTACAGCACTGCAAGTTTTAAGCGTAAATAAAGATGTTTTATGATTAAAATTCTATTTGTTTGTGTCCAGGTCCTGACTGGGCAAGTATCAACCTTGGTGCTTTGGTCTGTATTGAATGCTCAGGGATACACAGGAATCTAGGAACACACATATCTAGGGTACGATCACTGGATCTTGACGAATGGCCGTAAGTAGTTCACTGCATTTCAAATACATTTTCATTCTAATAGATATCTTTAAGAAACCGTTTTAAACAGACCAATGCAGTTTTTGACAGCTTCTTAATTAGCCATCAGAAAGCATTAGTAAAATTTTATTGTTTTTAAAGCCTATCATCATGGTCATTTCACAATTGCCCAATTCATTTTTTGGGGGGTTTTGAGTTAAGAGTTGAAATGTATAGTTTACACAGTCTTCTATTATAAGGCAGATCGGTTTTATCTTAAACAAATCAGAAAAAAGTTTATTTTTTACAAAATGTACCAATGTGACATAACATATTCAGTTTTTAGTTTTTTTCAAAACATGAAAAACATGCGTATAAAAAATAAGCGTAAAAAAAACATATAACAAAAAATATCATGGCTACTAAATAAATGATAGACCTATTACAATATATTGTGGGTAAGATGGTTGAGCTTTCAACTGGCGTACCGGTGTTCCCGGGTTCAAATCCTGATGAAGGCTAAGATTTGTTCCCGGGACAGGAGGGTGTCCCTGAGTCCACCCAGCTCTGATGGGTACCTGACCTTAGTTGGGTAAAGCAAAGGTGCTGTGCATTGTGCTGGCCTCACAATCACCTAGTATGCTGTGGCCACAGAAACTGGTGAACGCTGCTTCACGAAGGGTACTTTACTTTTACTATTAAAATATTTCTTTTAAAATCAATAAAACCACACAATGAGTACAACTGATACAAGACGAACTTTGTTGACCTTTTTTTTTTTTCAGGAATGATATTGTGAAAGTCATGGTGTCAATAGGGAACAGTACTGTGAATAGTGTTTGGGAAGCTAACACAAAGGGCAGGCCCAGACCAACACAGAGTTCATTAAGGTAATAGCAGGAGACCTCTTCTCGTAATTAAAAAGTCAAATACTACAGTGCAGACTCTTTCCTTGTATTCATTGGCTGTTGTTAATTTGGTGTTCTTTATTTCCCTTTTTAAACAGAGATGAAAAAGAAAGGTGGATTAGGTCAAAGTATGAAGCTAAAGAATTCTTACCTCCCTTGCCCTACATAGATATACCCGTTAATCAGGTGAGTTTAACAACCTTACGAGTTTTTTTATAAATGGCTATTAAATATTATTATACACTTATCCACATTTTTTTAATAGCTTTTACACTATAGATATAATGTACAAGTAAAGTATACAAATGATAATATAGCTAACTGTATTCTATACATAGTAAATATAGTAGTATGTTATAATAAGTATAATATAGTTGTACAGTGAACCAGAGTATGATTTAATTGTTCACTTTATTTAGTAAAATATAATTGTATAAAGTTGTGCCCATTTCAATGTACCTCCACATTTCTTGTAAACTTGAGTTCTCTTGTTTCAGCAACTCATCGACGCTCTCGTCCGGGAGGACATCAGGAACATCATCGTCATACTGGGCCACGCCGAGCCAGACGACATCAACGCCCCTTACAGCAAAGACGACGGCAGAACGGCGCTCCACATTGCGGCGGCGCTGGGCAATGTTGTCTTCGTGCAGCTGTTGCTCTGGGTAGGCCAATGACAAAACAAACTTACTCCAGTAAACTAAATGATACCATACCCTTGACTTATACACACATGTGTCATAAGGTTTTGCCTATTGTGATGAAGTCCATTGGCGCTTGATGTCGTTTTTTTCTCCATTGTTTAACAAGTTTTAAAATCTGTGTCATTTTAAGTCTTAGTTTAAAGCACTTTAAGTCTCCTAGCACATATTGATGTTTTCTTCGGCTGTATCCACGGATACCTAATGTTTCTAATTCATTACTGCGTTTGTAATTGCATGGTTTATATTCTTATCACATGTACAGCATTGTACTAGGGATGTTAATATCTTTTTAATATCCAAAGCAGAAATCACTTTAAAACTGACATATTGTCCTTTATAGAAATTCTAAAAAACATTTATCTAATAAAAATTGCTGTGTGCCTCACAGGAAGAAAGGTTTTATGTTCTATACTTAACATAATATAAAGACATGCAAAAACGGTTATCAAGGCGGTTACAACTTAGTAAAACAAACAGGTTAAGCTCACTGTAGCAAGTAAAGTGGAGTGGAGTATTATTATTATTTAAAGTGGAGTATTAAAAGTTAGGCATTTTCTAATGCTATTAAACATTTAGTAGGAATTAATAAAACCTAGAAATATTTCATTAATCCAAATCCTCACTTACCAAAAAATTTCAAGGAGAGCAGAAAAGGTCTTAATTTATACTAAACAAAGTGCAAACCATTGAATAGCTTGTTCAATAAGAATCCGACATTGTTATTAAAACAAATCCTACAGAACTAATAATACTAAGAGCTACCGCAGGTAAAAGATAACTTTCAAGAAAAACCAACAATCAATTTCAAAACTGATAATCAAATTTATGATTTAAGTATCAATAATGAAATTTTGGATGAGTGCTTAGCATTCCTACACTGTACATTTTTTTTATCATTTAAAAATGTAATCAAAGGATGCACATTTTGTGTGTGTGTCTGTTGCCATCATATGTTAGAGGTAGAATTTTGTGTAGTATTTGCTTATTGATGCATGCTTCAGTGTATCTGATGATGGAAGTGATGGAAGTGAGCTGTCTGAAAGTGGTGTGTCTGATGGTGGTGTGTCTGATGGTGGTGTGTCTGATGATGTTGCTAGTGTGTCTGTAATAGTGTGTTTAGCGAGCATGTTTGTGTAGACCTGTCTATTGTAACAGTCTGTCCCACTGCTGTGTTTTCAGTACAACGCCAACGTGAGGGTAGTGGACCACGAAGGGAGGAATGCGCTGTGGTATGCCAAGAGCTCGGGCTCCTCCGAGTGCACGGACCTGCTGACCACCAGCGGGTGTCCGGAGCATCCGACGTTGCCGCGGCGACGAGGCAGTGTACAGCAAGGAAAGAATGATGTGTTCGACAAGCTACCAGCGAGTGTTATATAAGCTGATTTTTTTTTTTAGGGTTTGGGGGGGGTTGTGCTTGGGGGGTAGCCATGGTTACACTAAGTTATTGTGTAATTTTTGTGTGTAAGGGTTAGACTTTAGTTGTGCAAGTAATTCACTTTCTGCCTGCGGTCTCTTTTTTTTTGGTTCTGCTTACACGTTTTGTATTATGGTGCTCAATCATATCATGTAAAGAGATAGTGTTGCTGGTGCAATGTAAGGGACAAAATACTAGTGTAGTAATTGAATGCCTTATGTAGTAGAAGTAGTATTCATCCATGACTTACATCCCCTTGTGTTTGTCAGACTGTCCAGAAGTCTTCTCAGTGTCAGTTAATGTGTTCAACTACAGAAGTTTATAGATGGACAAAATTCTTCTAGTCAAAAATGGTCTACAGCAATATTCTTAGCATAGATTATGTTGTTGTTTTTTTAAAATGTAGATTGTTTTGTTTTTTTAAAGAAAAAGCCTGCTTGCATTTCTCTGTTGTTAGTTTTAAGTTTGCAGATGTTGAAGTTTTTGGGTAGATGTTTTAAAAAGAACCAGCGCTACAGCTTACACATTTTAAAGTTTTGACTTTTTAAAGTTTGACGGTATGAATGTGTGAGGGTGGATTTAATTCCCGGCTGTACTGTACATGGTATAGCTGCAACCACTTGACATTGTGTCTGAGTTCAACATTCAAACCACAGTCTTGTTGATTATCCTCCACCGCAGAGATTAACCAACAAATTAAACCCAACATAGAAAGGTAGAACAATATAAAGTAGATTTGACCACGGAGTCATTTCCCCTTATAGATTATCTCCCCCTCCCCCCCCCCCCCCTTCCTTAGTGGTTTTCAATAGAAACCAGTGTTTTAAAGCCACACCTCTGTACATATGTAAAGCAATGACGAAGACAGGACGGCGTTTATTTATTTTGAAAATGTAAATGTTTTATTTCATGTGGTGCGACGTAGAGATATTCCTTGTAATGCGTCAGACGTTACATGCAGCCTGGTGCATATGGTCTGCCCAGTTTGCTGCTGTCTTGGGGAAGGAGGGGGGGGGGAGGCACAAACCTTTCACAAAAACTTGAGACCGAACAAAAAAGAATATAATATGCATTGGAGTTAATTATTTTAACGTCTTTACTGTGTCAGTATCTTTTTGTCATGGCTGAAAGATTTTGATATCTAGAGCTCCGTGAAGTGTGTTCTCTGTCGCATCCAACTGGTGACACCCACCTGTTGTTTCGGTCCATAGCGCCATTCATTCGGTATATACTTTTGTATTATTATTATTAGCCTATTTGAACTGTTCACTATCTCTCTATCTCTGTATGAGGAAATATTCAATGTAAACTTCACTCAATGTATCTGCACACACTCAAAAGATATTTACACAAAAAATACCAAACAACTAACAATTCTTAGCATTTGTCTTTTAGCTTCCAATATTGGCACTTTATCTTTTCTTTTATGTTGAGATTTTTTTAAATGAACATTACCGCACCAGAATGGTTAAGTTGACAGCTATTTGACACTGTCTGAACAGTTATTGGTAGGGAATACTTGGCTTCTGGCTGGAGCTTTTAACTTATTGACTTATTGTTAGAACAATTTTACTTGAGACCTTGGCTTTTATCAAACAATTTATAACAATAGAACACAAGTATTTACACATTACTTAATGATCTCATTTATGTAGGCATTACTTAGTGAACTCATTTATTTAGGCATTTAGTGATGAACACGTAAATTTTGTAGCCATTTATTGTAATTATGGTACAATAATTGACATCTTAATGCATTGTTTCCTGCTCAATTGAACATTTGATCAGTGCAGTATTTTATTCAATGTGCCATAAAATACACAAACACACTTTTTTCATGAAGATGTTCAAAGATAAATAATGAAGAAGCCTTGATCTGTGTACAAGTCAAATCATTTTTTTAACAAAACTTTGTAGAATGATATAAAGCAATAGGTTCAAATCCATTAGATTTTTTTTTTTGTAATGAAACATCAACAGTTCATTTTTTCAAAGAACCAATAAGTGTTCATCGTAGTCAGCGTACATATAGAGACTTCATCCACTTGTGTATGTGTGAGCGTACATGCATTAGTTGGGCAGTGCAATAATCCCATGGCCAGACTTGTGTACATAATGTTGTACATAGTTGATGGACCTAGTTGTTTTTTTTGTTTTGTTTTTTGTTTTGATCACTGTAGATAACTTACTTTAATATAAATAATAAAACCTTCATTGAGAAATACCTTTTGTTTTTTATATTTTTAATTCCAAAATTACTAACTCATTGAACTAACATTATTTAAAACCTTTCAATATGGATTAGTGCCCTTTCAATGTGGATTATTGCCCTTTCAATGTGAATTACTGCCTTAGTACTATATTAGTAGTAGTTGGAGAAATTTGGTTGAATAGTTTTAGAATATATAGGCTTAGTAGATTACTTAGGTTGTAGATGATTTTGTTAGGTTGAATATTTAATGACTTAAACTGTATAGATTTTGTAGAATAAACAGATTTTTGGTTTCTTAGGTTGAAACGTCAATGGTTAGTTATTTTTTGGGGTAGAATTCTTTTTGAGTTGAACTGTTAATGACTTAACTTAGGGCACAATACTCTTCTGTATAGAAGGAGCGTCTGAATAGATGGGATTCAAGCCACTGGTATTAAGCGTATGACACAATTATCTTCTCTATAGAAGGAAACTCTGTTACAGATCAGATATTGACTGTATAGGTTTTGTAGACTAAAATGTTTTTTTTCTTTTTCGTTTTAGGTTACTGAAAAAAATGTTTAGGTTTTGTAGAAATAAATTTTTTTCATCTTAGATTGGACAGTTACTGACTTCACCTTGTGACATGTACAGTGTATTGTTGTATTGTTTGGCTTTGTGATGATTGTGATTGTTAAACCATAGTGTGACTGACATGGTCTTCCAAATATGACTTGAATCTGTAGCTGCCTCTAGTTAGTTTTTTTTCCACAATGAAACAAGCACACAGCAAAAGATAAATGCCCCGTTACATAATGTACATCTCCTGACCAGGAATAAATGAACCGTAACTGTGACGTCATTGGACATAACACTTGACTTGTCATCATTTGACATGAGACTGTCGTCCCTAGACAGCTTAACAAAGTAAAAAAATATAATAAGACTTGATGCTGAGAATCAGTCAGTGCCTACAGTTCATAAGAAAATATACAGTACACATTTGTATTCCTAAGTTGTCATACATACAATGAAGTATAGGGAACTGCTGAAGCATGTAAAGTATTGTAGCACTAGTACTTGTACTTTAATCTTAAATCTGATTTGAAATGTATGAATGGAAAGGTGTTACCCACATTTCATGTCATATAGAACTTTTTCATGACTAACAATTCTTTATAATACACCATTTACAAAATGACAACAGCCACATAATACTATTGAGTCATGTGCCATACATACAGCTTCTATCAATTGTAATATTTTTCTTTATCACTTATGCAACAGAGTAGAAGTGCAAATATTCAATGCATCACAGTATAGGTTTTAATAAGATAACATTTACAATAAAAAAATCTCCCACCCTCCTACCCCTAAAAGTTGATATTTAGTCTTTATGTATGCTTGTTTCCGTTTTTCTAGTGGTAGACAACCCTAATGGCTATTGTGCTGGCCGCACCATCCCTTGTGTAGTTTTGTCTAAGAAATTTGTGAGTGATGCTGTAAAGTTTTTACTTTTACCATCCTAGTTTTGAATCTCATCTTTTGGAGAAAAAGAAGTTGATGGAAACTATTTATATAAATCATAATGTTAATTTAACAAAGTGTATTCAAGGAGAAGTAATTGTAGTTCTCAAGCTGTCCTATTGAATAGTTGAACTTGCAGGACTAAGTCATATTTGTTAACCCTTAAAGTACCGACCTACTTATTTGCGATGTCCCAGCCATTATTTTACTAATTATTCCCTCCATCCCAGACATTATTTCAGAATGGCTGAGACATCAATAGGGTTCTGAAATATTTTTTTTACTCTTTTGTTGGTAAAAATTGATGATAACACGAAGAGAGTAAATTGCTACTCATTGCTAGAAACATAATAACTTACGGTACCTAATTAATCTAATTCATAAAGTAATTGTATTCATTCGTAATAATAATACATAAGAAAAAGTCGCATCAACATATACCGCCATAATAACAAAAGGTAATTCGATAGCGTCCATTAGGACCGCACTTTCAATTTCACATAAAAAACTCAATAATTGGTCAATTTTCTTAATTTAAAAAGAGAAATAAAATTTAACTATTCAGCTACCGAATAAATATTCTGCCCGATACTATAGTGAAAGGTCAAATCCTTTATTTTGATCATTAAATTTGACACCTTTCCTTGACGCAAATATACGCGGCTGGGTTCCAGGAGATTTCATATTTGGAGGGAAATATACGTGTCCGGGTTTGAGGGAGAGAAATAGTTAGAGGAAAATATACGCGACAGGGACTGTAAGGGTTAATTTACTTACAACTATTATCACAAGTTTTTTGTTTTTTTAAATTTATATCTATGTTGTCGCAATTTGTAAAAAAAAATAATTTTAGAGACTCACATATCAGTTATCATGGCTAGATTCTTATATCATTCTTTTCATCTATAGACATATCATTGAAATTATATAGAATTTTGAACAATACATTCTTACTTGACAGTGAAACTAGGTTATGCATTTCATAGTCCGCACCGACTAACTGTAACTTATTGTTTGATAATATATTCTCTAAATCCAGGTCAATGCTCCTTATACTATACAGTTTTCCTAGCTAGGATAGGTTCTTAGAAAAAGCTAACATTGAAATCAATCTCAAGTCCCTACAAACATCACTATATAATTGTACGGTGGGCAACAAACATTACTTTATAATTTTACAGGGGCAACAAACATTACTTTATAATTTTACTGGGGCAACCAAACATTACTTTATTATAATTATACATAGGGTACCAAATCTTACTGTACTGGTATACAATTTGCACAGATTCTCATATATCAGTGACACATTTTCACTACCATGTAAATAATAATTTTGCTGAAATCCTTGATATTATCTGCATCCACATGTAAATTGAAGTTAAGCCTGGTATATATATATATTTATTGATATATTTGATCTTGCACTCAATGACTGTAAAGCCAGTACAAAGAAACAGTATTGATCAACTTTCTCTTGTGACCATGGTTTCTCTTTCTTTTTGGGAAAAGCTGTTTTACACTGAACCCCACTGGCATAGATATTTCAAACAGGTTATATAGGATAGTGGAGGTAGTTTCACCCCTGCCCTATATAAACATCCTGTTGTATTGTTTGTGGAGTCACACTCCTACTTCATCACAACTTCAAAGAGGTGGACATAATTTAATCAATGTTTGTCTCCACAGTAAACACATTTACACCTCCTTGAGAGTTTCTTGTTGCGACATGTGAAATTAATGTGAATCCTTGCACAGATTTGAAACACATTTGTTTAATGTAAATTCAATTTGGTTGTTTCACTCTTAACCCATTTAGCAAGCAAGGAGTCCCACTCTTTGTCACACTTAGGCAAAGCTTTTCCCTCATTTTTAATACTGAGTGTGGTAGCAAGCTAAGAGTTAATGTTCTTAATCTTTTCCTTTTAACATCAAACTTTGAAGGGAGTTGTTAGATAGCAATGTTTAGTTAGACTGATGTTAAAACTGTGCCACATAATGTTTTCTAGCATGTATGAAGTGTCTGGCTTGGACCTCCTCACTTAGTCAAAATGAGTTGAATCTCCTTTTTATTTCTAAGACAAAGACATTGTATAGCTTATCAAAATAAGAAGCTATTGTAGCTTTTTTTTAAAATGGGAACTTTAAAACAGTTATCAATGTATTCAGACAAAGCAATGTCTTATTTGAGCAAAGACTATAATAGTATGGACTGCTTGTTTTAATATTTCTGCTATTTGATGACTCGAATGACTTTTTTTTGGGAATTCCCGATTCCCTTTTGCACTGTGCACTTCCCTTTTGTTTGATTGCTTTGATTTTCTCAGTGAAAAATTTGAATTGAAACAGAAAGTTGTTTACAGCGGAAACCTTTACGCAGACGTAGGGGAGTAGAAGTTATTTAAGACAGTGCCATTGTATAACATATATAATGATCTAAAAATAGAGCAATGGGTCCATCTTATTATAGTCTTTGATTTGAGGAAGTTTAGTCTCATTCATTGATGCTCTCTGTCAAGACATAAGAATGAAGAAGTTCATGTGAAGTTTTAGGTCTTCAGATCTCAAGGTTATCACTATGACATCACTGTGTGTTTATACAAGTGGTGGAGAACAAGCTTTTAAAATAAATAAGGTGTTCGAATAGCTGTCCAAAAAGCTGTCCGAATATCTTTGGCCTGTTGTATAGTTTTCACATTGTTTTTTAATTTTTTGTTTAATTAAATTGTTTTTTTCCTAGTTTATGCCTATATATGTTTAAGTTATTGTAGCTGTGTTTGGCTGTAGCTGTGGTTGGCTGTAGCTGTGTTCACTGTATATACAAATTTTATGTTGACATAGTGACAACCAATGTATATATATAGTCATGACAAGTCAAAGTTGAAGCAGTTTTTTGTTTACTTAGGGGTTACATCATGAGATTAAAGTTGAACAAAGGAAGATAACTCTCTATGTTTGTAGATGTCTTGGACATGTAATGAAACATCCTTGAGTGTGTGTGTGGCATTTGTGTGTTTGCTATATCATGGCTGTTTGTGTGACATCAATGCTGTTTGTGTGGGTGACATCATTGATGTTTGTGTAGGTGACATCATTGAAGTTTTGTGTGTATGACATTATTGATGTTGTATGTATGACATCATTGATGTTTGTATGTATGACATCATTGATGTTGTATGTATGACATTGATGTTGTATGTATGTCAATGATGTTGTATGTATGACATTGATGTTTGTATATATGACATCATTGATGTTTGTATATATGACATCATTGATGTTTGTATATATGACATCATTGATGTTGTATGTATGACATCATTGATGTTATATGTATGACATTGATTTTTTTGTATAACATCACTGCTGTTGTATATGTGATATCATTGGTGTATGTATGACATCATTGATGTTTGTGCGTTTGCCATCCGAGTTGTTACTACTGAAGTTATACATGATGACTTTTTGAACTTCAGTATAGGATCAGCCATGTGTGTGTTTCTTTTTTTTCATGGTTTGTTAGTTGTTGTTTTTTTCTGTTTATGTTCTGGAGTGTGATATAATGTATAAACACTTTTTTTGGTTTATATCAATGTGTTGATGTATTTTGAGGTTCAACATTTTTTCTCTTCATTGAATCATTATGAATGCATGTATATATTGTGTGTACGTCTGTGTACATAACTTGACTTTAAAAAACACTGTAATGTGCTGTCTGTGTGTTTGTATATATCTTTACATATGTACATACATTAGTACATATGAATTATTACATGGATGCATGTAGAAGCTATATGTCTCATATCTTCTCTCTCTCTAGTTCATGTGTATCATATCTTCTGAGTCTCTCTTGTTCACGTCTCATGTTTACTCTCTCTCTGTCTCTAATTCATGCCTTGTGTTTTCTTCTCTCTCTCTCTCTCTAGTTCATATATATCCTGTCTCCTCTCTCTCTCTCTCTAGTTCATATATATCCTGTCTCCTCTCTCTCTCTCTCTAGTTCATATATATCCTGTCCTCTCTCTCTCGCTCTCTCTCTCTCTAGTTCATATATATCCTGTCTCCTCTCTCTCTCTCTCTCTCTAGTTAATATATATCCTGTCTCCTCTCTCTCTCTCTCTAGTTCATATATATCCTGTCACCTCTCTCTCTCTCTCTCTAGTTCATATATATCCTGTCTCCTCTCTCTCTCTCTAGTTCATATATATCCTGTCTCCTCTCTCTCTCTCTCTAGTTCATATATATCCTGTCTCCTCTCTCTCTCTCTAGTTTATATATATCCTGTCTCCTCTCTCTCTCTCTCTAGTTCATATATATCCTGTCTCCTCTCTCTCTCTAGTTCATATATATCCTGTCTCTCTCTCTCTCTAGTTCATATATATCCTGTCTCCTCTCTCTCTCTCTAGTTCATAATATATATCCTGTCTCCTCTCTCTCTCTCTCTAGTTCATATATATCCTGTCTCCTCTCTCTCTCTCTAGTTAATAAACATTATTGCACTATTTTTTAAGCATTCAACTCAATGTGTTGTTTTTAAAAAAAAATAGTTTTAGCTGATATATTTAAATAATTCTACATTTTGATATTATACTGTGAGAATGGCGGTCATGTGCTCATTTAATGTTTTGGATAAAAAATAAAATGGCTGTATGAGTGTTTTAAATATATGGAGAAAAAAGTATCTATGATTGTTTTAAATAATATGTTTTTTTAATGCCTTTTTGAGTATCATACTGTTTGTCATAAATGTGCCAATAGTAATTCTTTTCAGTGCAATTTTTGTCTTTTGTTTAAATTTTGGATTTAATATGAAAAATATATTAAAAAAAACAACATTGTATTGGATGTCTTTGATTCTAGCCAGTAGTGTGGGGAATTTGACATTAATATGGGACACGCTGACTTAGCTGTAGCAAGACGGGGCTGGCTTACCACAACGTCCTGGGCTCAAATACTAGTGAAAGATGGGATTTGTTCCTGGGTCTGAAGGATGTCCGTAAAGATGACCCAGCTCTGATGGATATGTGACAATAGTTGGGGACGGGGCAAAGTAAAAGGGTGGATGGGGCATTGTGCTGGCCACACAATACCTTAGTGGGCCATGTACGCTGCTTCGCAGGCCCTATAGATCTAATTGGTCTCATGGGGATAATTAGCTAAAATTTCTTTTTGGTGGAAGTGAAGAGAATTGGGCGTTGTGCTGGCCACACAACCTCCCCAGCTCAGAATGGCTGTCTTACAGACACCATGAACCAAATTGTCATAAAGACTTGTCCCCTCATTCAGGACAGTAAATTTGTAATTTGTACAGCAAACTCGGTAATTACAATGAACATTTTAGAGTTGGCAGTTTGTTTACTCATTGGAATAGCTTAGAGCAGGGGTCGGCAACCTACAGCACGCGTGCCAGACTTTGCACTCAGAGCAGAGCGATTTTCAATGGCACGCGGCAGACCCCCAAAGTAGGGCAATGCATGTCTCTTCTACCAGAAATTGAGTATTGAACTAGAGCAGAATGACTTTCAAGTTAAGTTTTTGGCACGCGGTATGAATTAGAAATCCTTATTTGGCACACTATAATCAAAAGGCTGCTCAACCCCTGGTTTAGAAGTGACAGTTACATGTATGTTCGGGTGATTTGTCCAGCAGTAACTATAGGCTGTCATGCACGATGTTCCTTAATTAGACCTTCTCATACTCACACTTCTCTTAAATTACTTGAACTATATTTATACACAAAGGCTATACTATATGTTCCTATCATTTAACTAAACAAGCCTTTCACTCGTAAGAATGCATTCTGGGATGGTAGCTAATGACACTACTCCATGTCTGTTTGACTGCAAAAAAACAACAAAAAAAACAACATGAATGGTTTGAGTGAAAATAAAATGGCTGAGGTATGCTGTTTATCAATTGCTTTGCACTTTTCGTATGTGCATGAGTTTTATGTTTTAGTCCACCAAGGCAGCAGTGTATTAAGTTATTTCTTTGCTCTGTTATTGTTTTGAGTTTGTTATTTCGTTAGTTCTTGATGTATGAATGAATTTCATTGAATTTATTTTAGCTTTCATCTTGTAGATTTGATTTTTTTTGTTGTTGTTTTTATTATTATGATGGCCTATGAATAAATTTTTATGTGTGTCATTTGACAGATAGCTTTGTTGAATGTATTCATAAAACGGTGCATACATGTCACATGAGGGGTCACAAAAAATCTAAGCAGTACAGCCCTGCATTTCATTAGGAAAGTAAAAATATGAAACTACATTACTTTGAGTTATTTCCTCGTAGGTAGAATGATAGTGGCAAAGGGAAGCTACTCACCTTTTCCTTTTTATCACTTGGTTACCAAGGGCCGGATAGAGACCCTAATAATAATAAAATGTTCAAACGTTTTTTCGTGCCCCTCTTTATATATATATATATGTAGGCCTGGTATAAAATATTGTTACGAGTAGATTTATTTCCATATTATATTGGTTCTGTTATTATTAACTAAAGTTAAAATGAAATAATCTTAAACCCGAAATGTTTCCGTGTTAGGAATAAAACATGCATATGTCTAGACACTACGTCATAGCATGAAAATGCGTCATATGTCAGCACGAGGGTTTGAGTCCGTTAGTTTAGTTCTAGTTTGGGCGCTAATGTGTGAGGACTGTTTTTGACCACTTTCTTAAAGATAGGATTACAGCTTGGTTCGTTATAGAGGAATCTCAACTGATTAAGTTTCATTATATAATACTGGTACATGTATTCTGTGGTATTGTTATATTTTATCATCTCAACTTGTTGGAATAAAATTGTGTTCAATTTCAAACAGGATTGTGGATTTCCTATATATATTAAGGTACAGTTTATCTAAATCATTTCATACACAAAGATTCATTGCAAACGAGTAAAATAAACATCAAATCTAATTGAATAACATCAATACAAGTTCTTATACAACCTTGTGAGATCCAAGATGGATATGAATCAAAAGAATATAAATATATAATAATACATTACTAAAAATATCATCTAACGTCAGTAGCTGATTTCGCACGTGACAATATAAACAATAACAAATATAGTAGTAGGGGCTCTGTGTCCAGGCGGGAGCTGGTTCTGCTGGCGTAACGAAGATACTGGGGTCAAATACTGATGAAGGCTAAGATTTGTTCCCAGGATTGTTCCCGAGTCTAGCCCACCTCTGATGGGTACATGACTTCAGTTGGGGTAAAGTAAAAGCGGCTAGGCTTTGCATTAGCCACACAATCCCCTGGTATGACTTGGCCATAGAAACTGGTGAACGCTATGGCCCTATGATCAGATGGTTGCTGGATCATGATGATGTGTGTGAATTTCTGCTAAAAAAAATGTCTTCTGTGGGTGCCCCATTTTCCTTGTTGCCCTTGCTAATTTTGGTTAACCCCTTATTACACACTTTTGCCATGTGGCAACATAGCATCTATAAAAGCCTAAAATGGCGTAATAGAGGGTTAATAATAATGATAATGATTTATATCGCTCCTCATTCAATGCTAAAGCTCAACTTTACCTGGACTCCCGAGTAAAATCTATGATGGGAAGATTATTTAAAGGCAGGTCCTTTATAATGATCTGCAGTTGATAGGAAGGTGCAGGGTCATCTACGCAGCCGTGTTTAACAATCAATTGACTTAGTCACTTAGTGACAAGAGTGACACCAAAAGTTAAATGACTAAACCTAGAAACACGAGAGCAGGGGTCATTAACCTTTTGCTAACAGTGTGCCAAACTAGGATTTCTAAATCATTCAGCGTGCCAACAGTATAAAATGAATGAATCGTTACAAATTTTTATATTTAATTATATAAAATTAACGTGTTTGTGATTATCATCCCCTTTATTTGCATTTATATCAAATACAATATTTATTACTAAGCATTCACATTAAACAATTTAAGGTAATTATTATCTTAACATTATTTTTTGTTAGTTAAGGTGAGGATCTATCACCTGCTAATATTAGTTCTATTTTAACAGTATAAACAGTTAGTATTGGGAGATTTCCTTATTTTTATTTTATTTCACAAATCTTTATTCAGATAAACTGCATGTACAATAGTTTTTCTATCAATTTACATAGAGGATAGAAGACATTAATTTCAATTTTTACAATTCTAAAGGATAGAAGACAACAGAGATTTTTTAAAAACAACAATTTTCCTATTTCTTTTTATAAAATTAAATCTCTTACTCCATTCATTCTTGTTTTTTTTTACATCATTATTTCATTCAATCATCACTTTCGTATCATTTATTTACTTAGTTTTGTTAAGTCAATAATAATGTAAACATTTCAAGGAAAAGGGGCTGGAAAAGGATAGGAGACAAAAAAAATATTTCGAATTTTAACAAATCAAAGGGGAAGAAGACAACGAGAAAAAATAATTTAATATCATATATTTTTTTATTTTTTTTTCATGAAATTGCATAACAATATCAAATTTCATTGAATTTTAACTAAGGGAAAAGGAAAGAAGAAAAATGTGTACATTTTTTACAAAACAAAAGGGATAGAAGACGACAAAGGAATTTATTTAAATCATTTTCCTTATTGGGAAATAGAGAAAAAAACAAAAAAAGAATTTCTTGGAGTAAGTACTTATACATATTATATAATTTTACATATAGAGAGGAGAGAAGAGCATGGTTTTAATTTGTACACATCTGGAGGATAGAAGACAAATGTGGAGTATTTTGAGTTCTCTTTTTTTTTTTTTATTACAAATTTCCAACTTAAAAACGGCTATCATAATGAGAAGGAAGGATAGGAGACATTTAATTCCATCATTTATCAATTCCAACGGATAGAAATTTTAATTTCATATATTCATCGCTTATTTATTTAAATAAATCATTTTCCTTATTGGGAAAAAGAGAAAAAAAAAAAACAGAAAGAGAAAAAATAATTTCTTGGAGTAGGTACATATTCATATTATATCATTTTATATATAGAGAGGATAGTCACGGAAATCTTTTTTTTTTTTTATAAATTATATAGAGAGGATAGAAGAGCATGGTTTTAATTTTTACACATCTGGAGGATAGAAGACAAATGTAGAGCATTTTGAGTTATTTCTTTTTTTTTTACAAGTTTCAAACTTAAAAAAGGCTGTCCTAATGAGATTTAATTCCATCATTTAAAAATTCCAACAGATAGTGGACATTTTAAAATCATGTATTCATCACTTTTTTATTTAAAAGGATTGTAAAGGGGGAAGCAATGATTTGCTGTCTGGGCGCGTGCTGTTCCCCTTGCAGCTATATTTAGATTCAGATATTTATACGGTTATGTCCATAATACTGCCAAGGAGAAATAACAATCTCTTCAGCGGAATATATACGTAGTAGTCATACAAACTGAGTAGTAAATGTAATGTTTCATTCATTCATTCTTTGGTCATATAATATTTTAATTTAATTTTCAAATACTTTTTACAGTTTTATAATTTTAAATTGTAACCCATTTATTCTATTATGAAAGAGAAAAAAAAAGAAACATATTAAAAAAATTAGCTCAAATAAAATGGGCGAATTATTTCCCTTTAACTAAAAAAAAAATTTTTTACCTTTGATTATCGAAAATGCCAAAAAAGTTATATTTTGTAATATAAAAAAATATTAGTGACTAATTCTTATTTCTTTATATAATCCAACATTATATTATTTATTACAAGATTTAATTATTAGAGGACTAAAATAATTTACTTTAAAGTTCCGTTAAACAGTTGTAAATCAACATTTCCTGCATTAATTGTTTGTCCATTTAAGGAGTTTATATTTTAAACATGTTTAAAACAGCTTTCATGCGTGATAAAATCTAATCACAAGAGTAAGTTGAACCAAAAGCTGAAAGTAAAGCAGTGAATGCCTAGCAGTTGAGAAAAGCAGACGACTTTCCTAAGCAGCTTCCTTCCATATATTTTCCGCAAATAGGCACATTTGGATGCCTATTTTTTTTTAATGTTTAAAATTCAACCTGTTGCTTTTTAAAATCGCCAATGTCCCTTTGCTTAAAAAAAGATCTAAATCTAAGAAGGTTGTAAAGATATCGAACCAGTTAGGCTGGATGTAGTATGAACAAAATGAGTCCAGTAATTTGAAAGTCTTGCGTTTGATTAGAAAACTCCGCTTTGAGTGTACTTCTGAAAAACTATCTATCTTAATATATGCCTTGCTATAGGGATGTGCATCAGTTAAATGTTTTGAAATTGATGTCACGGCAAGATATATCCAATTTCAATGCAAATCCATTCCAGTGGTGCTTGTAATGCAACTCCCTGAAATGTGTCGCTATGTCATTCAGAAAAATCGGCTTCAACTTCAACAGTCAGTTTTTCTAATTTAGAACCGGAAAATATATTTTTTTAAATAAATAAAATACACCTCTTAGAGTTTTCTCGCGTGCCATTGAAACTCGCTCTGCGTGACCAATTTGGCACGCGTGCCTAAGGTTGCCGACCCCTGCACTAGAGGACAGAAAGGCAAAGAGTAAAGTAGTAATAATACATAAGGCATTAAACTCTAATTTAGAAATACAACACAATAACAACCCGTAGCAATGCTCAGATAAACATACAAACAAAAAACACTTCCCTTATGCTAGAACAAACGCATAAAATTACTCTTTGTTCGCGAGTGGCATTCGGGCATGGAATGGGTTGCCTGAAACAAACCAGGAAAACCAGTAACTTAACACCATTTAAAACGTTAATAAAAATGCAAGACTAGTCTCGGACCACAGATGAGCGTAGGACTAGGACGCAATAATCTTCTTTATAGAAGGAGCGTATGTAATTCATAAGATAAAATATTTGATGGTGTAAGGGAGGTAATAGAAATTAAACTTTTAGTGATAAGGGAAACTACTCTTTAAACTTAAAAAAAAAAGATACATCCATCAAGCCTGTCGTCATTTTAAGATTTATTTATTATTTTATAAAAAAAAATTTTATAGTCTTTATTAAAACATTAAGCAAAACATAATAAAAAGCAGCGGTATTGCCCAAATTATAATAGTTAAAATTATTTTAACACTATACATGTAAGCTAGTCAACGCATAAAGAAGTTACAATGTCTGTTGGACGGCATCACATCCGTGTTCCTTAACAAGCATACTTACCTGGCACAGGAGGTACCATGATCAATAAGGTGGTCCTCCCAGGTCGAGGCTCGTCCATTGCACTTCGGGCGGGCTGACCCCTGCGATCACCCCAAATGTGGGTGACTCGGGTGCGTAATTTTTGCGTAAGGGGGACTGCGTACGCGCTATCCCCTGAAATAATAAATTGAATGGTAGGAGTTAATAGGAAGAAAAACGTTGTCATCTTGTGGGTAATTAATGTCGATGGCACCTAACCAACTGATCTATAAAAAGAATGGATTGCGCCTTCTTAATAAATTGGTTTGACCAAAGTGGAGACAGGGAAATCTAATTAGTTCCACTGCACTTATCAATATAAATAAAATTGTGTCTAAAACTTACTGCGCCCCTGATCTATAACTAGATCGGAACGGAATCTTATTCAATTTTACACAATTTGCATATGAATTGTTCCCGACAAAGCTTCTGACTTTTTATTATTAATATAAAACTAACAATAATACTATCAAAAGGAAAGAAAAAGAAAACAAATACCAAATAATAATAAAAAATAATAATAAAAAAAGTAGACAGCAATATTTCGCAGTACGGGAAAACCCGGTCCCGCAACACACTAAATTTGAAAGCATTTCAAAGGGACATAAATCGGAAACGGCGCCAGTTTTATATTCTTAGCATACGGTGATTAGTAATAGGTCTAAGTTTATTTTAAAAAATAAATTAACGAATTAAGCAATATTGTTGATAAATTTAAAATTTCTTTTGGAGGAAGTTTCCAATGAATACATTTAACTTTTAACCCGATTAGTCAAACGGCTTAGGAGACTATATAGCAGAAACAAACATCTAAATAAATAAACAAACTCACGGTAATTATTTATATTGATCAGTGACAGTATAAACAAAATGGCGGAAATTTCCTCAAGGATGTTACTTCCGCGCCTAATCCATTCTTTGTATAGATCAGTGCACCTAACCCCTTCCTTTATACGGCTTAAACAATGTTCGTTACAGCCCCACCCCTCCCATTTACATTCTGTTTACGAAATTTTAAATATGTTTTTTTTTTGTCTGGAACAGGAGTAATGTGTTACAGACTTCTACTTCTACTTCTACCATGCTTAAGTGTTCTGTACACGCTGAAGTCTCTTAACCCTTCTCGTATCGACCTACTTCTATCTATGCTGCCTTCAGTTCCGCTATATACGCGCCCGGGACTGTAAGGGTTAATCTGAATCTGGTTTTGAGGCAGACACCACAATAAACTGTTACAGTAATCAAGTCTGGACTGAATGAGAGAGAGAACCGTCAACTGCATTGGCTTTTTTTCTTGTTAAGTCGAGGATGTAGCTGACCAGCTGATCCAGAGCATGTAGATGTAAGGAACAAGACCCAGCGACAGGGTTTATACATGAGGAACCATTGTCTTACTGTCGATGAAAAACAAACTACCGGTAATTCTCTAACCGTGTTGGACAAGGGGATCTTAAAGGCACCAACTTATATTGCCTCAAATATAACCTGGCATCAGATCCACAAAGAATCGCATCTGTCTTGTCATGGTTTAATCTGTTGGCTGCTATCCACGATTCCACCAACAAGACAGCACTCCTCAACAGCCCGAACAACAAAGGCAGCACTAGCAGACTGATCGGAGTGGAATCTCTTGTAAAACACTGTGTCAACATAGTTTCCGAGATACACCATGCATGGCTTTCAGTGATTCTGCCCAGCCAGCTAGTGTACATGGATAGCAGGACAGGCCACAAAATTGAATCCATTGGAACGCCGCATGTAAGCGGAATGTCAATCGCTGAGGCCTGGTTTACAACAACTCGTTGAATCCTATCTGACAGGAATAAAACCAGAGTAGCGCAGTTCCAGAAAGTAAAGTATCTCCTCGGACAAAACTGATCCATAGGGCCGGTGAAGCAGCGTTCACCAGTTTCTGTGGCCACGGCATACTGGGGGACTGTGTGGCCAACACAATGCCCAGTCGCCGTTACTTTTTCTTTATTCCAACTAAAGTCAGGTACTTACCAGAGCTGGATAGACTCAGGGACACCCTCTAGAACCAGGGGAACTAATCACAGCCTTTATCAGGATTTGAATCCAGGACATTTGGTACGCCAGCAAACGAGCTTCCCGCTAGGCCACAGTGCCCAATGCAGTTCCAGAGATTCACCACAATCAGCACTACAAAGAACACACGTTCATACACGGATCAGTGCCGTCTCTACAGCTTGGCCCATGTCAATAGAGCGTTCGCTATGGGCGGAGCTTAAGTTTTTTAGTGACGTCATTTGTAAATTGAGGAACAAATAAGGCACATGGTGAAGTTTCTTATCATGCAAAATTCACATCTGAATATTGGCTATCCTACTAAAAAAAAGGAGGTAAATAGTAGTACTGTTGATTAATTGATTAATGTGATTAGGCTAGGGCCGGCTAGACCTATTTACACTTTCAATTTCACTTTATAGGCCTACACTTTTAATGTTTCGTAGGCTAGGCTACGATGTCAAGTGATAGTGTTGGGTGAATAGGCTATCTAGTCAAGTCACTAATAGGCTCACATCGTCTATGATCTATGTCTATGATAATAATAAAATAGCCTATTTTATTTAACATACATAATACAGCTTAAATCTTAATAAGACTTAAAACACAACACATCATTAAAAAAAAGCTCGAGCCTATATGAAACTTTATTAATACAGCGGCCATTATTACTTGTACACCATTACAGAAAGTAAACACAAATCACGTGCTTTTTGTCACGTGATTGCAAACGCCCTATATACTACTGAGTGAAACTTACCAAGTTGGTTGTTGGTGTAAAGTTTCTGTACAGGTTGCTCTCAAGTAGTTTACATACATATGGGATGTTCGAAACGGAGCGAGAAGTCTGAAACTCATTCAGGTCCAGACTCGCAGTTACCAAATAATCTTTACATAATTGTAACGCTTAGCATTCTCCTCCTCTTAATTGCGTATTAAAAAGTTCATAATAATAATTTAATAGCGTATACCTATAACTGTATAATATGTCATTCCTAAAGGACCAATTTTTAGCAATATATAGGCCTAATGCATTAAAAAGTTTCTGTACTTCTATATTTTGTTTTATGTTACTTATAGGGTAGAGCAAGGGTTGACAACCTTTTGATAATAGTGTGCCAAGGTAGGATTTCTAATTTATTCAGCGTGCCAACAGCCTAAAAAGTCAACCCACTTTTTTCTTGTAGAAGAGACTCTAATTGTCTTTTTCGGAGTCTTGCGCGTGCCATTCAAAATGGCTAAGGCGTGCAAAGTCTGGCACGCGTTGCGTAGGTTGCCGACCCCTTGGGTGGAGTATGGACGATCAAAACGTTAGATAACAAAAAAGCATGCTTTTGCTGGTGTTTGACAATTGATTTCAACATTGACGGCCAGTTTTGGTCTTTTAGAAATATACAAAGGCTACAAAATTAGTTATGAGGAATCCGTTTTAACATCAAAAGTGAGTAGGCGATAATTAATACTCACAGTGTTAGTCGCGTATCAGCATGCTTATGCTGTCATTGATGTTATAGTGTTTCATGGTGACCCATAGGGCAGCGTGCTAGACCCTGCTGAATGCTTTCTTTACATCAATAAATGCATATTATAACTGTTGTTGATGTTAATCATATACCCCTCGCACAGTAGGCCTATTCCTAGCTTGAAGATCTGCTCATTACTTTAGATTTTTTAGGACCTATAGGCCTACTAATCTAAATTAAAGGCAGCTTGGGCATTGTGCTGGCTACACAATCCCTTGGTTTCACAGACCCTCAATTGGTTTGATGGGATTGGGAATACACTTTAATTTATAGGCCACTAATCCAAACTTAATAAAATGCCTTCCTTCGTTCTTACTTTAACTTGTGTGAGATTTCGCAGCCCTTTAGATTATTATTAACAAAAGAAATCTTTTCATAGCATAACAAACAAAAAATAAACAAACAAACAAACAAAAAAAAAATAGAAAGAAAGATTTTTTTTTTTTAAAGTGAAAGAAAAAAGAATAGAAAAAAAGAATTTTTAAAATCTTTCGCAGCAAGGGAAAACCCGGAGAGGGCGAAGAACACACAACACAGCATATTAATTCGATCATAATTTATTGGACGAAATCATTTTGAAAGAGGCCTGAAGGGCTTTATGTATTTTTATTATAAATATCTCTGAAGAATAAATTATTAGCATAAACTCTAGTCTAGATTCTACTTGATGAACGAAACCAAAACACTTTTAAGATTCCTAGAAAAAAAAATTACTTCGTAAATTACCCAGAAGTACCTTATTTTAAGGACGTTAAATTTATCCCCCCTAGTGCCTGCGTTGTTGTTTTTTTTGTTTTTTTTTGTTCTTTTGTGTAAAAATACATTTTTGGGCTCCAGCTCCAGTGGGTGGTTGGGTGGTTGGGTGGGTCGGGAAGGGGGTCTATTGAAACTTGAAACCATAGAAGGGTTGCTGTGTAGGACGCAAACGGCGCAGACGGGCGGGCGGGCTCGTGTGCGTGTGTGTCGGGAATTACCGCTTAGTCAGTTGACCTAGTTACAAATTAAAACCGCAGGTGAGTGGTTCTGCGCGACGACAGAAGGGGGACACAGTACACAGCAATCGATAATTCCCAGCACCTCGTTGTAGTCGTTGTCGCCAAAGTTTTTCAGCCCGGATACTTAGCTCAGAGTGAAGTCGTGGATTTAAAAAAAAAATCTTTTCTCTTTGTGCTGAAAAAGTGTTGCTTTAATAATAATTTAAAAAATCAGGACATGTTTGCGTGACAATACACTTGTAATGTACAGTCTGGTTCTTGACGCGCCAGGAAATCATGGACCTGTCTCTAAAAGGCTAGTCGAGGGACAAGGCTGAACAGGTGAGGCGGCTATAGCTTTAGACTTTAGGCTTTAGTTTAGCTTCTTTTATACATTGTTGTTGTTGTCATTGATTATTTAGATCTAGTAGCGAGAACAGAAGCTGTTAATTATTTCTCTGTGCGCAGTAGCGGCTTATGCTGGGATTTACGCCAGAAAACGACAAAGCTAAACTGGGGTTTTGTGGTAAATCTCAGGCGCTTTTACTAAAGAGAAATAGCAAATAGGCCTATATTAATTAACCTAATTACATGTAGGCCTACATACATTTATTATATCTTTGTATCTTTGTTTTAGGCCTACTTCTACATTAAGTAAGTTAATTATTAATACTACAATACTGCTTTGTCCTATGCCTATGTTTGTAACGTTTAGAGTTAGAGATTATTAATTAGCTGCTATTACTATGTATTTATGTGACTATAGTATATCTAGGCTATATCCATTTCAGCCTAGAGTGTTATATCAGTTATATCCATAATCTTGATTGTTTATTATTGCTCAATGTTAAATTCGCTCTGAGCTTACATTATGTTTTGTTGGCACTGCTGCTGTATAAATATAATCCTAATTATTATTAAAATTAGCCTATCTTCTGTATAA
Organism: Anisus vortex; assembly: GCA_949126835.1. NCBI lineage: Eukaryota > Metazoa > Mollusca > Gastropoda > Planorbidae > Anisus > Anisus vortex. The sequence goes on from OX421500.1 coordinate 5,342,065, forward strand.
GAGCGTTTTGTAGATTCATCAAAAGATAAACAAAGAAGATGCAGTTTACAGGCGAGAGGACTTTATTCCGAGAAAAAGATTATTATTGTTTCGTACGCCGATCCGTGGTTTGAACCTTATTTGCATTTTTTAATTAAGGGTTCAACTCATATCAATTAAGTTGTTGGGTTTCTCGATTATTTCAGGCAACCCACCGAATGCCACTAGGGTAGAGAATGAATTAGTCCTTGGCCTATCATCCTATATGGGGAAAAAAACATATTTTTTTCTGAATATAATTGAGTTTTATCTCTTAAGTAGGACTTGATAATCTTCTTTATAGAAATAGCGTCTGTAATGTATAAGATAAGTTCGAATGTGGTGCTTTATGTTTTATATATTATGCCTATGTTAGATCTACTTCTAAACCCCTTTTTTTTATAATCTGAAAAGTGTCTAAATTCAATGATTCATTTAATGGTTTTACTCTTTTTAGATGTTTATTATTAACTTGTAATGAATCTGAACGTTTATTTTCTTCTGCATCTGTTTCTTAAAAAAACAATTTAGTTTAGTTGCTGTGTAAGTAAGTAAAGTACCCGTCGGACCAAATCGATCATAGGGCCGGTGTAGCAGCGTTCACCAGTCTCAGTGGCCACGGCATACTAGGTGATTGTGTGGCCAGCACAATGCCCAGCCGCCTTTACTTTACCCCCAACTAATGTCAGGTACCCATCAGAGCTGGTGGGTAGACTCAGGGACACCCTCGAGTCCAGGTTAAAAAAATTCTAGCCTTGACCAGGATTCGAGTTTTCTCTGGTCAAAAGTCCAACAAATTCTACATGTCGTACACTAGGCGTCGGCAATGTTTTGATAGCAGTGTGGCAAAGTAGGATTTCTAATTCATTCAGCGTGCCAACAGCCTGAAAGTCATCCTGCTGTAGCACTAAATTTATTGTAGAAGAGACTTGAATAGACTTTTTAATGCCTCTTCCGCGTGCCATTGAAAATTCCTCGACCGTGCCAAGTCCGGCACGCGTGCCGTAGGTTGCCGACCCCTATTGTACACCACCAGTTAAGGGGAGCTCATTGTTGCATAGACACTGGGGTCCACAAACACTGACGCTGAAGTCCACAAATACTGAGTCTGAGGTCCACAAATACTGAGTCTGAGGTCCACAAATACTGAGTCTGAGGTCCACAAATACTGAGTCTGAGGTCCACAAATACTGAGTCTGAGGTCCCTGAACACAGCCATACTTAACTTTTTCCAAAGACTTTAAAAAAAAGGAAAATACGTAATATTTTAATCGCTGCATACAGTATAATATCGTAGGTGTGTTTAAGGGGGTATAATCGGCTTTATTGTCCTGGTGACTAAGAAACGACTGCAAATATATTTCTTCCCTACTGCAATTACTTGTGTTTTATTATTTACCGTCCAAAGGGTTTATGATTGTCTACACAGTTAAATACATCTGTGCACGCGTGCACCAGGTATACATATGTGCAAGCTTGCACCAGGTTCAGTCTTTAGGTTTATTGTTGTTCTCAGTTCTAGGTTTATATGGTTTTCCTTTGTATGCAAATGAATGGCGGCCTTAAACTTGGTCAGATTCATTTTTTTCACGTTTCAAAGCCAATTCGTTGGTAAACGACATGTTAATCTTATAATTTAAAGTCGCACCTTCTGGTTAGAAGATAATTGCTTACTGGGCTTTCATTCATAACGTGTCCCATTTTATTTATCTTTTTATCTGAAGAAATATTTGTAAACCCTGTTTGATTAGCACAAAACAATTCCTTAACATTATATTCATTGCAAACACCCGTTTGACAGAGACGACTTATAGTTTTTTTTGTGTGTTTTTTTTTTCAATTCCGAATATTGCTTGTGAATTTGCGATACAAGTAGGCTACATACAACAGCAAATGCAGATGTTAACGCTTGTCGTCGGTACAGACATTTGATCTACGTATTCGAAAACACAAAAAAAAAAACAACAACTGGAAAAGGTTGCGAGATTCTTGGACTTTAAAATGGAGGACATAAAGAGACAAAAGAATGACATATTTAGTGTTTCACAATCCACAATCAGTTCAGTTTTATTACATTAGCTGCCAATAATTGTATATTAGTAAAACTGACCCAACATTTTATTTTATGTAAACTGACAAGCAACTTGGGCAATTAAAAAAAAACAACTTTGCAGAGCGTGTTAGGTTCTTTTCAAAAACGGTTAATTTTCTTGCCGGACGCCTGTCAACCCTAGATAGATGTGTCTGGGATTTTATTCATATTCTACAAATATTCTTTTGATGTGTGTAACATATAGATCTAACATCCACTGATTTATATTATAATTATAAAGGTCTAAATTCATGGCACTACACCTTTGACTTCTGCTAATCCAAAATCAACTTTTTTTTTTACAAAGATTTCACCACGTTCTAAGGATCAATGGTCCTTCGTATTATTTTGTTTATATAATCAATGCAAATATATTATTTGTCTTTTCGAAACTTTAACTTACTTTGCCCAGGGGCGGAGAGGAGGAAAAGAAAATGGGTAAAGGTAAAAAATCGGATATTTAGAACCGAAAATAGGTTTTGAGAAAAATAAAGGATATTAACCCTTACAGTCCCGGGCGCGTATATAGCGGAACTGAAGGCAGCATAGATAGAAGTAGGTCGGTACGGGAAGGGTTAACATCCCTAATGTGAAGTAGAAGACTGAAGTTAATAATAACGGATAATTTTATCACTCCAAAGAATGGTTTACTCAAATAGAGTGACCATTAACTAGTTAATATTACACAGAAATGCGCAGTCTTTTGAAATCATTTGTTTCGCATTTTCGGTTTATTTTTCATTTTTGGCTGAAGTTTTAGTTAAACTTTTGGTTTCGGCTTCGGTTTCGGCCGAAAGTCAATGTATAATATTCGGTATGTATTCGTTTTCGGCCGAAACTAACAAATTGGTTTCGGTCGGTCTCTATATAGTACCATAGCTTCACTCTTCCTTTCATACGGCATGTAACCTAGCTTTCATAAAAGAAAAAAAAACTGCTGCTTCTTAGATAAATATACTGTAACTTTAATTAAACGACATAATTGAAAAATAAAAAAACAAAACATGGAAAGTACAAGGCCATTAAAATATCATGATAATATTAGACTAGTAGTGTCTAGGTGGGCGTTTGGCTGGCATACCGAAGGTCGTGGGTTCGAATCCTGGTGAAAGCTAAAATTTGTTCGCGGGTCTGGAGGGTGTCCCTGAGTCCACCCGGCTCTAATGGTACATGACCTTAGTTGGGGTAAAGTAAAGTTGGTTTGGCATTGTGACGTGGCCACAGAAAATTTTGTGAAAGCTGCTTCACCTGCCCTATGGGTGAATCAATTTGGTCCGACGGGATACTTAACTTTTTCTTACTTATTATAGTAGTGTCTAAATTCTAAATAATGTGTAGAGCTAGCCGTGGACTGCCAAGTATTTAGACGTGTGCCCGTAAAGGCGAGGTCCATCTATCATTGCACTGGACAGTCAAAAATACCACACTAATGGTCAGTTTCACAAAATCACGAATCCCTCACCTTACCCAGCTCTATTGATCAGACTGTTACTATATATGTTGTCCTATTCCATTATTTGGTAAAAGTATTGTAATTACTATTTATATTTATATTACTGTCAAATGGGGTAACTTTGGGCCCTCGGGGTAACTGTGTACCAGGAAGAAAAACTTTTTTAAAAATTAATTTATTTTTAATATTTTGTAATTCTTTTCCCGTCAGCCATTAGGCTCTGGATCACACCGGACCAGACCTCCATCACTGCCCCTACTGTACCGGCTTTCAAAGCGTCACTGAAGGGATGGTCTAAAAACCTAAATTGACACTCTGCCATCTGTTTATAATTGTTGTTTGTGATGTTTTTTTACTTTATGTGTAGTTAAATTGTGGACTCTTTCCTCGGTCCCCACAGTAATATGAAGAAGAAGGTCCTTAAACATAAATTAAGATCCAATAGTATTTATAACTTATGCTTTACCTTATAAGTATCATATAATAATCCTCTATAAACATTGCACAGCTTTTATGGCTATACTTTTCTATCTATTGTATAGGAGTCTTAACCCTTACAGTCCCTGGCGCGTATATAGCGGGACTGAAGATCATAGATAGAAAGTAGGTCGGTACAGGAAGGGTTAATAGTTTTCAGACTTAATTCTGATTATAGACTCTTAGCGTCACAATAGCTATTACACTCTAATTTATGCAGGTCTGGTGACTGGCATATTTATAATGTTTATAGATTTTGCATGTAAACTGCGAATCGATGTAAATGTGTGTACTGGACGACCCTGTCCTATGATTTCACCTTTAGCAATTAAAAGTGTGACTGCATGTACATGCAGGGGACATAACTGACATAACCCAGGGGCAGTCAGTGTGATCCTTTAAAAAAACAAAAACAAGATCCCACCCTGTGTTCTCTGTCCCTGTCTACTTCTGTCTTTTCTTTCTATTCTTGCAATTTATTTTTATTCCTGTTTCTTTCAGTGTATGTCCCTTCTTTCTGTTTCTGTCTTTCTTTCTGTTTCTGTCTTTCTTTCTGTTTCTTTCATTTCTTTCTGTTTCTTTCCTTTCTTAATGTTTCTTTCATTTCTTTCTGTTTATGTCTTTCTTTCTGTCCTTTCTTTCTGTTTCTTTCATTTCTTTCTGTTTCTGTCCTTTCTGTCTGTTTCTGTCCTATCTTTCTGTTTCTGTCCTATCTTTCTGTTTATGTCTTTCTTTCTGTCCTTTCTTTCTGTTTCTTTCATTTCTTTCTGTTTCTGTCCTTTCTGTCTGTTTCTGTCCTATCTTTCTGTTTCTGTCCTTTCTTTCTGTTTCTGTCCTTTCTTTCTGTTTCTTTCATTTCTTTCTGTTTCTGTCCTTTCTTTCTGTTTCTGTCCTTTCTTTCTGTTTCTGTCCTTTCTTTCTGTTTCTGTCCTTTCTTTCTGTTTCTATTTTTTCTTTCTGTTTCTGTCCTTTCTTTCTGTTTCTATTTTTTCTTTCTGTTTCTGTCCTATCTTTCTGTTTCTGTCCTTTCTTTCTGTTTCTGTCCTATCTTTCTGTTTCTGTCCTTTCTTTCTGTTTCTGTCCTTTCTTTCTGTTTCTGTCCTTTCTTTCTGTTTCTATTTTTTCTTTCTGTTTCTGTTTTTTTTTTGTTATGACTAAAATTGTTATTTTTTTTTTTTACCATTAACCTATTGGCTTTATTATTAGGCCTATGCATCTTTTGTTAAAAATACTTACACCATGAAAACGATGGCAGCACTTAAAGTTAAACCTAGTCAATAAAAAGCGTCGAAACGATATGTATAAGTGTGAATTTCGTATAAGGTTTGGAAAAAGTTTGTGAATTTCGTTTAAGGTTTTAGAATAAGCTTAGTTTGTGAATTTTGTGTAAGGTTTTGTGAAAGTAGGCCTATTATATTTTATACAAGCTACAATTCCCGGCGTTGCCCGGGTGAAAAAGAACAAGACTGTAGGCCTATAAGGTGCAAAAAAAAAAAAAAAACTACACTTAAAAGAATTATTTCTTATCTTATTTTTTAAATATCTTTTTTTTACTGAAGACTTTTAGGAAAGTAATTTAAAATAAATATTGTAATCGGGTAAAAAAAAAGGCAAGTATTTTTAATTTCAAATTGACCGATGGGGATCCGTATGCGGACGAATTCTCTTATTGTATATATATAGATTTAAAGTAGAGGATAACAGATGACAGTTTAGTTTAAAAGCACAAGGAGACCGTTTATACTGTTAAAACTTTAAACATGGAAATAAGTAATTGTAATGCTATGACCACATGAAAGATTGCTAATAGCTACGTTTACCATGTTTAAATCGGGAAAGCTTGTTTGGCCCAACACACAATTATCGACTACTTTGTGTTGAAACAGTGAAAGCAGATCGCGCAGATTGTGTATCAGAATTTCATTAAAAAAGCAGACGACAGGTGCGCCATTGCGTGCTTGTGTTGATTATAGTCGAACTATTGATTTAGTCAGTAAAGGAAATTTAGTACATTAGCTACAACAATATGAATCGTATTTTATATCATTTTAACCCAATAATCATATTAATCATAACAACCGTATAATTTTAGTTCTTAATACAATAATACTTTTTGTTAATTAGGCCTATCGCAAAAAGAAAATGTAATATCATTAATTACATTAATACATTTGTTTCACCATCACAAACGTATTTTTAACCCTTCCCGTACCGACCTACTTCTATCTATGCTCCCTTCAGTTCCGCTATATACGCGCCCGGGACTGTAAGGGTTAATGTATTAATTACAATATTAAATGGATCTGTAGTTCATCATCACAAAAGTGTACGTTTAGTTTAAATGACAACAACACCCTGAGATCTAGTTAAGAGATTGTATGCACTTATTAATTAGAATGCATTTATTCATTATTTTGTGTCCACCCGTTGTTCTCTCCCTTACAGGAAAATGTCTCCCCTCCCCCCCCCCATCCTCTCCTTTCTCTTCCACTCGTTTTCGCGTCTCCGTCGTCCGTTCCTTTGTTATAGTAGCTATGAACATAGAAACAAATCGGGGGGGGGGGGGGGGGAAGGGTGGGGGGGGGTGGCGTGGCTAAAGGAGTGAGTTGGTCCCACGGTTATGGTTGAGTGAACACAGGACACAACAATAGCCAGCCAGGTCTCATCCTACCGAAGTTATCTCCTTGAACCGTTTTCTCTTTTTTTTTAAATGTGTCTCGAACAGCAAGCATTGATAGATATGTGAACTACCGTGCTAGTCATTGCAGACGTAGTCATGGCTGTAATCATTAGAAGGATACAATTTATAGAATGGATATCATACACCTGTGCCTATTTGCCTATTTAGTTGGACATTTTTAACCTCGATTTAAACGTAAGTTTTTAAACAATAATACAGTTTAGAGGCTAGAACCCGAACCGCTTTGTTGACAGGCCGGTGTACTAACCGCCTCACATATATTACACTCTTCATATATTTGTCTCAATCTTGTTAATTAGTTTCACTCGTTTTTATATTCTTTATTACTGTATAGCAGGGTTCGGCAACCTATGGCGCGAATGCTAGACTTGGCACGTGGGACAATTTTCAATGGCACACGAGAGACTCCCTAAAAAAAAGCAATTGAAGTTTCTTCTACATGAAATTGTGTTCTAGAGCAGGATGACTTTCAAGCTGTTGGCACACTGAATAAATTAGAAAACCAAATTGACACACTATTAGCATAAGGTTGCCAACTACTTCTGTATAGGCTTAAATTATTTTGCTACATTTTTCAAACACAATTCTAATTAACAATTAGCGATTTATAAAGCCAATACGGTTGTGTTGTTATCTAAACTTTTTGCAGGATACAGGTAAATGTCCGTAATTTTTTTTCGTAGGTAAAAAGGTATCCACGGGCCAGATGCGACCCGCGAACCGTAGTTTGGAGTCTGATCTTAAGTATAATAATTCTGCCCAAAGTGGCATATTATATTGATCCTTGGGTGTGTATACTGATGATGCAAATTTTCCTTTCGCTGTTGGCAAATATTACAATTCAAATATAAGAAATGCATTTTACTTTCAGATTCAAGGTTTAAATTAAATATTATAAATATTTTATTTTTGTACGAAATAGGAAGTTTACTTAACAATGATTTATCAAACTTTTCAGCTTTTAACACGAAAACAAATATTATTATCTGAGTTAATTGGCGACAATAATTGGTATTTGTTTCCTCATATTGCCTAATTCGTATTTGTGTAGTCGGGTAAAAATCAAAACGGGGGTAGCCTACACATTTCGTTGCATTAGCTTGATAATTTTTCGTAGAAGTTAACAGGTCTGATAAAAAGTTAAATATCATCATCATCTTTGGCGCTACAGCCCATGGAGGGCTCTGGCCTGCCTCACCACTTCCTTCAAATCGGACCTATCCATTGCCTTCTTTTCCTAGGCCATCTCGACATCGTCCAACCATCTCAGTCTGGGTCTGCCTTTAGGTGGCTTTCCTCAGGGGTTCTGAGTATATATTACTTTTGCTCCTCTGCTGTTAGGCATTCGTTCCAGGTGGCCTGTCTAGCGTAGTCTGTCCTTTTTCTTATCTGTATCTCAGCCACAATAGTATGGTCTTCATATAACTCATTGACCTCTCTATTGGTGTGTCTTCATATAACTCATTGACCTCTCTATTGGTGTGTCTTCATATAACTCATTGACCTCTCTATTGGTGTGTCTTCATATAACTCATTGACCTCTCTATTAATGTGTCTTCATATAACTCATTGACCTCTCTATTAATGTGTCTTCATATAACTCATTGACCTCTCTATTGGTGTGTCTTCATATAACTCATTGACCTCTCTATTAATGTGTCTTCATATAACTCATTGACCTCTCTATTAATGTGTCTTCATATAACTCATTGACCTCTCTATTAATGTGTCTTCATATAACTCATTGACCTCTCTATTAATGTGTCTTCATATAACTCATTGACCTCTCTATTAATGTGTCTTCATATAACTCATTGACCTCTCTAAAAATGTGTCTTCATATAACTCATTGACCTCTCTATTAATGTGTCTTCATATAACTCATTGACCTCTCTATTAATGTGTCTTCATATAACTCATTGACCTCTCTATTAATGTGTCTTCATATAACTCATTGACCTCTCTATTGGTGTGTCTTCATATAACTCATTGACCTCTCTATTGGTGCGCATCCTCCATCCCTTTTGTTGGTCCAAAAAATTTTCTGAGGACTTTTCTTTTCCAGGTATTTAATATATTTTCTGGTATTTCAAGTGTAATATATTTAATCTCTTTTTTTCCAACAGCTGTGTTCAATATTTGTTGTTATAGTCATTTGTTTTTTTTTAAATCTCTATTTATTTGTTTGATCCTTATTTCGGCTTACGTAACGAGGTAACATAGTCAAACGCTGCGGCCAGTTGTCCATTCTGTGTGTCTTTTCTACAACGACACCAATAGTTAAATTACTAAATCAAGAAACACTAGAGCAGGGGCGCACGAAAGACCCCCCCCCCCCCCCCCCCGACTGCAAGAGCTGAGTGTTGAAGAGCAGTGTGACCTTTAAGCTGTTGGCACCCTGGATGAATTAGAAATCCTACTTTGCTACACTATTATCAAAAGGTTGCCGACCCCTGCACTAGAGGACTGAAGGGTCAAAAGTAAAGTAGAAATAATACATAGGCCCCTTAAGGCATTAAATTCTTACTTAGAAATACAACACAAAGACAACCTGTCACAATGTTCAGATAAAAATAAGAAAAAATAAAAACTATTTATATCTTATGCGAGAACAAATGCATATAAGTAGGCCTACTCTTGAAATGGGTTGCCTGAAAAAAACTAGGAAAACCTGTAACGTGACACCATTTAAAACACTAATAGAAATGTAGGAACTAGACTCAGACCACGGATGTAATCTTCATTATAGAAGATGTATAAGATAAGATAAGTAGACTGTTGCATATTGTTGCCCAAGCCTCGAAGGGCTTCCAAGTATTTTATTCGTACCCAAATGCAATGCCTCAAAACGAAAACCTTGGTCAAACCCCAACAGCAATTAAGGAAGAATTAGAACAGGATCATTGCCGTCGAGTGCTTCTAAATATGAATCACTGTACATTTGGCAAATTTACCGTTGTAAAAAATAACCCGTTGCCGAAATTGCCGTTTTGATAGTTTTGCCGAAATAATCTTTGCCGAATTTACCTTTGCCAAAATTACCTTGCCGAAAATACCGTTGCCGAATTACCGAGCACCTCTAAATATACGTATGTGGGCCGTAGCAAGCTGACGTTCCGGGCATTTGTGTATCCCTGACTCGCTAACCAACGGGTGTCCTTGAACTTTGGTTGACCAGAGCGCTACAGCAGGTATTACGTTACTACCCCCAAGCTGTTGCGCGCAAAACGTGTGATGTTTCAAACGGTGAAATGGTTTTAAGTGGAAGGGAAGACCATCCAATATAAATCGAATACATCAATTGAAGTAGTTACGCCCTTGTTTTTTTTATGACGCGCGCGCTTTAATGATGTGTTTTTGTTTACCGCCCACCCGGAGGTCACGTGTACACGTGTGACGTCTCCAGTAATGTATTTGCATATCCGCGATGACGTTGGGGGTGAGGCTATTTCTAAAAATAACCTTTGGGTGGAGCCAATGCGTTGATTGGTATATTATTTACATCCAGTTGACTTAATTTTAGCTTGTGAAAACAATAGGCATGCAATCAATAAAAGAAAACACACACACATACAATGATTTAGAATAGTGTATATCTAGATCGTGCAGTCTCCAAATGTCGTAAAGAAAATAATTATAGCAGGCGCTGGGAGTAGGGTTGCCATCCGTCCCGAGATGAGATATCTGGACCGTCACCGTTATGGACCTTTTGTCCCGACATCCCGACAAGACATAATTTTGTCCCGATTTTGCAAAATACTGTTACGAGCTTGGCTCGAGTACTGAAGTAACGCCATCTGATAGCGCAACATGCAAATGCAGCCCCAGTTAGTTTATGTTGACAAGGTGGTCTCACAGATGGCGTTGCATTTTGCGTATCCAGGCACCCTCTTCTAAATCTAGCGCCATCATTCGAGAAAAAAGACTTCTCAAAAAGTACAAAGCTGGAACTATTTAAGCAGCGCCACGAAAAATATAGTGTACCAACTACGTCTGCCGCAACAAGTTCCATTAATTGTTTTCTAAATAAAAAATAATTATATTAAATAACATTTTTACTTCATTTCTACGCACCCATCTCATAGTATCCCGGCGGAGTCCCAGCTAGAAAGGCAACCCTAGCTGGGAGTGAAACAATCATAAATATTAAGAAAAAAAAGCACACTATATTGCCTCACTATCTTGGGCTAATGTTGTCAAAAGATTGGGCCAATATTGAGCCAATACAGCTTGCAGTTATGGGTGTAGAACAGTTATAACTTATAACTACACTGATATGTCCCATCGGAAGTAAAGAAACATTCTCCAAGATAACCAATGCAAAAAAAAACTTTCATGCGTGATCTAATTATTCTAAATCATTGCACACCCTTACATCTGCATCTAATTACAGTGTTCAGAGAAATGTCCTGAAGGGCTTCAATATGAATACATTATGCACTATGCACTCTGTAGGCTACTCTACTTATTTGGACAGCTCACAAATGCATAAGCCTACAGTGTAGTAAAAGACTATAGTACGATGGACTGTTTGCTTTGACATTTCTGCTATTTGATAACTTGAAACACTTAGTTTCGGAATTCCCGATCGAACTAAGTCCTCGAGACTTATCTGTGGCTTGAGTATAGTCTTGCACTTAGAGATAAGGGATTTTAAAGAATGTTAAATCGCTGGTTTCCCTTGTTTATTCGGGCAACCAAATCCATGCCCGAATGCCGCATATGAAAATAGAGAATTATTATGTGCGCTTGCTCCTGCATATGGAATAATGGAAATGTTTTAATTATTCCTATGCATGAGTTATTCAACAGATCACTGTGCTGTATTTTAAGTTAGAAATTAACTATTTTTAAAATTATTATTATCTTATCTTATTTATTACAGACGCCCCTTTTATAAAGAAGATTATTGCGTCCTACCTTCGTCCGTGGCCTGACTCTAGTCTTGCATCTTTATTAATGTTTTAAATAATGTTAAGTTACTGGTTTTCCTGGTTTGTTCCGGCAACCCATCCCATGCCCGAATGCCACTCGGGAAAAAAGAAGACTTTTATGCAATTGTTCTCGCAACAAGGATAAGAAAAGTGTTTTTGTCCTTATGTTAAGACTACTACTTTGCAGTCTTACTATTTTTTCCACTACTGTTTTAACCGCTATAGTAAAATTAAAAAAAAAGAAAGAGAAAAAAACCCCACTAGAAAATAAAAACTGAGAATAAAATCAGTGTTTGTAGTTCATTATCTAGATTCTTCATAAAGTATCGTTACATTTTTATCAAATCTCTTTCAGTATTCGATTCTTTGAATTCTGTGCGTCACACTGAACAACTAACTGTCAGTTTCATAGAGAGAAAAACAACAGCATTTCCAGTATCGATTCTGCATTTCTTGTTATTGACACACTGGCAATGGGATGGGATTAAATCCATACATTCAATTCACAGCGATACCCAGACTAAATATTTGGCGCAGAAACAGATATCCGATTTCCGGTACATAATCACGTATTCGAAGAATTATTTCTATTTATAAACAACTAAGCGTGCAAAAAAAAAAACACAACAAAAAACAAAACAAACAAATAAACACTCACAAAATGAATGTTTTATCTTTTTTCCCCGAGTGGCGTTCGGTTATGGAATGTGTAGCTTGAAAGATGTCACTTAATTTTATTTAAAACTTTCATGGAAATGCTAATCTAGGCTGAAAAATCACGGATAAGCGTAAGTCTTAACATGACTTTTGTGTTAGAAGGAGCGTCTCTTAAATATTATAAGACCAACTCTTAAAAGAGGGTGTGGGGAGGGGGGCTACTATATAACAATAGGGCCTACCATAATTCTCTTGTTTTGCCTTTAAAATAAATAGTGGCAATAGTATAATGAAATCATTACATGATAGTTATTATAATGCGTTATTTTATATGTTCAAGATGTGTTTGCTTTGATCCTACAGTAAAAGCACCTATCAGTAAAGCATAGGAATTCTTTGTAGTGTCTAGTGAATTAGGAATAATATTTAAAACATTTTTTTAGAAGCACACAACTACAAGTTATGTATATATATAGATGTTTTAATATTTGTTAAATTCCAAATTTAGAATTCTATCTTTAGGGCGTTTGCAATCACGTGACAAAAAGCACGTGATTTTTGTTTACTTTGTGTAGTGGTGTACAAGTACAATGGCCGCTGTATTAATAAAGTTTCATATAGGCTCGAGCTTTTTAAAAATGATGTTTTGTGTTTTAAGTCTTATTAAGATTTAAGCTGTATTATGTCTGTTAAATAAAATAGGCTATTTTATTATTATCATAGACATAGATCATAGACGATGTGAGCCTATTAGTGACTTGACTAGACTAAATATTCACCAACACTATCACTTGGCATCGTAGCTGCCCTACTTAGCCATTAGCCTAGCCCACGAAACATTAAAAGTATTGGCCTATAAAGGGAAATTGAAAGTGTAAATAGGTCTAGCCGGCCCTAGCCTAATCACATTAATCAATTAATATGCAGTACTACTATTTACCTCCTTATTTTTGAGTAGGATAGCCAATATTCATATGTGTATTTGGCATGATAAGAACAACTTCACTATATGGTCGAGAGGTCCTCTCACATCACCCCTATACTTAGGGATCTCCACTGGCTCCCCGTGCAAAAGCGAATTGAATTTAAGCTTCTTTCCCTGGCATTCAGCTGCTTGGATGGCACTGCACCTAGCTATCTTCAAAACATTCTTACAACATATGTTCCAGCAAGAGATCTCCGTTCAAGTGAAAAGTCATTACTTAGGACTCACAGTCTTATTGGACATAGAAAGAAAACCTTTGGAGTGCGCGCCTTTGAGGCGGTGGCGCCCGTATTATGGAACAATTTGCCTATTTCACTAAGGCAAACTGAAGCAAAGTCTTTTAAAAAGAACCTAAAGTCCTATATGTTTAAGTAATCATTGTCTAATTTGTGCTCTTGTATCTATGTCATGACAGTGCACTGAGCATGCTATTATAGCATGGATAGTTGCGCTATAAAAGTGCTCATTATTATTATTATTATTATTATATGCCATATTTGTTCCTCAAGTGGCTGCTATTTACAAATGACGTCACTAAAAAACTTAAGCTCCGCCTATTGCAAACGCTCTATAAAACTAAGATTCATTTTTTTTATATTTTAACATTATAAATTTAGAGAGCTTTTGTGTAGTAACATACATGGATAGGCTATACTATACATAATTACAATGAGTTTCTTTATATGTATATATACATACATATATAGGCCTATATATTTGTTCGCTATAGACGCCTAGAACGTTCTCAATACAGTTTTCAATCGTAAAATATTTTTGTCTTTCTCTCGTAAGAAAACACTTTGTAGAGAATTGTTTCTCCGTCATTTTGACGGTCATAACTCCTTATATATATATATACTCTATATATACATAAGATTATAACTATGAGCTTATTGATGCTGCTAACACCCCCATACATAAGATTATAACTATGAGATTATTGATGCTGTTAACACCCCCACACCGCCACACATAAAAACACCTTACATGCCCAACCATACATTGTCAAGCTGTTTATTTTAATCAAACATTTCAATTTATTAATATTTATTTTCACCCGTAATGCTTTTGCTTATTTGACCACCTTTTTTTCCTCTCTCGTGATTTAGCCTACGTGTGCTCAAATTGGTGCTTCATACGAATAGTGTAGCTGTGTTACAATAGTTTAGATTGAGTAGATAGTATAATAGATCTGGTAGTAAAATCCCGTGAGACTGAAAAAAAAAACCACTCAAACTATACGTTGGTAAGTAAAACAATGCCTCAGCCATTGTTAGAGTAAACTCCCCTTTAAATCCAGACGACTTATTGGCCTTGGTTGCTTAGTAATTTTATCGAGAAAGATCCAGAAAGGCTACGTAAGGGTGAGGTAAGAGGATCAGTCAACTGGCTACCTGTAGACTTGCGAGAGAAAAAAAGTAGCAAAAGCTGTTATTAAGAAGAAATTACTTGTACAGGGTCTTTTTTTGGCAGATAGGTGCGCCTGAAAAATACAATACGCATCAGTTATTTATTAGTCTATAATATTTGAATATTTAAAAGTATACTGTGGTTAGCTCACGCGTTAGACTGGCGTACCGTAGGTCCTGGATTCGAATCCTGTTGAACACTAGAATTTTTATCCCTTAACTCGAAGGTGTCCCTGAGTACCCAGCTCTGGTGGGGTGAACTAAAGGCGTCTGAAACTTGTGCTGGCCACACATCCCCTAGTATGCCGTTGCCACTGAAAATGGTGAACGCTGCTTCACCGGCCCCATGATCGATTTGGTCCGATGGGTACTTTACTTGTGGTGATCACAATGTCCAATGGCTTTTACTTTTCCTAAATAATGTCAGCTACCAAGAGCTCTAACTCCAGAAATCAGGGTCTAAACCTGGATTGACAACACGAGGTAGCCGTTAGACCACACTGGACTGATGTTTGATCAGCCTTTATTTTAACTATTTCCCAAATCGAAGAAAAAAAACGATGTAGGGGCCTATATATAGGCCCTATTGTTGTTTTCTCATATCAAAATAAAAGTAGCCCTACCTATCGGACCAAATTGAACAAGGGGCCGGTGAAGCAGCGTTCGCCAGGTTTTGTGGCCACGGCAAACAAGGTGATTGTGGGGCCAGCACAATGCACAGCCGCCTTTACTTTACCCCGGATAAAATCCTAGTCTTCACCAGGATTCGAACCCGCCCGTTCACCGTTCCCTCTCGGACATCAATAACAACAACAATAATGTGACAACATCCGAATACCCCCCCCCCCCCCCCCCCTGTTGCTGATGTATGAATTATGAATGGATCGCCCATATGTGACACCAACAAACCACTCATAATATCATTGTGTAGCTCTTTTCGGAGAATGGTGGATATGCATGACCAAAGTCATGATATTCATTTATTTAATTTATTCACAATCAATATCATCTTATTGTGATGGTTGTTTATGGGCGTGGTTAGAAAGCCAAGTGGGCGATTTTCTCTCAAATTAAAAAGAAAGGGCTACCATTGGATGACTTTCAATGTTGTTGACTTTAGACCTAAACGCACTGGAAGTTTACATTTTGTATATATCTACGTTTTATTAAGAAAGAAAGACAACGGTACCATATCTAGTAGTTGGAATAATATTTGATGATTGTTGCGAATTCGGGCATGGAATGGGTTGCCTGAACAAACCAGGAAAACCAATAACTTTTACATCATTTAAAGCATAGGTTCTCAACCTTTTTCGGCTCACCGCCCCCTTTTACATTTTTTTTCCGCTCACCGCCCCCCAACTTAATTTTAGCGGAAACATTTGTTAATTAAAGGGAGATAATTAACCCTTTTCATTTGAGGTAATATTTCAATTTGTTTTTCTTTTATAAAAAACTGAATGGCTTGCATTCATAACTTTGAAATGATATGATAGAACTGTAAAAATTATTTGAAAATTGTATAAACATTATATGACTAAAGAATTTATATGAATATTTTCAAGCATTTTAATAACTACCCAGTTTGTATAATTACTTCGTAACTATACCGCTCAGCAATTGTGGTTAACTCTTTACAAAGGATTCAAACGCATTAAAGGACATCTCGGTAAAACAGATCAAAAGAGTAATATTAGCCGATGTTAAGGCGACAGTCAGGTGAACCAACCATAAAGACGAGACGGCCGCACAACCTATTTGCCAAGTACTAACTCCTACTTCATCGATAAGTCATTGCGATTCTTTTTTGTTCAATAATATGTATGCCTACTGTTGAGGGATATCAGATATTTAGTAGCACTTGCGTTTACATCATATGTCATCCAAAAACTAATTGATTCAAATAGCTGAGTTGTTGAAATTATAGCAGGTACGTATGTACCGCCCACTTGCCCTTCATCGCCCCCCAATCGCCCCCGGGAATGTTATCGCCCCCCTAAAGCTTCTCATCGCCCCCTGGGGGGCGATATCGCCCCCGTTGAGAACCTATGATTTAAAGCATTAATAAAGAAGACTAGACTTGGACCACGGATGAGCGTAGGGCGAAATAATCTTCTTTTTACTGTAGAAGGAGCGCCTGTAATATATACCGGTAAGAAGAAGATAAGAAGAAGAAATCAGGTTAAAGATTCTAGTAGATTAAATTAAGTAATAAAAAAAAAACGACTTACAAGGGATGGAATTATTGCGCAGTGACCACACACCTGGTGTGTGGCTATTAAAAGCTACTTCCTCGCCGCCCATTGTTTGCTTGTGATGGAGCTGACACGTGACCTGCACTCATTACATCGGTTGATACTATCTGTCATTGAAGATATCAGGGAAGTTGGGGGGGGGGGCGGGAGTGTAAACACAGGAGTGTATTTTGACGCAAACAATGGCACTTTTAGAAAACACCCGAGGATTGTTCCACCCTTCCCCCACCCCTCCCCACCAAAGAAAACAAGTAAATGACGTACATAAAATCGGGGGGGGGGGGGTGGGGGGTGGGCAATAGTCGTGGAGCGTTAAGTACGCCGATTAATCGTTTGAAATCGTAACAAGGTAATTTTCTCTTCAGCTGTACCTTCAATTCTCTATGGTATTTGCGCCATTGGCAGCCACGGGCAACCGTAGATAATGCGCGGCCATGAAAGGGAGGCAATACTGATGTTTACTTGCACTTTACCACGCGTAGATTTCTTGATAGACCATGAGTTATACATGCATATATATAATTTATGTATGTAAATGCAGAAGTGGCCTAGTCACGATTGCAAGGGCTGGGAGCCATTTAGTGAAAAGTAGTGCTGGGGGGAAGGGGGGCAAATCTATATAACCTATGTAAAGTTTACTGTTCAACCAATCATATTATTTAATGTAAAGACACGTGACCTTATTGTCTCATATTATACTTTTGCGATTTCATGCGGGCGACCCGGGTTCGATTCTCCAGTTAGTCGATAGGCCTACCTACCTTTTTTTTTCTACAAACTGTCGCAGTAGACGAATTGTCCGGTAGACGAACTGTCGCGGTAGACGAAATGTCGTTAGACGAACCGTCGAGGTAGACGAATTGTCTGGTAGACGAAGTGTCGCATTAGACCACTTGTCGGTAGACGAAGTGTCGTTAGACGAGTTGTCGCGGTAGACCTACTTTCTGTAGACGAAGTGTCGTAGACGAAAAGTGAAGTGTCGTAGACGAAAAGTCTGTAGACGAGTTATCGTGACACCCACCTTACAATAACAAAGCACACACACAACAAATCCTCGGTAATTGAATAAGAAAGCGTCTTCCTGGAAGATTTTTTTTTTTTGGGGGGGGGGGGGGGGAATCCGTGTCTTTCACTTATCATACACCCCCCCCATCGCCCCACCTAACTGAACTTAAAGCATTGTTTGGTACTTAAAGAAGTGCTGTTTTTTGTTTGTTTGTTTGTTTTTTCTAGAAGAACATATACATAGATAAGTGCCTCTGTGCTTTTTGATCTAACTCCCACACGAAGGCTCCAAACTAAAGCCGTATAGTATAGAAACCCATTCACCAGATTTTTTAAGTAAAGTTAAGTTATGCACCTGAAATGTAATTCTTCATTGAACAATTTTGGGCTCTGGCGGTTAAGACTTGAAATGAAAGATTTGTTCCGGTTTCAAGTTGTTGTTTTGTTAAAACTCTACGAAACAGTGCATATGCGTGTACAACCCACTGCACTGAGATTTCGATAGGCAATGGACAAGTCTTAACGTGTATGCATGCATAAAAGGTCACGTGCAAAAACATTTCCGTTCTTATTCGATCATTTTATTCGAAACAATGTCTGTGTGCTACTTTACTGGTTGTACTCAAATTTGTTGGGGATTAAAATTTATTTCATTTCCAATAGATGTTTACAAAGCAAAACAATGTATTGTGAAAGTCAGAAGGGAATAATCACCTTTTTAAAATATCAAACTTATTGCTTAATGCAAAAGAATTTTTGTTATTCGTTTTTATGAATTTACGCGTTTTGTTTTTTAATAACCAAGAAAACGCAACTCTTGACTCATTTATTTTGTAAACAAATAAAAATTTAACGTCACGCGACTAACACTTGAGTATTAATTATTAATTATCGCCTGTTCACTTTTGATTTTAAAAACGGATTCCTCATGACTAATATTGTATCCTTTGTATAATTCTAAAAGACTAGAACTGGCCGTCGAGGTTGAAATCAATTGTCAAACACCAGCAAAAGCATGCTTTTTTTTTTGTTATTTGTTTAAAAATAGAACAGGAAGTTCACGAACATTCGGGTTCAAAAGTTCACGCCTCATTAAGACTTGTCCATGGACATGGCAAGGAGTGGAGTGGCTAGGTTCGAATCACTGATCTATAAAAAGAATGGATAGGGCGTGGAAGTACAATTTTTGAAGAAATTTCCGACATTTTGTTTACACTGCACTGATCAATATATATATTATATATTTACCGTGAGTTTGTTTAATTATTTAGATCTTCTTCTTCTTCTTCTTCATAATACTGTGGAGACCCCGTTAGAACCGAGGAAAGAGTCCACAATTTAAATACACATAAAATAAAAAGCATCACAAACAACAATTATAAACAGGTGACAGAGTGTCACTTTAGGTTTTTAGACCAGCCCTTCAGTGACGATTTAAAAGCCTGAACTGTAGGGGCAGTGATGGAGGCCTGGTCCAGGGTGTTCCACAGCCTAATGGCTGACGGAAAAAAAGAATATTTGTAGACGTCGGTGCGTGCATGTGGGACATGCAGCTTGAGCTGGTGGCCTCGGGTAGAGCGGGACACCTGTTGGATTCGGCCTGGCTGAGTGGACATTTCCACGTGGCGGTTCACGATCTTGTAAACAGTGGTGACTTTGTTTATCGCTCTGCGATGATGTAGGGGGTTCAGTTGAAGTTGGGCCACCAAAGCTGAGGCGCTAGTTTTAAGGCCGTAGTCCTGTAAGATACGACGTGCCGCTCGACGTTGGGTCATCTCCAGCTTAGATATCAGGTGTTGTTGATGAGGATCCCATACAGTCGATGCGTACTCCAGGATGGGACGAGCTAAACTTTTATAACAATGGGTCTGGATCCTGGTGGAGCATCCCTTGAGGTTCCTTTGGACGAAGGCGCAAGCTCTATTTGCTTTGGCAGCAATAGATTGGACATGTGTGCCCCAGTGGAGTTTTTCTGTGATGTTCACTCTAAGGTACTTGTTTCTGCTCTAAATTCTCTTGAGCCGTTTGACTAATCGGGTTAAAAGTTAAATGTATAAATCGGAAACGTCCTCCAAAAAAAAAGTTTTATTTTTTCAACAATATTGCTTAATTCGTTAATTTATTTGTTAAAATAAACTTATACCTATTACTAATCACCGTATGTTAAGGTTATACAATGCGCACAGTTTCCAAATGATGTTGATTTGAAATGCGTTCAAATTTTGTGTGTTTCCGGACCGGGTTTTCCCGTACTGCGAAATATTGCTGTCTACTTTTTTTATTATTAACTTTTTTTACCTTTTGGTATTTGTTTTTCTTTTGATCGTATTATTGTTAGTTTTATATTATTAATTAGAAGTGGGAAGTTTGACAGCAACAATTCATATGCATATTGTGTAAAATGGCAGCAACATAGATTCTGTTCCGATCTATTTATAGATCAGTGGCACAGTAAGTTTTAGACACAATTTTGTTTATATCGGTATGTGCAGTGGACATTTTCAGTTTTTCCTTTCTTCTATAGATCAGTGCTTTTCTTCACTTTGCTCAAACCAGTTTATTAAGAAGGCGCAATATATTCTTTTTATAGATCAGTGGTTCGAATCCTATTATTATAGATAATTTTTTTCCCCCAAAATATGCGCATTTATTATAATTATATAGCGACGTATAATGGGGCACAATCTTATATATAGAGCGTTCTCAGTGGGCGGAGCTTAATTTTTTGTGTAAATTTAGTGACGTATTTGTGTAAATATAGAACCCACTTGAGGTACAAACGTAACGTGGTAAAGATGTTCTTCATCATGTTAAATTCACATCTGAATATTGGCTATCCTACTCACAAATTAGGAGGTAAATAGTCGTATATAATCTTCCTAGTCCAAGAGAAAGCCTGACATGGTATTTTTTCAACGATTTTCAACATTTTACGCCCATTTGATTATCTTCCTATCCGACCGGTAAGTGTTGCAATTGAATTGATTTTATTGATATTATAATTAGGCCTAATAATTAATACAGCGACCATCTTTGTTTGTACACCACTACTACGCAAAGTAAACACAAATCACGTGCTTTTTGTCACGTGATTGCAAACGCCCTATACACTCGCTCCTTCCTTAAAGAAGATTATTGCGTCCTATGCTGTTGCGTGGTCTGAGTCTAGTCTTGCATTTTTTTAAATTAGTGTTTTAATTAAATGATGTTAAATTACTGGTTTGTTTAGGTAGTAACCCATTCCATGCTCTGAAGATGCCACTCGCGAAGAAAGAGTAGGCTACTTATATGCATTTGTTTATCGCGTAAGGGATAAGGACAGTTTTTTTTTTTCCCTTTATGTTTATCTGAGCACTGCAACAGGTTGTTAGGCTAATGTGTTGTATTTCTAAATTGGAGTTTAATGCCTTATGTATTATTACTACTTTACTCTTTGCCCTTGTGTCCTCTAATGTTTCTAGGTTTAGTGATTTATTGATCTATGTCTATTACTAGTTCATCATTTTAATTTGACGTAGATTAGTTGTTGTTGTTTATTGTTTACGACCCGGGAAATTATACTTTTATATCCCGTTCAAGTAAAGTAATTTCGTCATACCCAATAGATTACTAGAGTCTGTGAAGCAGAGTGCAAATGTTTTTATGGCCACGGCACAATAGGGGATTGTGTGACCAGCACAATGCCCAACTAATGTCAGGTGTTTATATTACCGTTCAGGGCTGGGTCAACACTGGAACACCATATTATAAAGCCAGGGGAAAAAAATCATAGCCTTCGACAGGATTCGAACACGGGACCTTCAGTGCTCCGCTAGTCGGCGCTGTCGCCAAAACACCGTGTCCCTTTTCGAGGCCTTGAAAAGAAAAAAGTTTCCGTCGGACCAAGTAGTTCCATGGGGCCAGTAAAGCAGGGTTTACCAGTTTCTGTTGCCACGGCACACAAGGAGATTGTGTGGCCAGCCTAAAGCCCAGCCGCCTTTTCTTTAGCCCAACTAGTCAGGCACTCACCAGAGCTGGGTAAACTCAGGGACACCCTCCAGAACAGGGAACAAATCCTAACCTTCAACAGGATTCGAATCGAGGACTTTCGGTACGCCAGCCGAATGCTCTGCCGCTCGGACACCATCATTCACCATGCCCCTATTTTCGTGGGCCTGTACTGGGTTTCAACGCGGTGTGTTGTATTGGAAACTCTTTGTTTGAGATATTTGTGTAGAGAAAATCCAACAGATTAATATTGCCATACAAATTAAATGTCGAGTTTAAAATTTGAGGAGAGGATTGGATTTCACGCAAGCTAGACTGTTCTTTTAAAGTTTTTTTTTTATCTCGTCTGCTCGGAGGGATTTTAAGAACTTACTTCTGGTGGCGCTTATCACGTCATTGTTTGTGCAATGAATGTCGCCATTACGGCATTACGTCTTGTCTGATATCATGGGCAACTACTCTGGCTTAATATGTTTGATAAACGTGCGTGGGTCGTCCGGTTGATAGCAGACGACGCAATTTCAATGGTCAACTTATCAGTTGTGACTTAGATAAACTGAAGCTTGTTAAAAGCACACATTCAAGAGCTAAACTGTTCAGGTTAGTCATATTGCAACGTTTATATACCTGTAACATGTGTCATGTATATTGTTTTTCCAAGAATTGGAACACGCAATGTTTATTCTCCTCTCTCTCTCTTTTCTTACTACACACAATATTAGGACGTTTAGTAGGAAAACGAAAGGTTCTAGGTAATGCTGGGATTCTGTGTTGATCTCAAATTCTCAGAGTCTGGGAACGACTCATTATTTAATAGGGGAAGTTCCTATCGTTTTTGTTATGAGTTTTGTAATGATACCATGATTTTCACCCCTACTGGTAATGGGTCTATCCCTTGCACCACTCGGATAGTATTTAATGATTTGTTTTGTCTGAAAGACAGAGAGTTTCAAAAAAATATGTTCCTTTGAACGTTTGTGTTTGCACTATTTTATTCTAACTGTACATAATAGATATATTGTATATATTGAACATACCACCTGAAATAAACTATCAACAACAGTTACACTGAAGCTTCTTTGTCAAGTTACTATCCTATTGTGTTGTATACATTACTATAAGATTTATCTACTACCATAATTTACAAGAGAGGAAATGTTGGAATACAAATACTGAATTTGTGCCCAGGACTATAAGAAGAGTTCGTGTAATACTGAAACATAAATACTAATAATTAAAGTCTCCCCTAGGACTAACGAGAATTATCAGCAAGATCTACACAGCTCTGGCCACAAGGGGATTGTGGACGTAACAAAATTTGGTGGTCTCGCCCGGTATATTTGAGTTCTACTTTTCCTGACCTAGGATTGACAAGATTTGGTAGTCTCGTTCGGACTGTGAAACTATTCTTTTTAAAAAGAGGAGAGAACTGGTTTGCGTTTTTATTCCTTGGGAAGTGTGAAGATTCCACGAAGTGTTTAATATTATATTGTGCAAATTTCTGGACAAATCGTAAGTTGGAACTTTATATTTTATTATACAATATATACTACTCTACTATAACAAATATTTCGAACGCTATACTATGGCTTTGAATATATCAAGTGAGGAACTTAATGCCATGTCATTTGCTGAACTAAAAGAATTAGCTGAGTCCTTTGGGATTGAGGCAGGACAGGCAAGACCTAATCGTAATCGTTTGACCAAAGAAATTATGACATGTTTGAACGGGCAGAATGCCATGAACACTGGTAGTGTAGTTGAAGTGGGACAGAACGATATCAATGAAGGTTATGTAGCTCCCAGTGGGGGCGAGGTAATTGCCCACGGAGACGAGGTAAGAAATATGTCATCTAGATCATCAAACAATGATGAAGATGAAGGGTTGAGTGAAAACCTAAAATTCCAATTAGCTATGAAGAGAATGGAATTAGAAAGTATGGAAAGGAGAGAATTGGAAAGAATTAGGATAGAAATTGAAAGCAGAGAAAGGATAGAGATGGCACGCATGAACAGACCTGACCATCGTAGGGACAGCAACGGTATGGATATTAGCGCAATCAAGCAACACTTGCCTATATTCAGAGAAGAAGATGTTCAAGATTTCTTTTTGCTTTTTGAGAGGATAGCTGTAGATTATCAGTTCCCTGATGATAAGATGGCTTTATTGTTAAGGTCAACTCTCAACAAAGGAAAAGCATTGGACGTAGTGTTGAGTTTAACACCCGAGGAAATAAATGACTATGAAGTAATCAAAGATAGGGTGCTGAAAAGTTATTCCCTGACACCAGAAAAATATAGAAAGCTATTTAGAGACAGAAAGAAGGCATATGATCAAACTCATGTAGACTTTTTGAGACAAAAGGAGAAAATGTTAGAACAGTGGCTAAGGTCACAGAATGTAAGTGAGTTTGATAAACTCAAGAACCTAATATTGTTTGAGGAATTCAATGATTGTATTCGAGTGGATATTAAAACTCACATCTCAGACCGAGGGGTTGAAGATGTGCATGAAGCTGCTAGATTGGCAGATAACTATGCCATAATTCACGCCAGCATAAAGCCATATTATGCTGACAAACCCAAAGTGCACAAACCAGAGCCCAAGGAGGCTAGTAAACCAAAAGAGACAAGTGAAAACAATAATAAGAACAGTGGTGTAAATAATAATAGTAACTTAGTTCATTTCAGGAAGCAGACAGATGTAAATAAAGCAAAGGTGGTATGTTTCAATTGCAAGAAAGAGGGCCACATGAAGAAAGATTGTTGGATCCTTACCAAGAAGCAAGGTGCTATTCTACACTGTGCCAGAGTGCAGAAAGACAGCAAGCAGACAGAAGAAGTGTGCAACACAGGGTCAAGAAACTCAAAAGAAATGCGGCCGGCATCGCCCATAGTTGTGGAGTCGATGGTTTTTGAGAACAGTCTATCTAAGGTAAAAGAGAATAGCTGTACTCAATCTATTATGCTTTCAGAAGGCCGTGAGGAACAGATGGTTCCTGAAGTCCCGGAAGAGGACGACCTATCCGATTTTCGACCCTTTGTCTACGAGGGGACAGTGTCGACAGAAGTCGATGTACTCAGCAAGAAGAAAATACAGATATTACGTGACACGGGTTCTGCTGTCAGCGTGATCCTGGAGGGCAGTGTGCCGTTAACAGATGCCACCAGTACCGGTGAGTCTGTTGTGCTGAGAGGTGCTAGTATGGAGGCTGTGGAAGCTCCACTGCACAGAATAAAACTCGAGTCGGATATTTTTACAGGTAACATCGTAGTGGGAGTGTGGCGCGCACTACCCGTCAAAGGCGTTTCCATGATATTAGGAAATGACATTATGGGCGGCAGAGTCACTGTCGAGCCCATGGTTAAAGTGTTGGAGACAAAGATGGCGGAGGACAAAAACCTACGTCCTGCCAATGAACGCCCAACATGTGCACTGACAAGAGCAATGCAGAAAAAGAAGTCGGTAAAGACTCCTGCTACGCCGTGTAGTGCAACGAAAGATGTGCTTGTCTGTTCTGAAGACACACATGCGAATGAAACAGTGATAACAGAAACACCTGACATCGATTTAAGTGCTACGTTCTTTGCTGAACTAACAACTGGTGATGCAACAGAGAACGATAACATTTTGTCACCAAAGCAGAAATTGGTGAAAGAACAATTGAATGACGAAGTAATAATGCAACTCAGAATGAAAGCTGTTGACGAAAAGACTGCAGATGCAATGGCGGAATGTTTCTACATGAAAGATGAAGTGTTGATGAGAAAGTCGAAACCGCTCAACTCAGGTACAAACGAGTGGGACAGTATTCACCAGATTGTAATACCTAAGTGCTATCGTCAAGATATACTGCGTATGGCGCATGATCTTCCTTTCGCTGGTCACATGGGAGTCCGAA
The DNA here is from genome assembly GCA_949126835.1 of Anisus vortex. Classification (NCBI taxonomy): domain Eukaryota; kingdom Metazoa; phylum Mollusca; class Gastropoda; family Planorbidae; genus Anisus; species Anisus vortex. Next base: position 5,367,940 of record OX421500.1, read on the forward strand.
AAACGCACCACCGTATCCTCCCTTACTTCTACTGGCCAGGACTGAGAAGAGATGTCGAACAATACTGCAAGACTTGCCACGTATGCCAAATGGTAGGACGTCCTAACCAACGAATTCCTGTCGCTCCACTCCAGCCGATACCAGCGTTCGACGAACCATTCAGTCATATACTCATTGATTGCGTGGGCCCGTTGCCGAAAACACAAGCCGGTTTTCAATACCTGCTCACAGTCATGTGTTCATCCACTCGCTTCCCGGAAGCCATTCCGTTGCGGAATATAACAACAGTGAAGGTGGTAGACGCCCTGACAAATTTCTTTACACGTTATGGCCTACCGAAGACAGTACAGTCCGACCAGGGGACTAACTTTACTTCGAACATTTTCAAACAAGTCATGGAACAATTAGGGATAAGCCATAGGCTATCAAGTGCCTATCATCCTGAGAGCCAGGGAGCTCTGGAAAGGTTTCATCAGACATTAAAATCGATGCTTAAAAAGTACTGTTATGAAAACGAGAAAGACTGGGATAAGGGTGTGCCTTATGTACTGTTCGCTGCAAGGGAGGCCACTCAGGAATCCCTGGGGTTTAGCCCATTCGAACTTGTGTATGGACACTCAGTCAGAGGTCCGTTGAAACTTCTACATGAAACTTGGCTAACGGACAGTGAACCGATTGGACTTTTGTCATATGTAGATAAATTTAAAAATAGGCTTTATCATGCTTTTAACCATGTGAAGATTCATTTTCCACAGATGCAGGAGCGTATGAGACAGAACTATGACCGTAAAGCTACAGGTAGAACTTTTGCACCAGGTGACAAAGTTCTTGTGTTTCTACCTTTGCAAAATCAGCCTTTAAGTGCAAAGTTTAGTGGACCCTATGAGATAGAGTCAAAGCTTGGCGAGGTCAATTATTTGATAAAGACTCCTGACCGGAGACAAAAGCAGAGGGTATGCCATATTAATTTGCTTAAGCCCTATGTTTCCAGAGAAAAGAGTAAACCACGGGAGGTCCCCATGATTTCATTAGCTAGAGTCCCGACGGATTTATCTAGGATAGAATATAAGTTTGCAGAAAGTAAACTTAATAATACAGATGCCCTTAAGAGTTTAGATACAAGGCTAGAACATCTTCCGGTAGAAGATAAGGAGAAGATTATTGAGCTGGTACATGAAAATAAGTCAATGTTTACAAATGTTCCCAGTAGGACACATGTCATAGAGCACGATGTAGTGTTAACCGAGGGTGCCAGGTCTATTAAACAGCATCCATTTGACCCCATCAGACCTGAGCATATTAAATTAAATGTAAAGTATATGTTAGAAGATGACATAGGAGGAAAATGTGATAGCAAATGGTCTACACCCTGTGTGATGGTACCAAAAGCCGACCACACACTGCAGTTTTATAGAGACTTTGGGAAATTAAGTAATTTGACAAAGACCGACTGGTATCCCATTCCCCGTATCATCGACAAGATAGAGACAAGGTCATAGCTGATACTCTATCTCGGGTGCTACATGATTGACTGAATAACCCCATACTTCTTTTTCAGATCATCTCATTTATTCATTAAGAATGTGTCATAATAACCTATCATTCGTTTGAATTTTGATTATGGAATACCTATAGAATACTTGTATCATACAGAAGTCAAGTCTTTTGAAAGTATTAATAATTCTTATAATCATGTATAATATTGATGTTCTGATATATTTTAAATTCATTTGATTATGGAAAAGAAATTCCATTTAAATGTTGATGCATGATGCAATAAATATATAATATGCACGTATTTACTTGATATGGATGGATAAAAGTAATTGTCATCACATGCAATTAAGTGGGAAAACTTTGAGCTAGTTGATTTATTATCTTGTTTTATTTTAGTTAATGAATGGAACTAAATAATAATATGTACAATTTTTATCTTAGAAAGAGATGTAATATCAATTGGTATAAATTAATAGATAATATTGGAAATCTATTGCTAAATTGTTATATCATGGTAATAGAATGGGAAAAACTAGTGGATATTCACTATGTTGTATAGGTTGTTATATATTTCATATATCCGGGAATGGAGGGAAACAAAGGTACCTAAAGGTGAGCACTCATTCAACCCTGAACAATCTTTTATATTAAACTTTTAAATTTGCCAAAAACGCATAATAGTGGATTACATTTTAATATTTAGATTACTGTAGTAATCGTAACTAGAGTGTATTTTCTCCTCGTATTTGAGAAAAGGGGAAGTATCATCATCTTAGGTATGAACCCTGTTAATGTCAAGTTGACACTGTAATTTAAAGGGGAAGTAACCTATAGTTTGATTCGAGTTATGTATTACTTATCTTTTGGTTTGTATATTAGAAGTAAACTGTTGGAAATTGACAAGAGTTTGAGCAATGTTATATTTGTTTAATAGATTAAAACTTTTTGCAAATTTTTGGTGGAAATCCACACAACTGTACATAGTTAAAATAAGAATGACTAGAATATTTTTGAATTATTTGTACCTGTTGAGACATTAGTTAATATTAATACTAACGGTGAAATATTTGTCCATCACGTTATAATCACAATTACCATTGGGTAGTGACACTTTTTATAATTTAGTTGTGCCAGTGAGCCATGTTTGCTTAAATTGTCTAATAATCTTCCATTGATTGTTGGTTATTAAAACGATAGTGTTAAGTACGAAAAATGTACCATGTTGAGTATTACTTGGGTAATTATGGTACATTATTTCTTTCATTGGGTGGGGGCGTCTCATGTATATTGTTTTTCCAAGAATTGGAACACGCAATGTTTATTCTCCTCTCTCTCTCTTTTCTTACTACACACAATATTAGGACGTTTAGTAGGAAAACGAAAGGTTCTAGGTAATGCTGGGATTCTGTGTTGATCTCAAATTCTCAGAGTCTGGGAACGACTCATTATTTAATAGGGGAAGTTCCTATCGTTTTTGTTATGAGTTTTGTAATGATACCATGATTTTCACCCCTACTGGTAATGGGTCTATCCCTTGCACCACTCGGATAGTATTTAATGATTTGTTTTGTCTGAAAGACAGAGAGTTTCAAAAAAATATGTTCCTTTGAACGTTTGTGTTTGCACTATTTTATTCTAACTGTACATAATAGATATATTGTATATATTGAACATACCACCTGAAATAAACTATCAACAACAGTTACACTGAAGCTTCTTTGTCAAGTTACTATCCTATTGTGTTGTATACATTACTATAAGATTTATCTACTACCATAATTTACAAGAGAGGAAATGTTGGAATACAAATACTGAATTTGTGCCCAGGACTATAAGAAGAGTTCGTGTAATACTGAAACATAAATACTAATAATTAAAGTCTCCCCTAGGACTAACGAGAATTATCAGCAAGATCTACACAGCTCTGGCCACAAGGGGATTGTGGACGTAACACATGGATGTATTACTGTATGAACCACTTTAACAGTGAATAAACTTGAAATTTGAAAACACAGAAAGATAGACGCCCAAGCTTGAGGCAATAGAGCATTAACAATAGGCGTGGTTTAGGTTTCTAGATGACGTAACTAAGTAAATAGCAGCCATGATGGTGATGATGTCGAATAACATTGTTATTTAATATATGTCTATTTTACATGCAAAATATAAGGAATTTGTTTGCATAAATCTTTATCTTTAACTGTAATGCTAGTCCTTAGTAGTCCGTCCACGAAATAAACACGATTTGAGGCTTTAATAGTTTTTCAATAGTTCTTGTGAAACATTGCACAGTATGCCCTAGGCTTTACTTTTAGATAGTAAGTTAAGTTTCGACAATCGAAATCTTCAATTAGAAAATTTTGCACTTACGGAACCTATTCTATTGATTTTAATGGTTTAAATTTTAGCTTTGAATGTTAATTTTCATCGCATGACAGTGTTTTATATATTATTACGACATATTGTTGAAATTATGATATTTAAAACTTAAATCTTCTTAAGCCTGTAGTAATACGGCTGCCATTTGTCACCACTAGACAAAGTAAACAAACAACACGTGGCTTTTTTCACGTGATTGCAATTGCTCTATAGCAGGGATCGGCAATTTTTTTTAACAATGTGCCAAAGCAGGATTTCTAATTCATTCAGCGTGCCAACAGACTAAAGGTCATCCTGCTCTTTTCTTGTAAAAGAGGTTTTAATAGCCTATTTGGGGATTCTTCCGCGTGCCAATGAAAATTGCTTGCGTGCCAAGTATGGCACGCGTGCCGTACTTTGCCGACACCTGCTCTATCGCATATTCTATCGCAGACTGACTTCAAACATCCTGGTCTTTTTATATCTATCAACAAGCAAGATGTCACACAGTCACTTCCTGGTTACCATCTACACGCACCATTATTAAACTATTCAACTATTAAATCTTCACTCACGTTTGTACACCAATTCTTACAATACCGCAATGACAGTTACACAAAATGCTATTCTTTATTTCATAATCGTAGTATTAATGTAGGCTTATGTACAATTATAATGCCAAGTACAATTTAACTACCCAACATTTAGAATCCTTCAATGCTGCTATATCTAAGCTATACCGGTATTTATCTAGATCTAGACTCATATATCTTATAAGTTGACAGACGTTCCTTCTGGAAAGGAAGATTATTACGTCCACTAGGCCAAAATATCTTGCAGGGTTGGGTCGGCAGCAGGGATAGAACCCGGGCCGTTTTGGTTGATAGTCCGATGAACTAAACGCAGGACCACCCAGCTTCACTATATCAGCTCTATATAAATTCGTTTAGTAAAATGTTTTAGTAAAAATAACTATAGCGTCTTTCTTCCGATCACGAATTATGAACATTTAACAAGAAAACCATAAAAACTTAGTTTTCATTATACTCCCTTTATTTGCAAACTAAGTTTACCATCATGTAATTAAATAATTGATTGACTACTGCAAATGAAACGTACAGAAAAATATCTGTGTCGCAAATCTCAAAAATATATCCTTACTCCGTATGAATTGTTCTAAAAATAATCTTAGCACATAATTTTTTTTTCTAGCTTTGCGCCGAAAAACTATAAAAAGTTGCACAGGCATTTTTAAAGGGTAACCAAAATTTTTCTTATACTTTCCTATTAAGAAATTAATATTGTCATAAGTGTAGTATTATTAAGTCGTTTTAACTGAAAATTTGATAGAATGTATTGTTAGTCGGGGCAAGTCTGCTGTCCGAATTTCAGCTCGATTGGACCACGGGAAGTGGTCGAAAAATCGAAGCCAATTCTTGCACCATTGCAATCAGACAGACAGAAAATGCAACTTAAAATAAAGGGAGTAATAAAAAAAAACAAGTGCAGTAATTCGAATTTTATTGGTAAATCTATGACAATGTATAGGCTATAAAGTAATAATTAGCCTACGAAATAGTTTTTTAATAGACACAAGACTTTAAAAAAAAGCTCAGTGAAATAATAATGGACTAGACCAGAGGTCGGCAACCTTTTATTAACAGAGTGCCATAGTTGGATTTCTAATTCATTCAGAGTGCCAACGTACTAAAAGTCATCCTGTCGTGACAGTAAATTGATTGTAAAAGAGACTTGAATTTCCTATATTTTTTATGGAAGTCTTCCGCGTGCCACTGGAGAATTGCTCTGCATGCTAATTTGGGCACGCGTTCCATGGGCTGCCGATCCCTGGACTAGACTATAGTTTCCATAGTTAGCTTCGGGGAGCAGAACCTTATGTTATCTTAAATATTACAGACGCTCCTTCTGTAAAGCAGATTTTTGCGTCCTACGCTATTCCGTGGTTTAAGTCTAGTCTTGCATCTTTTTATTAATGTTTAAAATGATAAGTTACTGGTTTTCCTGGTTTGTACAGGCAACCCATTTCATGCCCGAATGCCACTCGGGAAGAAAGAGTAGGCCTACTTATATGCATTTGTTTTCCCATAAGTGATAAGGAAAGTGTTTCTGTCCTTAAGTTTATCTGAGCATTGCAACAGGTTGTTATTGTGTTGTATTTCTAAATTAGAGTTTAACGCCTTATGTATTATTACTACTTTACTTTTTACCCTTCTGTCCTCTAGGTGTTTCTAGGTTTAGTGATTTGACTAATGGCGTTACTCTTGTTAGTTGGGAATATTCGCTAGTAATGAACCTTACTGCCATTTTCTGAATTAGTTTTAATTTGTTAATGTTTTCTTTAGTTGAATCACTTAAGTATATACTTCTTTTCTGCGCTTTTTTAAAACAACGTCTGTGCTAATTCTCTTTTTTTTTCTGTTTTTTCATGCACTGTTTCTGTATGTATCTTTCTCTAAATCGAAATGTTTTTGAACATTACTTGCACTTTTCCTGACGCTTGTCCCATGTCATTGTTAGCAATCAACCGTTCAGTGCCGTACTGGCTCATTCAACTTTAAGACTATTTAAGAAAAAGTTTCTCATATCTCCATCCCCAATAAATCTCTACATTGGCCTTCTTACACACCCCAAAAAATTGTATTTCAAGTTTACTCTACAAAAAAATTTAGATCTAGAGCAGGATGACTTTTTAGGATGTTGGCACGCTGAATGAATTAGAAATCCTACTGTTGCACACGATTATCAAAAAGTTGCCCACTTCTGGTTTAGGCAACAGCAAAATGATCCTTCTAGAAAGAAAAATTGGGCCCTCCCCTAAGAAAACAAAAAAGTCCATAGGGCCGCCATAGGCTACTTATTTAGGCTCCATGTCTGGAGTCTGGATACATTTTTACACTGTAAGTAAAGTATCGCTCGCACACAATATTGGTTCATAAAGTGCTATTTTCTGTGGTCACTGCATACAAAGGATTGTGTGGCCAGCACAAAGCCCGATCGCTGAAACTTTGCCGCAACTAAATGTGGGTACGCAGTAGATCTAAGCTACAGACTAAGGGTCACAATCTAGACTGGAGTTTAAGCAGAAATTAATTTGGGATTTAAACTCGAGACCTCGACAATGACATCAGACGCTCTGTGGCCAGACCACCGCACGTGGCCCATTTTGGGCCTCCTCGTTAAGGTCTGAGCCCCGAGTGATATTCTCGTGAGTTTCTTTTTTTCTTTCTGGACTTCCTCAGTGTGTTCTCTTCGCGTCTTAGCCACCTTCCCCTAGAAGTCCGATAATGTAACGATACAATCATACACACACACACGCACATACAAACAACACGTTGACACTTAAGATGGTGATTATTTCATTTGTATTGCAAACCCTGATATCTCGTGCCATACCCACTGAAATCGCACAATCAAGAAAGAAAAACATGTCTACCCCCCTTTCATGCCCCCCCCCCCCAAATAAATAAATCCATTTCCACCCCGACTCCCTCTTTTAACAAATTATTACCTAAAGCTAAGACACAGCGTTGAACAAGCGAAGGGCAAGGTCGCCCAATTGCTATCGTCTGAACATTCAGTCATTCAAAGGGAGATAACAGAGACAATTAGGCCGAAGAGGTTTTTTTTTCTGTGTATAATAATGTATAAATATTTTATATTCTTCCATTATCTCTCTCGTGTGTTCGTCGTACACGTTTGACCGAGCCTGTCAGCGTTTCGTTCCAGGTTTTTCTTTCATAGAATTTTCTTACAAGGTAAGTTTTATTGTCTTTTTTCATCTTCTCGATTCGAGTTGTCAATTAATTATTGTATTCTATGTCCTATGCTGATTTAGTGTGTTTCTTTTTTGTTTCTTAATTCAAAACTAAGCGTGTCAATTGCTTAATGGCCGTGACACGGGAACACAAGAACACAGCATGTGCTTGATTACTCAAGAATAAGTTCCTAAAATTTACAAGAGCACAAGCGTGTCTTGTTGTGTTTCATAGATGACGCAACCAGTCCACAGTAAGAGGAATTAAAGATGCCAGTTCATTATGTTGTCAGGTCAATGCTTTACGTAATGTACGATGTTGGGACACACTTTAAGGGACCATTCAAATATTAAGTGCGCTGAAAAAAAAGTCATAATTTTAAACCCTCCCTCCTCCCTGTTGCACCAGTTTCATTTTGACTCCCTCCCTCTAAAGTAAAGTAAAAGTAAAGTACCCTTCGGACCAAACTGATCATAGGGCTAATGAAGCAGCGTTCACCAGTTTCTGTGGCCACGGCATACGAGGGGATGTGTGGCCAGCACAATGCCCAACCTGCCTTTACTTTACCCCAACTAGTGTCAGGTACCCACCAGAGCCGGGTAAAGTCAGGGGCACCCTCAAGTCCCGCAAAAAAAAAAAAATCCTAGCCTTCACCAGGATTCGAAACCAGAACCTTCGGATCGCCAGTCGAACGCGCTGCCTTTCGACCACCGTGCCACATTCTCCCTTTATCTTCTCTACCCCCCCCCCCCCAAACCTTGTTTGAAAAATTGTTTAGTCATAGATTGACAGATCGTCGCATTGACAATAGAAAAATATTCTATTCAAGCTCAAGCGCTGATAGCTCGGGCAGGGCTAAAGTGCTCGTGGACCGCGCCCCCCCCCTCCAATTCCCCCAGACGCCCTATCGGGACAAAAAGTCTTTAACAACACCCCTTGCCGGCTTTAATGCATTTTCGTGGTGAGCAGAACATACCACTACTCGTTAGCCGAGGAGGGTTTAATCCTTCACGACACGAAGTAAATGTTAAGGTTTCAAGATTGTACTTATTATGTTTTTAGATGTTCGTCCAATCGTTCGTTGGCTGTTTCACTCACTGGATAGATAGTGCAAGTGAACTACATCAGGGGTCAGCAACCTTTTAATAATAGTGTGCCAAAGTAGGATTTCTAAGTCATTCAGCGTGCCAACAGCCTAAACTCTAACCGGCTTTAGCACTCATTTTCTTGTAGAACTTACTTGAATTGCCTTTTTGTGGGGTCTTCCGCGTGCAATTGAACAATTGAACATTTCTCTGCGTGCCAAGTGTGGCACGCGTTCCATAGGTTGCCGACCCCTGAACTAATTATCTGCCGGAAGCTCTATGAAAACCATTCAAGTTCATGGAGGACATTTTAGAAACATTGGTCTCACAATTGGACTACGAACACGTGTTTGTGTGTTGAAAACCGAATGTTACTGCATTAATAGCTGGGGAGTACTGTTCTAATAGCTGGGGAGTACTGTTCTAATAGCTGGGGAGTACTGTTCTAATAGCTGGGGAGTACTGTTCTAATAGCTGGGGAGTACTGTTCTAATAGCTGGGGAGTACTGTTCTAATAGCTGGGGAGTACTGTTCTAATAGCTGGGGAGTACTGTTCTAATAGCTGGGGAGTACTGTTCTAATAGCTGGGGAGTACTGTTCTAATAGCTGGGGAGTACTTTTCTAAGCTGGGGAGTACTGAATGGCTGGGGAGTACTGTTCTACTAATAGCTGGGGAGTACTGTTCTAATAGCTGGGGAGTACTGTTCTAATAGCTGGGGAGTACTGTTCTAATAGCTGGGGAGTACTGTTCTAATAGCTGGGGAGTACTGTTCTAATAGCTGGGGAGTACTGTTCTAATAGCTGGGGAGTACTGTTCCAATAGCTGGGGAGTACTGTTCTAATAGCTGGGGAGTACTGTTCTAATAGCTGGGGAGTACTGTTCTAATAGCTGGGGAGTACTGTTCTAATAGCTGGGGAGTACTGTTCTAATAGCTGGGGAGTACTGTTCTAATAGCTGGGGAGTACTTTTCTAAGCTTTGGAGTACTGAATGGCTGGGGAGTACTGTTCTACTAATAGCTGGGGAGTACTGTTCTAATAGCTGGGGAGTACTGTTCTAATAGCTGGGGAGTACTGTTTTAATAGCTGGGGAGTACTGTTCTAATAGCTGGGGAGTACTGTTCTAATAGCTGGGGAGTACTGTTCTAATAGCTGGGGAGTACTGTTCTAATAGCTGGGGAGTACTGTTCTAATAGCTGGGGAGTACTTTTCTAAGCTGGGGAGTACTGAATGGCTGGGGAGTACTGTTCTAATAGCTGGGGAGTACTGTTCTAATAGCTGGGGAGTACTGTTCTAATAGCTGGGGAGTACTGTTCTAATAGCTGGGGAGTACTGTTCTAATAGCTGGGGAGTACTGTTCTAATAACTGGGGAGTACTGTTCTAATAGCTGGGGAGTACTGTTCTAATAGCTGGGGAGTACTTTTCTAAGCTGGGGAGTACTGAATGGCTGGGGAGTACTGTTCTAATAGCTGGGGAATACTGTTCTAATAGCTGGGGAGTACTGTTCTAATAACTGGGGAGTACTGTTCTAATAGCTGGGGAGTACTGTTCTAATAGCTGGGGAGTACTGTTCTAATAGCTGGGGAGTACTGTTCTAATAGCTGGGGAGTACTGTTCTAATAGCTGGCGAATACTGTATTAATACCTGGGAGTACTGTACTATTATTTGTTAAGTACTAACTAATAGCAGGCCTGCTATTAGCTGGGGATTATGCACTATTTGCTGCATATTATGTACTATAATCACACTACAGACATGCTCTCTACAGACATGCTCACTACTACAGACACACACACACTAGAACAGACACACGCACACACTACACACTATAGACACATACATACTACAGACACACGTACACTACTACAGACACACACACTATATACACACACTACTACAGACACACGCACACACTACACACTATAGACACATACATACTACAGACACACGTACACTACTACAGACACACACACTATATACACACACTACTACAGACACAAGCACACACTACACACTATAGACACATACATACTACAGACACACGTACACTACTACAGACACACTACTACAGACACACGCACACACTACAGACACACACACTACACACACACTATAGACACATACATACTACAGACACACGTACACTACTACAGACACACACTACTACAGACACACGCACACACTACAGACACACGCACACACTACACACTACAGACACACACACTACACACACACTATAGACACATACATACTACAGACACACGTACACTACTACAGACACACGCACACAACTACAGACACACGCACACACTACAGACACACGCACACACTACACACTATAGACACATACATACTACAGACACACGAACACTACTACAGACACACACTACTACAGACACACGCACACACTACACACACACTACACACACACTACACACACACTATAGACACATACATACTACAGACACACGTACAATACTACAGACACACACACACAATACATACACACACTACTACAGACACACACACACTACTACAGACACACGCACACACTACTGACACATACACTACACACACACACACTATAGACACACACACACTACAGACACACACACACACTACTACAGACACACACTACTACAGACACACACTACTACAGACACATGTACACTACTACAGACACACACACACACTACAAACACACCACAGACAAACACACCACAGACAAACACACCACAGACAAACACACCACAGACAAACACACCACAGACAAACACACCACAGACAAACACACCACAGACACACACACACGAAAACACACTACTTACATACTCATACGTAAACATACTACACACACACACAAGTGTACAAATGATATAGGCTCCACTATTTGTTTAATGATAACATGTCGACATATCAGGTTTTAACTTAGAAATGTCTAGATCTAATTGAAGAGTTTGTGACATGACAAAACAAAATGTCGAAACTCAATCCCATAATATTCTTATCAGTTATCTCACATTTGTTATACATATAATTTATTATATATTTAGCAATTCCAGCTCTTCTGGTTTTTGACACCAGCCCAAGTTATTTTGATAACTCTTAGAACATTTTATCTTAAACTTTTAGTTTGGTTATGATTTATATTAAAAAAAAAAAAAAAAAAAAAAAAAAAAAAGTGTGCATTCCACGATGCTCATTGGCTGTCTCAATGGAAGGATTTTGATTGGCTCATCATTGGTGCGCAGTAAGACACGGAGATGCAAAGAATGTTTACATCGTTTGTTAGGTTTAGGTCAATAAAACAAAAGATGTACACAAAATATTTGTAAATTAGTTTGATATTATATTATTGAAATGTCTTGTTTACCATAATGCCTAATTTAATTTTGATCTTTAATATTGATCTATATTGTCCTCATAAATTTGGGTCCATTATAGCCTCATCATCATCAGACCCTTGACCGTTGTGGTCTTTTGGGGAAGCGAATGGACACTTCAGCAGTCATCTTTCTCCATTTTCGCCCATCTTGAGCGGCTGTAAATAGTTCAGTTATTTATCCAATCTTTATCCAATCTTTTATATTGTCGAACCAGCATTTCCGCTGACGGCCTCTCCGACGTACACCTTCTACAGTGCCTTGAAGACTATTTTTTAAATAGCCTAGTGCAGGGGTCGGGAACCTGTGGCTCTATTGATGGCTGCATCTGGCTCGCAGACAAATGTTCGATTATAAAAAAAAATTGTTTCTTTAGACTCCTTTGATCTACATATTAATTGCATATCAATATTTCATTCTACAAATGAACTAAAGTCTACTGCAGGTCAGCGTCAGAAGTGGTAGAGGAGATAAACTCCGCTGACCTAAACGACAGAAAAATGGCATCCCTGCATTCATTGTAATAAAAGGGAAATAACTCTTGACTTACGTCCAAATGCAAATTTTTAGTTTTAAACATAATGTATGGCTCTCACAGAATTACTTTTCAAAATATGTGGCGCTCCATGGCTCTCTCAGACAAAAAGGTTCCCGACCCCTGGCCTAGTCAAACTAGTGTAATAATATTAAAATATTTAAAAAAATGCTTTAAGAAAAACATTTGTTTTCTTACGGGCATCACAGAGCAATAGAATACTCTAGTGTGGTTATATTTTTTTGTCTGATATTCTGTCTGCTTGTAAGTCTGTTGACTCGTTGTATGTCTGGTATTCTGTCTGCTTGTAAGTCTGTTGACTCGTTGTATGTCTGGTATTCTGTCTGCTTGTAAGTCTGTTGACTCGTTGTATGTCTGGTATTCTGTCTGCTTGTAAGTCTGTTGACTCATTGTATGTCTGGTATTCTGTCTGCTTGTAAGTCTGTTTTTTGACTCGTTGTATGTCGGTTTTTCTGACTGGTTGTATGTCTGTTTTTCTGACTGGCTATATGTCTTTTTTTTTACTGTAAGTCTGTTTTTCTGACTGGTTGTATGTCTGTTTTTCTGACTGGTTGTATGTCTGTTCTTCTGACTAGTTGTAAGTCTGTTTTTTGACTCGTTGTATGTCTGTTTTTCTGACTGGTTGTAAGTCTGTTTTTCTGATTAGTTGTATGTCTGTTTTTCTGACTCGTTGCATGTCTGTTTTTCTGACTGGTTGTATGTCTGTTTTTCTGACTGGCTGTATGTCTTTTTCTGACTGTAAGTCTGTTTTTCTGACTGGTTGTATGTCTGTTTTTCTGACTGGTTGTAAGTCGGTTTTTCTGACTGGTTGTATGTCTGTTTTTCTGACTGGTTGTATGTCTGTTTTTCTGACTGGTTGTATGTCTTTTTTTCTGACTGGCTGTATGTCTTTTTCTGACTGTAAGTCTGTTTTTCTGACTGGTTGTATGTCTGTTTTTATGATTGGTTGTATGTCTGTTTTTCTGTCTGGTTGTGTCACCGATGTCTGGCTGAATATCTGGATGGTTGCCTAACGCAGTTGTTTTTTTAATCTGATTGCCAAACTGATTGTCTTCCTGATTGTTTGACAGGCTTGATGTCTGGTTGTCTGTCTTTACTGTCTGCTTTATGGATTTCTGTTTGGTCTGTGTCTGCCTGGTTGTCGTCTGTACAACTTTGTCTTGTTGATTAGCTGGTTGAATATTTTATTAACCTTTTCTGGAAGCATGTATTGAAAATGCACCAAACCCCTTCACGCGCTCACGCAACCAAACCATTATTTATTGAACAAGAAATCCCGGGGGGTTCATATCGAATATATTTCTTGGATTTTATTAGAAGAACTGATCACGAAATCAAAATTTCTAAATTTCATGCAGTTATGAAATTCACGCACGAAAACGTGTTACGAGTAGTCTTTCGTTGACTTCAGATTTCCATCATTTGTAATATTGCCATATTCCATGCGCTTCCTTCATTATATACCAAGCCGCTGCGTGTATGTATCGAAAGTTTCCGGTTTCGAATCCTGGTGAAGGCTAGGATTTGTTTCCCAATTCTGGAGGGTGTCCCCTAGTCTTGAGGCGTATTTAGGCATGTTCCACATGTCCCATTGGAACAGGAGCCCCCACACAAAATGGGGCCCCCACAGGTAAAGAGGGAAAGGCTGGCCTACTTAAACCATTGGAACATTCCATGTATGATAACACTCTTTCTAATGCCTTATTTACCCCAATTTGTTAGACGCGTACTTTCTTTATATAAAAACTGTATAGACTCATACTAAGCTTGTACATACAGTCTATTTAAGTGACACACAGTTTCTGATAGTAACTTGACGGATCGGTGTCGATCCATAGGCTAACTTTATCTGCCACTCAATGATTTTGTGTTTTTTTTTACTTCATTCAAATCTTTATCAAACATTATCAGCAAGGGGTATGGCTAGTGAAGAAAATATTTATGTTATAAAACGTGTAGACTATAAGTAGGTTACCACAAGTTTGCAGATTGCATTCAATGGTTCGTTCTAGGAATCCGTAGGATAGTCTTTAGTAATTACTCCGATAGTAATAGACCAAACCATAGGCCTACTGTTCTGAATAATAAATCCACCAATATTGTCTAAAAAAAAGAGACCCAACAATGCCGTCTCAAATAATAGATCCAACAATATTGTTCCAAATAATAGATCCAACAATATTGTTCCAAATAATAGATCCAACAATATTGTTCCAAATAATAGATCCAACAATATTGTTCCAAATAATAGATCCAACAATATTGTTCCAAATAATAGATCCAACAATATTGTTCCAAATAATAGATCCAACAAAATTGTTCCAAATAATAGATCCAACAATATTGTTCCAAATAATAGATCCAACAATATTGTTCCAAATAATAGATCCAACAATATTGTTCCAAATAATAGATCCAACAATATTGTTCCAAATAATAGATCCAACAATATTGTTCCAAATAATAGATCCAACAAAATTGTTCCAAATAATAGATCCAACGATATTGTTCCAAATAATAGATCCAACAATATTGTTCCAAATAATAGATCCAACAATATTGTTCCAAATAATAGATCCAACAAAATTGTTCCAAATAATAGATCCAACAATATTGTTCCAAATAATAGATCCAACAATATTGTTCCAAATTATAGATCCAACAATATTGTTCCAAATAATAGATCCAACAATATTGTTCCAAATAATAGATCCAACAATATTGTTCCAAATAATAGATCCAACAAAATTGTTCCAAATAATAGATCCAACAAAATTGTTCCAAATAATAGATCCAACAAAATTGTTCCAAATAATAGATCCAACAAAATTGTTCCAAATAATAGATCCAACAATATTGTTCCAAATAATAGATCCAACAATATTGTTCCAAATAATAGATCCAACAATATTGTTCCAAATAATAGATCCAACAATATTGTTCCAAATAATAGATCCAACAATATTGTTCCAAATAATAGATCCAACAATATTGTTCCAAAAAATAGTGCAACAATATTGTTCCAAATAATAGATCCAACAATATTGTTCCAAATAATAGATCCAACAATATTGTTCCAAATAATAGATCCAACAATATTGTTCCAAATAATAGATCCAACAATATTGTTCCAAATAATAGATCCAACAATATTGTTCCAAAAAATAGTGCAACAATATTGTTCCAAATAATAGATCCAACAATATTGTTCCAAATAATAGATCCAACAATATTGTTCCAAATAATAGATCCAACAATATTGTTCCAAATAATAGATCCAACAATATTGTTCCAAATAATAGATCCAACAATATTGTTCCAATTAATAGATCCAACAATATTGTTCCAAATAATAGATCCAACAAAATTGTTCCAAATAATAGGCCTATATCAAACAATATTGCCTCAAAAGTATTAGATCCAACATAAAAGTGTGGTAAATTATATTTTAAAAATGTAATTAATTTTATGAGCTTATTAACTAACTTTAGCACGTGTTTTTTTAGGTCAGTGACTCTCAGAGCGAAGAAATGGAATAGGGAAAAAATATTATTTCCATTTTTCAAATTCATGCAACAGATGAGCTAACAATGATTGGTTTTAAAAGGGCTATGTCTAATGAGCAGATTGTGTTACCAGTACACTGATCACCTCTCTTCACTTGCTTTAGGTCTATATAATTATATTATAGAACGTTCTATTAAGTAAACAATAATTAACCTTTTGCACGTGTGATATGACGTATGTATATGAGCACAGCCCCTCCCCCAGCATTCTCTGCATTGCTATTGGCCAATGAAAACCGTTTGAGACTCGTACACAATTATATAAGATAACGAAGCTTGAATCACCGTTAAGAAATGTAAGACCCCGGCAACACGTTTGTAAAGAAAATATCTAGCCCATAATACAGTGTTATCTCTCTATTAGATATTACTAAGGCTAGTTGGTTGAACACCAAAGATTGTTACTGTAGGATTTATTAGGCCTACTGTTTGTTTAAATGCGTTCATTAGTTTTTTAAAAGCATTATTAGATTATAATAAGCTTAATAACAATTTGTGTAGTCGTAGTCATAACATTATGTTACTGTAGCCTACGTAGGCCTATCTCTATTAACTACGTAAAAGCTTAGGCCTAATAATAACTATTTCATTTGTGTTTCAGATATTTCGATTTCATTAGATTTTGAAAACGTCGTGAGCTGGTTAGAAAACAAGACAATATGGTTGTGATTTGATGCTCAGTAAAACAATGACGTACGTACGATGTGAACAACCCATTTCGTTGAATAGCTAGTTTGTGACTTGAACCTTCTCTTGGTTTCTATTGTTACTTTGATTTTATTCTAACTATTCGGTGTTTCGAAGTTTCCATTGTATTTCATCAGTAACAATGGCTTTCTCGTGGAGCTGTCTCTTTTTGGTTGTTTGTTCCAGTTGGATACTTACCGCCATGTCCGCGGATAACTCAACCGCGCCCTCTAATGCTACGGCGCCAGATAATACGACATTTACAACTACGACGGAAATTTCGCCAGCGGCACATACGCCAAACACAACAACGGAAAATACGCTAGATGCAAATACGACCGCTGTGAATGCGTCAGAGGCAAATACGACAACAACTAATACACCAGCGCCCACATCGACCACAACTACAACAGCGCCCACAACTACAACAACGCCCACAACTACAACAGCGCCCACAACTACAACAGCGTCCACAACTACAACAGCGCCCACAACAGCGAACACAACAGCGAACACAACTTCCCCAGCGCCGACAACTACACAAGCGCCGACAACTACACAAGCGCCGACAACTACACAAGCGCCGACAACTACACAAGCGCCGACAACTACACCAGGTAATTGTAACATGTTGTCTTCCTTGCATTTTACGTTGTGTATTTGTCTTTTATAGACCTACACTGTGGGGATTTGTCACTATGATAATTAGAAGTTCTCAGAACTTGTCGTCATTTTTACAAAATCAATCACTACCCCGGTAAACTTCTACAACTTACAAAATCAATCATTATAAATCTAGAAATGTACAAAATCAGTCATGAATAAGCTTTTTCTTTCTAGAGCATTTAAATTAAGTCAATAGTATTGCATTACTAGCCAATTCAGATCAATAACTAGGATTCTAATCATATGGAAATCAATTACTATAATTCTAGAATTGACAAAAAAGATCACTAGACCAGTATTTTAGTAGGCCTACATCCAGTATTCTTCTAGATACAAAATCAATTATGACTATTCTACTAGGTACAAAATCAATTATGACTATTCTACTAGGTACAAAATCAATCACTACTATTCTACAAGATACAATAACAATCACAACTATTCTACAAGATAGAAAATCAATCTTGACTATTCTACAACATAAAAAATCAATCACTACTATTCTACAAGATACAAAATCAATCACTAGTAGTCTTGACATTCAAAAATCAATCACTAGTTATGTGGAACAAAAATCAATCACTAGTAGACTAGAACATGCAAAAATCATTCATTAGAATTCTAGAACATACTAAATCAACCATTAATATTCTAGAACATACTAAATCACTAGTAGGCTATTCTAGACTGTTCACAATCACTAGTAGGCTATTCTAGACTGTTCACAATCACTAGTAGGCTATTCTAGACTGTTCACAATCACTAGTAGGCTATTCTAGACTGTTCACAATCACTAGTAGGCTATTCTAGACTGTTCACAATCACTAGTAGGCTATTCTAGACTGTTCACAATCACTAGTAGGCTATTCTAGACTGTTCACAATCACTAGTAGGCTATTCTAGACTGTTCACAATCACTAGTAGGCTATTCTAGACTGTTCACAATCACTAGTAGGCTATTCTAGACTGTTCACAATCACTAGTAGGCTATTCTAGACTGTTCACAATCACTAGTAGGCTATTCTAGACTGTTCACAATCACTAGTAGGCTATTCTAGACTGTTCACAATCACTAGTGGCTATTCTAGACTGTTCACAATCACTAGTAGGCTATTCTAGACTGTTCACAATCACTAGTAGGCTATTCTAGACTGTTCACAATCACTAGTAGGCTATTCTAGACTGTTCACAATCACTAGTAGGCTATTCTAGACTGTTCACAATCACTAGTAGGCTATTCTAGACTGTTCACAATCACTAGTAGGCTATTCTAGACTGTTCACAATCACTAGTAGGCTATTCTAGACTGTTCACAATCACTAGTAGGCTATTCTAGACTGTTCACAATCACTAGTAGGCTATTCTAGACTGTTCACAATCACTAGTAGGCTATTCTAGACTGTTCACAATCACTAGTAGGCTATTCTAGACTGTTCACAATCACTAGTAGGCTATTCTAGACTGTTCACAATCACTAGTAGGCTATTCTAGACTGTTCACAATCACTAGTAGGCTATTCTAGACTGTTCACAATCACTAGTAGGCTATTCTAGACTGTTCACAATCACTAGTAGGCTATTCTAGACTGTTCACAATCACTAGTAGGCTATTCTAGACTGTTCACAATCAGTAGTAGGCTATTCTAGACTGTTCACAATCACTAGTCTTCTGGAACACAAAAGTCAATCACTATTATTCTAGACTGTTCAAAAATAGAATCCCTTGAATCTTACCGCATACTAAATCATTTCTAGAATTCTACAACATACAGAAACAATCACTAGCATTTATAGAACAGGGGTCGGCAACCTACGGATACATGCCACAATTGGCTTGCAGAGCATTTCTCAATGGCATGTGGAAGACTACCAAGAAAGGCAATTCAGGTACTTCTACAAGACGTTGACTGCTAAAGCAGGATGACCTTTAGGCTTTTGGCACGTTTAATGAATTAGAAATCCTACTTTGGCACAATGTTATCAAAAGGTTGCAGTTCCCTGTTCTAGAACATACAGAAATCAATCACTATAACTATAACAAACATTCATTATTTTTCTACACATTGTAACAATTCTATTGCCAATAGGCTATATCTCTTTATATGCGTCACTATGTGATTTATCATTTTTTAATAAATGAGTAATGTAGGCCTACAATCATCACATGTCAAATTTATGTTGAAATACTATTGCTATATTCTAGTTGATTACTGCCTAAGCAGCCCTTGCCGCAACAATGGAAAATGTACAAGCAACCCTTCCAACTACACCTGCAAGTGTGAACCTGGCTGGTCAGGAGCTCAATGCAACATAGGTAGGAAGTTTAAAAAAGACAATAGAGTACAGCAGACAATCATTGTTAAATCTTGGCCACACAATCATTGTAAAGTCTCTGCCAGGCAATTATTGTAAATTCTTGGCCACACAATTGTTGTGAAGTCTTTGCCAGGCAATAATTTTATGAATGCCAAACTAAATATATATTGTTTTTTTAATGAAAGTTATACAAAAAGAATTATTCAAAGTTTCAAACTGAAAATATTAAAAATTTTAATAGAAATTATTTACAAAATAATGACAGGGTCTAATTATATATTTTAGTTTATGATAATCAATTAAATGTTTATGAAACAAATATTTCTAATGTGTATGTAATTTAAATTACATTGAACATAAATGTTTCTCTTGTAATGTATAAAATATATATTTATATACAAATTTCTTTTTTATTTTATAATTAAGGTTAAAGTATTGATTATATGTTTAATGCTGTAGGTGTTAACTTAATACATTGTATTATTCTTAGATCATTATATCTTATGTTTCTGTCTTTTAGCTTCAAGTTGTGCTTTAAAACCTTGTATTAATGGAATCTGTAGGCCCACTGTGTCTGATTATGAATGCATCTGTCAAAGTGGTTATATAGGGAAAAATTGTGATTCAGGTAAGTAGGCCCTACCGTAATCTATGTATATATGTAGCCTATAAGAAGTGGTGGCGTGGGAGCAGTTTAGAGTGAACTAGAACATGGGCCACACTACACAAATGCTGTTACTAGTATCATAACATCAGTAGGCTTATTTAATAGTATCATAACATCAGTAGGCCTATTTAATAGTATCATAACATCAGTAGGGCTATTTAATAGTATCATAACATCAGTAGGCCTATTTAATAGTATCATAACATCAGTAGGCCTATTTAATAGTATCATAACATCAGTAGGCCTATCCATTTGTATAGTTATAGCAAACTTTGTACCACACTTTCTTAAAATATGAATTTTGAAAATCTTATTGCTTCTTCTTCATATTCTGTCAACTAGGCTCATCTTTTAAATAAAGTCCTGCTATAAAGAAAATTCTTGCATCCTACGCTCAACCCTGGTCTGAGTCTAGCCTTGTATTTTGATCAGTGTTTTAAGTGATGTTAAGTTACTGGTTTTTCTGGTTTATTCAAGCAAACCATTCCATGCCCCAGTTCCACTCAGGAAGAAAGATTAATTATATGCATTTGTTCTTGCATATGGGATCAGAAAATTGTTTTAGTCCTTGTTTTTATCTGAGCACTTTTATAGGTTGTTATTATGTTGTATTTCCAAGTTAGAGTTTAATGCTTTATGTATTATTAGGCCCTACCGCCAAACTCTTTGCCCTTCTGCTTACCCTATTTCAGTCAATTCCAGACAAACATATGTGCTAGATCTATCGCTTTTTATCGGTTGTGTGTTGTTGTAAAGTGTGTTGGTAATGGTAGGTTGAGGGGTAGAGGCAATAATGTATGTCTGAGATTGGTTAGTTTAGGACATTAAAGCAGGAAGAGATCTACTGTTTCATGTAGGTGGGGAAATGTCTGCATGCAGCTGCATGTGTTGAATAAACTTTATGTCTGGGATAAACTTATTGGGTGGTAAAAACTTATTGAGTGACATAATCTTATTATGTAGCATACGGATAAACTTATTGTTTGAGATAAATTTATTTCATGAGATAATCTTATTGGGTGGGATTATCTTATTGGGTGGGATAATCTTATTGGGTGGGATAAACTTATTGGGTGTGATAATCTTATTGGGTGGGATAATCTTATTGGGTGGGATAATCTTATTGGGTGGGATTAACCTATTTGGTGGGATAATCTTATTGGGCGGGATTAACCTATTGTGTGTGATAATCTAATTGGGTGGGATCAACTTATTGCTTAAACACCAAATTTTATTTATAACTAGCCATTCTTGCTCTATTTGCTTCACTCTATCTTATCCTGATGCCTTTTTCCTCCCTTCTTTCCACTCTCTCACTTTCTCTCGTGCTGATGTTTCAGGTGATATTCATATCATTATAAAATAATTTGCTATCATTGATGTGATAAAATATGCCACTTCATTAGTTTTTATGGCTCTCAATTGTATTCCCCATCATTGATTGGATGGTGGTATTTAGGGACCACAATACAATTATGACATACATATTTAATATGTTACCAAACCACCAGTATTCATCTACATGTTTGTATAGTATCCAGTAGTTAATGATATACAAGGACACTAATATTGTTTTCTTGTATGTTACAAACACTCCTAATGGAAGATGACTGTTTCCTAAGGTTATCGCTAGTTCTAGTCTTGCATTTTGATAAGAATTTTAAATGATTCTTTCTTCTTTTCTATCTAGTTCAGGCAACCTATTCCAGGCATGAGTGGTTGTTTGAGAAACATGGCATATATAAAGTTTGCACTTCTACAGCCCTTATATCAATACATTGAATTATTAGGTAATTCCTTAAAAGAATTCTCATTGTATTTATACGACTTTATAAGTAATTTTCCTTGAATACTTTGCAGATATTGATGAGTGTGCTGCCAGTGACAAATGTCAAGGACTGGCCAACAGGCATTGTGTTAACACTAATGGGACATTTAACTGTGCCTGTATTGATGGATTTGAAGAAATTGATGGCAACTGTCAGGGCAAGTGCATTTATTTTTATCCTTGTTAAGCTAAAGGTGCTTTATTTACTTTACGTCATCTCCCCCCACCCCTACTCTTTCCATAGTCTGTCTCAGAGACATCTCTAAATTTATAGTAGATACGCTTGTTTCTCTCATAAAGGTGTCATAATTTTAAAGTAAAAACATGAGCTGTTTTTTTTAAAAGAAGCTATATACCCCGGTATTATATTTGTAATGGAAACAGTCTTTCTTAAGGATGTCATTACTTTATTCTATTGGTTTATTTTTAAAAACAGACTGTGATGCTTTACTTTTTACTTTCTATGTTTTTTTCACATTTAAAATATATAAAAAAAGTAATTATAAAGATTAATCTTTTTTTTTTAAAGAACTTAATAATTTTTTCCACTATTTTTTTTACAGAGATAACTTTATGGCCTGACTATAACTTAAATGCTACTCTATCCTGCTATGGTAGTGACTGCACTTACAGTCTTATAACGCCTATTGGATTTCCATTTTATGACAGAGTTTTTAGAAATATTTCTGTGAGTACAAGACAATAAAATATCTGCACTAACAATACCTTCCCCATATTAGAAGAGAACAAAAGAACATTCAAAGTTTTCTAGCTAAAAGTTTTTTTTTTAAACTTAACTATTATATTATTAAAACAATTTCTTTTATAATTTGCACTGAGTAATTGATTATTCAAGGTATACTTTACAAGATACTCAATGTGTTATTTCATTTAAGATTGGGACATTTTTAATGTCAAAGACAATGACAAGTTAATAAATTTAGAAACTAAAAATGGATACTTTTACTTGTATGATATTTTATTGATAATGAATTTAGAGAATGAAATTGTGTATTCCAATGTCCAGGTTCACCCTAATGGATATGTATCATTAGGAGAATACATTCCATTGACACAGCCACCACCACATTCTTCATGGCCTTATTTTCCTGTTTATCTTGGAGTCTACTGGGCAGATACCAAGCCAAAAGAGTCTTATGTTAAGGAGGTATTTTGTGATAATATTGCTGTCACAGGATTTATATATGTAGAATTTTATATTTTAAATATGTCTGCATTAGTTATTGTAGGATTTATGAATGAAGAATTTTATATTTTAAATATGTCTGCATTAGTTATTTTAGGATTTATGAATGAAGAAATTTATATTTTAAATATGTCTGCATTAGTTATTGTAGGATTTATGAATGAAGAATTTTATATTTTAAATATGTCTGCATTAGTTATTGTAGGATTTATGAATGAAGAATTTTATATTTTAAATATGTCTGCATTAGTTATTGTAGGATTTATGAATGAAGAATTTTATATTTTAAATATGTCTGCATTAGTTATTGTAGGATTTATGCATGAAGAATTTTGTATCTTATCTATGTGTACATTAGTTATTGTAGGATTTATGCATGAAGAATTGTGTATCTTATCTATGTGTACATTAGTTATTGTAGGATTTATGAATGAAGAATTTTGTATCTTATCTATGTGTACATTAGTTATTGTAGGATTTATGAATGAAGAATTTTATATTTTAAATATGTCTGCATTAGTTATTGTAGGATTTATGCATGAAGAATTTTGTATCTTATCTATGTGTACATTAGTCCTTGTAGGATTTATGAATGAAGAATTTTGTATCTTATCTATGTGTACATTAGTTATTGTAGGATTTATGAATGAAGAATTTTATATTTTAAATATGTCTGCATTAGTTATTGTAGGATTTATGCATGAAGAATTTTGTATCTTATCTATGTGTACATTAGTCATTGTAGGATTTATGAATGAAGAATTGTGTATCTTATCTATGTGTACATTAGTTATTGTAGGATTTATGAATGAAGAATTTTGTATCTTATCTATGTGTACATTAGTTATTGTAGGATTTATGAATGAAGAATTTTATATTTTAAATATGTCTGCATTAGTTATTGTAGGATTTATGCATGAAGAATTTTGTATCTTATATATGTGTACATTAGTTATTGTAGGATTTATGCATGAAGAATTTTGTATCTTATCTATGTGTACATTAGTTATTGTAGGATTTATGCATGAAGAATTTTGTATCTTATCTATGTGTACATTAGTTATTGTAGGATTTATGAATGAAGAATTTTATATTTTAAATATGTCTGCATTAGTTATTGTAGGATTTATGCATGAAGAATTTTGTATCTTATCTATGTGTACATTAGTTATTGTAGGATTTATGAATGAAGAATTTTGTATCTTATCTATGTGTACATTAGTTATTGTAGGATTTATGAAAGAAGAATTTTGTATCTTATCTATGTGTACATTAGTTATTGTAGGATTTATGCATGAAGAATTTTGTATCTTATCTATGTGTACATTAGTTATTGTAGGATTTATGCATGAAGAATTGTGTATCTTATCTATGTGTACATTAGTTATTGTAGGATTTATGAATGAAGAATTTTGTATCTTATCTATGTGTACATTAGTTATTGTTGGATTTATGCATGGATAATTTTGTAGCTTATCTATGTTTTCATTAGTTATTGTAGGATTTATGCATGAAGAATTTTGTATCTTATCTATGTGTACATTAGTCATTGTAGGATTTATGCATGAGGAATTTTGTATCTTATCTATGTGTACATTAGTTATTGTAGGATTTATGCATGGATAATTTTGTAGCTTATCTATGTTTTCATTAGTTATTGTAGGATTTATGCATGGAGAATTTTGTAGCTTATCTATGTGTACATTAGTTATTGTAGGATTTATGCATGAAGAATTTTGTATCTTATCTATGTGTACATTAGTTATTGTAGGATTTATGAATGAAGAATTTTATATTTTAAATATGTCTGCATTAGTTATTGTAGGATTTATGCATGAAGAATTTTGTATCTTATCTATGTGTACATTAGTTATTGTAGGATTTATGAATGAAGAATTTTGTATCTTATCTATGTGTACATTAGTCATTGTAGGATTTATGCATGAGGAATTTTGTATCTTATCTATGTGTACATTAGTTATTGTAGGATTTATGCATGGATAATTTTGTAGCTTATCTATGTTTTCATTAGTTATTGTAGGATTTATGCATGGAGAATTTTGTAGCTTATCTATGTGTACATTAGTTATTGTAGGATTTATGCATGGAGAATTTTGTATCTTATCTATGTGTACATTAGTTATTGTAGGATTTATGAATGAAGAATTTTATATTTTAAATATGTCTGCATTAGTTATTGTAGGATTTATGCATGAAGAATTTTATATTTTAAATATGTCTGCATTAGTTATTGTAGGATTTATGCATGAAGAATTTTGTATCTTATCTATGTGTACATTAGTTATTGTAGGATTTATGCATGAAGAATTTTGTATCTTATCTATGTGTACATTAGTTATTGTAGGATTTATGAATGAAGAATTTTGTATTTTATCTATGTGTACATTAGTTATTGTAGGATTTATGCATGGATAATTTTGTAGCTTATCTATGTTTTCATTAGTTATTGTAGGATTTATGCATGGAGAATTTTGTAGCTTATCTATGCGTACATTAGTTATTGTAGGATTTATGCATGGAGAATTTAGTAGCTTTTCTGTGTACATTAGTTATTGTAGGATTTATGCATGGATAGTTTTGTATCTTTTTATGTGTACATTAGTTATTGTAGGATTTATAGATGTAGATATTTAATATACTTAAAACATGTTTTTTTTAATGACTAGGACAAAAGCAGGCTAGAAGACATAAACAGCACCAGTTCTTTGCTGCAGTTTGTTCAAAATAAAACCAAAATGCATGCAGTGTATGCTCTGGCTTACACCTGGAAGGATTTAGAACCAAAAAATGGCACTGACTCAGCTATGCCACAGGTAAAGTCATTGGTTAAGATTGTAACATTATAGTGCAGAACTCAGTAAAAGTTTAAAAATGTCCTGGCTATCCTATGTAGCTTTTTATTTATTGACATTATCCCCTTTCTCACTGCATCTCTATGGGCCTATTCTTTTAATAGTTTTATGGATAATAGATCTTGGCTTTTTAAAATACTTACCATAGATTAAATTCACAACTAGATATAAATAAGACATTAGTTTGGACAAATTAACACTTAAGTATTGTCACAAGAAAATAAAACTAAAATATTACCTAACATTTGTTAGATGTTTAGTGTAAGATTTGTTCAAATTAATATTAACATTTAGCTAGCAATAACAAATATGCAGAAGGATAAATTATAAATTCATATAAGATCTTTTTTCTGCCAGAGTTGTACTTGGGATAGAAATGGGTTGCCTGAACAAGGCCTACTCATAATAAGACATTATTTTTGTAACCTCCTTTTAAACAGTTATCTAACTGCTAGACTCGACTTGAACTGAAGACAAACATAGGATGCAATAATATTAGTAGCGTCTACAAATTACAAAAAAAGAAAAACATATTTTAAATGTAGTTACTTCACTCTATTGCTAAATAAAAATTCTTAGTAAATAGTTGAAACTGATTAAATTGATATAGACCAACATATCAATTTCTAAATCAGATTTACTTGAGCAAGGTTGCCACTAGGGATGTTAAAACCGTTTTTTTTTTCCAAAACCAATGTCATGGGCTGGAAAAGCTAAATGTGCATAGTTTTGTAGGTATGTTTGAAAAATACTTTGTAAAGAATTAAAGGGGTAGATTTGTGTGAATACAATATGATTTTGTACTCTTTACCATACAATTATTTAAAACTAAAAAAAAATCTGGTCTAATTTATTAAAACCGATAATAGCTTTCAATTTTTCAATAGTGATAATCAAATTAGGCCTACCTATTATCGTTGACCATAATATTAAGAAGCATTTGAAGAGGCATATATGGTAACTTGTAAAATAATGTATTGAAAGGTTTCACGTAGCACAAATCAAAAGAATGTGTATTTAATAGTGCCGTTAATAATAAAGCACAGACGCGGTTTCTAGCCGAATTGTTCAGGGTCACAGGGAAGGGCTAGTTTGCGCCTTTCTATTGCCTACATCAAAGAGCAGCGCACATCTAAAGATGAACCGACAAGTAAAAAGTTTCATGTTATTTGTAACTGTAACTTAACTATTGGTTTGATGTTGTTTTTATCGCAAGCCATAGTTGGTATTTGGAAACACAAGAAACACAATATCTAAGACTAAATAGTGTTAGTTAGGCATTTCAGGAATTGTTTTGTGCGAATCCAACATTATTTATTTAAAATATTTCCATTAAAACCAACAAAAAAAAAAGAAGGGTCTACTACTTGAAGTAATGATTACCTTCCAACTTCCAACCAACAAACCAAAATCCGGTTTTGAAAATCAAAACCGGTATTCACTTTCAAAACCAGAATCCGGTATTCCGGTTTTCGTTTAACATCCCTAGTTGCCACAGACCTAAACCCTAATCCCCCCCTTTACCACCTTGGGTTCCTTCTCTTCCTTTTGACTTCTTCCCTTAACAGGCAAGAACCCCACAATTTACATAGTCTACATCTTAACTTATCTTATACATTACAGACGCTCCTTCTATAGAGAAGATTATTGCGTCCTACGCTCATATGTTAATAAATTTCTAAATCAGATTGACTTGAATATGTAAAAGAAAAACATTTAATAGACATATTGTTACGAGTAGATTTATTTCCATATTATATTGGTTCTGTTATTATTAACTAAAGTTAAAATGAAATAATCTTAAACCCGAAATGTTTCCGTGTTAGGAATAAAACATGCATATGTCTAGACACTACGTCATAGCGATAAAATACGTCATATGCACGAGGGTGGAATACCGTTTAGTTTAGTTCTAGTTTGGGCGCTAATGTGTGAGGACTGTTTTTGACCACTTTCTTAAAGATAGGATTACAGCTTGGTTCGTTATAGAGGAATCTCAACTGATTAAGTTTCATTATATAATACTGGTACATGTATTCTGTGGTATTGTTATATTTTATCATCTCAACTTGTTAGAATAAAATTGTGTTCAATTTCAAACAGGATTGTGGATTTCCTATATATTAAGGTACAGTTTATCTAAATCACTTTATACACAAAAGATTCATATCGCCACGAGTCAAATAAACATCAAATCTAATTCAATAACATCAATATAAATTCTTATACAACCTTGTGAGATCCAAGATGGATATGAATCAAAATAATATATAATAATACATTACTAAAAATATCATCTAACGTCAGTAGCTGATTTCGCACGTGACAAAAGATTGGGGGCTCAAGTCCTGGATCTAAAGTTTGTATGTATAAGAAATTGAGAATATACAACTGTTTTAGTGAAAACGATTTACAACAAATATTTATTCAAATTCTGTCTACGTGGGAGGCACTGTCTGTGTTCGGACATACTGTTTTCAGTTTTGTATACAACCATCCTTAAAATTTATCTTCTACAAATTAACAGTGGTGTAAAAATATTTCAAAGGACTTTATAAAAGGTAAAGTTGAAATTTTTATCTTCTATTTACGTCATTAATATAAAAACATGGCGGAAGCTAATCTTACGCTGGAGCAATTGAATATTTTTGCTATCACGTCAGAACAGTTAAATAGCATGTCACTAACCCAGTTAAAAGAGATGGCAAACTCTCTGGGAATAGACATTACTGAAGTTACACCAGTAAGGAGTAAATTGATTCAAGATATTAAGGACTGTTTGAAAAGACATGGTAGAATGCTTGAAGAAAATACTATGAATAATGAAGAATCAGTGGTTCTCAATGTATCAGAAACCCTGAAAACAGACATAAATAACCATGAATTTAAAATGAATGTGAATGAACTAAGTGCGGACATGAAATTCCAGTTAGAAATGAAGAAGTTAGAAGTACTATTACAATTACAATTAGAGGGTAAAAGAATAGAAGTACAATTGAAAGAGAAAGAATTGGAAAAAGAAAGAATCGCTAGTAATGAAAGGATTGAATTGGCAAAGTCTCGTTCGTCAACTCATACGATTCAGGAAACAAATAATGTGGAACTATATAAGTTTAAAAAGCATGTCCCAAGCATGGAGAACATAGAGATTGATGAGTTCTTTATGGTCTTCGAAAGAAACTCGATCGATTATAAATTTCCTGAAGATAAGAAAGCAGTACTTTTACGTTCAGCTCTAACAAAAGGCAAGGCTCTAGATGTTGTATTGAATTTGACTCCAGAGGAATGCAATGATTATGAACTAATAAAGAGCAGAGTACTATTGAGTTATGTTCTAACTCCAGAAAAGTATCGAAAGTTATATCGTGAGTACAAGAAGGAACCAGAAGTTTCACATGTTGACTTCCTGAGATTAGAGAAAAAGTATTTTGATCGATGGTTACGTTCTAAGAATGTGAATAAAGATTATGAAAAACTATATAATCTCATACTGATGGAGGATTTTACTGAGAAGATTCGCACTGATATAAAAGTTCATTTGGCTGATCGTGGTATTGAAATAGCAGAACAAGCAGCAGTTAAAGCCGATGAAAATGTCATTATTCACCCGCATAGCCATTATGTTCAAAATGACAGAACAAGTTTGAGGACTCAAAACAGTAATACAGAGAGGAAGTTAAGATCGACAGAGGATAAAAGTAAACAAAAAGCCGATAAACAAGAGAATTCAAGTTTTGTACAAAAGAGAATTACCTGTACATTCTGTAAGAAAGATGGACATATAAAAGAGAATTGTTGGAGTCTACATAAAGAGAAAAGACCCATTAAAAACAAGAACAACGTGGTTTTATCACACATCGCCGTACAAACAGAAACTCACATAAATAAAACTGCCCACAAAAGAATTAAAGCTGATAGAAAGACATTTGATGTTAGTCAAGAAGAGATGGCGAAACACGCATGTCCAAGTTGCTCAAAGTCGGAAAAAGTCTTTGAAATGAAGACCGAGGCTATTGAACATTCTAGTTTCAACTCCAAAGGGAGTGTGACAGATGAACAATCAGTAAATAAAACGTTTACTTATGGAGGCAGTAGTGTAGCAAGAAACTCAGTAGGCAGAGAACTACCCGAGTGTATGCTATCGGATGTTAGCGAGGGCTATGTGTCACCTATAGATAATCAAGCTAGAGAACGGAAGATTAAAATTCTACGTGACTCCGGTGCTGATATATCTCTACTGTTGAAGAATACTGTACCAACGTCGAAATTGACTCATACAGGCCAGTATGCCTTAATCAGTACTATGGCTGGAACACTCACGGCACCGTTACATCGTATACAGTTGAAGAGTAATTACTTCACTGGATCTGTTATTGTTGGGATAGTGAAGAAATTTCCCTACAGAGGCATTTCATTACTTTTAGGAAGTGACATTGCCAAGAATCAGGTACATCCTGTACTTAAAGAAACCAAAGACTCTGTTCAGTGTAAGAATACTGAAAATTCAGTATGTGTTATCACCAGAGCTATGGAGAAACAGCAGATGACTGATGAATCGACAAAGAAACCAGAACCAACACCAGAGATTGACTTGCAAGCAACCTTCATGGCGGATGTTCTAGGTGGTCACTCAAGTCATACTGATCAAAATAATTTGTCGCCTAGACAACTACTCATTCTTGCTCAAAGCAAAGATCCAGAGATCGGGAAACTAAAAGAAGAAGCAAAGAATGAAGGAGAATTAGAAACAATGGCCGCAGGTTATTACCTGAGGGATGAGTTGTTGATGAGGAAATGGAGAGGGAAAGAAAACGACGATGAAACATGCAGCGAAGTACATCAAATCGTGGTACCCAATGTATACCGCAAGGACATACTACATATGGCCCATGATTCACCGTATGCTGGTCACCTAGGGATACAGAAAACCTTCGACAGGATTCTTCCATATTTCTTCTGGCCTGGCCTACGTCGTGACGTCACAGCGTTTTGCAGATCATGTTCTGTCTGCCAGATGGTCGGCAAGCCGAATCAGACCATTCCGGTAGCTCCTCTACGACCCATACCAGCATTCTCAGAACCCTTCAGTCACATCATTATAGACTGCGTCGGTCCGTTGCCTAAAACTAAGGCTGGCCACCAGTATCTGTTCACTATAATGTGTTCGGCAACGAGATTTCCAGAGGCTATTCCTCTACGTAGCATCAATGCCGACAAAATATCTGATGCACTTATCGGATTCTTCACCCGATATGGTCTTCCGAAAACCGTGCAGTCAGATCAAGGTTCAAATTTCACATCGAAGTTATTTCGTCAAGTCTTAGAACGGCTGGGTATTCGTCATGCAGTATCGAGTGCATATCATCCACAGAGTCAAGGCGCACTAGAACGATACCACCAAACATTGAAGAATATGCTCCGTACTTTCTGTTTCGAGCATAACGACGACTGGGATCGTGGTATTCCCTTCGCACTCTTCGCAACCAGAGAGGCTGTACAAGAATCTCTTGGTTTCAGTCCCTTTGAACTGGTATTCGGACACACAGTTCGTGGACCACTAAAGCTGTTACAAGAGACATGGTTGTCATCTACTGAAGACACTGGTCTACTGACATACGTGGAAAATTTAAAAAATAGACTGTATAATGCATTAAAAGTTGTCAGATCTAATCTTTTGCAGGCACAAGACAAGATGAAGGTCTATTATGACGTCAACGCAAGAAACTGTATCTTCCAACCTGGTGATAAAGTTCTCATGCTGACGCCACTGTCTGGTCAACCCCTGAGTGCCAAGTTTACAGGACCCTACGAGGTTATGGCTAAGCTTAGTGAGGTTAACTATCTTGTAAAGACCCCTGATAGACGGAAATCGCAACGAGTGTGCCATATCAATATGTTGAAACCATACATTACCAGAGAAGAACAAAATGTTGTTGCCTCGGTAAACACTGTTATTAAAGTCGGGAATAATTCACCCGAAATTGAGCGTGAAGTGGCAGAAAGCAAACTGCAAAATACAAAGGCTCTGAAAAACCTAAATGAAAAATTGGCACATTTACCTGATTGCGAACAATCCGCTATCAAAGGTCTAATTAATGAAAATATCCATTTATTTGGAGATGTGCCTAGTAGAACTAGTGTAGTTAAGCATGATGTTATTTTAAATGAAAATACTAAAGCTATTAAACAACATCCATACAGGTCAAATCCTATCCAGTTAGAATGCATCCGTAAAGAGGTTCACTACATGCTTGACAATGACATTATTACACCTAGTAGTAGTGACTGGTCTTCCCCTTGCGTATTGGTACCTAAAGCCGATGGATCCATGAGGTTTTGTGTGGACTACCGTAAGGTAAACAAGGTGACAAAAACTGATTCCTATCCAATACCAAGAATCGACGATCTAATAGATCAAGTGAGTAATGCTAAGTTTGTGACGAAAATTGACCTATTAACGGCGTATTTTCAGATTCCACTGACGGAGAGGGCTCAGGAGATATCATCGTTTGTAACCCCTGACGGACTGTACAAATTTAAGGTCATGCCCTTTGGTATGGTTAATGCACCCTCTACTTTTCAACGGTTAATAAATACCATTACTCAGGACATTCCTAAATGTCATGCATACCTCGATGATATTGTTGTCTTTGGTGACGATTTTAAATCTCATTTGGATCAACTACATTTGTTATTTACGAAATTGACTCATGCTAATCTCACCATTAATTTGACTAAGAGTCAGTTCTGCCATGCAACCATCGAGTATCTAGGTCACATGGTGGGAAATGGTTTGGTAAAACCATTAAATGCAAAGGTTAAGGCTGTTCGTGAGTTCCCTGTTCCTGAAACCTGTAAACAACTCCGTAGTTTTCTCGGGATGGCGGGGTACTACCGTCGGTTCTGTCAAAATTTCTCAACCATTGCATGTCCATTAACAAATCTATTAAAGAAGAATTGCACTTTCAAATGGTCTAATGAATGCCACCAGGCCTTTGATAAATTAAAAGATGTTCTTTCTGAGGCACCTGTATTAGTAACACCCAATTACAGTAAACCCTTTAAAATTACCGTTGACGCGTGTGATACAGGGATGGGAGCGGTCATTTCCCAAAAGGGTGATGATTCATTGGAACACCCGATTAGTTTTTACTCTCAAAAATTTGATAAGCATCAAAGAAACTATAGTGTGATAGAAAAAGAACTTTTAGGATTAATCCTGGCATTGAAACATTTTGATTTTTATATCAATGGTTCTCCATATCCAATTGATATTTTAACTGATCATAACCCTTTAGTTTTCCTTTCCAGGGTTAAACAGAACCAAAGAATTATTCGCTGGAGCTTATTCCTCCAAGCATATAATTTAAATGTGTTATATTTACCAGGTAAACAAAATGTGGTCGCTGAGACGTTGTCGCGCATGTAACTGGTAAACCAGAAGATGAAAGTCAGTTTCTCATTAAATGTTTTCTTTTATGTCATTCATTGTATTGATTAACATTTATATTATTGTAAATATGACAATAAATAAACTATGTTTTGAAATATTGCAATATGAGACATTACAGAACAAAACTTCAAATTCTACTAGAAACAATCATACGTTGTAAGGTAAAAGGTAACTATTGCATACAGCAATTGCACACACACCGGTATTTAACTTGAATACATCCACACTTGTGTTTGTTCAATTGATTATTGATGTGTTTTGAAAATTGTTTGTTTCTATGTCGTCATGTTATAATTTGGATGTCTTATTTTATGCTATGTAAAAGCTAAATCAGCTGAGATTATAACATTTTTTTTTTTATATTCTTGATGTCATAATTGAGACATCATAATAATAATATAATAACTGAAAATCATTAGTTAATGATACAGTGATCGGTTATCAATAAATTAAATTTTCTAAAGAATTATCTATCAATTATTAATCGGTTCCACTTATTTGGGTAATTCATATCAATTCTGTGGGAATTGGTTATTGGTGGTAATAGTTTTATGGTCAACGTTGTACACACAATAATCATAATTGTAAATATTAATTGATAAATAAATGTTTAATTAATAATCATTGATACGATAATGTGATAAGGGATTCCATAATAGCGACTTTGTTATTAAGGGGATATGTAATATATGGTTCATTTTAATCTTTAAAAGATTGTCCAATAGTCAATTAAATCTTACGAAAGTTTGGGAATTCGGTTCATTTTATGGGTACTCTACAAAGAATTCCATACTTAACGCTGTCTGTAATTCCTTTGTGTCTTAAGGGGGGGCGAGTGTTACGAGTAGATTTATTTCCATATTATATTGGTTCTGTTATTATTAACTAAAGTTAAAATGAAATAATCTTAAACCCGAAATGTTTCTGTGTTAGGAATAAAACATGCATATGTCTAGACACTACGTCATAGCGATAAAATACGTCATATGCACGAGGGTGGAATACCGTTTAGTTTAGTTCTAGTTTGGGCGCTAATGTGTGAGGACTGTTTTTGACCACTTTCTTAAAGATAGGATTACAGCTTGGTTCGTTATAGAGGAATCTCAACTGATTAAGTTTCATTATATAATACTGGTACATGTATTCTGTGGTATTGTTATATTTTATCATCTCAACTTGTTAGAATAAAATTGTGTTCAATTTCAAACAGGATTGTGGATTTCCTATATATTAAGGTACAGTTTATCTAAATCACTTTATACACAAAAGATTCATATCGCCACGAGTCAAATAAACATCAAATCTAATTCAATAACATCAATATAAATTCTTATACAACCTTGTGAGATCCAAGATGGATATGAATCAAAATAATATATAATAATACATTACTAAAAATATCATCTAACGTCAGTAGCTGATTTCGCACGTGACAATATTATATTGGGTTGAAAATTAGTATTTTGGATAGAAAACTTAACTCCTAGCCACAAAGGTATTTAAAAAAATTCATTACAATTTTTTTTTTATTAACAAATAGTGAAGTTGTATTTTTTTACTAAAGCCCTTATTTTATCTTTTTGGGCTCTCGATTGTAACAGGTTTTTATTTCTTGTTTTTGACACAGAAAGCAACGTTTCAGTTGATTCTTGCCACAGATGGACTGCAATCTCTAGCTATAAAGAATTATAAGACTGTATGGAGTTCTGTGACTCAGGTTTTCAGACCAACTTATACATGGAATAATAACAGTGTTCTTGTTAAAGATGATCCCCCAAGTAAGAAGAAAAAACTGTTTTATATTGCTTTACTGTATTTTTTTCAATAAAATTTTATTACAAGTGTTAACATTAAATTCAAAAATTCAATTTTAAAACCTTAAGTTTAGAATACTCTATTTGTTTTAACAGACAATGATGTTGTCCCAAGAATTTTGTTTAATTCTTAAGTTCTTACTCTTTTTTGTTCTAAAAGACACTGATTTTGTCCCAAGAATTTAGTTTGTAATCGTAATTTTAGCTTACTCTTGTTTGTTGTAACAGACAGTGACAGTCTTGTTTACTATTTCAGAGAATGGCTCACGTCAGATAATTCCATTCTATACTACCATGAGCTCTGAGTTCTCTCAGTGTGTAGAACAGGTCCAGGTTGCACTGAAGGAGATTGTCAATGAAACTCTCTCTTTACCGCCTTGCCCTTGCAACTCAAAACAAGTAAATAGATATTTTGACCATTAAACTCGTGTGTAATTAAACAGTTTCTAATTTACAATACAATGTGAACACATTGATCACTTACCTATATTTATTGCATTGTTTTTCTTTTTGCTCCTTTAATTTATTTGTTTACTTTCAACAATACTATTGGTTAGGCCTATCATTTTTCTTTATGTTATTAAAACAAAGTAGGCATATACAATATACTTTTTAGATCAGGGGTGGGCAAACGTTTGTAGTCAAGAGCCAGGTTCATCGGGTAACAGAGGCATTGAAGCCACTAATTGGTGAAAGCAATATAAGGGGATTACACCTAATTACTATTAATTCAATTACTAAATCCTAATAGTGAAACCAAAATAAAAAAAGTGATAAGCAAATAAAGGGGCTAAAGGTTAATATTATATTATTAAAAGAAGCACAAACTATTTAAAATGGACGCACAGGCCACAAGTGGATTACAAACCATAGTTTACTCAACCATGCTTTAGGCTTTTAAAATTTTTTAAAATTAATTTTTCTTTTTCTAGGTTATATAAAGGATTTAAGTCTTTAGTTTAGTTCTACGACTAAATGATAAAAAGAAATAACCAAACATAATTAATCAAAATAATATATTCAAAATATAGGCATTGTTTATGTACTAACTTTTATTAAAAAGTAGCATAACTTGATACGCATAGTCTCCCCACAAAACAATCTTTTTTTTAAAATGAATATATTAAATTAACCTATGTATTTTTTGTAGGCTGATGTTGATTACAGATTTAGTATGAGGAACAGTTGCTATCAGAGTCAATTGAAGTATTCTCTTCAGTCTTTATCACAGACTTGCTGCTATGATAAGTAAGTTCTTGGAATATAATCACATAATCAGATACCTGTTATATTCTCAACTTTATTACTATAATTTGTTTCTTTAAATCATGAAAAGTTAAAATTTTAGTCATAATTTTTATAATTTAATCTTTTTATTTTGTATAGCATTGATATTAACACAGTGTTTAATTTTATAAAACTCAGTTTAGGTCTACTGTTAAAGAATAGTAAAGATGCAAACATCCCGGTTTACCACCAGGCAGATAATAATATATTGAACACTGCATATCAAACATGTTGCAAAACTGAATCCAGAATGTGTCAATGGTTTTACACTAAATTTCCTTCCACTGGTTGTACATCCTACAAAGGTGCTGCTGCACTTGGTAAGTTATTTAAAACCAATACAAAACTAATATTGAAAATAAAACACGTAGTTGATAGTGTTTATGCACCAAAAACTTTAATTATTTTTTGTAACGCTTTTTACATATTGTTTGGCCATTTAGCATAAATGGTCTACGTTGGCTAAATTCTTTATTAAGACAACTACCAAAAGTAGTATTTTCTATCTAATCAATCGCATTGACTATGTATATATGTATAAATAAATATAAAAAAATCAAATATGTACACTTACTAGTCCTGTTCACTATACTAAAGACTTGATAAATAGATTGATTGATAATTGATTGTCTCTTGTTCATCAAATTCATATTACTGCTAGCCAACCAACTAATTTAAACTGCTAACAACTTATCTATGACCTATACATTACTTCAATTACTTCATTCCACTGTCCATTTCTTTACACAGACCTTTTTACACCCTTTGATTCTAACTTGAACAAGTTCCTTTCTCAACTCCCTTTACTATTAACTCAATATAAAGCATAGGTGTTATTACTTTTTTTTTAAAAGATGTGCTTGAGAGGATTTTTTAATTTAAAAAAAACCATTGCAATTTTTATCTGTGAAAAATATTTTTTGACTGTCCGTAAACAAATCCAAATATGTTGATCAGCTGTAGGATTTGGAGAAGGTCACATAAGAACATTTGATGGGAACAAGTATAGCATCCAGAGCATCGGAGATTTTGAGCTATTTAAAACTGGGTCAGTAAACATATTTAAAACAACAAGATGAACACATCTGTTTATGTTATTTGTTTGTTTTTTAAATTCACCATTTGCTGTACTGTATATGTAGTGAAGACATATGTGTAGGCTATAAGTCATATTATACTGTAGGCTCCATGCATAGGTCACAGTAGACTGAATATGTACGCTATATGTATGATTATAGCTCTTACAGTAGACTGAATATGTACACTATATGTATGATTATAGCTCTTACAGTAGACTGAATATGTACACTATATGTATGATTATAGCTCTTACAGTAGACTGAATATGTACACTATATGTATGATTATAGCTCTTACAGTAGACTGAATATGTACACTATATGTATGATTATAGCTCTTACAGTAGACTGAATATGTACACTATATGTATGATTTTAGCTCTTACAGTAGACTGAATATGTACACTATATGTATGATTATAGCTCTTACAGTAGACTGAATATGTACACTATATGTATGATTATAGCTCTTACAGTAGACTGAATATGTACACTATATGTATGATTATAGCTCTTACAGTAGACTGAATATGTACACTATATGTATGATTATAGCTCTTACAGTAGACTGAATAAGTACACTATATGTATAATTATAGCTCTTACAGTAGACTGAATATGTATGCTATCTGTATGATTATAGCTCTTACAGTAGACTGAATATGTACACTATATGTATGATTATAGCTCTTAATGTAGGTTTTTTTAAAAAGATATTGGGGGCACAATGGCTGAGTGTCAGCCTGTTTGACTGGCAAACCAAAAGTCCTGGGTTCAAATCCTGGTGATGGCCAGCTTTTGTTCCTGGGTCTGAAGGGAGTCTTTGGGTCTACCCAGCTCTGATGGGTACTTGACTTTAGTTAGGGTAAAGTATAGGTGGCTGGGCATTGTGCAATCCCCTAGTATGCTGTGGCCACAGTAACTGGTGAATGCTTTTTCACTGGCCGAATGGATCAATTTTGTCTGACAGGATACTTTACTTATTTTTGTTTTATTGGAAAGATATACATTTTTTATGCACTAATTAATTTCATATACAGTCAATCTATTTATATTGAGAAAACAAAAGTACTTATACAATACATTGTCTAAGTGTTTATATTTAAAATTACTAGTGAAATGTCTCATTTAAAAATAGAGTTGAACTTACTTTGTAACATTTTTTTTATACAGTTCTATTGAGTTTCAAGGAAGGATATCAAAATCAACAGATGCAAACACTACTCATTTTTCACAGTATGCTCTGAGTGTTAGTATTTTATTTGTCATTCAATTACTTGTTATTGTAATTCTTGATAAGTTATAATTCTATTATTAAAATATATTTTGGAAAAAACTATTTTCCATGGAAAATATTTAAAAAAAGATGTCAATTTTTGTTATTTTTCTAGGCTTATGATAAAAAGAATATAGTTATTTTTAATGCTGAGACAGGAGACACACTATCTGCAAAATGGAAAAATGAATCCTTAGCACAAGAAGATAGTCAAAGTCTGTTGATTCATATTGATAACAAGACAGCTGCTTTGGTCACACAGAGTTGGACTATTAAGGTATTTATTTTTCCATTACATTCACATCATTTTAGTTTTAAAAAATTATAATTGACTTGAATCCAATTCACTTTTTTTTAATTTAATTTTTTTATAGCATTTGTAACCGTCTACCACGAAATGAGTCACAAGTCACATATGGGTCATTTTGAGTTAATAAGTGCATCTTTTAGCCATTTCAATGCCAAATTCTATGGTGAAAACTGTTTAAAATAATCAGACAAGTAGTCTTTTAGCTAATAATGTATTACTGTAGCCTCTGTCTGGAACTTGATTTCTAGAAAATTCTAATTTTGATATGTTAGGTAGTGTCACTAACAAACAAAAATGGATTAAGGTGGCACCACCAAAGCATTTCTATCTGCACGTAAGGGGTCAAGAGGTCAGCACTGGGAGCCTGGGGTTTTGTAACACAGACAGGGAGAGAGAGTCGACACACTGTGAAAGAAAGATCAGTGCTAGAGATCTGGCGTAGTAGAGATATAGAGTGTTGATATTTAGATGTTGATATTTGGAAGAAATGAAGTAAGCTTAATGTATATGTATTATTTGTATTGTTAAACAATAAATTGCTTGATATAAAAACGACTTGCAGGGACTCATTGAATGCAAGGGAGAATTGAAGTCAGCACTTTGGCAGATAATTTTAAAATTTAAAATACTTTAAAAATAATTAATAATTATTATTTAATAAAACCAATACACTATAAGGAAAAAATAATTAGAAATAATTAAAATACCAAAATGAACAGTTTACACTATTGGCACACATTTTTGATTACCTTGCAGTAGCCCAATGTGACTTGCGACTCAATTTGTTGTGGAGGGTCACATTTGACTTGTTTCAAATTTATATCAAAATTGTTCTATTATTTTGATTGATCTAGTTTTTTTTTTGGCAATGTTCTGTTTCAAATTGACATAAATGGTCATGTAGTAATTGATTTTAATTGTACCTTGTGTTGCTATAGGTCCAGAAACAGGGAATGGCATTGTCTCACTGGATATATGTGCATGCAGACAGCTTGACAACTTTTGGTCTGATGGGAACGCTGGACTCCAACAAGAGCAATGATTTCCAGTTTCAGAATGGCACTACGGTAGTAGGAGCTGGGGATTACTTAGAAGGCAATGTCATACACGAGTTTGTGGAATCTTGTAAGTTCTTCAGTTTGGCATTTCAGAAAAGTTGATAGTAACTGTAGGAACTGAAGGGTCAGTTTGACATTTAAGTAGATATTTCACGTCAGGTTGGCTGGTCCTGCGGTTAGTTCACCGGACTGTCAACGGACACGTCGCGGGTTCTATCCCAGCCGCCAACCGATCCCTGATGCCCTGCAAGAGTTTTGGGCCTGGCAAACGTAATAATCTTCTAACTGGAAGGTTTCTTTAGTATTTAACTATCACTATTAGCTTTCTCACAATGTTATTAAAATTTGGTACTGGTATTAAAATTATTGCTATTGAATAATTGGTGTTGAACTGAAATAGAATAGAATGCATGTAGCATTACTGTTGAAGAAGGAATTTGAACAAGGTAGCTCATTAAAAAAAATACATGTCATGACTAGAAAAATGAAATAAAACAAACAACTACAAGCAATGTGCATTGAACTAAAAATATGGTTTATACAAATGCTGGTATAGAAAAAACATGACCAAATGAAATACAGAAGAATAAAGTTAAATTTACAAACTTAATATATCACTAATTATTTTCCCTTTTACCTGATTTCAATCTGTCCTACAGTTATTACAGTAAAATTTAGTTTAAATCAAATGGTATGTGGTTGGGGGATAATGACTAAACTATTAATCATTAATATTTCACTGAAACCTTTCTAGATGAGAAAATTCTCAATACTTAAATAAATTGTAAGAATAAAAGTATGGAAAGGAGAATTTCAAACAAAATGAAATAAATTTAGTTTTTTATAGACTTATTTAATTTTATTTTACAGGGAGATTGAATGTAAATTCTTCACTTATTGGAGACCCTGGCGAGACAACATTTCAAGTATCTATAACAGAAAATTCAGTTTCCAAAATCAAACTGAAGTTAAATAACAGTAACGATGAAGAAGTGGTAAGTTTTTATTTTATTGTGTTCATTTAGTCTTGAGTCTCTTTTCTATTACATATTATTATTCTTAATTTACTTTATAGTTTTTAGTTTCAATTAAATAAATAAAAAAAATTTTTTCAGGCAAAAGATCTTTGTGGGGAAGAACTCTTTTGTTGGCAAGATTACTATATCACAAAAAACAATGCTACAGCTACAAGCACTTCAAATTTAATCAAAAGTTTTGACAAATCTCTTCTTCAAATCAGTAAGTACAAACATCAACAACAATAGTAATTTTATCATAGTTTGGTATTCATTGCTTGATAGACATCTTTCCTCTATGTTATAAAACAG
Source organism: Anisus vortex (assembly GCA_949126835.1). Lineage (NCBI taxonomy): Eukaryota > Metazoa > Mollusca > Gastropoda > Planorbidae > Anisus > Anisus vortex. The sequence continues at coordinate 5,410,009 of OX421500.1, forward strand.
AGTCTTATTGTGTTCTAAGCTTATCCATAGTTTGAGTTTAATCTTGCATTTAGCTTAGTGTTTCAGGCTAAAATGATTTCCATGAAATAAGTTGTGAAATGAGTTTAATTGAATTCTAATTAAAAAAGAAAGATTTTGCTAAACAATATAAACAATAAATGTAATAGCTTGGATACAAGGCCTATGTAAATAATCATTATTATTATATTAAGATATTCTTTTCAGTTTTCCCATTTGCTTGTGTCTAGATTAAAGACTTGCTGCCATATTGTGTTAATAAATTATCTTTCAATTATTTGCAGCTCTCAAACCTCCAACATTCAAAGACCTGCCCAAAGAAATGAAAGTCAACATATCTGTACCATACTACCTCAAGCTAGAAGTCACAGGAAATGAAACTGTGTCGTTTGAGTTGGACAATAAGAACAATTTGACTGGAATAAAATTAGGTTCTTAAAAAGTTTGTTTTTCTGAAAGTAGAATAATTTTCTATGAACATGTCCCTCATTTATAGTTTGTAAATTGATATTGAAATGAATAATTTAATAAATTCTAAATAAAGTAAAGTAGCCTATCCCATCGGACCAAATTGATCCCTAGGGCTGGTGAAGCAGTGTTCACCAGTTTCTATGACCACGGCTTACTAGGTGATTGTGTGGCCGGCACTATGCACAGCCACCTTTACTTTACCCCAACTAAGGTAAGGCACCCATCAGAGCTGGGTAGACTCGGGGACACCCTGCAGACCAGGGAAAAAATCCTAGTCTGCACCAGGATTCAAACCCAGGACCTTCGTTACGCCAGTCGAACGCGCTGCCGCTCGGTTACCATGCCCCATAAAGTGTAGTTAGTCAATGCTAGTCAAAGTAAAACTGCTAGTGTATTAAATTGTGATTGTCTTGTAGAATTTTGTAATGTATGTTTTTAGTTGATGAAAGACATTATAAGTAGCCTTGATTTTTTCTTCAACAGAGAATGCCTCATTCAGTTGGAATTTGACTGGTGTGTTGGAAGAACTGAGAAAAAAAGTGTATCCATCGAGTCTTAGATTTATAGCCAGAGACTCTCAAAATATGGTTACAGAATACAAGCCAATGATCGACTTGTGTTTGTGTGAGGATGCCAAGCAGTGTGACTTTCTGGCATCCATTGATACTGCAGATGGTAATTTTTACTTTATAAAATGTTTGATAGTGTATTCTTGTCGTGCCAGATGTGACATATTTTATTTGACTTTATTTACATACTATTATTATTATACTGTCATGAGTGCATGCCAACTTCCTTTCTCTCTCTCACAAACAATGAATCGAGGAAGGCAAGTTTCTGGCAAGCGAATATAAAATGTAGTTATAATACAACACAATTCAAAATACATCAATTCACCTCATGTTCTCCACATGCTATGTATTTAAGTGAGATCAACGTCCACTTCTATATATTTATTGAACACTATCTAACCAACACCGGTCCTGACTTTGACCGTGTTCCCTTCTGTCTGTTACACACCCTGGGCCTCCATGCTGACTTCTTGACCCCTTACATGTCACTGGACAATGATTTTGGTGTTGCCACTTTACTCAATTTATTTGGTAGTAACAAATAGTCTTGTAGAGTTGATCTTTCCCACTCAATAAAAAGACTTATCTTACATGTTCTATGCAGACAATTATTGTGTCATTTGCTTATCCACAGTTTCAGTCTTCCATTTTGATTGGTGTTTGAAATGATGTTAAGATTAGCTCAAAGTTTTTATGTTCAAAACCACGAAAAAGGCAGAGTAGCTTGTCTTATATTTTCTATTCCAAAGATATTTCATACAATTTAAATTTTTTTTTTTATCTTATGTTAAGAACTAAACCTGCAAGTAGGCTTATATTCTTCATCTGCAATATATACTTCGGATATAACCAACAATAAGTTTAATCCAACTAGTATACACAGTAATTGACTTTTAAAAAAATGTTATAGAATTATATTTTGCTCGACTGATTAAAAGAAGTTACTTTTTATATCAAATAAAAGTTGATTTGATTAATAGGCTACATTAAGAAAGTGTTGGATAATTAAACAATATGTTACAACAGTAAATATTATTACATTTTGATAGTAACAACAATCAATAAAATGAACTAGCATATTTTTGATTATTTAAAATACTTTTGACTTTAGTTTCAATTAGTCAGTTAAATTGCAGTTTGAATGCATGTTCATTTTTGGCTGTCAAATTTTGTATTTCTTTACATTTGCTTTCCTATCATTCTTTGTTTGCCGCTTGTAGAACTTCATCTCTAGCTCTGTCTGTCTGTCTGCCTGACTCATTTTTAAGCTTGTAATCCAGTCAGCATGTACCTCTATCTGACTGTCCTATTTTTCTCTATGCTAAACATATTTAAAGATATTTAAACAAAAATGAGTATTTCAAAAACGGTCATCTCTTCCAGGTAATGTAAGGCAGGTTCCATGTAAATGTGATGCTAAAAAGACTGGCCCTTACTGTCAGATTGAAGTGGATGTATGCAAGGACTGCTACAATGAGACTGGATGTAATAGAACATTATCAAACTACTGCCCAGCCTGCCCATTGGGTTATCAGGGTGATGGATTACAGTGCACAGGTATACAAAAAATAATTGAATAAAACATTTTTTAATTATAATGTTTAAGTATATAAATACTTATTGTGTTCATGAATTCAGTGAGCCAATCACATCAATGAAAAAGACCCTGTATATTATTGAACATTGTATATATATATATATATATGTATATATATATATATATATATATATATATATGTATATATATATATATATATATATATATATATATATATATATATATATGTATATATATATAGGCCCTATATATATATAAATAAGCAAAGTGAAAATCTCTAATCTACAATGGCCATGGAAACTTGTGAATGGTGGTTTACTAGCCCTATAAACCAAACTGACCTGATAAGGGTACTTTTAAAAAAAGTATTTGTATACTTTTCCTTGGATAGTTTTTCCACTGTATTTGTTGCTTATGTTTAAATCCAAGAATAATAATGAATATACAATCCTAAGATATTTATGAATATTTCAATCCTAAGATATTAATACATATTTCAATGCTAAGATATTATGGAATGTTTCAATCTTAAAATATGATGGAATATTTCAATCCTCAGATATTAATGAATATTTCAATCCTCAATATTAATGAATATTTCAATCCTAAGATATTTATTAATATTTCAATCCTAAGATATTAATGAATATTTCAATCCACAGATATTAATGAATATTTCAATCCTCAGATATTAATGAATGTGCTACAAACAACGGTGGATGCAAGCACACGTGTACAAACAGTGCTGGCAGTTTTCAATGCAGTTGCTTACATGGTTTCTATCAAAACGGAACAGACTGCATAGGTAAACAATATTTACATAATATACTTCTAGTGTAGTAGCAGTTTGAACTAGTAAAAAAGAAGAATGATACCTCCTTCTTGTCAGCAAGGCTCACTGATAAGGCAGGAGGATGAAACTATTGAAAAGATAATTTTAATTAGCCAAAGGGTTCCAAAGTATCTGTCATAAGTGTCAGTTAACAAATGTGGCCTTATTTAACATTAGCTTAACCCTTCCCGTACCGACCTACTTTTATCTATACTGCCTTCAGTTCCGCTATATACGCGCCCGGGACTGTAAGGGTTAAAATGTAAAAGAGGCTTCTTTTATATCAAAGATTATCCATGATTTTGTGTCTTGTATTTTAATTAAGGTTTTAAATGATAGTCAAAGTTGTTGGTTTTTGTAGTTTGTGTTTAGGCAACACATTCCATGTCCAAATGCTATTTGTGAAGAAAGAGAACTTATATGTGATTGTTTTTGCATACAGAAAGGTTTTTATCTACAATATGTTTTAAAAGATTGTTGTTGTGTTGTATTGCTAAGCTAAAGTTTACTGCTTTATGTCCTAAAGATCAGCTTGTAAAGTTTAAAGGTTTATATTATAAACTTAGTTATATCATAATGTTATTCAATCTTTACATTCAGTTAAACTCAAATCTTTGAAAATGTCAAACTTAATTTTGTACATCCATTGAAATCATGTATCTTCTGTCCTTAAATACCTATCCTTATGTCCTCGCAAGGAAAACGCACAGTATTATGAGCCAAATGTTATATATTTCTTATATTCAAAGCATATACATATTTTATCTCTTCAAATAATTGTCAAAATCAATTTCAATATTGCTTGTACAAAATTCTTTTTGAAAATCAGTATTTACTTCTAATTTATTACCTTCAGAATTATATAGTACAGAATCCTTGGGTGGGCTGGTGGGTAAGTCTAAAGTGGTATAGGTTTTCAACAAATGGACAGACAAGTATGGGGTCAATGAGTTGACTGGCCAAGTGACCCTGCGGATATTACTCTAGACTGTGGATGTGACAACCTGGGTTCAAATCCGGCCACTGTCAATCCCTTCGGAGGATTGGGCTATGAATATTAATCTTCTGTCTAGAAGGAACATCTGTAACCTATTAGACATGAAAGTTAAACCAGAAACAAAAATATCATGATTAGCAATTCATCAAGTTACAATACAGATACACATTACATTTCAGATAAAGATGAATGTGAGAATGAAACTATCTGCGACAATCCGTTTCAGCTATGTACAAATTTGAATGGATCCTACATATGTGAATGTATGCCAGGAAGAATTGGTAATAACTGTATTAAAGGTAAGAAAAATATTACAAAATTTGTTGAATAGCACACATTTTTTTTTGTTGTAATATTGTAAATAAGAGTGTACAGGTTTTTCATTCCAAAAGTAGCCAGATTTACCTTTCTCTTCCAGCTCCATACACATATTTTGGTTCTATTGTCTTTGCCACAAAAGTTGGATGGAGTTTAGAGTTATTAGATCCTTCGTCATCGCAATTCAAATCGCTTGCTTCTGATGTGTCAGATAGTGTAAGTATTTGATGACAGATTGTTTTTTAGATGAATTCCAATGTTTATAACGATGAATTATTTTTAATTTAACCTTTGTTAATTTTTGTTTTTGGTCCAGAATTTAACATTTTCTATGACAACCCAAAAAATGATTCTGGTTTTTGCTTTGAATGGCTAAAGAAAATTGAATTTTAATGAAACAATAAATAATTTAGACAAGGAAAAAAAAGAGTTTATTTATAAAGTGCTGCCAAAAAAAAATAATGTAATCTCAGAGTGCATTTAACATAAAGCAACAAAAACATGTAGATAAATATAGGCTGTACAATTTATTTTGAATTATATCAAAAAATATAATTGATAATATCCAAATTTTAAGACATATCAAAAGATAGTAGTATTTATTGATTTAATGTGATGTGAGGCCGTCTGGTCCACCGGTTAGTTCACCGGACTGTCATCCGACACGTTGCTGGTTCTATCCCTGGCTCCGACCAATCCCTGCCTCCCTGCAGGAGTTTTGGGCCTAGTGGACGTACTAATCTTTTATCTAAAAGGAACGTCTGTTAAACCTATAAGACAATATAAAAGTAAAAATGTAGGGCTTTAAAAGCTTGCAGTAAAATAATCTTAGCCCTTCCCGTACCGACCTACTTCTACCTATGCTGCCTACAGTTCCGCTATATACGCGCCCGGGACTGTAAGGGTTAAAATAACGTGTTTTTAAGTACTTTTTAAAATTGATACAATTTGTCTGCCTCAGCTGGATGGGGAGCAGAAGAAAATGTTTTTAAAATCAAATACTTAAAAAAAAATCAGCTTTGATAATATTACTTGAATATTTAATTGAACAAAAACAATTCTTTTTTGTTTAGTCTTAATTTGAATGTAATACAAAAAATAATATCTTCCTTAGCAAACAATGTCCATAATCTAAATAATGAGAATTGAAAAGATGCACATTTATTTTCTTCCAGATTGTCAAGGCAATAAATGACAGCCGTTTAAACCTTAAACCTGATTCATTGACTGTGGAGGTTTTAGCATTTGAAAAATATAGCACCAGCTCATCCAATGCGTAAGTATGACTAACTTTGTATTGATCAGAAACAAGGGGAAAAGGAAAGAATATTTTCTGTTTAGGCACAATAATCAAATTTTTCAACTAACTATAGTAGGGTTTTATAATGAATAGCACATTCCTGCTAAATCTTTTTGATGTTACAGAAATTGCCTGCTTTCATTGTAAAGTAATATAACTGTTGTTAGCACTCATTGAATTTGTTCTATCTGTATACATGATAATGATGTCTTTTCTCTAAGATCAAATCAAACACGCAGAAAAAGGGAAGCCAGTTTTGATCCAATTACAGCAACATACATCATTCACCTCCCTAAAAGTGTGACACAGGATGAATTCAATCAAGCATTGCAACAGGCTTTCAACGCTACCAAATCTGGCTGCCTGGAGAAATGCCAATTTTATTCATTGCCGTTTTTGGTGAAAGTTCCAAGTGTAAACACAACAAGTATGTTTTTTTAAAACAATTATTACTATGTTTTTCTTAAAAGCTCATGTCATTTACCAATAAATTAAACAACATAATTCTTTATCTTAATGTGGGATTGGAAAGGATTGCAACAACTTAACATTAGTTAAATTCCTTTAACGGAGAATTGAGTTGTCTTAAAAGAAGCATCTGTAAATTATAAGATCACTATGAAAGTTTGTTCAACATATTTCAATGAAGTCAAAAAATAATTTAGTTGTTTTTTTTAAATGATATTTTAATTAAATTTTAAGGTTATAACAAAACCAAAGTTCAGTTTGTATTTATGTTTATATTTATTTGTTTATTTGTAAATAGAAAGACTTTACTTAATGAATATCAAGAGGTTTAAAGATCTCAGTAAAAAAAAATCATTTTTTGTATAATTCATTACTTCAACAATATTTTTTGGGGGGTTCGAAAATATTCATTGGTACAGTTTAATATAATATGTTCTGAAACATATTTTCTGTTCTTACAAATAGAAATTTGATCATTTATTAACAATTGGCATTCGAGCATGGAATGGGTTGCCTGAACAAACCAGGAAAACCAGTAATTTAACATCATTTAAAACATTATTAATAAAGATGCAAGACTAGACTGGGACCACGGATGAGCGTAGGATCCAATAATCTTCTTTATAGGAGGAGCGTCTTTAATATATAAGATAAGAATTCAAAGCTTTTTTGTTTTTAAAATTCTGATGATGTCTATAAAATATTTCAGCTGATTTGTGCTCAGTAAAAATGGCCAACCCATGTGACGCTTTATCTACCACCTGTCAATCAAAAGATAATAAAGTTTCTTGCAATTGTAAACCAGAATTTAATAGAAACATTTTTGATCCATACAGTTGTGATGGTAAGTGGCATAAGTATTTTAATGTTTTTGATTTTTACATATTGGAACTTTATTTAAGCGTTTAGGCTACACCAAATTTGTTAGAAGCTTATAAGTTGATAATGTAAATGAAAGTTATTCCAAGTCCCCCTTTTTTTTATTTAACTTAATTAAGTAAAGTAAAGTATCCTTCGGATCAAACTGATCATAGGGCTGGTGAAGCAGTGTTCACCAGTTTCTGTGGCCATAACATAGGGGGGATGTGTGGCCAACATAATGCCCACCTGCCTTTACTTCACCCGAACTAGTTTCAGGTACCCATCAGAGCTTGGCATCTCAACTAAATTTAGATAAAACAGAAAAGAATCGCAATAGCAATGTTTACAATGACAAAATTAATTTTGAAAAGTAATAGAAATAATTGGGCTGCACCATCTAGTTAACAGGAGTGATTTTTATATTTATTTCAGTGATTTTTAATATTAATTACAGAATTTTTTTAAATATTTATTACACTGATTTTTAATATACCTTACAGTAGTTAATAGGAGTGATTTTTATATTTATTTCAGTGATTTTTTTATATTGATTACACTTTTTTAAAATATTTATTACACTGAATTATTTATAAATATTACAGAAGTTATTAGGCGTGATTTTTTTATATATATTACACTGATTTTTTTATATATATTTGATTTTTTTATATTTTTTAAAATATAATCAGTAATTAGCTTTGTTTCCTAGCCTAGAGTAATGTCCGTGTTCTTAGTTGTATGTTAAATGCGTTCTAAGCTTTTATTATGTTTGTTGGCTATATATTTATATTTATTTCAGATGTTGATGAATGTCATCTAAATAAATGTGGTGTCAACAGAATCTGTACAAATTTGTTTGGAAGCTATAAATGTTCTTGTGAATCTGGCACAGAATGGGATCCTGCTACTCACACCTGTAAACGTAAGTCTGGCTTATTGCATAGTTTATCATAATTTTTATGGTTGTACTCTGGTGTTAATATGTTCATTTTACTGTTTTGTTCTATCTTCATTATATTTTGTTAATAAAAATTTGTTACTAAAACTTCTGGAGCATGTTCTCACCCTGCTAAAAAAGAATCAAAAGTCCAACCACCCACAAGAGGCGAAATAATTAAATCAACGAACTTTCTACTTACAGTATAATATTTGATGCACAGAAAAACACAATATTGATAATCACATTTAGTACTAATTCACTACAACATCTTGAAATTGTAACATTCTGTATTTTTACCATGCACTTTTGACTTCCAGCTCTAACTCTAGATAACCACTCTTGTACTGCTCTTCTGATTGCCTTGCTACTATTTACAGAACTAAACTTTTAGAGATTCATACTTCTGATTATAATTTTAACAAAATATCAATTACAAGGACTATAAAGAATTGTTGATGAAACAAAGTAATAATTTTAGTAATTACATTTCATGACTAAGAAAAAGTTAACTCAATTAGTTCTCTATTTCCCAATCCTCTATCAGTTGTCTTTCTTATTTTTAGTTTACAAACTTTGCATAAATTAGAACACTAACACCTGGCTAATAATAAAGTTTATATTTTAGCTTTATTTTGTTTAACTCTGTACAGCTGATAAGTGCAATCCAAATCCTTGTAAAAATGATGGAGTGTGTACAGTTAGTACAACTGAGTCTGGATTTCTCTGCAGGTATTTCCAAGTTTATAAAATGATTATTTGAATTTACATGCATAATTTATGAATTAATAGTATATCTACAATCAGTAATAATTTTTCTTTTGTTTGTTAACATTGTAGCTGCACCTATGAATGGACTGGAAATACATGTGATGACTATGACTCTGATGCCAGACGTAAGTTTTTTTTGTGTTTTCAAATATCCCAAGAAAAACTTAATACAAATTCATTGACGCAAATCATTGATATGATTTAGCAATTCAATTCATTGAGTAAACTCTTTTAAGGTATTGATATATTTATATAATTTATTCATTTGATTTAATGAGAGGCTTTCTGTTATAATATTGATTGATATGACTCATAAATATCCAATACATTGATAACATTCAGTGATCTAAGTTACCCTTCTAGTACTTATTAATATTTTTCTCATTTCTAAATACAATGTTCTATAGGAATGAAGATTGCAGTCATTTGTGTAGCCGCCATTTTAGGCTTTTTCTGTCTCTTTCTGTTCATCATACTTTTGGTGATGTGCTGCAAGCATAGAAAGTAAGTATTTCAGATTTTTTAAAATCACTTACATATTTACTAACCTTATACTCATACATATTTACTAACTTTACACTCATACATAGATACATATTTACTAACCTTATACTCATACATATTTACTAACTTTACACTCATACATAGATACATATTTACGAACCTTACACTCATACACATTTACTAACTTTACACTCATACATATTTACTAACTTTACACTCATACATAGATACATATTTACGAACCTTACACTCATACACATTTACTAACTTTACACTCATACATATTTACTAACTTTACACTCATACATAGATACATATTTACGAACCTTACACTCATACACATTTACTAACTTTACACTCATACATATTTACTAACTTTACACTCATACATATTTATTAACTTTACACTCATACATATTTACTAACTTTACACTCATACATAGATACATATTTACGAACCTTACACTCATACACATTTACTAACTTTACACTCATACATATTTACTAACTTTACACTCATACATATTTATTAACTTTACACTCATACATATTTACTAAGCATACACTCAATCTACGGACAAACTCCGTTGTAAATTCTCAGAAATTAATATTTATCACTCAGAACCTAATCCTAATCTCCTACAGAGTGACATAAAGGGAAATGATTTGAACTCAGCTGCTTATGAAATTGTTTGTCAGCAAAATCACCTGATAGTATTTTACATACACACACATATTGAAAATAACAGGACCAGAAGTGTTTCAATTTCTATACGTTAAAAAAAAATGTTAAACAAGATTCACATTTCAAGTTTCACTTTTTGTATTATTAATCATGATGCAGTTTTTTTATTTTTTGAGATTATTTATCATTTATTTAGAAATTCAATTTCGGTTTGTCTTAAATCACATTGAAAATCAACTCTTTTTTTTTAGACAAATTTTACATTTTTATTTCATTACTCAAAATTTAAATTTGTTATATCATTAACCCATTAAATACAGTGGATGTCACATCGACATCATAAATAAATAAAAGAAATGGTAAAATTATGCAAAGTCAGCAAATATTTGTATTAAAAACCTGTGGTAGTTAAAGGGTTAATCCCAATACAAAAGAGTGTAATTATTGTTACATCTTAAATCATTTCTTTTCTTTTTATACATTGTTCTCTTCAGGCAGCAATCAGACTGGTAACAAAAGTTTCTTCAGAACTAATTGCATGAAATAATTCTTAATACTTCTTCAATTTATATAATTTTATCAGATAACTATACTTCATAATACTTTTATACTTATACTACATAATACTTGTCATTGCAAGTTGTTGTTCTTTGTTGTATTTCTTTTTTAAAATTTCTTTCAATATTTTTCCTTGGTTCTATTTCCTTGCTCATTGTTCTAGGGCAGCTTCAGATGAGAAAGAAAAAATAAATATATATTTACTTTAAATATTTCTGTTGGTATAAAATATTCTACTGGTGGTGGCTAAACTCAATTAAAAAAATAATAATTTGGTGTGTGTCTATTGTTACAACAATATCATAATGAAATTTCACACAAGTTTGAAAAACAAGCAAACATTTATATTGGTTTTACATTAAATGTGTACATAAAAATGTTAATTTTTTACCTACTGGTAGTTATACAAATTAACATTAGCGATGAATTCTACTTTTAATATGATTTGATTTTTGTTAAAAAAGACTGTACTAAGCTTTATCTACAAAAAAATTCTTCTGGTAATCACAAATATAATTTTACTATTTTAACATTTTTGTATTTTGTAAAGCTAGATCTATATATTTCATAGCAAAACATTCTATTAGACAGTTAGTATCATGCAAACATTAGAAAGAGTTTTAGTCATATGATGTTGAGTTGAGAAAAACTTGTACAAATAATATAGGCTACAATAGAAGCAGTTTTATTGTTTTTTTTAACCACTTAATAGATTGTAAGAGAAACAGTAGATGAGTTTGTAAATTTGTTATCCTGATTGTAATTTGTCAACTTTATTTGTGTGTAGTTTCTACAGTTGTAAATCCATTACAAAGACATTGGGTGTTGTAACGTAAAAACACCAAGAAACGGTTGATAATATTTGTGTTGCCAACTTTACTTAATGTAAATATTACCATAGCCCACAATTGTGCTATTTTTGTTAAGAAACTTCAAAGATTTTCCATGTTAATTTTTTTTGTCTGTCAACTTTTTTTCTTAATTTTAATGTAAACAATGAAAACAAAATCATTTAAGCGAAATACATGATTTTATCCCTACTAAAAATAAATAAAACATCAAGCATATATGTCTTTTCTAAGAACATCCTAATTTTCAATTCCAACCATATTTCAATACCTACAGATCTTTAGATTCATTTTGATCAATGCCTCCTTTTTTTCTGTGTTTTAGGACACTAGAGAGTCATAGCTACACAAACAGTCGTTTGAAAGATTTTGATGGCGTCCCAAGGCCAAAGGTCAAAGCTCTCGGAAGCAGACCGGAAATGGCAGAAAATGGGAGAAGTAATCATTATGAATCTTTATACACAGTGAGTTAATATTGTCATCTGCGTCTGTTGGTATTGTGTGCATCTGAGTGTCTAATTGCTTTGTTGGCCTTGTCCTACATTCTCTGCAAATGCTTCTCCTACTTTGGCTCCATATCATAGAGATATGTATGCTGATAACTTTGATGCCTCTCTTTCACTAGTAACAGTCATGTGACTGACCTGTCCTTCATTTGGCAAAGCAAGTTCTGAGTAATGGACATTCTTTAGAACTATTTATATTGCTGAATAAAAGTGTGATAGTACTTAGCGGATAAAATATTATAAAGGACACTAGCCAAAAAAAAATATTTACCTCTATACATTTTTCCAATTATATATTTTCTCATCCAATTAAACATCAGGATTAGCTCACTATAATTTATCTGTAATTATCTGTAATTGAAATTTTTATCTGGTTATATTAAGCTACTCAGCATATTACTTTCCATTAGTTGTATTAAATTAATAGCAATGCTGGTGTATTTTTAACTAAGTTCAAGTCAAGAGACCATGTCTTAAAAACTTTAAGATTAGACTCTATAGAGTCAGTGACATCAAATTATTAAGAGTTATATATAAAAAATGTACCAATATTTATTGTATTGCCTGCAGTTAGATAGTTAAGTGTTTACAGATAGTTAAGTGTTTACAGATAGTTAAGTGTTTACAGATAGTTAAGTGTTTACAGATAGTTAAGTGTTTACAGATAGTTAAGTGTCTACAGATAGTTAAGTGTCTACAGATAGTTAAGTGTTTACAGATAGTTAAGTGTTTACAGATAGTTAAGTGTTTACAGATAGTTAAGTGTTTACAGATAGTTAAGTGTTTACAGATAGTTAAGTGTTTACAGATAGTTAAGTGTTTACAGATAGTTAAGTGTCTACAGATAGTTAAGTGTCTACAGATAGTTAAGTGTCTACAGATAGTTAAGTGTCTACAGATAGTTAAGTGTTTACAGATAGTTAAGTGTTTACAGATAGTTAAGTGTCTACAGATAGTTAAGTGTCTACAGAAGTTGGAAAGAAATGTTATACGATTATTATTAGAGTTAATATCCAGGGCAGTAAGGGATGAATACTCTCAGCTTTGATTCTATCTATCTATCTATCTATTTATCTTTTCCACACACCATTCATACACCCAATCAGATGTACAGTAATTCAATGAAGCATCATATAGTTTTTATTAAAAAAAAATTTTTTTTCATGTTTTTGATAGAGTGATGATGAAAACAATTCATCCAATGGTCACCAGTCACAGAGAAATGGTGATAAATCTGGAGGGAAATATTACACAAACGCTGCCTTTGAGCACACTGAGGTGGTCCAAGAGAGGTTGTAAAAAAAAGTGTGAGAGATGAAAGTCTGATGTACAAGTTTTCTGCTGAAGGATGGCTGGCATTCAAGTTTCTACTGCTGCAACTGTGAGAACAAATGTGTCTAATGACATTTGTGTGAGTGTGTGTTCGGCTTTGTGTGAATTCATTATGTGCATTTTATTCCCATTTTAATTAATTAAATTTGTTTGTCAAAATTGAATGCCATAGCAAAAAAAAACATTATTTTCTAATTGAATGATTATTTGAAAGTGAATTGTTGGTTTGGGGACATTATTCAAAGTGAATGAAAGTTACCTTGACAATAGTATACATATTTATTAATGTAAGTTTTTACAAATCCATTGGTCAATTTTTTTTGTGAGGGGATTTGAAACAAAAAAATTCTTTACTTTAATTACAATTATAATACATTTGCTAAATAATGATTTTAATATATCTTGCAATAAATGATGTAGAGATCATGAACTTTGAACCAATATTTTTATGTTGAACAAAGTTCAATCAACTTATGAACATTCTGAATGTAAATAGTTAACACAGTCTAACCAGAAATATCACCAAAGCAATTTGGACTCAACCATTTTTGTGTCTTTTTTTTTTTTTTTATAGAATTAAAACAGTATTCTGGTTGCATATTTCATAAATATTTTAATCATGTTTTAAAACTTCTTTGAAATAGGAATCATTGAGCATATAGGCAAGTGCATATTATTTTTAGTAAAACTTGTGTTTATTTTACATTACATCTTGTTATAATGTAAACAAGGTAACTGGTGTTTTATTTAAATGTTTCTAACTTACATATAATTCTTTTGTTCTCTTTTTATACCTTTTACTAATAGTGTTTAATTTATGTCTAAAATTGCCTAAATTGCCTGAATGTATTAGCCACACAATAATTTTTATCATTTGTTAAAAAAAATACCAAAAAAAAAAAAAAACAACATATCAAATTTTCATTTTTTTCAATGTTGAATAACGTTTAGTATTTATCATCATGTGTACAGATCATTTTTAAACTTTAATTATCAATGTTGAATATTTGAAATAATTTCTTGATTGAAATCTAATACAACAAAGTGCTCATTGTTTCATTTGTAAAGTCTGTTCTATCACAGACTCCTATATTTTTATTCTTTGTTGCTATATATAATCCCTATTAGCCCAATTACTGTATGCCGTTTAATAAATGAACTCAGCATAATAACTGAATAAAATTAAATTTACTTTGTCCTGACTAATAATAATTGAATTCAGCCTAATAATTAAATCCAAAATATTATAAGTAAATTCAGTTCAATAGCTTATAAAATCCTATAAGTTTTAATAAATTCAACTAAATGAATCCAAACCAATATGTTCAAAAAGTATTTATAAGTTACTAACTAATAAATAATACATTTTGTTTTTAATACCTTATTTAGAATTTAACTAACTCTAATTATTATTATTGAGTATATATATATTACTTATTAAATATATTTTTTTTTACATGGGATAATATATATTATAACCATACATAAAAACTATATTAATCTCCTTACTTATTTAGTTCATATTAAGATGTCAATCACATCATTTGGTTGTCAATCTGCATAGGTCTTTAAGGTTATCTCTTGGTATGAAATAATCATCTAAAACTATAAAATATATTATTTTTTATTTTCTTTCATCTACCCCTGTCAGAGTATGGGCCACCAACAACAGTTCTCCAGCTTTTCCTATCCTGGCCCATCCTCTCTATCTGGTTCCAACTGAAACCCATCTTGGTGATTTCGGATTTCAGGTCACGCCTCCATGTGTCTCTTGGGCGGACCCTCTTTTTTTCTCCCTGGGGACTCCATCGTAAAACTATAGTAATGTAGAATAAAACTTTAGTTTAAAGATGTTTTCTTACACTTTAATATTAATAATAAAATAATATTGCTGTTAGCTCTAAAAATCTTTAAATGTGAAATTTACTTATCATTCTAGTGCTTACACATTCCACATTGCCAAAAGAAGAACTATGTTATTGCTTTATACATATATGTATGTGCCTTAGCCAAGTGTACACACAAATTATAGTGTTTTTTTCTTAAAAGAAACATTGAATTAATAGTGATGTTTTATAATTTTTATAATTCTAGACTGTTTTTTTTTTTACAAAAGTAATCATTCTTAACTTATGGTAAATGAAACATTTTTAAAGGCACACTATATATAATATGATAATAAAAACACAGTTTGGCAATGAAATTTTGAACTCGAACAAAACCTGATATAGTTTGAGATTTGAAAGTAATAATATTAGCCAGAATAATCACCATTTAAAAAATAAATACATCAAAGTTGAAGTTTTAGATTAAATCTTTTAGTTGCCCAAATAATTTTGTAAAAATAAAAAATTAATAAAATATAGTAATGTATTCAAGAAACAAGTGACAATAATTTTAACATTTTGTTTTCCATTTAGTTCAAAATGTTGTTATAGATGGCCTTGAACTAGAGACTCTGACCTAATGAACTCGAGGAAAATAAATCATTGCTAATAATTTCTGCCCTATGAAACAATTTGGTCCAACAGGATACTTTTTAATATTCTGTAACTTTAAAAGTAATTTTTGCTGGTAAGAAAGAAAATGTTGGTACAATTATTAAACCAGTTGTACATTTCATTTGTCTGATACAAAATTGTTTGGCTAATTTTAAATATTCCTAAATTAATTAGAATAAAGTATCTTTTGTACTTCTAAAACAATCCAAAGTTAACATTGTAAAATGTTTATCCTTGCAAACAATGACGAGTTAACTAAGAATATATACGGTGTTAAATAGTGTGTTTGTTTTTACTTGTATTACTTTCACGTTGTCAGCTTCCATATTGTGACTTGGTCAAACAGAAAATTTGAAATGACAAATTGATACAAAGCTGTTTATTTTCAGGATTAATTTCTGGCATTAAAATTTTGTTTTGATTCTAAATCTAACTTATTTTTCGCAGCACTGGAGGACAGCCGTATTTTAGATGTGTTTTTATAGGAACCTGGAATCTGTTGTTATATTTTAAAAATATATTGACAGATCAGTGTGCTGGTCACACAATTCATAACAGTGTTTTAGTCATGAAACAAACAACAACCCAGCAACAACACAAACTTTACTAGCCCTATATAAAATATAGTCCTGTAAATAAACCTGACATACCAAACAATGACCTGACATTCCAAACAATGTATCTTATCTTATATAATATCTTATCTTATAAAATAAAATATAAATATATTTTGCCTTGTGTCTATTTACTCCCTAACTCATATTCAACAAAAAGCACTTGCCTGCCTATTTAATGTCTATATTAAACAAAAATAAAAGTTAGCAGAGTTATTTCCTAAACCCCTTAATTCTAAATAACTAATGATGTCAATAACTTCAAGTAGAATTTCAGCTGAAGTAAAGTTACTTTAAAGGGAAGTAATTATAAAAATACTTTTCAAAAGATTAATAAAATAATCTTTTTTATCTTCTTTTATGTTACCTTTTTTCCCCATCTGTCTTGGTTTTTGAACAAACTATCATAGGATTATTGTAATTTATATTTTATTGTAATGGCTTATAACATTCCATTTACTTATACAAATAATATTATTTGACTTTGATTTTATGTAGGAGCAGATTACTCCATGTAACTTAATGTAGTGACAGACAATTATTATGCTAAGTATAATTTCATTTATAGCCTATTCTTCAGATTATGTAAATTACTTTATGACTTGTAATAAAATAAAATTATTGTAGTCCCGTTTAAAGCATACTTTGTTTTATAATCAATTTCTTTCGTTCTTTCTTTGTTGCATTATTTTTCCATTTTTATTTCAGCCATTTATATTTTGAATTTTTTTTTCTCTTATCTTATCTTATATATTACAAACGTTCCTTCTATAAAGAAGATTACTGCGTCCTACGCTCATCCGTGGTCCAAGTTTAGTCTTGCATTTTTATTAATGTTTTAAATGATGTTAAGTTATTGGTTTTCCTGGTTTGTTCAGGCAACCCATTACATGCCCGAATGCCACTCGAGAAGAAAGAATACTTATATGCATTTGTTCTCGCATAAGGGACAAGGAAAGTGTTTTTGTCTTTATGTTTATCTGAGCTTTGCAACAGGTTGTTATTGTGTTGTATTTCTAAATTAGAGTTTAATGCCTTATGTATTATTACTACTACTACTACTTTACTGTTTGCCCTTCTGCCCTCTAGTGTTTCTAGGTTTAGTGATTTGACTAATGGTGTTACTCTTGTCAATGGGGAATATTCACCAGTTATGAACCTTGCAGCTCTTTTTTGAATTTGTTCTAATTTTTTAATGTTTTCTTTAGTTGATGGGTCCCATACAGATGCTGCATATTCTAGTATAGGTGTAACTAATGTGAGATAGCATTTTAGTTTTATATTCTTATTACATTTGTAAAAGTTCCTTTTTATGAATCCTAATGTTTTGTTTGATTTTTTAATTACTTCTCTTAGTTGGAACACTTTCTGAGAATTTTTTTTTATTTAGTCACATATGCTTGAGTGAGTTGAGACAACTAATCTTTCTCTTGACTTTAATTCTGGAAAGAAATGTGTTTCAGATGTAATCCCCATTTCTCCAACTTGGCTAACAAACCAATTAGAGAGTGTATAAATCCACTTGTCAAAGTCCAGATTTCTTACTGTGTTGTCAATGCAACAAGGGGGCACAACTCTAAACACACAAAGAAAGAAGGATTAACAAATTTGATACACTTGATGAATTTGATGGTCCAGAAACTGTACATCATCAATGACACATAACATTATGCTAGCTACCCACTTTGATAAATGCCATTTGTAATCATGCATTTAAGGCTAGTTGGCGCAACCTAGACTAGGTTGGTCTAACAAGTACTACTTCTAATGAACTTTAAACAAAAAAAAATGTCTTTATATGTTGTCGCAATTGATTAGGTCCTTATAATTCATTGCCTTTTTTAAACTCTTCATTTTGTTAAAACTTGGACTCGGAAAACAAAAACTACAACAATACTAATTACGGTAAACACAGATGTGTATAGATTATTTGCAAAAGCGTATACATTGACTCCTCGACTGCCCCCATCCCTTTTCCCGGTCCTGTCAACATATTCAGGTGGATTTAGATCCATTTCCCTGTTGCGGACGTCTTTAAGTACAAACTTTTTATAAACCAAGATGTCGGCTGCTCCTGCGGACTTCACCGGACTTTCAACAAAACGGCCCGGGCTCTGGCACTGCCGCCGACCAATCCCTGCCCCCCTGTTGGAGTTTTGGGTCAAGAGGACGTAATAATCTTCTATCAAGAAGGAACGTCTGTAAACTCATAAGTCAATATACAAAAGATCTGAAAATCACAAAGAATCATAATTTTTTTTTTCATTTAGCAGCATTCCTACAAAATGTTCCATTTTTATAATTATAAAAACAAGGTTTTCTCCGTTAGCCGCGGATCGTTAAACGCAGTAGCCAGTAACAATGTTAAGGTCACACAACTGTTGACATCCGCGCAGGCATTCTTTACATTCTACATGAATGGTGCTATAAATATTTATAAGTTCTAACTCAGCCAGATTTTCTTGTTATCTGCGGCGTCTGTCAAACAAGAATTTGTGTAATGAGTTTCAAATGAACGTAGAGATAGGCGGCCTACACTTATGGTAGCCTACTCCATTTTGCGACTAACATAGAAAGTTTTATCTTATCTTATATTAAGTTATATATTACAGAAGCTCGCCTTTGTGCCCTACCCTCAACCGTGGTCTGAGTATAGTCTTGTATTTCGATCAGTGTTTTGAATGATGTTGCGTTATTGGTTTTCCCTGGTTTGTTCAGGCAAACCATTCCACGCCCGGATGCCACTCTAGAAGAAAGAGTAGGCCTACTGATATGCATTTGTTCTCTCACCCGGGATAAGAAAAATGATTTTGTTCTTATGTTTGATTAGTATTCTTGTTATTTGTTTTCTTCACTCGTGCACAATTTCAACATGAGCCATTTAACATCTAACATTTTATCCAGCTGTCAGTGATTGAACCCAAAATAAGATTAAACAGCTATGACAACGTTCTAGAGCTAGGCCTAATTTCTTTTCTTTGTTTTTAACAAAATATGAGGTCATATCCAGTAAATTTTACCCTCTCTCGTTACTCTGGTCACAGAAATGAAATATTTCCTTTTTTATTACTAAAAGCATTTTCTTGTTAGCAATTCATTTCTTTTTGTGTGTTAGAATCATCGAGCAGCCTACTTGTAAAGAAAGAAATGTATTCTTTAAATAATTACTTGTATTCCGTAAAGAAAAATTGTATTCTGCAAAGAAAGGCACGCAGGCATAGTCTATTGACTCTATTCTATAAAGAAATACAATGAAACATATTTTTATCTTTTTTTCTTTTCTTAGGCTATATATTATATGTCACTGCCTTCAATACAAAGGATTTTTAGCGTCCTACGCTTATATGTTGTTTTTGTCGAGTCTTACATTTTGATTAGTGTTTTAAATGACTTTGAGCTATTGGTTTTCCTGATTTGTTTAGGCAACTCTTTCCATGTCCGGGTGTCACCCGATAAGAAAATGAACGTAATATCGTTTAGTTTGTTCTTGCAATTGGAATAAATAAAATGTTGTTTTTTAAATTAAAGTGAGTAAATTAAAAAGGAGGGTATTAAATAGTGTTTTTGTTTAGAGAGATACTAACCTTACAGACATAAGGCGACAGAAAGAGGGAGAGAGTTAGAGAATGCGACAAAGAGAGATGATATTTGGGAATGCAAAGGGAATATTAAAACGAGCGAGAAGGGTATAGAAAAAAAGTGAGAAAAAGGGAGATATAAAACGATTAGAAGAGAAAGAGAACATTTTAAAAACATTTTGTCACCATTGATTGTGACAAAGTATGGAGACTATAAAATAAAGACACATTGTCTGCACTAATTGTGACAAAGTATGAGACTATGGAGACTATTGCTTCACTGATTGTGACAGAGTATAGAGACTATGGAGACAGATTGCTTCACTGATTGTGACAGAGTATAGAGACTATGGAGACAGATTGCTTCACTGATTGTGACAGAGTATAGAGACTATGGAGACAGATTGCTTCACTGATTGTGACAGAGTATAGAGACTATGGAGACAGATTGTTTCACTAATTGTGACAGAGTATAGAGACTATAAAGAAAGAAGGATAGAAATGGAGTAAAAGAAATATAGTGTATATGTTGAGAGAGAGATTGAAAGTAAAGAAAGAAAATGGAGAATGAGAGGGGGGATGGTGTAAACGAGTTGGAAAAAGATGCAAAGAGAGAGAGAGAGAACTAAAGAGAGAAATAAATAGATAGAGAGAGAGAGAGACAGGGACATTGAAGGAAAGCGTGTAGGTGAAAGAGCGACAAGGATAGAGAGAAAAATGAGGGGTGTGTGCAAAAAAAAGATAGAAATAAAGATAAAGAACATGAGAGAAAAAGATGTAGAATCAGAGAGAGAGAGAGAGAGAGAGAGAGGGGATGCAAGAGAGAAAAAGAAACACGAGGTAGAGAGAGAACGAAAGAAAAAGAAATGAACTTATAGAAAGAGAGGGTTAGAAACAGAGAAAGAGAGAGAGAGAGAAAGAAAATATGCCAGAAATATAAAAAAAAGCAACTCTAAGCCCAACGAGAAGCCAAACTATTGATTCAAAGAACGAGGCAGCTAGCGAATCGTCTGCTTGTATTGACGCCAGCTCTTTCCACTCTACTCGTGGTTGCTGTCACACGCAGTAGGTCATCTTGTGAATAAACCGAACATCTTGTTGTGGAGGCATTTTCCTCCGCTTATGTGGTGATTGTGTAATTTCAATGGAACTTCCGGTGTGTGGCTGACAGTGCTCGGACGTGAATATATTGTGTTATATAGGTCATGATTTATACAACTTTTTTTAAAACGCAACGTTTCATACACGTTTAAAAGAAATGATATCATTTCTGCGCTGAAACGCAAGTTTCATTTAATGAAACAAAAATATTAACGATTTAACTTTGTAACGTAAAACATTCAAACATATAAATAAAAAGATTTGTTTTGTGCAGCTATCCGTTAACGATTTTATTTATAAAAAAAAAAAAAAAAATACCGGTACGAGTTTTTCTTTGTTGAAATAGTTTAACAATTCATGTTTAGTTTTTATGTTATAAAGAAAAATAAAAGTTAGCAGCATATTTTAGATTTATGATACAAAATGAAAAAAAAATTATGCCTAATATGTTAGCTATAAAAAAAATAATTTTTCTCAACAAAATAGATTAACTATTTCTTTAAGTTTAGTACACTTTTATCAGCACCGTGAATGAATTGATGAAAGATGATGAAATTTCTCTATTTTATGAAATGTTTGCTTAGAGAGACAGCTAGACTATATGGTCATATTTTTCATTGAAAGAAAACGTAGCCTATGCTACACTGTGATGTTGAAACTTACAAAGCGTCTGTTTGTAAAATGTGAATACTTTTAAATTCATCTAGACTACCTCGTCTGTTGAGTTGTAGGTATATTCTTTCATTGAGAAAGATCTAGCATCTTCACCTATACATATTCACAAAGGATGGAAGGCAGTGATAAATGGGCTTACTCGAAACTCTCCCTTCAGTCTACACCTGACACGAGGATAATTCGAGGCTCAAAACCTCCGAAGGATGAAAGAAAGATCTTCGCGAGGCTGAAAGCGGAACTGGAAGCTAAAGCGAGATCAAAGAAGAGTTCCCTCGTGAGTGGCCAGCCTCCCATCGATGCCCACAGCAAGATCTACCTGGCTTTTGTACTGTCTGGAATCGGGTACATGCTACCTTTCACCTGCTTCATAGCAGCCGTAGACTATTATCAGGTAAACTACTTCAAAATCAATATTACCGTCTGCTATGGTTGTACATTATTTCTAGCCAGATTTTGTGCATGCTTAGGCTTTCACCTTTTTATACGATATTTTAACTGGCAACAGAACCAAGTCATTGGCTGGCTATTGAATTTAAATTATTATTATTGTATTTTTACTTTTCTGCATAGAGTCTTTAAAGTTATTAAAAAAACGAATTTTATTTGTTAGACACGCTACTTCTAAACTGAAAATATTTGGCCGCTCTACTCTTATCAGTGTGGGGCACGGTGGACGAGCCGGCAGCGCGTTCGGCTGGCGTACCGAAGGCCCTGGGTTCGAATCCTGGTAAAGGCTAGGATTTGTGCCCAGGTCTTCGTGTGTCCCTGAGTCTATCCAGCTCTGATGGGTACCTGACTTAAGTTGGGGTAAAGTAAAGGCGGCTGGGCACTTACACTGGCCACACATTACCCTAGTGTGACCGTTATTTTGTAATTACTATGTATAGAACTCTCAGGGAGATCACATTATATAATAATAAACAATGAACAAACTGCCGGCTTTTAGTAGAAATGAGAACTCAATATTTAATGTAATTTATGTACACGATGAATTCAAATATATCACAGTTTATATAGCCTAGTCCAAAACACGTCCAGCCACTACCAAATTCTAAGGTCGTCTGTCTTTACTACCAAATCTACGCTACGTTCAATCTAACTCCTACGTCATTGTTTCTATCGTAAAACGTCACTCGTTTCTTCCATACATTAACACCGGGTTAGAGATTATAAAAATTGTCCCATAAAACAACTATCTATATTTTAAATCCTCACACCTAGTATGCCGTAGCCACAGAAACTGGTGAACGCTGCTTTACCGGCCCTATGGATCAATCATGTTCATCACCTGTACTCATGCTATGTACATCACCTTAACTCATGTTATGTACATCACCTGTACTCTTTTTATGTACATCACCTTTACTCATGTTATGTACATCACCTTTACTCATGTTAGGTACATCACCTTTACTCATGTTATGTACATCACCTTTACTCATGTTATGTACATCACCTTTACTCATGTTATGTACATCACCTTTACTCATGTTAGGTACATCACCTTTACTCATGTTATGTACATCACCTTTACTCATGTTATGTACATCACCTTTACTCATGTTATGTATATCACCCTTACTCATGTTATGTACATCACCTTTACTCATGTTATGTACATCACCTTTACTCATGTGCATCACCTGTACTCATGTTATGTAAATCACCTTTATTCATGTTATGTACATCACCTGTACTCATGTTATGTAAATCACCTGTACTCATGTTATGTACATCACCTGTACTCATGTTATGTACATCACCTGTACTCATGTTATGTACATCACCTGTACTCATGTTATGTACATCACCTGTATTCACGTCATGTACATTGACTTCTTAAAACGATATTTACCAATACCTCCATACCGAACTATTACTTTATGCAGAATCGCTTCCCTCACACCACTATCATCTTTGACATGACAACGACGACCATCGTGGTTGGCACACTGGGGGTGTTTCTGAACAACCTGCTGGTAGAGACACTCTCTCTGACCTGGAGGGTCATGGTCGGCTACGTCGTGTCCACTCTACTGCTGCTCTTCCTGACCATCTTCGACGTCACGCTGGACATGTTCCAGCAAGATGCAGGCTACTGGGTGACTCTAGTAGCAGTGGCCGTCATCTCGGTGGGATGTGCAGGTGACATACTTAAAAAAATGGAACATTTCTCATTTTTTAATGAAGATATATTACTAGAAATCTATCAATCAATTTATATATATCTCTCTCTTTTATACATATGTTTTGGGAGTCTTCGGCATAACTCAGCGCGAAAAGAAATAAGGGGAAAGAGAGAGAAAAAGAAAGAGATAGAGAGACAAATAGAATGATATTGAGAGAGATAATGAAAGTTAAATAGATTGGAGAGAGGTTGAGAGTTGAGAGTGAAATAAAAGAGTAGGAAAGCGTAAGAGCAAAAGACAAGAGAGAGACACACACACACACACACACACACAGAGGCTTTGTCTGGTTTTCAATGTAGTTCATGTATATATTCCCAACGGGCTGTTATCTCCCCTCTCTTGGGGCGATGAGGGACCTTGCCGGCGCTGTTGCACCGTAGGCTCAGCCAGGGGTGCTCCCTATAGGGCCGGTCTTGCACGGAGACGTGACTAAATCCATCTACACATCACCGGAGAACGAAGAAAAAGAACGCGATGACAACTTTTAATTAAGGAAAGTTGAGCCGACTGGTAAATGCGCATAGCGATTACTCATACAAGTACTCTTTCTTCCCGAGTGGCATTCGGGCGTGGAATGGGTAGCCTGAACAAACTTGGAAAACTAGTAACTTAACATCATTTAAAACATTAAAAACAGATGCAAGGGCTAGACTCGGACCACGGATGAGCGTAGGACGCAATAATCTTCTTTATAGAAGGAGCGTCTGTAATGTATAAGATAAGATAAGACCTATAAGGTTACAACCTTCAGGAGGCTTATCAGACGTAGCCGTTGCCGTTCAGTTTTGCATCAGATAAAACTATTCCCGTTTATCGGTCAGAGTGTTATTATGCTATACTGGTGTATGAATGTCTATACAGGACGAGCCTCTCTGGTTCTTACGTCCAGGACGTAACAATGTTTAGGGATGAATCAAGGAAGGGAGAGGTGGACACACCAAGATCCTGTCTGAGGCTAGCCAACCCACGGCACGCCTGTGGAGTTGAATTCCCCATTGGGATCATCAACGTGGTGGCTCGCTCGTATACCTGCGCTGTTATGTCATATCAGTCGGTTATTAAATCAGGCAATTCATTCTCAATTAGGCATTCATTCTCATTTACAGCAACAATAAGAAAATAACTTTAAAATCTCATACTGTTTATTTTAAAAATTACATTCTAAATCTGGAAGGAAAACTTGACCCCACTAATTACCAGAGGTCCCTGTGACCAGCAGCCCTCTCCCCATTCTGTGCATTGTACAGCCTGCAAAATTTGTAAGCAAGGCTACTGCCTCGTACATGTCTTAACCTTAACTAAGGCAATGTTTAAAATTATTGATCTAGTTTTATAATCTTGTAATCTATTTCATCTATGTCAGTGCAGCAATCCAGTTTCTATGGATACGCCAACATGTTACCAAGACGCTATACTCAAGCAGTCATGTTGGGAGAAAGTAAGTCTTGTGACTCCCCCCCCCTCCCTTTTTTTTTTCTTCTGCTTACTTTAATAAGATTTAGATTATGTAAAATCTTGCTGGTTCTGTTCAGTTAAAAACGTATCAGAGAAAACAATGAATTGAATTTTAAATCCAGACTTTCAAAGCAGTTAGCTGTGGACTTCACAAAATAAATCGAACAAATAAACAGGCAC
This sequence comes from Anisus vortex, assembly GCA_949126835.1. Lineage (NCBI taxonomy): Eukaryota > Metazoa > Mollusca > Gastropoda > Planorbidae > Anisus > Anisus vortex. Next base: position 5,435,838 of record OX421500.1, read on the forward strand.
GATGAGGTATTTGATCTACAGATGTTGCACTGTTAATCAAGCTGACTAGAATTTGGTATTATATAGCGGCAATATAGCCGGTGAAAGATCAAGATTGAGAGGAAGAGGGAGTGGAGGAGAAATTAATAAATAAAGGGATGGAGCAAGGCATAAACTGCCATGATTGGAAGATTATGGAGAATACTAAGATTATCATCATTGATTGTGACAGAGAATGGCGAGTATAAAGACATATTACTCCACTGATTGTGACAGAGAATGGCGAGTATAAAGACATATTGCTCCACTGATTGTGACAGAGTATGGAAAGTATAAAGATAGATTGCTCCACTGATTGTGACAGAGTATGGAGAGTACAAGAAAGATTGCTCAACCGATTGTGACTGAGTGATGAGAGTATAAAACAGATTACTCCACTGATTGTGACAGAGTAATGGGATTATAAAGACAGATTACTCCACTGATTGTGACAGAATATAGAGAAAAAAAGACAGATTGCTTCACTGATTGTGACAGAGTATGGAAAGTATAAAGATAGATTGCTCCACTGATTGTGACAGAGTATGGAGAGTACAAGAAAGATTGCTCAACCGATTGTGACTGAGTGATGAGAGTATAAAACAGATTACTCCACTGATTGTGACAGAGTAATGGGATTATAAAGACAGATTACTCCACTGATTGTGACAGAATATAGAGAAAAAAAGACAGATTGCTACACTGATTGTGACAGAGTACGGAGACAAGATAGATTATCATCACTGATTGTGACAGATTATCATCACTGATCGTGCATGGATGTAAATGTCAAGTTTGTCAATGAAATAAAAAAGTATATCCCACATAGACAAAATGCAACTTATAATCTTTATTCGCCTAGCCATAATCGGTATTCTCTTATAAACTTTAATCAGTAGCGGTACAGCTATATTATTATCATTTTTTTAAATGTAATTAAAACTCGTTATAGACCATGATTATAATTCATGACGTTATGTATTCTATTTTAATTCTATACAGTCTATACTTTAAATATGTTATTCCAACTCTTACTTATTTTTATGGGTCATGGTGGCCGAGGCAGCGCGTTCGACTGGCGTTCTGAAGGTTCTGGCTTCGAATCCTGGTGAAGGCTAGGGTTTGTTCCCGGGACTGAAGAGTGTATCTGAGTCTACCCAGCTCTGATTACTGTTGGGGGTAAAGTAAAGGCGGCTGGGCATTGTGCTGGCCACACATCCCCTCGTATGTCGTGGCTACGGAACCTGGTGAACGCTGCTTTACCGGCCCTTGGATCAATCATGTACATCACCTGTCAATTTAGTCGGAAGGGTACTATTCTACTATACTTACTTTTATTACTTTTTTGCCAATGGCTGTTATATTTAGGCGTATTTTTTAAAATATCAGCTGCAAGTCATTTATGATTTTTAAAAAAATTGTCACAGAGATCGAAAAGCGTTGCTCCTTACCAGGAATGTTAAAAATTCGATTTGCGTGTCATCATTTTGTGAGTTTCAGTAGTTTACTGTTCTATCCTATATCCTCTTGATGTAAACTTTATCTTTTGCAGGCTTAGCTGGTGTACTGGTATCTCTGAATAGAATTCTCACTAAGCTGTTTCTGGAAGACGAGAGAGTCAACACGATCATCTTCTTTATCATCTGTCTCGTTGTAGTTATCGTCTGCTGCGCAGCATTTTTCTTTGCCAGGTAAGCCGTGCTTGTCCTTTTTTATATTATGCTAATTGGCCTGTGTTGAAATCTAGCACAAATCACTCATTTTTTTTTATACATCGTTTTTCATAATCTAAACTCTCTCAACGGACTTGGCATAGTTCGTTATTTTTTTTTTCCAAAAGAACTGGGGGAGATTGATTTGACAGGCAAGGCTTTACGATTTGTGGGTCACGACCCTCTTAACACTATACGCTACTGTAGTAGACTTAGGAATAGTGAAACAGGCTAACCATTTTAAACTCAAATATAGGTATGATCAGTTTGGTCCGAAGGCTACTGTACTTAAATTAAATATCTATTAGCTTTAAAAAAAACACAAAAAAAAACAGACAAACAAAACAAAGCTATAAGGTATACAGTTATCGTAGTTTCTTACATTCATAACCATGTACTACAACTATATTGTAGTCTGAAGAATAACAGAAATTAAAATCTTAAAATTGATTTTGTAACGAGGCAACTACATGCGAAAATTGTGAAGTAGCACATAATTTTGTGTCAGGAACGAGCTTGAAGATGTTGAAAAATCTGGCACGTCACGTAATGCGCTATTGATATTGTCATTATCTATCATTTAAACTCTGTTTGTCCCTTGATAAATGTCAGAGATAGTATGGATCTTTTCACAAACTTTGGAACGGAGCAAAATATAATTTGACGATATTGTTGTTGTTGTTGAACTATTGATTTAAGGATCTACCTATTTAATTTATCTATCTATCTATCCATCTACCCGGCGGGCACACCACGTCGTATCGACGGAGAAAAATCGTGGGTTTCACGTGTTTTTTGTGGTTACTAAGTTTATTCCTTTTCGATGCGACGTGGTGTGCCCTCTGGGTATATCTATCTATATATCTTTTCTATTTATCTATTTATATCTATCTATTTACCTAACTATCTATTTATCTATTAACATATCTATGTAACTGCCTATATCTGTGCTGGGTATATCTATCTATATATCTTTCATCTATCTATTTATATCTATCTATTTACCTAACTGTCTATTTATCTATTAACATATCTATGTAACTGCCTACTTACCCACTTTCAATCTACTTATCCGCGAACCTACCTATCAATCAATTGATCAATCTATGTATACTTTCCTATACTATAGACCAGGGTTTGGCAATCTTTTGATAATAGAGTGTGCCGATGTGGGATTTCAAAATCATTAAGCGTGCAAACCGAGGAAAATGTAACCAGCTCTAGCACTAAATTTCTTGTTGAAAAGACTTGAATTCCTTTTTTTCGGGGTCCTCCGCGTGCCATTGAAAATCGCTCTGCGTGCCAAGTCTGGCACGCGTGCCGTAGGTTGCCGACCTCTGCTATAGACCTATATTTGATCAACATCCCTATTTGTCTGTCCTTTTGTCCGTATGTATATCTATCAACGGGATGTTCTCGTGTCGCATATTCACTGTTATATGTATTCAATGTATGCAATAAATATATCTATATTAGCAGTAGATATAATTTCATTCATTTAAAAACAAAAAAAAACTTTCTTTCCAGATGGACTAGATTTGTTAGACATCATATTCAAACATGTCGAGCAGACGATACATCTCTTGACTGCAGTGACGTAAGTAGGCTATATTTGTATGACGGGCAAAGAGTAAAGTAGTAGCAGTACATAAGGCATTAACCCTTCCCGTACCGACCTACTTCTATCTATGCTGCTTTCAGTTCCGCTATATACGCACCCGGGACCGTAAGGGGTTAAGTTATAACTTAAAATACAACAATCTGTTGCAATGCTCAGATAAACACAAGGACAAAAACACTTACCTTGTCCCTTATGCGACAACAAATGCATCAGGTACTCTTTCTTACAGAGTGACATCGGGATTGGAATGGGTTGCCTGAACAAACCAGGAAAACCAGTAACTTAACATCATTTAAAACACTAAGACTAATCAAAACGAAAGACTTTCTAAACTCAATCCGCGGTTGAGGGTAGGACGCAATAATCTTTCGTATAGAAGGGGCGTCTGTAGCATATAACTTATATAAGATAAGAGCAACTTGGTGTGGAAAGAAAATTTTGACTTAATCTTTAACCTTTAAGTATAACAGATGTGAATTTGCACTCAAATCGTTTTAGACTAGCGTCGCAGAGCATGGGCTGCAGATAGGGTTGCCAGTCGTCCCGATGCATCGGAACCGTCACCGTTATGGACCTTCTAGTCCCGACATCCCGACAAGATCCAAGTTTGTCCCGATTATGCAAAATAATGTTACGAGCTTATTGGCTCAAGTACTGAAGTAGCGGCATTTTGTTAGCACAACATGTAAATGCAGTCTCAGTTAGTTTTAATGTTGACAAGGTCGTCTCACATAGGGCGTTGCGTATCCTGTATAAACGATGCAAGCACCTTCTAGATATAGTGACATCCAGTGCCATCATTCTAGAAAATACCAGAATTCTTCTTTAGTGTAATACGGTGCAGCGCCACCCGAAAGAATGGGACAGTTCCCATTTGTATAGCGATCTGATAAGCAGGGGCGAAGCCAGAAATTTTTTCCAGGAGAGCTGAACTTTCGCGTGACACATATTTACCAAATACCAGGGGGGGGGGGGCGCTGAACTTTCGCGTGACAAAAATTTACAAAATTATTAGCGAATTTAGTACATATTTTTAAAAAATCTGTTGAAAAAGATATTTTTAAAAAATCCAAGGGTGGGGGGGCGTAACCACTGCTGATAAGACGATTCTTTCTAAACGTAATATGAACAAGAGTGCAAGATTTCTACATCGGATGTCATCCCCATATCAGAGTGTCCCGACGAGGTACCAACTAGTTATGGCAACCCTAAGGTCCGCCACTAATAGGCCTAGCCTAGGGAAACATCACGAAAAACTGGATTATATTTTGAAATTTTCTTTTAATTTTTGCTACAATTTAATTTCGCTTTCGAAATTAGTCAAATATTCACGACTCACACCATGCAGTATTCGCCATTAATTTGAAGTACTCGTTGTTAATTTTTTTGCAGACGGAATTCAAAATGCAAAGAGGTTCGTTAAGACCTAAACTTCGGGATCTGGAGTCAGAAGTGGCATGCCCGGATGCGGCCGCCGATGACCTTCAACCGCAGGCAATTGCTGATGTAATCACCGAACTGACAGACAACCGGATGGCCAGCGGGGAAGATTTAAATAAATCGGGTGGTGAGAAATGGGCGGAGGAAATCGATGTCGGCGCCCAGTTGCGCCTCAAGGGACGCGACTCGGTGATAGATCCACCAGGAAGGCTGGCTGACATGGGAAGTACGTCATCCCTTGTTCAGGGGAGATTATCCTCATGGAAAGGTATGCCTATAAGTCCTATAAGTTATGGTTCCTGGGAGTCTTGTAATAAATTTAGATTACAATTTAGTCTCTAAGCTGTTAATTTGTAATGTCTTAATTAGAAGTAAGCTTACAACACAATAATCTATTACAATACTCAGAAAGACCAAAGACTATAATAAAATGGACCGCTTGCTCTAGATCTATTTTTAGAGCTTATATGTTCTTTTTTTCTGTGCGCATCCAATACCAGTGTCTTAAATTTCTTCTAGGCTCCTACGTTTGCCTAAATGTTTCCGCTGTATACACCTTTCTATTTTAATTTTTCATTGAGAAAATCATAGCGATTATATTAAACAGAAGTATACAGTATAAAAGAGAATCGGGAATAGGGCGTTTGCAATCCCGTGACAAAAAGCACGTGATTTGTGTTTACTTTGAGTAATGGTGTACAATTAAATATGGCCGCTGTATTAATAAAGTGTCATATAGGATCGAGCTTTTTTTAAATGATGTGTTGTGTTTTAAGTCTTATTAAGATTTAAGATGTATTATGTATGTTAAATAAAATAGGCTATTTTATTATTATCATAGACATAGATCATAGACGATGTGAGCCTAATAGTTACTTGACTAGATAGCCTATTCACCAACAATATCGCTTGACATCGTAGCCTAGCCTACGAAACATTAAAAGTGTAGGCCTATAAAGTGAAATTGAAAGTGTAAATAGGTCTAGCCGGCCCTAGCCTAATCACATTAATCAATTAATCTACAGTACTACTATTTACCTCCTTATTTTTGAGTAGGATAGCCAATATTCAGATGTGAATTTTGCATGATAAAGAAGTACTTCACTTTCACCACGTTAGGTTTGTACCTCAAGTGGGTTCTATATTTACACAAATACGTCACTAAATGTACACAAAAAAACTTAAGCTCCGCCTACTGGGAACGCTCTATACCGAAAAGCAGTCATTCTAGTCATCAAATAGCAGAAATATTAAAGCAAGCGGTCCATCTTATTATATTCTTTGGAAAGACATAGGAATAAAAACATGTTTCCTTTTCCATAAGCAAAAAAAACGCTTATATAAGTTATCTATCTTCCCGAGAGGCATCCGGGCATGTAATGGGTTGTCTGAACCAGTTGCGTTGGGGTAAAGTAAAGGCGGTTGGGCATTGTGCTGTCCACACATCCCCTTGTAGACCATAAATTGTGTGACCAGCACAATGCCCAGCCGCATTTTTTCTATCCCAACTAATTTTAGGCACTCATCAGAGCTGGGTTGACTCAGAGACACTCTCCAGTCCTGGGAATAAATCCCTGCAGCTAGGCCTACATTTACTTATCCCGTAATTTTTTGAATATAATTTCGCCGCAGAGGGTACGAATATGGCGAAATAAGCATAAGTGCCCAGGTTTGCCCTGAACAAACCAATCAACTATCTCCTTGAAGTTTGTTCATAAACAATGATAAAACTGTCTCTCTTCAGAACTGCCCCTTTTAGCTTATTCAAAATTTATAACACAATTACATAATCCTTATCCACCAGTCAATATTGAGACTAGACATTTATATCTAATGTATGACTTAGAGAATCTTGTCATTAGAGTTCCACCCCCTCCTGGTGGGAAGGAACCTGCTGTCAGAAAAATCGATCACCGAGTCTATCAACACCAGATCTCTGTATCCGTATTAGAGGTCGAAGGGAGGTCATGTCATTAACATGTCAACATAGCTTGCCTTCTATAAATATTTATGTAAAAGGAACAAAAAAATACCTTGATTGGAAAACATTGAAAATGCTGCATAGTAATCTATCTATATATCTATCTAACTATATATTTGCCTATATAACTCTCTATCTATCTAATTATTTGTCTATCAATTTAACTATCTATTTATCTGTAACTATCTATCTGTCTAACTATCAATCTAACCATCCATCTAATCGTCTATCTATATATCTATTTATCTATCTATCTATATATCTATCTATTTATCTATCTATCTAATCTAACAAATGTAGGCCAATATATCTATCTATCCAACGTCTGTTTATTTTTAAAAAAATCTATATTATACCCGGTATCTATCTATCATAAGTCTGACACTATGTATTTCTTTATATCTGTAAATCTACGTAAACTATTAACATTTTTATGATATTACTTAACGTGTCCACTTCCAGGGCGCCTTGAGGCCAGACTTGAGGTGGTCAAACAGATCTACCCTTACATGGCGTCCTTCGCCCTGACTTTCTTTGTGTCAGTGGCCCTATATCCGGGCATCATCTCCGAAGTGGTCAGCTGCAGACTTGGCACATGGATGCCAGTGATCCTAATGGCATGCTTCAATGTCACTGATGCTTTCGGCAAGGTGAGACAAACACCATTGAAAACTTCCAATAATACGTCTGATTGAAATATTGTGTAACATGTTATACCAAAGATTATAATAAAATGGAGAGACAAAACCCATTGAAAACTTCCAATAATACGTTTGATTGAAATATTGTGTAACATGTTATACCAAAGATTATAATAAAATGGAGAGACAAAACCCATTGAAAACTTCCAATAATACGTTTGATTGAAATATTGTGTAACATGTTATACCAAAGATTATAATAAAAAGGAGAGACAAAACCCATTGAAAACTTCCAATAATACGTCTGATTGAAATATTGTGTAACATGTTATACCAAAGATTATAATAAAATGGAGAGACAAAACCCATTGAAAACTTCCAATAATACGTCTGATTGAAATATTGTGTAACATGTTATACCAAAGATTATAATAAAATGGAGAGACAAAACCCATTGAAAACTTCCAATAATACGTTTGATTGAAATATTGTGTAACATGTTATACCAAAGATTATAATAAGATGGACCGCTTGCTTTGATATTTCTGCTATTTGATAACTTGAAACACTTAGTTTCGGAATTTTCGATCGCACTAAGTCCTCTAAACTTCCGGTTTAGTAATTCACTATGATTTTCTCAATGGAAAATTAAGATTAAAATCAAAAGTTGTATACCTCTTAATGCACTCGCAGGAGCGTAGAAGTCATTTAAGACAGCCTTATTGGTTGCACAAGAAAAAAAACAAGAACATAAAAGCTCTAAAAATACAGCCATCGGTCCATCTTATTATAGTCTTTGGTTATACATACTGTTATGTGCTCAACTGTTATATTGTGTTAAGATATGGTCACCTGCTTCCAATATATAGATAGAGCAATATAGAGTTGAAGAGTTCTATCAATAATTGTTCGAAATGGTATAGATCTATTTCCAATCATAATTATTGTATCCCCCCTCCAAAAACCAAAACAAAACAATAACACAATGATAGATTAAATTTGACATTTAAGAAATGTGCCAAATGAGCTTGTATATAAGGTTTTTAAAAATGGCAACTACGGCGTTTTGAGAAGAAACTTTTCATATACAAAGGTTAATATATGTATGGCCTATAAAGTTTCACAAATATCCTACACTCATTCTGCTAGAATGTAAAAAAAAAAATTTCCTATTTTCCTTTTCACGTTTCCACTGCCTCTATTAGTCTTTTGACAAATCCGGTTTAGATTTTCACTCAACTTAAACTATTATTGTTCATGTGCTAATTTTATAACTATCTGATTATGCGTCATGTATCTAAAAACAACAACAACAACAGCCTTTAACTCAACATGTTTACAATTATTGTAATATTTCAGATGTTGACTGCAGTCATACATAATTATTCCAAGCTTCGCCTTTTATTGTGCACCTTGACAAGAATAGCCCTCATCCCATCGGTTATTTTATGCATCAAGCCTCGATCTCACCCGATTCTGAGCGGAGAGGCGTGGTCTATATTCATTACGATATTACTGGGCGTGTCTAATGGGTACTTTGGATGTTTACCGTTGGTGCTTGCCCCCAGTCAAGTCACACCCTGTCTTAGGGAACTATGTGGTAAGTAAAATAAATGAAAAACATCGCAAATAGTGTAGGCCTATATTGGCATAACAAAAGGATGCATAGACCCTATTTTGTATGTGACGTCACATTGTTTAGGGGCCGTCCATAAACTACGTCACACGATTTGGGCTGATTTTTTACCCCCTTGTTACAAAAAGTCAGACCCCCCCCCTCAAATATGACATCACAAAATCTGCACCCCCCCCCTAAAAGATATATTTAAAAAAATGCAAATTTACAGGTCCCAAATTACTTTTATTTTTCATCGTTTTGTCATTAATGAATTTTGTATTACACAAAAGTAATGTGTAATTATAACAATAATTTAATATCATGTGCACAAAAAAAAGTGCTTTAGTAGAATCAGTACAATTTTTTTTTTTATTTAAGTTTTTTTTTTTTTTTTAAATGTATGTTTGTCGTGCATTCTCCCATGGTGATAAAAAATTATCCTTCATGGAATAAAAAGGGAAAGTATTGGTCTCTTCACCAGGTGGAAAGGATATTCCATTCAATTTCAAACCAAGCTCTTCTTCATCTATCCATTCAGCACTGTAAGACAGCACACTCTCCATTTTCTTCATTTGCGATAATAACCATTAGTTCACGTGCAGCAACTCTTTGTGGCCTGATAGGTTTGGGAGGAATAATTGATTCCTGCTTGTGTTGAGGAATGACTGCGCAGCATGACTAAAGAAGCGAAGTACATATGACATTTTTTTCAAATACCATCGCTAAGCAGGGATTGTATTGAGGGACAGTACAAATCATAAGGAATCGAACTGTAAGGATGTGATGACAGAGGAAGGATATCATCCACTTTCAGATTTTGAACTGCAAACAGAGATGGAAACTTAAGCGACGCTCCATCTGTTGTCCGATCTGGAATTTTCAGACCTTTGCCTGATTGAACAACTGGTAAAAGAGGTGGAAAAAATCTCTCTGTTACTACACTGAAATATGAGCTTCTTGGTTTTGAACAGCATTTTTTGTCGGTGCATTTTACAATTTGAGTTAAGTATTGTCTTGTTCGTACATGAACGTCAAACCATTTTTGATCTTTAGACAACAGGTGTTCTTCATCGATCTCTGAGATTGTTACTGTTATGTCGATGAATTCTGCCACTGTTGGAAAATTATCGACTACCAACTGTCCATTTTTGTTTGCCCCGATCGATCAAACAGCATAGGAGTCACTTTCTTCAAGATTTTGAGTAGGCTGAGGGTTTACTACACTGTTGATAATGGCTTCGTGATTGATTACTTGTGCTGCACTGCACCTGTATTTGTTTTGACAGCTGAGACTAGCCGGCCGCTAATTGTTTCCGAACAATACCGAGCGCTTCCGGATGATCCCGAATTACGCCGAAAACTTCTGAATAGCTCTCAATCGTTTTTATTTTCTTTAAAGACACACTTTTGGAGAAAACCAAAATTTTTACAATTTTCCGGAGCGATGCCGGACTATCGGGCATTCCGGACTGTTGGATGCCGGACTAATGGACTTCTACTGTATATGTATTTTCATGTGACGTCAGATATCTTAGATCCCGCCCTCGTCACACATTATCACAAATGCGTGACCCCCCTCCCCCCAGCCGTGTGACGTAACTTATGGACGGCCCCTTAAACATTGTTTAAACACCCTCTTCCTTAATCGCATTTCTTCACAAATGTTTCATCCCCCTCTCCCGTCCCTAAGAGTACGACCCCATTTATGGACGACCCCTTTGTTAAAAATAACTGTTTTTTTTCTATTACTCTTTCCTCGCAGGTAACACTATGATGCTGTCTTTCACTTTAGCCTTAGTTGCCGGCACGTTTACATCCTACGGCCTTGACATTCTGGTAGGGCCACACCCAGGCCTTGAAATCTGTCTCCGTGGAAATGTCACGATTTTGTACAACGGAGAATCAGATATGCATAATTTAACCTTAATAACAACATAGTCATCATAACATACGTCTATAGTCGCTCTAGAATTTCTGTTGTGTCAAAATTCACCAAGAATTTGAACGATACGTGGTATTGTCGGAAAAAGAACGTGGAAACCACCAAAACACGTGGAAACCACGCGTTTTCCCCCGCTTTGATACGACGTGGTGGCATTGCTCATGTATTCATTCTTTAAGTGTCTTAAAAATTAGAATTGAGCACCATGTTCTGAAAAAATATGTAGGCCTATAATTTTGCCAAAGATGTTTAGTCTAAATATCTTACCCCATTAAATGTTTTTTATATTATCTTTTTATCCCTAAAAAGAATTCACCCGAGAAGAATGTAAATAGGCCTACATTAAACTTGTGATATATCAAAATCAATCTTTACGAATTTGGTTGAATGATATTGAACATAACCGTCTTTATGTAACAGTCTGTATTATGTAGAGTGTAAAACATTGCATTTTTTTTTAAGTTGGCACTATATTTTTTTTTAAAGAACGACAACAAATAGCTCTGTGATTGGCCAGAATTTGAAAGGAAAATAACCAACTGAATACAAGTATGAAATATTTTTTTTTAAATGATAGGCCCTAGAGCTATAATTAATATCTTTTATGTGTTATTAATTGAAACAATAATTGAGTAGAAACTCTAATTCTAGTTGTCATAGTTTTACGAAATGGGCATACAAATAAAATATTTTTCTGTGTTGGGTCAAAGGCTTTAATTCAGTATTTAAATATCCCAAGACGGGCCACTAACAGCCTAATTTTAAAACTCAATTACATCATAAAAAATGGATTGCTCTTAAAAACTCTGTGGCGGCCACACTAAAAGGTCTTGTGAGCCACGTTGTGGTTGTGGGCCACCCTTTTATCGAAAGATTAAGCTATAATACTATACAGACCAAGTATGATGGAAGTGGCAATCCAGTACAAACAAATTTTCTCCAGATCTAGGATCAATTTTTACAAAGTATTGATGACATTGTTGTTTGTTGTTTAAAAAATAAATGTTGAAATAATTATTTTGAATTTTTGGTGTTGTTGTTAAGATTTTAAAATGTAATAATTTTTACATTGGCTGTTTTTTTTATATTAACAACTACACAATTTTTAATCTAAAAACTTAATTAAATTGCTAGGTTGATGTTCTCAAATTTGGCTGCTAGCTCTAGTAATGTCTTTACTACATAGGCCTACTTAATCTGGAGTGAATACATTTGAAGAAATTGTGTGGGATGTTAACAAGGTTCCACAAATTACTAAATTACTACATTAATATTAGGCCTAATTCACAAACTGCACAAAAGATAAAGCTGTGCAACTAAATTACTACATTAATATTAGGCCTAATTCACAAACTGCACAAAAGATAAAGCTGTGCAACTAAATTACTACATTAATATTAGGCCTAATTCACAAACTGCACAAAAGATAAAGCTGTGCAACTAAATTACTACATTAATATTAGGCCTAATTCACAAACTGCACAAAAGATAAAGCTGTGCAACTAAATTACTACATTGATATTAGGCCTAATTCACAAACTGCACAAAAGATAAAGTTGTGCAACTAAATTACTACATTGATATTAAGCTAAAGTACAATTTAAATGTAAATGGTTAAAATTCTGCAAAAAAAATTATATTACTGTTTTTTCTTCTTCTGATAAATGTAATAGCATTAAAAATAAATTGACAAACTAGATAAAGTCCAATGTTTATTGATTTTTATTGTAAACAAATATTTATATTTTTCAAAAACTTATAAAGAAATTTAAATAAATAAAAATGTAAAGGGGACGGAGTTTTTTCTTTACCGCAAACTTTTCTTTAAAAAAAAAAGTCCAATAATACTGTACATCAAAAATGTTCTCAACATCACATGAAATTATTTCTTTTATCACAGTCAATGCTTCAAACTATACAGTTCTTTTTTTTTTCATTATCTTTAAAATCATAAACAGAAGTAGTAGGATAAGGATAGACTACTTTCATTCAATTTTTTTCAGTGACAGTTAATTTAATAGAATTTAAAAATGGAAAAGTTGATCAAAAATGAATATCTTGGTTTAACTATTAGTGTTATCAACTTAAAAAAAATAATTTAATATTAATGTTTCACTGCAAAACTATTTCTAAAGGGATTACAGTACAACTTATCACTAGTTTCTAGTTGACACCTTTTGTTTTTTTTTAAACACAAGAGATCTAAGAGTCTACAGTAACATCATTGGAGATAATATTGTCTAAATAAATCAACTTATTATCTTACATCAGTTACAATAGACTCAGATATTTCTTTGATAAATCTCTCAAAAACAAAAAACTTATGCACAGTGAATTCATGTAGTTGTGGAAAAGCCTTAAAGTCAAGAAAACCTAGATATAATTAGAAGCTGCTTACTAGATCCCAATTGTAAATTTTACTTCATGTCTAAACTGTTAAACTAGGAAAAAAAAATTATTTTCAAATCTACTAAAATATTCTTTGTTAGAAGAAATGTTAAAATTTGGTAAACCAATCAATAGTTTATTAGTCTTATCCTTTTGTGCATAGTAAAATGTAAAATAAAATAAAAAGTGTATAAAAAATATATATACAAAAAAACAATAGGAAGATTATACGTTTTTTTTCAAGCTACAAATTGTGTTAAGTCATAGAGATTATAATTAATCTATAATATAAAATATTACATATGTAAAAAAGTAATCATATAAAGTTAAGTACTTTAAATTTCACAGATTATTAATTTGAAAAAAATAAAATTTCTAATTCACCAAATGGAAAAGAAATATCTAACAATTTTGTACCTTGTATAAAAAAAGTATATTGATATTTTATTAGTTCCCCATTATTGAATCAGCTGAATACTGGAATGTTTAAGGGAAAAGACTTTGCTTGTCTTCTTTTTTCCCTTCCTCTGTGGCAGCCGGGGCGACCGCAAAATAGGAGTTGCTGCTCCTTGATGGAGGGCGATCACCATCTTGATGGTGATCTTCTCTGCTTTCAACTCTGTGAAGAAAATGTTTTATTATTGTTCAAAAAGTTTGGAGGCTTAACTATTCTCTAATGGTAAGTAAGTAAAGAATAAAACGACCAATGACATCACAGAAAAACAACCAATGACCTCACACAAAAACAACCAATGACCTCACACAAAACGACCAATGACTTCACACAAAAACGACCAATGACTTCACACAAAAACAACCAATGACTTCACACAAAAACTACCAATGACCTCACACAAAAACGACCAATGACCTCACACAAAAACGACCAATGACCTCACACAAAAACAACCAATAACCTCACACAAAAACGACCAATGACTTCACACAAAAACAACCAATGACTTCACACAAAAACAAACAATGACTTCACACAAAAACAAACAATGACTTCACACAAAAACAAACAATGACTTCACACAAAAACAAACAATGACTTCACACAAAAACAACCAATGACCTCACACAAAAACGAGCAATGACCTCACACAAAAACGAGCAATGACCTCACACAAAAACGAGCAATGACCTCACACAAAAACGACCAATGACCTCACACAAAAACGACCAATGACCTTACACAAAAACGACCAATGACCTCACATAAAAACGACCAATGACCTCACATAAAAACGACCAATGACCTCACATAAAAACGACCAATGACCTCACACAAAAACAACCAATGACCTCACACAAAAACGACCAATGACTTCACACAAAAACAACCAATGACTTCACACAAAAACAACCAATGACTTCACACAAAAACAACCAATGACTTCACACAAAAACAACCAATGACCTCACACAAAAACAACCAATGACCTCACACAAAAACGACCAATGACTTCACACAAAAACAACCAATGACTTCACACAAAAACAACCAATGACTTCACACAAAAACAACCAATGACTTCACACAAAAACAACCAATGACCTCACACAAAAACAACCAATGACCTCACACAAAAACGACCAATGACCTCACACAAAAACGACCAATGACCTCACACAAAAACGACCAATGACCTCACACAAAAACGACCAATGACCTCACACAAAAACGACCAATGACCTCACACAAAAACAACCAATGACTTCACACAAAAACAACCAATGACTTCACACAAAAACAACCAATGACCTCACACAAAAACAACCAATGACTTCATACAAATTCATGTCACTTTAATTGATGTCAAAAATATAATCAAATAGCATTTGAAGACCATTTTATAGTTAAGTAAAGAACAATCATATTTTAAAAAAAACAACAGTGCAACCAGGACTCAAGCCCAGCACCATCTCTGAAGCAGTTGACAGTATAATCATTAGAACATTTGCATCTAAAAATGATTTGTCTCATACTAGCTGGTCACCCAAAGCTAACTATAGACTAAGTAACATCAACATTTAGCACTGCATTGTTATAACTTAGTCATGGGATACGGTTCCTGAGACAAACAGGGCCCTTAATTGAATTTTTTTTTTTTTTTAAACAATAATCAATAAGTATATCATAAATACAGAAATACCACAGGAATAGTTTATGTGCAGTAAAAAAAAACATGGAAAACAAAAGCATTTTCTAACATACCAAACTATAGTAAAATGTTTTCTAAGACTCAAAAGATGATTTTCCAAGACAGCAAAACATTTTCTACAACTGCAAACTATAGGATAACATTTTCAATGACTGTAAACTATAGGAAAACATTTTCAATGACTGTAAACTATAGGAAAACATATTCTATGACAGTAAACTATAGGAAAACATTAACAAACTATAGGAAAACATTAACAAACTATAGGAAAACATATTCTATGACAGTAAACTATAGGAAAACATTAACAAACTATAGGAAAATATTAACAAACTATAGGAAAACATATTCTATGACAGTAAACTATAGGAAAACATTAACAAACTATAGGAAAATATTAACAAACTATAGGAAAACATATTCTATGACAGTAAACTATAGGAAAACATTAACAAACTATAGGAAAATATTAACAAACTATAGGAAAATATATTCTATGACAGTAAACTATAGGAAAACATTTTCTATGACTGTAAACTATAGGAAAATATTTTCTATGGCAGTAAACTATAAGAAAATATTTTCTATGGCAGTAAACTATAAGAAAATATTTTCTATGGCAGTAAACTATAAGAAAATATTTTCTATGGCAGTAAACTATAAGAAAATATTTTCTATGGCAGTAAACTATAAGAAAATATTTTCTATGGCAGTAAACTATAAGAAAATATTTTCTATGGCAGTAAACTATAAGAAAATATTTTCTATGGCAGTAAACTATAAGAAAATATTTTCTAGGACACCAACTATAGAAAACCTTTTTCTGCAACACATTAAACATTTAAGCTGATTATTTACCTTCTTTGTTTAGTGTACTTCTTCTTGTACCAAATGACCAACACAATGGCTACAACCAAGGCAGCAAACAGAGGCAGTCCAACAGATAGACCAACAATCAGTGGCACATCATCTATGAGACAAAAGATCACATTTGTATTCAATTGTATGGAGACATCAAGTTTTCTCATATATACATTGTTGAAAGCAATTACCGTATCTAATAATTTCTCAAAAGGAACAAAACTAAAAATTTTCATAAAATTAACTCACCAGTGCCTGAATCTTCGTGGCTAAAAATAGAACTGAAAAGAATTTTGATTGGATGATTTTATCAATTACACAAAATGTTGTTAGAGGCTTTATTAGTTGTATAAATAAACACAAACCACTCAGTAGGGAAAGAAAAACTAGACTATGTAAGGGTGTACTTTACAATCATGAATTCACACCATTTTTAGATGCCAACTTTACAAATACTTATTTATAGGGATCTAAAAAGTAAGAAAATTAATAATTAACAATATGGAAGTAACTTCATCAGCTAATCCAACAGTATAAATCTATAAATATAAGCTTAAACTAAAGAATTGATCTGGTTGATGCAGAAAAGCTTTAAAAAAAAAACATCAGTCTATGTTGTATGTTTACCAATATGTGCATTAATAGTCATTCAAAGGTTAACTGCATACATTAGTCAGTTTATTATAGACATGCACATCAATCATCTAGACTTTGATTGGTGAATTCAAAACTATAATGTGGAAATTTGGTTAAAATAATGTGGAAATTTAGTTGCAACTCTTTCAATAGGCACTTTTCATAAAATTAACAAATGTTGGTTTAACACTAAACTAAAGAAATTGTGTAAACAAAAAGAAAATCTATTCAAAAAGTTTAAGGCAACTAATTCATAAAGACTACATAAAAAATACCTAAAAATTAAACATTTAACTAAGAAACTAGGCAGACAGCTGCAGAATGAATATGTAAACAATGTAATTTCTAAAGATAATAATAAAAACTTGTGGTCCTACTTATCTATTTATATAAAAAGACAGTGTTAAGCCCCGCGAGGATCCCCATTGGTCAATTTGAAAACACGTGTGTCACTGATCTATCTAGGCATAGCCCAATATACCGTCTAACAATTTTTCACATTGGACATGTGTCTTCGATAGCTCAGTGGTAAAAGTAGTGGACTGCTATACGGGCGACCAGGGTTCGATTCTCCAGTTAGACTATACTTTTTTTTTTCGACAATTTTTTTTCAAACTTTTAAAAACAAAAGACATTGTAAATCTATAGGCAATATAGATTTTGTTAAATAAAAATATTTGACTATTTTTTTTACCCTATTACAATATTTATTTACTTTCCTAAAAGTATTCAGTAAGTGTAGTTTATAAATTTGTTATCTGCACCCCAGACAGTCCTTTTTTTTTTTCACCCGGGCAACGCCAGGCAATGTAGCTTGTTGATAACTAAATACTAATGGTCTGATACATTGAGATTTGATAAGTAACTACTTACACACAGACAGCATTTCCAGTGGAATCAATAATACATTTATAACCACTGGCACAAGGATTGCTGGCATTGAGAATGATACACTTGTCTGTGTTTTCAGTTACTGTAAAAAAATACAAGTTTATTCAATAGCTTAAGAAAGTACTTAATTGAGTGTTTAAAATTTTACTTATCAAATTACTTCCTTAATAGCTTAAATATTGAGATAGGCTTTTGCATTTGCAAATTTTTGGAAATAAATGCTTTTATAGGGTGATACTTTTTAACAATATAAAGCAATTGCTTCTACTGAGTAAGAAATGAAAACACTTTAATGCTGCTTAATGTTAAAAATGTTTCTACAAAATTTATTTTTACTTTTGTTTAATATTTAGATTTAAAACAGATGTTTTTTTAAAATGATGCAATATTCAATATAGGCCTACATTGTTTAATAAATTTTTAATGACATTGTAATAACCAGTGCTTTTTTTGTGATGGTACGCAACAGTACGGCGTACCGGCACCTTTTTCAATGTGGGGAAAAAATTATTACTTTTCTTGTATTTTAACGTTTATTATTAATTTATTATATTATTAATTTTTTAAAATCGAATTATTTTAAAATTGCGCGCATTAAGAATTAAAATATAAAATGTGAAACTGCTTTAAAAGTTAGGCAATCCATCATTGAGTACCACCAGCACCTATTTTTTTTACAAAAAAAGCACTGGTAATAACTATTTAATAAAATGTATTTTAAAGGATGAAATATGTTTAACTAAAACAGGTTAATGAATTAGATGGTGCATTTATATAAGTGTATTTAGAAAAGCTAGTACTTCTACTTAAACATGGTTACTCATGTGAGCAGTGTTCTTCACATTACAATGTACTAATTGCCTTACAAACTGTCCATACAATCAATGGTTTAGATACCTGTGATGCCATTAATAGTAATTTCTGGAGTGTAGCTGTCATTGCCTAAAGTGAAGCCTTTAGCCATGTTGACTACAACATTTGTTACAAAGGTGTTGGATGTTGGATTTATAACAGCGTTTACAATGACAGTGAAGACTACAATCAAACTGCCTTCTCTGGAGAAAAACAAAAACAACAAAAGTAGAAATTAAAAAGCTAAAAGAGATACATTTCATACAGCACTTCAGAAAAGAGATGCACGGTTCATTATTAGATTATTAGTGAATATTCACAACTAACAAGAGTAACACCAATGATCAAATCATTAGAAACACTTAGAGGACAGAAGGGCAAAGAGTCAAGTAGTAATAATAGAGCGTTTGCAATGGACGGAGCTTAAGTTTTTTATTGACGTCATTTGTAAATAGAAGCCACTTACTTGAGGAACAAATATGGCGAAGTTGTTCTTTATCATGCCAAATTCACATATGAATATTGGCTATCCTACTAAAAAATAAGGAGGTAAATAGTAGTAGATCCTCTTCCTAGTACAAGAGAAAGCCTGACATGGTATTTTTTCAACATTTTACGCCCAATTTATAGGCCTACACTTTTAATGTTTCGTAGGCTAGGCTAAGTAGGGCAGCTACGATGCCAAGTGATAGTGTTGGTGAATATTTAGTCAAGTCACTAATAGGCTCACATCGTCTATGATCTATGTCTATGATAATAGGCCTAATACAGCTTAAATCTTAAGACTTAAAACACAAAACATCATTTTAAAAAAAGCTCGAGCCTATATGAAACTTTATTATTACAGCGGCCATTGTACACCACTACACAAAATAAATAAAAATCACGTGCTTTTTGTCACGTGATTGCAAATGCCCCATAAATAAGACATTAAATGAGTAAACTCTAATTTAGAAATACAACCTAATAACACCCTCTTGCAATGCTCAGATAAACATTAGGACAAACACACTTTCCCTTATGCGAGAACAAATGCATATAAGTACTCTATCTCCCCGAGTGGCATTCGTGCATGGAATTGGTTGCCTTAAAATTTGCTAATTTCAGATTATTAAAAATTATTGTTAATCATTATTTTATTAATCAATTAACAAAGAAAATAGACTAGGACTTACAACATTAATGTTTACAGATTGCAATGTTTTACTAAAGAATTAAAAAAAAAAAGAAAATTGTATTTATTTGGTTTTTTTTTCAAAGTGAATAGGAAGTGAACCAACCTCATGTCTGTCACTTTAACTCTTTCCACACCTTTAACATCATTGAATTGTTGCAATAACTGTTGAGATATTGGAATAAGTCATATTAAATACTTGTACAAACAGAAATTAAGTAAAAAGATAAATTGCCTTATCACCAATAAATTATATAACTGACAATTCAAACAGTTTAGTGTATTGAATAAGTAGATTTTGTTACCAATGATTTTTTCTCATAACAATAATTGCATGTAAGACATGTTTTTTTAAACCTATCTATCTACCAATCAATCAATCTACCATTTCAATCAATCAACCTATCCATTTATCTATTCATCTCATTATCTATTTATCTATCTATCTACAGTCAAGATTATTATTGTAGTGATAACTTGTGTATCGGTATTTGGACACTGAATGTTTCGTTAATTAGAGTTAAGATTTGTGTCCACTTCCTGTGTTTTTATTTAGATGCACGTTGTCTTCCTGTCCCTCACGATTGAAGGCTAATCGTATGGTTCAAGTAATTATTAAATAAATAATCCTGTACAGCATTTTGGTCTATTGTGTTCATAAATAATCATAAACCATTCCATTACATGGTGTCAGAAGTATTATGGCTAAATTCCACCCGCCAGAGCAATTCGACTTCAGTTCGCCTACGAAGTGG
This sequence comes from Anisus vortex, assembly GCA_949126835.1. Taxonomy (NCBI): domain Eukaryota; kingdom Metazoa; phylum Mollusca; class Gastropoda; family Planorbidae; genus Anisus; species Anisus vortex. Next base: position 5,456,536 of record OX421500.1, read on the forward strand.
CCCGAGTGGAGAGAACGGTTCTTAAGATTCAGAATGGCCACTAAGCTAGGCAAGGAAGAAGGCTCAGTACAAGTAAGCAGCCTTATCTATGCAATGGGGGCAGATGCTGAAAAAATTTATTCTACGTTTACTTTCGAGGCTGGTCAATCCAGGCCTGAAGAAAACTTTGAATTAATACTAAGCAAATTCAATAGTTACTTTACGCCCAAACGAAATATCATACATGAGAGAGCCAAATTTTACACCTGTAGCCAAAAGGAAGGCGAAAGTGTAGAACAATATATACGAACACTGTATGAATTAGCAGCCTATTGTGAGTTCTCTGATAAAAGCGACAGTATCAGAGATCGACTCGTACTGGGACTCACAGATAGGGAGATCTCACAAAAACTGCAGCTGCAGAGAGACCTGACTTTGGATGCTGCTGTTGAAATAGCTAGGCACTATGAGATGGTGAAGGGACAATTGTTGGACCAGCGAGGTTTGTCAACGGACTCAGTCAGGTTTGGCGCTCCGCGTCGCCAGACTTATTCACAATCGATCGGTGGGAAGGGAGAAGGAAGTGCAAGGAGGGAAAGTACAGGAAATACTTTCGTCTCACATAAAGGAGAATCAGCCAACTTTGTTAAGAAATGTGGAAATTGTGGACAATCCCATTACAAGACAGCCTGTCCAGCAAAGGGCAAGTCGTGTCGCCACTGTGGTAAATTAGGTCATTTCATCTCAGTGTGTCGTCAGCGAAAGCAACATCGTGACGTTTACAGTATTATGCATCATGACACAGTTACCCAGTCATACACATTTGACTCAATATTGTCAACAGTTGCAGAGCCACCATGGAGAGTGACAGTTAACATTCACAATCTACCAATTAACTTTAAAATTGACACAGGTGCTGATGTTAGTGTTATTTCCAGAGCTACTTATAACAAGATAAGCCCTAGTCCTAAACTAACTCATTCTACTGCAACTCTGCGAAGTCCTGGTGGTTTCTTACAGAACTTGGGAGAATTTACTGCTCCAGCTACATTCCAAAACAAAAAGTTTCAAATTCGTCTATTTGTTATTAATGAGGAGACTGACAGTCTTTTGGGTAGAGGCGTAGCTAAGGCCCTGGGTCTTGTGCAGAAAAATATCAATGAAATCGGAGCAGCAGTTCCTCTTGACTTATCTACACACATAAAGTGCACTCCGGTTACCATTAAAATTCGCAAAGATGCTGAGCCATACAGCTTACCTACAGCAAGGAGAGTGCCAATACCTCTTATTGACAAGGTCATGGTTGAACTACAACGGATGGAAAAAGCAGGCGTAATAGAACCTATTACCGAAGCAACAGATTGGTGTGCTCCAATGGTACCAGTCTTAAAGAAGAATGGATCAATTCGTATTTGTACAGACTTTAAGAAGCTCAATTCTGCAGTGAAGCGGGAACGCTATGTGCTTCCTGTATTAGATGATATACTACACAAGCTTCAAGGTGCAACAGTATTCTCAAAATTGGATGCAGCTTCCGGATTTTGGCAAATTCCTTTAGACAGTTCCACTGCAAAGCTGACTACCTTTATAACACCTTTTGGTCGATACTATTATAAAAGGCTACCATTTGGCATCACAAGTGCACCTGAGATTTTCCAGAGGGTGATGGAAAACATTCTGGAAAAAGAGCAAAACGTAATTTGCTATTTTGATGATGTTCTTGTCTTTAGTAAAACAGAGAAAGAACATGAAAAACACTTGTCAGCAGTTCTAAAAAGGATGAATGAAGTGAATCTTCAACTAAACCAAGAAAAGTGTGAGTACAGAAAGAAGGAAATTGATTTCCTGGGCCATCGCATCAGTAAGGATGGTATAAGTCCAGATCCTATCAAGGTTTCTGCTATTATTGACATGCCAGAGCCACAAGATGTTGAGGAGTTACGTCGCCTACTTGGCATGGTAAACTTCATGGGCAGATACATTCCAAACATATCCACAATTCTTCGTCCTCTGACACAATTGTTGGAGAAGAAAAACCATTGGACATGGGGATCATCTCAAATAAATGCACTTACACAGGTAAAGAAAATGCTCACATCTACACCAACACTTGCATTCTTTGACATTTTAAGGCCATGTGTTGTAAGCGTTGATGCAAGTTCCTATGGAATTGGTGGAGTGCTTCTTCAAGAATGTGATGGTAAACTCAAACCTGTGGTTTTCTGCTCACGTACCCTGACTCCAGCAGAAAAGAATTACGCGCAGATAGAAAAAGAACTTTTGGCAGCAGTATGGACTTGTGAAAAGCTTCAAAAGTACCTCATGGGACTACCATCATTCACATTACAGACTGATCACAAGCCACTGATATCTTTGATCAATGTTCGAGACCTGCAAGACACACCAATACGTTGCCAGAGAATGCTTATAAGGCTCATGCGCTTTAATGTTCATGCTACTTACATACCAGGCGTACAACTTATCATTGCTGATACACTGTCGCGCAGCCCACAACAAGTAAACGTTGGGTTGGACAAAGAAGTGGATCGCCTCATTCAGGATATTGACTCTCATATAGACTCAGTTCGAATGTCTTGGCCGGCGTCCGATGCGAAACTTTTACAGTTTGCAAGTGAATCAGAGAAAGACCCTTTTCTAGCTTTAATGAACTACAGATCATCACCAACTACAGCCACAGGGTATAGTCCCGCTGAGTTAGTGATGGGTCGTAAAATCAGAACTATCCTACCAACATTGCCAGTCAATCTCTCTCCAAAAATCATAGAAAGAAAGTCTATTCTTGGAAAGGACGAAGGAAGGAAAAGGGCAAATCAGATCTACTATAACAGACGTCATGGTACTAGAAAGCTTCCACCTTTAGAGCCAGGTACCAAGGTCTTACAGAAACTAGACCATGAGCGACAATGGACAAATCCAGCCACTGTAATCAGAAGCGTGGCTCCCAGATCATATCTAATCAAGATTTCTTTTGGGACTTTCTGTAGGAACAGAAAACACTTACGTCCAACATCAACATTTGTTCCTACCTCTATCGGTTCCCTACCTGACAAGGACGATGCCATTGTTACTGAACAACAGAATGGCATGCCTCAACCTCAAGGAGATCCAGGTTTTACCAACCCTCAAGAAACGGATAATAACACTACTGAAACCCACCTTGAACCCCAAGAGCAGGCGCATGGCCCACCTGTTGGCTCTACGGTTTTGACAACTCGGTCTGGACGTATCATTAATCCACCTGCCAGATATCGGAATGACTAAACGTAAAAGGGGGAGATGTAGTGATAACTTGTGTATCGGTATTTGGACACTGAATGTTTCGTTAATTAGAGTTAAGATTTGTGTCCACTTCCTGTGTTTTTATTTAGATGCACGTTGTCTTCCTGTCCCTCACGATTGAAGGCTAATCGTATGGTTCAAGTAATTATTAAATAAATAATCCTGTACAGCATTTTGGTCTATTGTGTTCATAAATAATCATAAACCATTTCATTACAATTATTTTAAATTTATTTTAAGGAATAAAATTATTCAATAATAAAACTTACCTCGTCTTCAACTTGAGCTTTCAGAGTTTGATAGTCTTCACTTGTTTTTTCCTTTATGTTCATTCTGGAAACATCTTTACTGATCTTAAATGACATCTTATACTCAACAGCCTCTGTAAAAAGCAACGAAATGGAATAAAATTTCAGCTAAATTTACCTTAATTTCATAAGCAAATCTGGAAATGCTACACAATTATGTATTTAAATACTCAATAAGGCTTACATATAAAACCTATATTTTATGCTACAAGCAAGACCAAATGCAAATAAATGTGCCAAGTGGCAAACTGGGAAAGGAAATTTTTTCTTTAAAAAAACCAGGATAATCTAAAGATAAACTTTATTTAAAATCCTAATCAAAATGCAAGACTAGAATAAAATCGCAAATAAGCATAGGTCACAAGAATCACCTGTACAGCATGTGTAACATATAAGATGATACATGACATTTAAACATGCAACAGATAAACATGCCACACTTAAACACATACGGACAGTTAATCATAGCGACAGATACACTTTTTCATGTAACATTACCTGCTAGCTAGATTTAATATTTAGTCTATATAATACAAGTATTATTAGGACTGTTTATGAATACAAAAATATAACTCTCCCTTTCTTTATCCCCATAATTATGACGGGCATGGTAGCTGGTAATGGGCTACACATTTTAATACTAAATAACATTTCTTAAATAAACCTACCATAACATTTTTTAGGATCTGTTTTGTCCACTTGGAAACCAGTGTTACAGGAACAAGTGTAGGCACCATCAGTGTTTGAACAGATGTGCTGGCAAGGATTACTTGTATCACACTCATTAATATCTAAACAAATATCAAGACTTTAAATATATTTCATATTATTATATCATACTATTAGGCAAGCAGAAAATGTTTACAATCATAGTTTTGATGAATTTCTTTTTTTTTTTGCTGAGTGCATTTCAATTCAACAGATGAGGCCACTAATTTGTTTCTATCTTTTACCACCAAACACTGTTTCTTGGTTGTGATACAGCCTTACATCTGATGTTTTAATTGCCTCTTTTTTTGTCTTTCTCACATTAGATCAAAATAAGATCATCTACTTTTTAAATCTTGCTGAATATATTTGATAACAACTATAAATCTCAAGGCATTGCCATTTAGTTGTAGTTTTTTAGATTCCCTGTTATCAGATAGGATTTTGTGGATCTCAAGTCTAAAGAAAGGGAACAACATATATTAGCTACCCATAGGAAAGTGGTGGAGGACCATTCTAAATTAGCATGATGCATGTTGGGACACCTTTTGTGGAGTGTCTGAATTGTGAGGGGAATGCCTGTTAATTTTAGCTGCCTCTGCAAAGGTATGAATTATATTTGGAAAATATTAAAAATAAATAGGTCTACACTTATCTGAAAGGGCTGTGTTGTGTATCTCCCTCCCCCCTCCCCTAAAAAATAATCTTTTCTGACCAAATTGATACATAGGGCCGGGGAAACAACATTCACCAATTTCTGTGTCCATGGCATACTAGGGGATTGTATGACCAGCACAATAATGCCAAGTTACTTTCACTTTGCTTTAGCTAGTGTCATCAGAGCTGGGTATACTCAGAGACAACCTCCATACCAAGAAAGTCTAGTCTTCACCAGGATTTAAACTCAGGACTTTTGGTACACCAGCCAATAGCTCTTCTGCTCAGCCACCATGCCATCTTCTCACTCTCAAAAGCCTGGCTAAACTATTTTCCTTGGCTAAGGCTCACCCTGTAACGCCACAAGGTACCCAATATATGTAAGTCCATTGGTTGACTCTCCAATGATTTACACACATTTGGTCAGTTTTGAGGCAGTTGGGCACAGAAATGGTGACACTATCTAATCCTTGTTTTGCTGGCTCTTGGCTTTCTCGCAGAAATTAAACTTTATAGTTATCTAGTTTATGCCCCACCAAATCTCTGTATAAAAAATCTATCTTCATTATATACACACACAAAAACGAAACCCAGTTATAGGAGAAAGCTTATAAAGATGCATTGATAATTAGTGATATGATCAGCAAGCACTCATCTGTAAAGTATCTGTTCACAAATAAACCTTGCTGGATAAATAAAGCCTGTAGTCTGCATCAAAAACATGTGTATTAACTTTCTTAAACATACTTACAACCAAGCATGTATTATTCCTGCATTTTAAAATGGCGTTGAATTAGGTACTCAAAACTGGCTTCGCTTTTGTGCGCGATTTTAAGTTTTCGACCCCTCTTGTACTAAATTGTCTAGGCAAAAAGTGCCATTCATGATAGAAGGATAATTTTTTCACTCAATTGTACAGGAATAAATGGACTTTATCACCATATGTATTTAAAATTGATTGTTTATGTTAAACATTTTTAATAAGTAAATTATCTAAGAAAAATAGTTAAAAATTAACATACAGTCATAAAATTGGTATCAAAGTTCTTAGAATAATTTTGTCTTTCTATTTAACATAAAAAAATCTCAATAGCTTGAAAAATTAAAATCAGTTTTGAGTACCTAGTTGAATGATACAAGAAAAAAATGGTCAACAAGAAGACCAAGGGAAATAACTCAAATAACTCTGAATTTTTGTTCTTTTCTAAATTTGAATTAGGCCCATGAGTAAAGAAAACAAACAATACCCTATAATAAGGTCCCACAAAATTGAATCAAACCCTGCTATAGCACCCACCATCACATTTACGGCCATCAGAAGCAAGCTTATAGCCTGAGTTACAGGCACATGTGTAGCTTCCTGCCGTGTTGCTGCAATTCTGGTCACATTCATTTGTTGATATGGCAGCACATTCATCCAAATCTGAATGATGTTGTTAAGAAAACACATTATTAAAGCCCTTTTTCAAATTATACATAAAATGGAATAGAAAGGCTATTACATAATTATATTACTGTATGTCACACAACCTCTTATCACTCTTGACAATAGGTTATGTTTGTTTGATTAGCAGTAATGGACTTTAATTTAAACATTATTTGAACTTAGCTCATAGTTTATTATTGTATTTGTTTGCTAGTAATATTAAAAATGTTTGAAAACTATACAAATTTCTAATCATAATTTCATATGGATAAAACACGTGCCATTTTGGACCTTCTATATAGTACCTTTCCACTACTAGACTTTGGACCATCTATCTAGTGCCCTTCCACTACTAGACTTTGGACCATCTATCTAGTGCCCTTCCACTACTAGACTTTGGACCATCTATCTAGTGGTCTACCACTACTATATTTTGGACCATCTATCTATTGCCCTACCACTACTAGACTTTGGACCATCTATCTAGTGCCCTACCACTACTAGACTTTGGATCATCTATCTAGTGCCCTACCACTACTAGACTTTGGACCATCTATCCAGTGCCCTACCACTACTAGACTTTGGACCATCTTTCTAGTGCCCTACCACTACTAGACTTTGGACAATCTATCTAGTGCCCTACCACTACTAGACTTTGGACCATCTATCTAGTGCCTTATCACTACTAGACTTTGGACCATCTATCTAGTGCCCTACCACTACTAGACTTTGGACCATCTATTTAGTGACCTACCACTACTAGACTTTGGACCATCAATCTAGTGCCTACCACTAATAGACTAATCTACTTGCAAAAATTTTAAAGTTGGATGAATGGATTGATAAATTAAATGAATTAAAATGTTTGAAATGTTTTTAAAAATGACACTTACCTATACAAGTATTATTAAAAGATTGAAATCCCTTTTCACAATCACATTTATAACTTCCTAGAGTGTTGAAGCAGACCTTTAAATGAAATATACATTTTTTAAAATTCTACTTATGAGTTTAATTTAATACATTCTATGAAATCTATACTTTTATATTTATATAATCATGGTTTTAACTTTTTATTATAGAATGTATAGGTTAGGTTAACTTATAAGAATATAATACTTTAGCTCATAAAAGATTACCTATTATTATATACTACCTTAACCTAGGCATATTCACAAACTATGTTTTTAGCATATTTACAAAATATTCTTATTAGTAGGGCCTCTATGCAAATGTGATCAAATCAAAATATTTAGATTGTAATATTAATATTTTAGTATTCTAAAATTCATTTTTAAATAAAACCATGTTGACTTGTTGAAAAATGTTTGTGGTTGTGGTGCCTTATCAATAAAAACCAAAGTTAGAGTCTTTAAAAACACCACTGAGAAACCTGTTCTTCTATATGGAGCTGAAATATGTAGGATCACCACAGTCTGCATGAGGGAGATACATGCATTCATCAGTTCATACCTTCAAAAGATTCTCAAGGTATGCTGGCCATTGAAATCAACATTGAAGATCCCTGGCAATGCAAGCTACAGAAACAAATCCAAAATGTTCTCCCCCAAAGGAGAAGGAGGTAGATAGACCACACACTCTAAGAAAAATCCACAATCGGCATTACAAGGCTGAGAGCCCTCTCCAGGAAACTGCAAGGCAAGGGGAAATAGAGGCGCACAAAAAATGCCATGGAGATGGAAACTTGTAGCAGAGATCAGCATGATGGAACAAAACTAGAGACAGCTGGAGAGAGTTATGCAGGACTGAGACTCACGGAGAGCTTCTGATTGTGGCCTTTGACCCAGGTGGGAAAACAGGCTGTCATGATGATGATGATGTCTTTTCTTAAAAAAGATTCATCTCTCTAAATACAATCTTAATTTTAAATAACAAACAGCTTACCCAGTTAGTTATATTGGCTTTTGTACAGTTATTGTCTGTTAAAGTACACTCATCACTGTCTGTGTCACAACCTGTGCCGTTCCAGCCAGCTTCACAGTTGCAGGTTCCAGTGGCAGCATTGCAAGTACTGTGAGAGGGATCACATGTACATTGATTTAAGCAAGATTCTCCATACCATCCACTTGGACATGCTGGACATGACAAAAAGAGTTAACGTTAACAAATGCATATACCGTTAACAAATGCATATACCGTTAACAAATGCATATACCGGTAATCAAAACTAAGTATAGCAATTATCTTATCTATCTACGTGGACATATTAAACTGCTAATAGATTTCACTTCCTATTCAATTGGATCATAGAAATGTTTTTATATTATAGCCCAATCCTGGGCTAGGTAATTGACTATTCTATTTTACTATATATTACATGTTCTAGTATTTCCTATTGAATTGGTCATAGAAATGTTTTTATATTATACAATAATTTATAGCCCAACCTTGGGCTAGGTAATTGACTATTCAACTATATATTACATATTCTAGTATTTTGAATGTAAAGCTGGTGAACGGTCCTATAATTTAACCGGTTAGAGTTTTCTCCTTTTTAAAATAAGATGGACTACATTTCTTTTGTTTAAATTTATTACCATGTATCCTCTATATGATTTTGTCTAAAGTTATTGAGCTGTATGCCTACTTGTCACATTGAACTGGTTTAAGTTGATACAAAATGTTTTAAATGTGTTTTCACTAGTTTCAATATAATTGTAAGTTTTATCAATATCATAGTTTAGTGGATATTGCATGTGGGATCCATTTTTCTTTATTTACAATAATTTAGGACCCCATTTTTTAAAAACATTTTTGTAACTACATTATTTACATATTTATTTTGGAGATTTCTATTGAGTTAAAAATGTTTATAATAGTAGATCTAATTAGTAACATATATTTCATTTTACAATAGCATAGGATAGCAAATAGTAACAAAAATTAGCATATAGTAACATATAGTAATATTTAGTAATATAAATAGCACATATAAACATAATAAGATATTAATTATTGTAACTTATAGTAAGATAGAGAATGATAGAGTAGCATATTATTATAGTAACATCAAATGTCAGCCAAGCTAAATAACAAAAATTGCAATAAAGTCGTTTTGAATCATTATCTAAATCTCAATTATCTTACGTTCACAAACATTGCCCGCTCCATTTTTCTTATATCCAGCTTTGCATTTACAGACATAGCTTCCTGGGATATTTTCACAAATTGAGTTGGCAATACAAGTGAAAGTCAGACTAGAAGCGCACTCATCAATTTCAGTCCCACAGTCAGCTCCTTGATAGCCAGGCTGACAAGTACAGGCTCCAGTGGTCTGATAAAAAAAAACAAATATTGTGAGGAATAGAAATTCACGGGATTATAAACTAAATAAAAAGAAGGTTGTCGCCATAATACAAGAACAATAAAGTTAAAAGCACAATATTTATTCTCACATAAATCACGAGTTGAACTCAAGTTTTAGATAATAATAAGCAAGTTTCATTATAAATTATTTAAAATTCTCAAGAGACTTTGCTGTTCATTTTCTTTCTAAGATATTTTTCTAATAACCTTTTGTATATAATAAGCATCTGTAACAGATAAGATAAACAAGCCCATGCTTGAATGAAGCTAATGCAACACAAAGGCCCATTGATGTTTTCAAATAGATTGAATTGAGAGATATGGTCAGACAATCAAGTTGTAGTTTATCCTACCTACATATCCCATAGTTTGTAGTTCATACATATTTTTATAACTAGCCTATATGTGAATATATTTTTTTTAATAAATTCAAGGTCTAACGGCTTCAAAAGGTCAAGACTTTGTCTTCTGTTTAACCAGACTGCAGGACCATTTCCTCTCTTGCAGTATTGCCAGACAATATATATACTGGTATATGTCATTTTGAACTTTTATGTATTGTTATTTTGTGTTTTGTAATGGTAGGTTGGTTGGAGGGGGGAGGGGGGATAATGCAGGCCTGAGATTGGTTAGCTTGATACATTCAAGTAGGAAGGGGTCTGATGTTTCATTTGAGTGGAGCAGATTTCTGCAGCGAGGTTCATGTGTTGGATTTATTCTGTTTAGGTGCCAGTTGAGGGCTATGGTTCCTGTCAGCTAACTTATTTCTCTGTGTATGCTTCCTTCCTTCTCTCCAGAGAATTATGTCTTGGATGTCTTCTTCTGTCAGTCTCTTTGGCTGATAGACAGTTGTATTTGTATTTAGTGTGTCCTGTAATGTTATTTAATGTTTTTATTTGGTAGTAGTGGGAGGAACTTGTTAGAGACAGGTCCAGCTGGAGACAAGCCTTGACCTCCGGGCTGGAAGCAGGAGAAAAAAACCTGCAACAGCTGGCTGACGTAAAGCACACCAGAAGAAAGGGAAGTGACCAGCCAATGACTAATGCTGCCTTCTTGTGCCCGAAGTGCAATAGCGGCTGTCACTGACATGTGTACAAGCTGCAAGGCCAGGAGCGCACACTCCCCAAGGGCACATGGAAGCCAACACAGTGTTTCTTGGAGTAGTGTTATGTGAATATCAGGTTTGTAGAGTATATATTCTAGTGGCTTTTTTTTTGTTGTAAAACATACCATTGTATTACAAATTGAAAATAATAAAATAATAAGACATTAGAACAAAGACATTTAAACCATTATATTATTGGCTATTAGACAAGCTTTAAATAGTTAACAAATGTTCATGAGAGTAAAGAATCAATAAAATATTTGGGAAACATTTTTTTTAGTTCTTTACCTTATTACAACTGCTAGTTGATTCTGCCTTGCAAGTACATTTTGATGAACAATTGGTTCCATAAAAGCCTTCAAGACAAGCTGCAAATACCAAAAAGTATTTTTATTCTTATGTGTATAATTGGCGTTACGTTCAGTAAGTAAGTAAGTAAGTAATGTATAATTGGCAGTTCACACATTATAGTTTATAACTAGCCAATATATTATTTTGTATTTTAGCAGTTCAAAAAATATATTACAGAAATATGTATACATTTATAGTTTAAAAATTAAAACAATTAACGTTGAGGTTCAAGAATGTGATAGTGATGGCTAACTGAAATTTAGGTTGAGCCAATACTAACCAGTGCATGTGATGCCATCAGCATCGAGTTTTTTGCCACTGGGACAAGAGCAGATGAATGTTGTATTATCTTCAGCTTCATTGCATTCACCTGTACAGGGATCACCATCACACAAGTCAACATCTGAAATTAGAGTCCATTTGTTAAAATTTCAATACAGCTGCTCAATAAGTTGAATAATAGAAAACAAGAAAATTATTTCATTAAACAAATGAAAAGTATGTTTTACCTATACACTCAGACGAGTTGGTTGGACTCAATTTTTCCCCAACATTACAATAACACACTGGTAAACCAGAACTGTTTTTGAAACAATTATTTTGCTCCTCACAAGGATTGCCACTTTCACATTTTGCATCCACTAGAGAATAAAGAAATAAAAACTACATGAATTGTTAGGGATGTATTTTTTAATAAAGGTAATAGCTGTATTTATAAAAACAAAAAAGGTTTTATTGAATTAGTGTGTTCACTAAAGATGGGACAATTGTACATATTTACCCTCACAAGACTTCCCATCAACCTTTAGCATGAGACCTGCTGGACAAGTGCATCTGTAACCACCTTCTGTATTCTCACAACCTTGTTGGCATCCATCCATTTTCTTTTCACATTCATCAATATCTGTAATGGGGAAGTTTTCATTGAACACAAAGAGAATGAAGCTTCAATAAGTTGAAATCATCAAAGCAAGTACAAAACCCAACAGCTGATTAGTTATTATACAAAGAAAATGTTTAGGCTTACCTTGGCATTTCTTCAATGTTGTATTGTATGTATATCCTTGATTACAGGTGCAAGCATAGCCTCCAATTATATTTTGACACAGTTGATCACAATCATTCAAAGTAGCAAAGGCACATTCATTAATATCTAAGCAAGGAGAAACAAAAAGTCTTCATTTAGATTTCTTTTTTTATTGTGGAATATTATCAAATCAATATTTTATTTTTTTATAATTTTTTTTTTTTAAAGTGATATATCTTCAAATTTAACCATTTTTGTAACAAAGAAAATGAAGTAAGATTAACCAGTGCTGTGTTCAAATACTATGGTAGGTCATGTGATCTAGATATAACTCTTTTGCTTACTTACTTAACCCTTTAATTACAGCAGGTTTTTAAATATAAATATTTTCTGACTTTGCATATTTTTAACTCAGTATTTAAGTGTACGGAAATGATGATGTCAATATAACGTCAACGGTATTTAAGGGGTTAAATATGAATTAATTGTTTTAATTTCTTGTTTGAATGCTAACAAATTTTATTTTTTAAAAATACACAATTATACATCTTATTCCCGCATCTTTAGATAGTAAGGACTTCATTTCAAATATTTGTGTTTGCCTTTAAATAAAAATATAGAAAAAAATAAACTCTATTTACCTTGACAAACATTGTTGACCCTTGTATAGCCATCAATACATTGACACAGGGAACTTCCAATAGTATTTACACACTTCTCAGTTGAAGGACATTTTGTTAGACCTAATTTACACTCATCTATATCTTCACTGCAAGTTTGACCTGCCAGATCATGAATACAATAACGATTTTAAAACTTTTGTTCATACATGTATTTATATGAAAGAAATGGGTTGAACCATCTTTCTGTTAACTTTGCTCGGACCATAGATAAAACTTACAGACATTAATTCTAGAAAAGAAAACTATTGAATCCTTCGTCTAAACCCTGGCTGTTCATGACCCTGGCACACACATAAACAACTACACAGGGTATGAGCTTGACAAGGACTATTTGCAAGATGGCACTGAAAACAGAAGAGGCTATTCTGGCAAGCTAAGAACAGAGGAGAGCCATGAGAAATGCAAAGAAACAAGAACGTATGTGAAGATATGTGTGTAACAGAAGTGTGCATCACAGAAGTCCGTATGGAAGTAGAAATTGAAATATTCCAAGTGCAAGTAGATGTAATTTATATATGCATGTATATATATATAGACAGGGGAAACAATCTAATGTTCTGTATACAAGTCATGTAGAGCAATTGTGATTATCTATAAAATGGGGTGAAAATTCTGTCTACCCAGTTTGTCCCAAGGATGTGTCCTCTCTCCAGTTCTATACACAATTTACACCAATGACATTCGAAGTTTGGCAATCGATACAGTATCTTCAGCCATTGTCGGCCTTGTTTCCAGTGACGACAGTCTCTATTACAGGACGACCTCGGATTTCTACAAATGGTGCGGAGAGAACTACCTGATATTGAATATCACAAAAACTAAAGAAATGATTGTAGACTTTCGGAAGGAGAAACACAAGCTGGCTGATTTACAAATAAACAACCAAATAATAGATCAAGTCTCGTAATATAAATATCATGGTGTCACAATTACTGACAAGCTGACTTGGTCTGACCACTGGCAAAGCCTCTGTAAGAAAATGCACCAAAGACTTTTCTGTCTTAGTAAACTAAAAACATTTCATATAGAGAAGACCATTATGAAACTCTTTTACTCAGCGACTGTTGGTAGCATCATAACCTTTGCAATCACTTGCTGGTATGGTAATACTACCACATTGCCGGATAGACCGTCTAATAAACAAAGCGTCTCGTCTACACAGACAGAAATACCATCTCTTGCAGATCTATTCAGTTCAAGAAGCCTGTCTATGATTGATAAAATCCTCCAAGATCATACACACCCGCTTCACAGTAGTTACATCATAACTTGTTAAAGTGGTCGGCTTCTTTCGATAAGGGCAAGAACAGAGAGATTTAAGAACTCTTTTGTTCCACTATCAGTGAGAATCTTTCAAAAGAATCACCAGTCAGCCAGGAAATACAATGGCTCAATAGCCGACTCCTAAATGATACTTGTTTTTCTTGTATGATAAATAGTGTGCGCGAATGTCTATTGTGTTTGAGTAGAAATGGTTCTTTAATATTGTTTTAATTACCTGTATGCTGAAAAATGGAATTTATGTAATCAATTCAAATTTCCATTTATTTGGATCAATAAAGCAATCTTATCTTATCTTATTTAGATAGCAACCAAAACTGTTGACTGCAAAAGAAATCAGGGACAGTCACAAGGTGGTAGACATTTTGGTCAGGTCAGATTCAAGGAGTCTTGTCCATTTTTGACCAGTCAACTTTATCTACCTTTCCTCATTTTCTTTAAAGCAAGCTTTGAATATCAACACAAAGAGGAGTGCCTCTGTGCCCACTCTACTCGCATGGTCTCCTAATTAAACAAAATTTTAAGTTTTCACTGAAGTAGAATCTTTGTAGAATAAGTGATTGGTAGATGATAACTCATTTTCGCTTGACTGGTTTCCCCGGCAGCTTTAACAAAGGTTATTTTATAAAATAACTGACCTTAATATTGAGAGGGTCAAGTGACTAATAGTGTGGAGTAATTAAAATCAGATTAATTAGTTTATCACTTTATGACAGTAAGTCATCATTCATTGCAGATGGACACACATGCCATATATACACAGAAGCCTAAAAGGCAGTCAAGGGTATGTGTGAAAAGTATTAACTCTACAAGTTTGATTTGAAAATAACAGTTCAAAATCACCATGCATTGAGTTTTAGGCATACATACCTGTGAATCCAGATAGGCATTGACAGCCAGTTCTAGCATCACAGCGGGCTGCACCAGTACTGCACCCACAATCTTCAGCACAATTGACACCCCATTTGCCAGTACCACAAGCTGTTGATTATATAGTAAATTTATCTATTAGTGTTTCTAACATGGATAGATAAATTATAATAGACTATAAGACATTAGTGTAATGTAGTTTAAATTGTTTAGGCTTTGAAAACCTGATATTAGATGAATTGAAATTGTTTTAAGCTAAAATTCAATAACCTATTTAAAAAGTAATAGACTATCTTATATTATATGTTAAAGATGTGCTCTCTCTCTACAGAAGATTATTGCATGCTACAATTATCAGTTGTTTGAGTCTAGTCTAGCAATTTAATTAATGATCTAAACAAATGTAAAACTATTGGTTTCCAAAGAACAAAGAGTACTTATATGCAATTGTTCTTGCATATGGAATAGGAAATGTATTTTTATATTTATGTTTATTGGAGAATTGTAATTGATTATTATTGTGTTTATTTATAAGTAAGAAGTATTTAATGCTTAATGTATTTCTACTACATTTCTATTTGCCCATCTGTCCTCTAGTGTTTCTAGGTTTAGTGATTTAACTAATGGTGTTGTAATTATTCACTAGCAATAAACCATGCAGCTTTCTCAATTTTGTAAATGTTTTCTTTAGGGGATGGGTACCAAAGAGAAAATGTATATTCTAGTATGCGTCTAAACTTAGGTAAGATTTTAGCTTTATGATTTTGTTACATTTGTAAAAGTGTCTTTTTATGAAGCCTACTGTATTGTACTTACCAACACAAGAACGTCCATCATTGTCCAACATCTGGCCAGCTGGACAGGTACAGTTATACCCTCCTACTGTGTTGACACAACCAGCTTTGTATGCACATAGATTTAAGTGATCATATTTACATTCATCTTGGTCTAAAAGTATAAGCAAGCAAAATCTCATTTTATTGTTTTATTAAATATTTCAATTGTAATATTATCTAGTTTTTTTTAAATATTTTAAATGTAATGTGTGATTTGTTGTTTTATTAAATATATTTTAACTATAATATTTGGTTTTATGTGCTGTTAAATATTCCAAATTTAATAACTGATTTATGGTTTTATTAAATATTTGAAATATCTGGTTTATTCATTTGTAAAATATTTCAAATGTAGGCTATATTACAAAATGTAATTTTTAAGATCTGAGCAAATAAAATAATCATAATAAGTACTTAGAAATCTACTGAAGTACACACAAATATGTAGTGAGGTTTATTGTGCAAAACCAGTATAGAATATTACAAAACTCACCAATGCATTTGACTTTATCAACCAGGTCATAGCCAGGTGAACAGAAACAAGATGAAACATTTGTAATCCAGTCTACAGTACAGAACTGAGTGCAATTAAATGTTGCAGTTCTAAATGGTGCACAAACGTCTTTGTCTGGAGTAGGAAATGTTCAGAAGTAAAAAAATAAATCAATTACTCCTCTGACTTTATTTTTATTGTATGTGTAATATTACTCTTCGTTTGGAAAAATTCACTAAATCAAGGTTTGAGTCTAGCTTTGTATTTTGATTAGTATTTTAAATAATGTTAAATCACTGATTGAGGAAACCTGCTGTTTGATGCCAAATGCTTCTTGGGTAGAAAAAGAATTTATGATTGTTTGTTGCATATGGAGAAAAGTTGTTTTTATCTTTATGTCTTATAGATTTTTTTTCTAGTTCATTTTGTATTATATTTCTAGATTTGAATATCATGGTTTCTGCAAGCCCTATAGTTACTACTTTGTTTTTAAATTGTCTTTCCTAAAGTTTATTTCATTCAAATGCTAACATGCACAAGTGACTGCTAAATTATTTCCATTTGACAAATTCTGGATCATATAAGACAACTTTTGTATAATACAAGTATAACAAAATTGCTGAAATATCATTGCATATCTCAAATGTTCTGTAAACAAATATTGATCACTAACAAATGTAATGTATTTTTCTACCTTCAACACAATTTGCTCTATCATTGTCAAGTATGTAACCATAGCGACAGTTGCAATTGAACTTGCCAGGGATATTTTCACATTTTTGTTCACAGTTGTCTGTTTTCTTTTCACATTCATCAATATCTATAAATAGAAGCAGTGACTGCTGGTTAAATACTGGAACCCAAATAAGTACACATGTTTAAGATCATGAAGAACAAAACTGTGTAGACAAAAATACTCTACCTTCACACACAGCACTTTTAGAGTTACGTGCATAACCACTTCTGCAGACACAGGAGTAGCTTCCCTTATTGTTGACACAATCTTCAACAGCGAGTGAGCAATTGTGTGTGAGTATACTATCACATTCATTAACATCTGTTTGAAGAAAGAAACACACAGTAATATAATGGTTGACAACTTGGTTCAATGTTTGTTTTATAAAAATGATCAAAGAGTTTCCTTCCTACTCACTAGTAGTTGCCAACCTTCCTTTTTATAAGTAAGCTACAGACACAGAATGCTTTGAACTAAAGTTCACATTCACAATGAAGTAATCATAAAGTAAATAGGCAACAAAAAGTGCCAAAGCTGAGTGAGTACATATGATTTAGCTATCAGTAAGTATCCCAATGGCAATGACAATCTAGAGGATTGTGTAGTCAGCACAACGCCTAGCCACTTTACTATTTGCAACTGCTGTTAGGCATTCATTAGAGAACAGATCCTAGTCTTTACCAGGAGTCAAACCTTAAACCCTCTGTATGACATCAGAGTGTATCCCCCCCCCCTTTTGGCTGCCAAGCCCCTTTTAGCTTTAGCTTATAATTTACAATATTTTGACAATTAGGAATTCCTAAAACTTTTATTAATGCTAAATGGTATTTATCACAGCTTTTAAAAAACGGTTCAATTGAAAATCCTGAGCTGAAAATATATGAATAAATTTTAGTAATCTAGCCTCACAAAGATCTACTCAGTGCCATTAAATGCAAAAGACTCAGATAGTACTGGCATGTGGCAAGATCCGAAGGCCTGGCAAAAACCACTCAGCATGGCACAGTGCAGGGTGGAAGAAAAAGAGGCAGGCAGACGAGACGATGAGGGGATGACATCAGGGATTGGACTATCTTGTCTCTTGCAGATTCTAAGAGGATGGTGCATAACAGAGACAAGTGGCATAAAATCATTCAACAGTAAAGAAATGATGCCCCAACGACCCATACTCGGGTTATGGGATAGGTGAAGGTGAACTAGACTATGGTAGCAACAATATATTACCATAAATTGTATATAAAATTTCAATTTCAAAGTATATTCTATGAATATGCAATATGCCTATATTGAATGTTCTATCTATCAAGGTCTTACAATCACAAATGAAATGCAATAAATGTATGTACATACCGGTACAACCAGAACTAGAGTTGACATAACCATGGGGACAAGAACATGTGTATGATCCAATACTGTTTGTACAAATTTGACCAGCGGGACACGCATCAAGTAATGTACTGCATTCATCCACATCATTGTTACAGTTGGTGCCAGTCCAGCCTTTATTGCAGACACAGCCTTTGACATTATCACAAGTTCCAAGTCCATTGCATACACATTGCTTTTCACAATTCTTGCCATAGTATGGTACACTGCACTCTACAAGAAATAAATTCAGTAAGTTATCACAACACAGCATCAGGAGATTATAAATATACACACAATTATGTCATTAGCACAACCCAGCCCCTGATATGATATAAATATACACACAATTATGTCATTAGCACAATCCAGCCCTATATATGATACAAATATACACACATTTATGTCATTAGCACAATCTAGCCCTAGATATGATATAAATATACACAGAATTATGTTATTAGCACAACACAGACCTAGATATGATATAAATATACACATAATTATGTCATTAGCACAACACAGCCCTAGATATGATATAAATATACACATAATTATGTCATTAGCACAACACAGCCCTAGATATGATATAAATATACACATAATTATGTTATTATCATAACACAGCCCTAGATATGATATAAATATACACACAATTATGTCATTAGCACAACACAGCCCTAGATATGATATAAATATACACACACTTATGTTATTATCATAACACAGCCCTAGATATGATATAAATATACACACAATTATGTTATTAGCACAATCTAGCCCTAGATATGATATAAATATACACACTTTTATGTCATTAGCACAATCTAGCCCTAGATATGATATAAATATATACATAATTATGTCGTTAGCACAACCCAGCCCTATATATTAGATAAATATACACAAAATTATGTCATTAGCACAACACAGCCCTAGATATGATATAAAAAGACACATAATTATGATAGTAAAACAACTACACAAGCCTAGAATTTTTATCAACAAACATAAAATTATGTCACTATCATAACACAGCCCTAGATGTCATATAAACAAACACAAAATAATGTCAAGAACAGTTTCAACTGTCACTGAGAATAAAATAAAACTTAAGATGTTCAACAAACCATAGAAACTATAAAATTGTTATTCTTATAAATTCTTATAAAAAATATAAGAAAATTGTTTCATAATGTGCCAAAACTGAAGAACATTTCTTAATCTAACATTCTTTGGGCCAAAGTATTAAAATTAGCTGTGCATTTGTTTTACTAGAATGTTATGTTACAAAGCTGTAATACTTCAAATATAAATTAGTGATCTTTTCCATTACCGACATGGTTTTAAAAAAGTTTATCTTTTCCTATTCAAGAACTAATTTATGGTTGTTTTTCTTTATCTTGTCTTATACATTACAGACCTTCTATAAAGAAGATTATTGCGCGAATTCTTTTTTAGTGCTAGATTGACATTCCTATATAAAATTGACACCAACAGTTAAACTTCTGCTTTGATGATGTGTGTCCATCGTTTTCGATGACGACCATCCTCTATCAGAGTCATGATTTTTTATGAATTCGGAGATGGCTAATAAGGCCAATTCTTGCCCGAAAATACTTGTCACAGTGGGGGCACAAATGCGTGGCTTGATGCCGGTAGAAGCGGGTCTGTCTTTGCTGGATTTTCATATTTGCCGTTTTTCAATAGCGACCTTTTGCCTTTTATCATTGTAGGCTGCTGCTCCAGTTCGGGTCATATTGCACCAGGAGGATTGGCCCTCGGCTAGGCTTTCCTAGTTAGGATCAATTCCAAGGTTTCTTAGGGAGGCCTTCAGGGTGTCCTTAAACCTCTTCCTTTGCCCTCCACGCGAGCGCTTTCCTGCAACCAGTTCACCATAAAAGATATTTTTGGGAAGATGACCTTCTGGCATGCGCACAACATGGCCTGCCCATCTTAGCTAGGCTTTTGCCAGTTGGGTGTACATGTTTGGCATACAGGTCCGCGCGAGGACCTCAGCGCCTGGAACCCTGTCCTGCCACCTGACACGTGTCAACTGTCGTAAGCAGCTCATATGGAAGTGGTTTAGCTTCCTGGCGTAACAGCTATACACGGTCCAGGTTTCAAATGCGTAGAGGAGAATTGGTAAAACGGCAGCTGAATAGACTTTTAGTTTGGTTTGCAGCTTAATGCCTCTCCGATTCCAAACATTAGACCAGTCTTCCAAAGGAGGAACTGGCTATGGCTATCCTGAGATTTACTTCATTGTCTATATGTACAGACTGGGAGATGGTACTGCCGAGGTATGTGAACCTGACCACATTATTTAGCTTTAGTCCATTTACAGTGATGGAGGGTTCAGTGTGCACGCATCCAGGAGCAGGCTGGTGCAAGACCTCGGTTTTCTTGGCTGAGATAGTTAAACCAAAGTTGGTGCAGACAACTGGAGTAGAGACTGGATGCAGTGGATGACCAGGGCGTTCTATGTGTCATGCCATGCTCTATGCATTCCACCCCACATTGCTAGGATTGCCTTTCAGCCCATTGATCAGATAGTGATTCCTCCGCGCCGTCCGTAGAGTTCCACACTTCACATGCACAGGCGACAAACCTGATTCACCAGGGTTTTAAGGCCCTTTTGGTTACCCTCATTTGGTTTGGCTGGCCAGTCAAAGCCGTTTCCTGGGGTGTGGCCGCTGCGCATGCTACAGCTACTTGGAGCCACAGATGAGAGCTGGGTGCCAGGTGGGGACCAAAGGTGGGTGAACTGTTCCTAGAGGAACACGACATGTTCTCCACACCAGAGGTGCTACCCCTCCCAAGACACCCCTGCTTTAAAACTCTTATCAAAATCAAAGAATAAAACCAGAGATACGCCTCATTAAAGGGCACACACGTTTATTATAAGATGGAAAAAAAAAATTTGCTTCAACATACCTTTACAGCTAATTCCATCTTCATCAAGTTTGAAGCCATCATAACAAGAGCACTTGAAGCTACCAATCGTGTTCTGACAAGACTGACTGCAAGGCTTATTGCCAGATGTGCATTCATCAATATCTACAAAGAAAAGCAAAACATTTTTTTTTCTTATCTTATCTGTTACAGATACCGGTACTCCTTCTATTCAAGTGATTATTGTTTATTCTTAATAGACTGAAAAAAACAAAAAAAACAAAAAACTACTTTTGTTCAGTAGATTAGGATATAAGTTATTTTATTGCCTTATACTTATCAACAAATTGGTGCTAAATGTATGCTACAATTGGTATAAATGGTTATCACTTTAATTTTTTTTGCTTTGATAGTTTTAAAAACTTTACATTTCTTATATTTGTATGGCTACAATGGGAAATCAAGTTAGGTTCATAAATAGACTTATAAATAAGAATAAAGTGTTAGCAAACAATAAATTTTGACAAATATTTATATGACATCATTACTATTGTAAACATAAGACTAACAAACAACAAAATTTGTCCTGAATAATGCCAGGAAATGTGCCAGGAAATGTGTCAGGAAATGTGCCAGGAAATGTGCCAGAAATTTTAAGAAATGGTAGTGAACACTTACCAACACATCTAGAGGCATTGGCTGTATCCAATTGGTAGCCAGTGAAACACGCACATCCTCCATTACTTGTGCAGATATCACTACAGTTGCATGTGGCATTAGCTGGCAGCATAAGAGTCAAATAATTTACATTAAAAAAAAATAAAAAATCAAGTCTACTTTGTAGTGGCCCAAAAAGCCATAAAAGATTTGTATTTAAATAATGATAGTTGATAACCTGATCTATTTAATATAAAGTAAAGTACCCTTCAGTACCAAATTGTTCATAGGGCTGCGTTCTTCGTTTCTGCGGCCACGGAATATGAGGGGATGTGTGGCCAGCAAAATGCCCAGCTGCCTTGACTTTACCCCAACTAGTGTCAAGTACCCATCAGAGCTGGGTAGACTCAGGAGCGCCCTCGTCCCGCACCAGGATTCGAACCCAGAGCCTTTGGATCAACAGTCGAATGCGCTGCCGCTCAGCTACCGCACCCCATAGTGATAGTTGATAACCTGATCTATTTAATATAAAGCTTTGAGCCCCACCTTGTTTAGTGCATGTTTTATTATCACTTCCCATTGTGCTTCCATCATAACAAGAACAGCTATAGCTGCCTTCTGTGTTGGTACAAATTTGATTACATTTGTGTGTTCTTTCGGCACATTCATTGACATCTGTAAGATGAGAATATTAAGTCAAGTAAATATAAATTGTGTTAATACATAATTTAAATTTTATAGCCAAGAGCGAATTGCAAATATCCAAGTGGCAGAAATAGGAGAGAGATGACAAGTTTCACACAAGCCTCCTGGTCGCAATACGAAGCAAGTGGAAAAAGCAGATTTTGGTGAGGAAGGAGATGTGGGACTGCATGGACAGAGTGGAGCCCAGATAGACACAGAGGCTCCTACATATATTGACATAATTTTTCAATTTTAAGCCTATATAAAAACTAAACTGAAAACTATTTTTTTAAATCTGAATAAAATTATAAATCAAAACGGAAAAAAACCTAAATAAAATTGTAAATTTGACTAGTTACCTAGGCAGTTTGTACCCGGCTCTTTTTCTTTACGATAACCTAGTTCACATGAACAAAGGAAGGAGCCAGCAGAGTTCTCACAGGTTTGATGAAGACCACAGTTGGCAGTTATGTTGCTACATTCATTTATGTCTGTAAAACACAAAACATAAGTTTTTAAAAAGTGTCATAGAGTTCTGATTTCATTGTATGATTATTATTGTACAATTTAGATATAAGATAATAAAACAAAAAGTTAAGATTGATCTTTGTTATTGCAAGTATTATCAGTGAACTACTTGTAGTTAAATGTAGCCTATATGTAGTGAGAATGTTTCTTTCGGTATTTAGATTTTGTACTTTTTAAATTGTTTCTTGTCACCCTGCCATGAGCATGAAAAAAGTAGATTTTAACCTTCTACTAATAAACATTATAAACGGTTGTGTTGACTTGACTTCTTATTAATACATTTTATATTAATAACACTACTTTAATCCTAATTTAAATCTAAAATTTCTATTGCACACAATGTATTGTACCTAATCAAGTGAAATGTATATTGTAATTGTACCTAAACAAGTTGAATATATATTGTACCTAAACAAGGTGAATATATATTACACTTAAACAAGTAAAATGTATATTGTAATTGTGCCTCAACAAATTGGAACTGAACAAGTGAAATGTATTTTGCAATTGTACCTAAACAAGTTGAATATATATTGTGCCTTAACAAGTCAAACACGTAATGTACCTAAGCATGTTGAATATATATTATACCTAAACAAGTGGAATATATTTTACCTAAACAAGTGGAATATATTTTACCTGAACAAGTGGAATATATTTTACCTAAACAAGTGGAATATATTTTACCTAAACAAGTGGAATATATTTTACCTAAACAAGTGGAATATATTTTACCTAAACAAGTGGAATATATTTTACCTAAACAAGTGGAATATATTTTACCTAAACAAGTGGAATATATTTTACCTAAACAAGTGTCGTTTCTCTGTTCATACCCTTTAGGACATCCTCCACAGTTGTATCCAATACTATTGTTCCCTTGCTGGGCAGGTGTTAAGTCAGTACAGTTCTGTCCCTTAGTACAGGGGGCTGATTGACAACCATCAATGTCTTTATCACAGTCCTCACCTGCATATATAATTCTATATTATTAAAGTGAATTGCTAAATGTTTCCAACATTAATATTTTAATCATGTAGTCAATATTAATAGCTTTCAAATAAATACACACAAAAAACACTTGCAATGATGTCCAGTTACCACACATAAAAAAACACTTGCAATGATGTCAAATTATCACACATAAAAAAAACTCAAAATGATGTCAAGTTACCAGTATAAGCAGCCCAGCAGTCGCAAGTGTTTATTAGAAATTTTCCTCCTTGGTATTCTGTTTCACGAATTCTACTTGTGTTGCAAGTGCCATTTCCACTACATTTAGGGCACACCACTAAATTGACATAAACTACTGATGACAGGCCATCTTTGGCATCTCTTGCTTGAACACTAAAAGGTAGGCAGATCACTTGAATTGTATTTTAAAAATATTTTTTATTTTTACAACAATAACCTCTACAATCAGGAGACACCACTAAATTGACATGAATATATGGATGACAGTTCACCATTAGCTGAGACCTCTTATTCACCACATACAACGTTGCATTCAAATGAATGGAGCCTTAAGGCTGCCACAACAAATTAAAGTACAGTCGAATCCACTTATCTTGACCTCGGTTATCTCGCCAACTCTTTTAAGTCGAAGTTTTTTAGTAGAACCGCCAAATTCTCTCTTTGTCTTAGCATTTTCTCATTGGTTATGTCGATTCTTTTATGTCGCCGAACCCTAATATCTCGAGCATAAAAGAGGGCCAAATTTGCCACTTAATGTTGGTTATCTCGAGCCTCATGACCAATCGCCAGCTTTTGAAAATGTTAGTTATCGACTTAAAATCCGCAAGTCTCTCTTCTCTCTCTTCGCTTTGTCAGCCAGCGTTGTGGTTGGAACCAAAGTAGGGCTAACGTTACTAGCGTTACAAATACAAAACAATTTCTCGCGTTCTCTGTGTATAAACAGCAGTTGATGATTTTAAACAACTTAATTGTAGACTAGACCTAGTGTAGTTTATTTTTTTACGCTACTAAATAACCCAACCTACATTAGATAATAAAAATACTAGACTTGACACCATTCGTTAAAAAAATGATTGCAAGCAGCGGTCTTACCTAACGAAAAGGAAATTTCAATCAACTCAATATTGCAAAGTAGCTAGGCCTAGACTTAGGTTAGACTATGCCTATTATCTTGTCAGGCTTCGATGCTGTCCGATAAATTGTCGAATATAGGCCTATAATTATTATATCTAGTTAGGAAAACCTCCAAAAACATGTGCATGTACATTCTCATGTATTAACGGACATCATGTAGGCTTACATAAAGAAATTTCAAGCACATTTTAATATTTTGCCGCCATATTGGTTTTTGTTTATCTCGATCATCGGTTATCTCGACGCTTTTTGGCTGAAAAATTGGCCGGCGACATAACCGGATTCGACTGTACTGGTATAGATTGTTGTGAGTTTATGGCTTGTTTTAATTTTCTATATTGTATTTGAAATGGCTTCCCTAGCTCATGTAGAGCTATTTATTTACATTTAATTTTGGTGTAGAGAGTATTTGTGTAGATAGTTTTTTATTATGATGTAAGAACACACATTTTTTTCTCGTGGTCTCTACCACTTTCTAGTTTGCCTTTTCTTTTGCATTCAGAAAGTTTCAGGAAAATCCATTCTTTCACTTTCTGCCCCAAAATCTATATATAGCATGCATTGGTACAGTTAGGGTTGTAGTTAATTTTTTGCTACATGTCAATGTGAAAAAGAATATTTCTTTACCCAATCAGAATTGGTTCCTTTATGTTTGGCCTGTAGGTCACATCCCCAGTTTTGTTGTCGATTGAGAAACTGCTTGATGCATTTCCTACCAGCTCATATGTTACTGCATCATTATCCTCATCAATGGCCGCAAACTTTATCGTCCCTGTGCTGCCTTCAAAGACTTGGAATCTATTGTTTGCATTGAGTGGGGAAGTAATGCTTAACACTGGCAGTTTGTTATCTGAAAATGTATAGCAAGTTAAATAATTTTTTTTTCTATTCTATTGCGTACTATTACAATAATTACAAGCAAAAACCAATAAATAGATAAAAACCTATTTAACAAAGTATCAGAAACATTATCAAATAGAAAAGGTGACTGTATTCTGTTCTTTCATCACTTATTTCCATTTAAAATGTTATAAAGTAAGAACATAATTTCTGTCTATTATTAAAAAAATGTTTAAATTCAATTTATATAGTTATATTTAATTAAAAAAATTAATTTTAATTTATATTTATATAATACATTTAAATAAAAAAATTTCATATATTTAAATTTTTTTTTTTTATTACATTCAATTTATATAATCATATCATATATATATATATATAAAAATCTCAGAAGGTGTTTGTATCTGGGTATGAATGTACATGTCGCATAATCTTTTTTAATACTGGACCTAATGACGTGAAATTTGCTACAAATATTCTTTGTGTTACTGCGGTGGACATTGTCAAGGTTTTAAAAAAATTTAAATGACCACAGTGGTCAGTTTGGTAAAATAACGCAAAAAAAAGACAAATTTTGGTTTCACGTTGAAAATGCCCGTCCAACTTTTTATCCTTATTCGATTGATCGCGCTAAAAATAAATAAGAAAAAAATGTACGGCGAGGTAGCACAGGAAAATTTTGCTTATTCATGTTAAATTAACTTTGCTTCAATGTTTGCTAATGTACTTTATGAATTAATAGAACAAAGTATATTCGCTTTTTTATTTGTGTCGTAATTTGCACCGGGCAATTTTTAACTTTGTAGCGGGCAAATAAAAAATTCCTTCACATTTAAATTTGTATCATATTCAAAATATAAGCTTTGGTGGTTGTACTTTTAGCCGGTTCAGAGGACCGTGCACATACCTGCTAGTATATTTATATTATAAAAAAAATTTTGAATTCAATAAACATAATATTGTCCTTTAAAATTAAATTTCAATAAAAATAATTGTTAAAAAAATTACTTAGGCTGCTTTGAGCACTGATGGCTTGAGAGCTGGCACTTAATGTAGCATTAGCAAACTTTTTATCTCCAGTAGCGACATAGTCAAAAACACATGCAGTATTATTTTTACACACTTCTTCTGCTTGTTTACGAAGAGTTTCATTCACTTCATCCAGGAACAAAGGTTCAAACTTTGGAAATTGATACGTTGTTGCACTTTCACCTTCTTTATATTGAAAAACTGAGTTAGATGTAGTGACTTCCCCTGTTAAACAAATTAAATAGACATATAGAAATACAAACATTTAGTGAGACCTATATAGGAATAAAATGCATTGAAACTATATCTGTAGTGAATAAATGAAGAAAATGATTAAAAAGAATATTTTTATGTCAAATATTTTTAATGATATATTTTTTAAAGCTAGAAACAAAAAAAAATTATTACATCTCCTGGCAAAAAGTTCAAAAATATTTCTTTCAGAGCTGGTATTGCTAAGAACAGTTCCGTTTACAAGAATAAAGTCATCATTTGGGTCTCCATTGAAATTTCCCATTAGTCCTTCAGTTTGATTTTTGTAAGTTAGAGGAACACTGACAGTAAACTCAAGGTAGTTCTCTACATTATATGCCTCAAAAGAAACACCTGCAATAAATTCAAGTTTATATTGTGATTAAAAGAGAATTATATATATTAGCTTTTTAAAAGTTTTGATTGAAATACCCCTGCAACAAGAAACAATAAATATTTCCTAAAACATCCAAACTATGCATTTGTAGTATAGGTCTAAATAACTTTAGGTAGCATTTTAGTTTTATATTCTAAAGTTTACTTTGATTTTTTAATAACTGCATTAACATGTGATTTTCTGATAATTTTTCATCTTTTATTATGCCTAAATACGTTTATTTTTCTAGCTTTGGGTAAAAAAACAATTTTGACAAATAACAATTAGCACTTTTCTTGAGGAAAAGACAGACTTGAATAGAATACCATTTTTCTAATACATCTAGGATTTAAATAAAGATTTTAAAAACTTTTCCTATCTTTATTGTCTATTCTATTTTACAATCATCTGCAAAAAACCATAGCTTACTTAAATTCCGGTATTGATGCTATTAGAAAAATCCTTTATGAAATTTAGAAATAGATGGGGACTTTTGTGAAACATCTGAGCTTAGAGTTAGAGTTATTGGTGCTGATTTAAAGCCATTAATCTTTGCAGTTTGCTTTCTATCTGGAAGTCTGAAATCCATTAACGTAAGGGACATGAGGCTAGTAACTAGTATTTATAGTGAACTAAACTGGTGAACTTAAATGAAAGCTTCTAAGAAAACTAGTAATATTTTATTATTATTAACTAACCCTTTGGACCAGTCATCTATAAAACCTATCAATTGGGTTTCACATGGCTTTTACTTAAGTTATGTTGATTAGAGCATAGCGCATTATGTTTGTGTACGTGATTGACTATACAACTATACCTGTATTATATGTTAAAATATGTTGCATGTAATGTTAAATGAAAGGATCTATAATTTCCAGGCTCAGATTGAACATCTTTTTTTTTAACACCCTGATTTAGTGAAACCTGAAAGACTATTTATAAAATGAAGGACATAACCATTTTTTAAGCCTGCATTGGGTAATGCTATTTTATCTTTCAGAAAAACAATACCATTTTGTTAAAATCTTGCTCAATATTTTATCCGAGAAAAAGCTACTCATCTAAATATAAACATTTGAAAAAGCACACACACCTTGTTCCTTCTAATTTGTGACATTTTGTTTTGAGAAAGCTACCACAAAGAATATGACACAAACAAAATGTAATCATCCTTCAACTATGACAGAGGCACTACAATAGCTATAAGCAGAGAAAAAATAATCATTAAGAGCATATTGAACGTACCACACGGGAATGCTGCAACAACATATGTTCTTTTATTACTCTCTTTTCTGGTTACTGTTACATCAGCTTTAAAATTGCTACCATTGTAACGCTCATCTTTATAAAAGTCAGTAGTCAAGTCTCTACCACAAGATCTAATGATCATGCCTGTTGCAAGGTAAAAATATAAGTTTTCAAATATCAGCATTAAAAGATAAACCTTATTCAAATAATCATATAATATAATAGCAACATTTTCAAATTTTTATTACAAATTAAAAACCTTTAAGACTTTTAGGATTAGGAATCACAATTGAAATTTATTTAGTAAAAGTAAGTAAAGTACCAGTCAGACCAAACTGATCATAGGGCCGGCGAAGCAGGGTTCACCAGTTCCATGTGGAAAGCACAATGCCCAGCCACATTTAATTTATTCCAACTAATGTCAGGTACCCATCAGAGCTGGGTAGACTCAGGAACACCATCAAGTCCAGGGAAAAAAATCCTTTACTAGGATTCGAACCCAGAACCTTCAGTACACCAGTCGAACATGCTGCTACATGGACACTGTGCCCCACAACTTAATAGAGTATGCTTTTACATTAATTGAACAAAAGCTAACATAATGTTTAAATGACTGACTTTTGCCATCTGAACTGAGTTCCACTTGGAAGGTTGCATTTTCACCATCTTTTGCTGCAAAAGCTGAAAATACTGTTGCCTTTGTGACATTGCCATCTGCAGTGAGAGCTTGTTTAGTGCGAGCTTGAAGAGTAAAGTCTTCTTTTTGTATATTTATTAGTATATATTGACCATAGCCATTCATGGCATATTCTTTACCATCCAGTGTAGTGATATGTGGATCACCCAAAGCACTGCCTGTGGAAAAAGTAAATACCAAGAAAAAAACAACAACTGGAATAATGTACTTTAAACAGGATACAGTGCGTTCTAAGTCAAACATTTACAAGAATTTATTCAGAGCAACGATACATTATATTTTTATGTTAGATACCAGCATGTATTCAGACCTATAGGTTTATGCCAGATAATTACATGAATTTAATCCGAGCAAAGAGAAAGTATTTTATGCCAGATAGTTACCGGAAATGAACTCGGCATCAAGTGAACAACCAAAATCAGGTCTGACTTCATTATACATTTTACAAAACCTTGAAGGAGAGCTGGAATCCACACAGCACCATCTGTGAGGGTTGAAATCTTCATCCAAAGATTTTCTGGAATCTGATCCCCACCACCACCAAGGATCATTCATCAGCAAATGACTTCCATCTTCATTTCTGTGGTCTATGTAGCGTGCACTTCTCCAAGCATAATCCCAAGCCATCCAGTCCCACCACAAAGCATAATTAGGAAAGACATATCTGTAGCAACACAGCTGTAGGGAGAAGCATTTATTTGTTTTACTAATACATACTTATATCCAATTTTACTAAAGCACTGATATTAGAATCATGAATATGACCTTTGATTAACTTAAAAGCTGTATTATTGGTATGATAATTAAAAAAATGAATCGAAACGTTTCAGTGAAAAAATGGACAATTTTAACAATATTGTCTAACACTATACAATAATAAGAAAATAAAGTAAAGTACACATAAATTTAATAACAATATATTATTATTAAGGGATATTAGTTAAAAATACTAGAAGTAATTGAGAAAAGAGATGTAATTTATATACACAACAGAGAATGCAAACAGCGTTAGTTAAACCACTAAACATAGAAACCGACAGATAAGTAGAACAAAGAGCAAAGTTTCTTCTCAAAAGTTACAGAAGCTCTTTCTTTACAGAAGATTCTTATCTTATATATTACAGATGCTCCTTCTATAAAAATGATTATTGAAATTTATTGCAACGTACACTTATTATTATGTCATTTGTCCAAACCAGAGTACTAGCCGCAGGTCCAGCCAAAGGAATAATAAACTAAGTATTAAAGTAGAGATTCATATACAACACAATAAAGTATTACAATATTCAGAAAGACTTATACCTAGATTTCTTTTCTTATTCCAATTTACAAGGACAAACACAGATAATTTTTCTTTCTTATTAATAGGCATGGAATGGATTGCCTGAACAAACTAGGAAAACTAACAACTTATTATCATCTAAAACTTTAATCAAAATGAAAAGTATGAAACAATCTTATATATAAAATAATCAAGACAAGCTTTTTTTTATAAGACAAAACTTTTTGTTACCGGTAAGTAAAATCAAAAGATATTTTTTCAATATGGAACAATGTTACTACTGGAATAATAATGTAACTTGAATAATTGAAGTTAAATTTTAAAAAATCTTGGCAGGAATTATAAAATCTTAATGCAACCATTAAAAAAAGTGTCCTTCCTGAAAATTAAAATTTATTTTGATGATTATACTTGAAGAAATTTTACTGTTATTTTTAGCATAATGTTAACAGTAAAATTATGTTTAAATTTAAGTTTATTATTACCTTATTTAAGGGATTTCCTACTAGAAGTCTATTTTTAGCAGTTGCACCAATGGCTACACAATAAATGTATCCATCACTTGTAGGAGTCCAAGAATATCCCCACCATTGTCTGCCCATTCTGTCAAGACTACAAGGACATTTGTACAATTGATCGATATTTGCTTTATGAGTTGTGCTGGTCAATAAGTATTTATTTGCCTGGTGAAACTTTTGGCATTTGCGATCAGGGTTTTCTATCTTGCCCACTTGCTCTATCCAAGTACCGTATCGACCTGTTAGAGAATAATAGTCTAGATTGTTAGTTTGTTTAAGGATATTTATAATTCAGTTGTTTATGTTAAATTTGACACTCAAGTAATGAATATATTTTAGGCAAAGATAAATGACATGAAAACAATAAACAAGTCAAAAACTTCTGTGTGGATTCATTAAAAAGAAATGTATACAAATGTAACAAGAGCGTAAACATAATAATGCAACTTAACATTAGTCAGACCCATACTATGGGATCCAACAACTAAGGATAACATTAAAAAACCCAACAAAATAGTGTCAAGGTTCATTACAAATGAATATTGACAACTGATAACAACAGTTTTCACACAGACACATTTGTACTATAGAGCATATGGTGTAGCATTCACAAGTTTCCTTGGCCATAGCATACTAGGGGAGTGCATGTCCAACTCAATGACCAGCAACCTTAAGTATCCCCAACTTATGCCAAATGCCCTTTAAAACAAGAAAAAATTACATCCTTAACCAGGATTTGAGCCTTTGACCTTGGGTATACACTAGCCTAGTGTGCTGCTGCTGCTGTGCCACTATGTACCCCCATGACACCAATAATGAAATCACTTATACCAAGAAACACTAGAGGACACAAGGTCAAGGAACAAAGTGATAATAATGCATGAAGCATTTAAATCTATCATAAAATACAACACAACAATACTGTATGGATAAACACACTTTTCTTATCCCATATGCAGGAACAAATGAATATAGAGTCTATTTTTCACCATGTACATCTAGGCAAGGAATGGACTGCCTGAACATAGCAACAACAAAAAACTAACTTCATTTGAAACATGCATGCAGGTTCTTCAATACAGCCTGGGGTCAAAGCTAGGTGGCTGCTGTATCAGGATGATGATAATTACTATTTAAAACCCAATGAAAATGCAAGACTTAGCTCAAGCTATAAATATGCATAGATTGCAATATAGATGGAGCGCATGTCACTTATAAGATAAGGTGTCTTACCTAAAAGAATTTAATACATATACAAATGTAAGGCTATTTACATATGGAATGGGTTACTTGATTAAATAATAAATAATCATAATTGAAATATCAAATTTGTACTTTTGTATTCCATAAAACAGTAATAACAATAATAATATATGAACAATAATATAGTCTAAAGACTCACCTTTATATAAAGATGTATTTTAATTTCATTTTTATGTTGTGTTTTATCTATTTTTTTAATTTATCAGTACACTCTTAAATTCTAATTATTTACTTTGAGCACAATAGATACGGTAAATATTCTATTTACATTACATATTCATATTTTCTATTGTTATATTACCAGTATTCCAAGTTAATTGGTCCATTTTGATAGTAAGATCAGTGTAAGTAACATCAAAATTTCTAATCTTTTGATTATTTTGAAAACCAACAAGGATTGGACTCCAAGGGTCATATGACCACTTCATTCCACCTTTCAAGTATGTAACTATGACATAGCCAGCTTGTCCATCGGTCACATACACAGCTTGGAAGGTATTTGTCTCACGTGGCTAAAAAGAATAGACAAATGGAATTAGGTCGAT
The DNA here is from genome assembly GCA_949126835.1 of Anisus vortex. Taxonomy (NCBI): domain Eukaryota; kingdom Metazoa; phylum Mollusca; class Gastropoda; family Planorbidae; genus Anisus; species Anisus vortex. The sequence goes on from OX421500.1 coordinate 5,489,914, forward strand.
GACAAAAGCTGTAGAATTGTGGACTATTTTTATTAAAGACTGGTTCTAATGTAAATAAATAAAAATAATTACATTTTCTTAGAAATAATACTTCTTTATTTTATTTCATAACTGCAAATTCTTTTTAAATTATGTGCTTTTAAATCTCATTCTAAAATCTAAATGTTATAGAAACCCAAAATGGGACAGTCTGAAGATATTCATAGGCATTTTTTTTCAAATTATTTTGTTTTACCAGTTTCTTTAGCCACCACTTATGGATTGTGCTGCAAGCACAATGCCTAAATGAATCTCTCTAATTAAACTAATGTCAGGTCCATCACAGGTGTGTAGTTGCAACCCTTACATCACACATTATTGGTCGGATATTGGTCCGATATTGGACCAATATTGTAATCTAGGCATCTGTAAGATGTAGCCAAGGTATTGTCATGATTAAAATAACATTCATTGATGCTCTCCCTTGTACAATGTATCCCTACATTGGTCCGATATTGCAGTTATTGCAATTTATTTTCTCACATGGGACTGCGGTCGCCATATGCCTCCACACCCAACCCTGTGGTGAAGCCGGGAGCTAAAATGACTTATCCTGTGGTTGTAGCACCCCATGGCAGCCCCGCTGAGCCTAGGGTTAATACAAATGTACATTTGGCAGGGGACCAATGGAGCAAAAAGACCTTAGATGTAACATGCAACAAGCATGAGGCTAGCCTCAAACATGAGTTCGACTAAGATGACTTCCTCAACCCTTGCCTGCATTTATGCATGGCCTGCTGCAGCTGCTTATTTTAAACCAGGATCTAAGTGAACAATCTTAGTAGTGAACAAAAATAGTATTTGACTCCAGACAGTATTTTCCTTAAAAGGATTCACAAGAAATAAAGGTATTCTTACTCAATTTGTGTCTGAGATTGAGATTTTTAACCCTTTCTGCACCAACCTACTTTCTTGCTATGCATTCCTTCAAGTTCATTACCGGCAATTATTTTACTAATTACTCCCCTGACTTTATCTTAGAATAATAAGTCCATAATAGCGGAAAGTAATAACTATCGGCCATTAGACCCGCTCTTTCAATTTCACAACAAATTGCCTACTCATACTAATAAGGTTCCAAAATTAAATTTTTACTTTTTTTTTTTGTAAAATTTGATACTAACAATTAGAGAGTGAATTGTTTTAAACTTAATAACTTTTCTTATTAAAATAATCTAATTCTTTTAATAATTCTATTCATTCGTAATATTATTCCATAAGAAAAAGTTTCATCAACACTTAAGTCCATAATAGCAAAAGGTAAATAACGGCCATTAGACCCGCACTTTCAATTTCACAACAAATAATCAATAATTGGTCAATGTTCATAATTTAAAAAGCTAAGTAAAATTCTACTAATCAGCTATAGAATAATCATTCTGCCTGAGACTATGGTGAAAAGTCACATCCTTATTTTTGTTCTTTAAATAGACACCTTTTATTGAAGAAAATATACGTGCCTGGGCCACAGGCAATTGTGTTAGCTACGGAAAATATACGCCCTCGGGACGGAGGGGAAAAATTAGGTAGACAGAAATATACGTGCCTGGTGCTGTCAAGGTTAAAATAGCAATCCAATGGTCTTTCTCTAATCCATCATGCCCCATTTCATTATAAATCTTATCAATAATTGAATAAAAAGAAAATTGTCTTTTTTTGCTTGAAAATTTTAGTAGCCTAAATATTAAGACCTTTAACAAATCACTTACTTTGTTGCAGTACTGTTTGTAGTAGTCCATGTAATAAGCAATAAACCACCATTCGTTAGCATACCACTTGTAGTAGTCACACACCCAATTGTACCATGTAGTGGGCTCAACATTAACCCAGGTAACAACCAGTGCATAGGACACTTTGAAAGATGACAGCTTGTAAAATTCTTGTATCTGATTGGTAAAAAATAGCAACAAGAAAATATAAAGAAAATACAACACTTTTTTAAAGGACAACTCTGCTATTTAGGTTAGCTCCAAAGTCATTTTTAACCAAATGATTTTAAATACGGTTCATTTCAAGTTAAAAAATACACATTTTACTTTAATCCGACAAAAAAAAAAATTATGATAAAATATTACTAATTAATTACCACAGGTTTCATATAAGAATTAAATATTTTAAGCGACATCTCAATTTAACAAATTTTTTTTATAAATTTTGATACCTCTGAGCCAGCTCTGACTATCACTGAATTATCTTCTCCTAATATTTCTGTTTCATAAAGCTGATAATAAGTGATTCCATTATTACTGTACCAGTTGTACATAAACCAAAATGGTGCAATAAAGCCGTCCCTCTCACTGTATGAGTAGATGTCCCAATATGGATACCAAAGATCATATCCTTTTCCAAATCTAATGACACCATTTGTTTGAACCTGTTTTTTTTTAAATGACAAAATGTTAGATTTTTTTTTTTAATGATTTGTATTTACAACAATGTATACATTATGTTATATACAAGTCACTTTTTAGACAATTTTAAATACACTGCTAAGAATAAATACACTTAAAGAGATGCTATTGCAAGTTTAAATGCACTGCCTAGTTTAAACATTTAAAAACAAAACCTATCTCTACTTTAACGCCACAGATCGAGGCACTATGCTGAAAGTAAATGCTCATATTTTAAATTGCGTGTTACTGTCATCCCCACTATCAAAAGGAAAGTTATGTTTTACATTATGAGAATTGAGAAAGGGAGGGGAAAAACTGAGAAACCTAGTTGCCTCTCATAGTTCGTGCTGCAATAGCGGCTGGAACTATCATTGCATTGGTTGGAACTACATTATTAGCTAGCCCGTCTTTGCATATCTCTCACACCAGTAGGATATGCCTTGGTGAGCTTATATGCCTGTATATATTGTCTAATGACCTTAATTAAATTATCATCTACCAATACTATGAAGTTACTTCATTGATTTCGGTCATACAGTTGTGAATTATTGGCTTTTATCTAGAACAACTAAAAACAGAATTAAAGGGATTGCTGTTATTGAAAGGTGCTTGTCAAATTTTGAAACCCATGAAGACGATATACAGATGAACTAATCAACGAAGTTAGCCCTAGACGTCGAGCATCATAACATTGCCTAATCAAACAAATTATAGCCATTTGACACAAGAAGAAATAGTACTGAGTTGATATGGGTTATACAATGGTGTGTTTTAAACTAAATAGCTCAATCTAACATAAATGTGTTTAATTTATGTAGGGTCTTGACAGGACTGTGTAATTAAAAAGTCGAGACTCTCTAACCTGTAACCTTTTAAAATTAACATTTAAACTTTAAACTCTTTTTAGAGGACTTTTTTGTCTTAAAATCACTCATTGTATTTAGTGTTCAGAATTGCATTTCAATTAACCATAAGGTTATTAATGATACTTATTTACATTCCTGACTATTGCAAACCAACTTATTCCACTTGTGAATGCAACTAAGCCTTAGCTTTCAAGCTAATTATAAATTAAAGGAGTATCTTTTTATTATTGTTGTGAAGCCAATGCAGCTATAATAGAATATTTGGAGATTTTTTTGAAAAGTAACTTGTAAAGATTAGAAAACCCATATTTATACATGCATAGAAACTCTCTCATTTTTGGTCACATTGTGTTGTTTTGATAAAACATCTACAATATCTCAGCCTCTATAAATAAAAAAGAGTATTAGTTCCACATAACACACATTAAAATTGCCTGGGTTCTAGCCCTGCCACTAACCAATCCCTCCCGCCCTGCAGGAGTTTTGAACCTAGGAGGTAAAAAAATCTTCTATCTAGAAGGAACAACTTTAAACTTTAGTCCCGGTAAGAAATCTTAAACATCAACTTGAACGCGATTTTTAAAACATTGATAGCCTCATCATTTTAGTATCAGTTGACTTTTCTTCTCTTTTTTTTTTGACAAATTTTACTGCTAGGGCAAACTGAAAATTCCAGAAGAGCACAGAGAACATACACTAGTTTATACTGTAGATTCAATATGTTTAAGTACTTCAACAAAATATGAATTTCAATTTTTTGAAAGTGTGTCTTTGTGGAATTGCTTCATTCTCCAGCCTTTTGCAGTCTGCTATGGTCAACTGTGATAGTGACGTCCTGCTCTAACCCCTATTTATTCTAATACATTTGTTTTCTCCATACAAGGACAGCAAAGTATTTGATGTTATTTTGTGTTTTTTTCATACATGATAAAAAATACTTAAAACAAGCAAATTAAAAAAGCATTTACTTTATGAATTATCATTGTTTGTTTACATTATAAAAAAAAGTCACCTGTATTAAAACAACCCCTAGTAACATAGATTACATCCGTGTTCTTAGTTGTATGTTAAATGCGCTCTGAACTTACATTATGTTTGTTGGTAGCGCATACAAGTATCATTATTATTATTATTTTAATACAACAGCTATTTCAATGACTCTCAAATATTCACAAAGAATACATACAAACTTTCTGGATTAAAAAGATATTAAACTAAAGGCCTGTAACGTTAATACAGATTTAAAAGTTTATTGCAAATTGATACTTTTCTTTAAATATTATTCATTATAAATTTAATTTAAAACTTACAAAGGCCTGTTTTACTCTCCTGTCTCCAAACGGAGCTCCAGAATAAAAATCAATTGCTTCGCTGATTGTAAACCACCAATACCACCAATCATAAGTTTGAGTGAGTTTATTGTCTCCAGCAGTTGACCCATATGGATATAAATCTGAACAGAAAGAGGTAAATAAAATTATATGTATGTGCAAAAAAAAAGGGATATAATTCAGTTCTAAGGATCTACTACTTGAAAAGGTTTTTCAAGCATTCTACTAATAAAAGAGATTTATCTCCCTTTGGTGTTATTAAGTGTCTTTTTTTGTTTTTAAAAAATAGTTGCTTGTGATAATAAAAAAATTGTATTAGTTATATAACTGATAAAAACACTAATCATATTTATAGGCCTACTATTTTGTTTGGCATAGGCTATTTTATAAGGAACAAATAAATGTCAACATTTTAAAAACTATAATATAAAACTAAATAATTTTTCCCTGTCTGTCTTTAGCTTTTGTAACATTTTGACAATTGTGAGTATAGAAGTTATTACCAAATATCTTCCAATAAAAAGTAAAAAAAAAAAGTACCAGTCGGACCGAACTGATCCATAGGTCCGATGAAGCAGCGTTCACCAGTTTCTGTGGCCACTAGGCATACTAGGTGATTGTGTGGCCAGCACTATGCAAAGCCAACTTTACTTTACCCCAACTAAGGTCAGGTACCCATCAGAGCTGGGTAGACTCAGGGACACCCTCCAGTCCCGGGAAAAAATCCTAGCCTGCACCAGGATTCGAACCCGGGACCTTCGGCTGCCGCTCGGCTACTGTGCCCCATTAATCTTCCAATGAAGTTTCCAAAAATTCTGATAGATTACTCATTTACTTGTAATTCTACTTTTTCTACAGCATATTCAACAAAAACCTTTTTGAAATCAATAATTTCTACATTATTTTTGCATCCTCTTCTTCTAGGACCTTTTTCTAACACTTATTTGTATTCTACAAATTCTAAGATTAAATTAGTGCTCTTTTATATGTTAAGCCTTATGCCTTATGTGTATTCTAATATTCTTACAACTAATTTCTTTAATTTTTCATGTTCGTCTATTTCTCAGAATTTTTTAAATTTTACTATTGCTACAAATGTCAACTATATTTTTACAATTTTAAGTTGTTTTTAAGTAGAATTTTTTTTAAACTAAAATATAAATAGGGTCTAAATAACAAAATTAAATGCTGAATATGTTTTAATTATTCATAATCAAAGTTTTAAGCCTAATTGGACACTCAAATATTAAAAATTACTAAATTCTTCCAATCATCAATTTATGGTTTTAGAAAATAGCATCTTTGTTTTTATGAATCAATTCTTTTATATATATATATATATTAGAAATAAATTAACAGTATTTGTTTACCTCTCTGTTTCTTTTGTGGGTCTGAAAAAAAAGAAATACATTTATTTTCTTTGTTATTATTTAGTATTAAATTATTCTATCTAATTGAAATTGTTAAATAGAGTCTATATATTTACAGAAAGAATAGACTTTATAGAAAAAACTATTTTAGGCCTACAACTACAACAGTCAAGCAAGGGAAACTAGAACGATATGGCCATGTAACCAGAACCAGCGGGTTTGCTAAAACCATTCTGCAAGGTACCACCAGAGGAGCAAGAAAGAGAGGAAGACTAGAGAAACAATGGGAAGGATCATCAGGGAATGACAGGAACAAAACTGTGTGACGCATTGAGAAAGGCTGAGAGATAGGAGGAATGGAGGAGGCTAGTGTATATGTCATCTGTGGCGCACCAACAAGACTACGAGATATGTAGAATGTAGGTAGGATAAATAATGTATATAAAAAACTAATAAAATGAACTCATTGTAAACTGATAAAAAAAAACCATTAAAAATTGTTAAAATATTTTAATAAAAGATATTGTTAGATCAATGAAAGTAGAAATGGCAGAACTATGGATTGTTATATAAATGTTTGTAGAAGTAGACAGAACATTACATTGTTATATAAATGTATGTAGTATTAGACAGAACATTACATTGTTATATAAATGTGTGTAGTATTAGACAGAGCATTAGATTGTTATAAAAGTGTATGTATTTGAGGAAAGAACTTTGCATTGTTATATAAATATATGTTAGACATGATAAAAGTTTGTATAGACACTCAATGTTTGGGTGAAACCCTAAGTTGAGTTGAATCTATCAAGCTCCAATGTGCATTTTACATTATTTGGTAGCAGTAAAAGCAGCTAGGAATTATACTGGCTTAACATTCTCCTTGTATGCATTGGTTATTGAAGCTAGTGCACCCTACTTCCCTTTTACTATGGAATAAAAGTTCTATGATATAGATTTTTATTGGATTTTTTGTAAAATCATATATTTGTTACTTTAATATGTGTAATATCTGCAATACTTTAGATATAGACAATAGTAATAATATATAATTCATTTATTTGTAAATGTTCCTACCTTCTTGTGAAGTGCCTGTGAAAGATAAAGTAAATATATTTTGAATATATAATTAATGCAGGAACCGCAAAATATTTTTTACGATAAGTTGAAGCTTCTTGTTGAATTCACTGATTTATAAAAAGAATGGATTAGGCGCAGAAGTAACATCGTTGAAGAAATTTCCGCCATTTTGTCTCTACTGTCACTGATCAATATATATAATTACAGTGAATTTGTTTATTTATTTAGATATATATATATATATATATATATATATATTTGTTTCTGCTCTATATTGTTATAAGCCATTTGACAAATTGAGCTAAAAGTTAAATGTATAAATTGGAAACGTCCTCTAAAAGAAATTTTTATTTTATCAACAATATTGCTTAATACGTTAAGTCATTTAAAAAAATAAACTTAGACCTATTACTAATCACCGTATGTTAAGGTTATAAAACGGGCGTCATTTCCGAATTATGTCCCTTTGAAATGCTTTCAAATTTAGTGTGTTTCGGGACCGGGTTTTCCAGATACTGTGAAATATTGCTGTCTACTTTTTTTATTATTAACTTTTTTTATTGTTTGGTATTTGTTGTCTTTACTTTTGATAGATTTATTGTTAGTTTTATATTATTAATAAAAAGTTAGAAGCTTGACAGCAACAATTCATATGCATATTGTGTAAATGACAGCAACATAGATTCCGTTCCGATCTATTTATAGATCATGGCGCAGTAAGTTTTAGACACAATTTTGTTTATATCGATAAGTGCGGAGGAAATGATTAGATTTCCCTGTCCTTACTTCGCTCAAACCAATTTATTAAGAAGGCGCAATCCATTATTTTTATAGATCAGTGGTTGAATTGGACTACATTGACACAATTGTACATTGTTTAAAAATAGATAAAATTATTACTAGATACAAACATTTCATATTTCACCAGTAGAATAATATTATTAAACAATTATTTTATATCATTAGAATAATAGCATCACATTTGTGTTATACTTGTAAGCAGAGCCATGGAAAGGCAAGTGCCAACTTTTATTTCCAAAATCAAAGATGTTAGAAAATATTATTTCTTTGAGAAATTTAAAAAATTCAAAAGACAGTTCTATGGAGTCAACAGATTTGTACATTTTGGTTGCATTTACATGAAATTTTGATTAAATTTTCTTTGTATTTATTTTACTATTAATTTATGGGGCAAATGGTGGCCCCACCTCAGCACGCCTCAGCCCTGGCTCAATGTAGGCCAATCCCCAGAGTACCACTCGCAGGTGCTGGGCGCAGAACAGAAAACTCTCTTGAACTGAGTGGTTTGAAAAAAGCCACAAAGAAAAATCCAGTATATTGACTGTAAGAGAGCAAACTGCTCTACAGACGGGCTAAGATAAGAAGAAGAACTGTCTTTGGGTTTCCATAGGAATGTTTTTGAACTTGGTGTGTCAATGTTTTGACTAGCAGTCTATTGTTTCGGTGGCATTTCAATTGTTAAACTTAATTCCTGAGTGTAATTATAAATTTAACCTCAAACTTTTTAAAACATTGACATATTGAATTCATTAAATTTTTATGTCTCAACTATTGAAAATTATGTTTTTCAAAAGTTCAGGGTAAATATGAGCATTAGTTTGGAATCAGCTTGCTATTGTGCTATTGACCCTTACTATGCACTTTAACTCCACAACCAACTCACACTAATACACTATTCTCCCCCCCCCCCACTTTATACTATTTGCCCCCCCCCCCCCCACACTTTATACTATTTGCCCCCCCCCCCCTTTTTTTTCCCTTCCTACATCCCCCAACCTTGTACTATTCACTCTCCTACCTTGCAATCTTACTATACCATTAGAATATTACCATCATTGAAAATTATACTATTGAAATAATACCATCAAATGCATATTGTACCAAATAGAAAAATGCCAATATATTGATACTATACTAAATGTGGTAGAAAAATACCCTATTTGAATAACATCATATACATATGATAAGAATAAAACCATCAGATACATACATTCAAAGAACAACGCTGTATCAGTGCAGGTTTGGCCTGAGTTGCATTCATCAAAATTATGTTGGCTCTTAAGGCTTGAAAGGAAACTGCACCATGAAACCGCTGAAAAAAAAGTTATAATAATATAATATATATAACATTTCAACCGGCTGATTCACTACTGTTTATTTAATACTGTCAGTGTAACTTTATCTCTCTCTTGAAGGTTTCATTAAGAGATTTAATTACTTGCACTTTACTTGCCAGATGTGAATATTTATTTGTAATGAACTTTACAGCTTGTATGCCACTTGAAAGGATGATAATTTATATAAATATGTCCTTGCATATAGACCAAGGAAAGTGTTGTTATCTCTAATAGTCGTTCTAAATCTATTTTATTAAATCATTGTATTTTATTTCTAACATTCCAGGATTATCTGATTACCCTATACACAGCTGTCTGTGTATAGATCTCTGGGTAAGCTGTCTGCGTATAGATCTCTGGGTATAGCATTCAAATCACCTGATTTACTGTTGTCCATGTCAGATTGTGATCTAAATATAGCTACTGGGCCAGTAAAAGAATATTGGCTGCCACCAAATAAGCCACCAAGCTGTTCATGTGAGGTTATCACAGCTTCTGCAACGGCATTAGTACTTGTGTTGCTAATAGCTTCTTTAAAAACAAGACTAGCAACAAAAGTTGTCTGGCTGGAATTGGAAGATCTGAAGTAAAGAACAATTACAAGAAATCAAAACAGTGAAACAAAGCAAATGCTTACATTTTTTATGAATATTTAAATACAAAAACAATTTTTTAGTATGGAATAGGACTGAGATGAAACAAATTGTTTTAATTGTATTGGTTTGTCTTTCCCATTAGTTAAATCTGTCAACAATGTAAGATTTGAGAAAACCGAATTCATTTGGAAATGTTAAAGTTCTCTAAGTGATAATACATGAATTGATGGTCTTTCAGCAGTGTGTTGTAAAAATAAAAGCATTTGCTTTGTTTTACTGATTTTATTTTCTCCCAGGTATATTATTAAAGACCGGTCTGGTGGGTCTCTCCACTTCTGTACCCATGGGCCTCAAAGACAGGTGAAGTGTGTAAACCGCCGATACGATCCCATTAAGACTATACTGGCGAGTGAATGCATGGGGTAGGCCTATAGCTCCCGCTGCGGGTCCAAGACCCATTGCACTGCCGAAAGGCCACGGGGTCTCAGTGGGGAGAAAGCAATGGACGCAACAACCCTGTCACAGAACCACCCGGTGCCCGGATGTCTGTACCTATATAGGATTTGTGTTACCCGGTGACATTGCAGGTATATGGGCGAGCCACCTTGATAATGATCCTTAGGGGAACTGCCGTGAATAATCGCTTGCTGCGGAATCCTTACGATTTCACGGCACACCACGCCTTCGGCGTGACATGGGGTGTCTGGAGCCAGGACAGAACTTGGGAGTGCCCCTCCCTGAGCTCAACCTTATAACTCATTGGGTGTCTCTGAAGGTGCCTATTATTAATTTTGGAAAGCAAAGGCGATCTCCTTATGTGCTGAGGTTACATAGTCCCCTAGTATGCTTAAGACACTTTAAAATAAAAAAAATAAAAAAAAACAGGAATTTTTTTTATGTCTATAAGGGTAGGGGAGCCAGTAGAGAGCTCTTTTTTTTATTTGTGCACGCATCATGACCATTTTTGGTATATAGATAGTATTAGCAGGTCCGAGTAAGCATACCTTAAAAAAATAATTTCTGATGGTTGTGATGGGAATGGTGGCCATTTTGGATTTTTTAATTAACGATTTACCACGCAATAAAAAATGTATCAACTTGATTATTTATCAAGATAATGTATTGCAATTTGGCGGAAATATTTATAAGCTATATCTTTATAAAATTTGTGGAGGAAATTTGGTTAAATTGATAAATAAAATTAATATGAATTTTTTTGTAGGACATATGAAAAAAAATTTGTTTTTTGCAATTTTTTAAAATAAAAATTTAATTTAAGGAAAACTATAATTCGTATCAAAAATTCATCCTTTAACTATGATTATTAACATGTAGTAAATGTATGTAAAAAATTTCATAAAGATTGGTTCATAAATAAGGGAGTTAATACAAAAAGAAGAATAAAAAGTAGTATTTTGAGAAAAACCGGCAAAACTGACAATTTTAGAGAAAAAAATAATTTGGCAGTAAAATTGAAAAATGCAATTTTCTCATCTATTTCTTAAAGGTTTGTTGTAAGATTTTTTCCCCACAAAGACAAGATGTTAACCTTTAATTTGATGTATATTAATATATAATTAAACTAATTTTTTATATTACTGAAGTGTAAATATATTTAAAAAAAATAAAATAAACTTCAGATGTATACCTATTACAAATGCATATTTTACATTTAAAATATGTTACTAAAATTTCCGAACTGTATGTTTTAGATCCAGGAATAGCTAAAGTATACAATTTAGGCAAAAACTTAAATATTGAATTTTCTGCATTTAGTTCAATTTCACTGCCGTCCCTACCCTTAAGAAACTCTTTTAAAACAAAGTTTACATACACTAAGCTTTCCAAATTACAATACAGGTAAGTAGGTATTAACTGGCCAATTTCTGTGACTGACTGAAAAAATAGAAAAGGAAACAAAAATGTTTACTTTCTAAATTTTTGTTCTATTTGCAGTGTTCAAACCAACAAAATTGACTCAAAAAAACATTTAACTTGATTGAATTTCAATACCTCTGTAAAAAAAAAAGTAAGCTTTTTTTACCATTAGAATTGCTATACTAATAAATAAAATCAAAGTTTGCTCTATCAAATTAAAAAGATATATTTATAATTAAAAAAATAACATGATATGTGTGTGTCTTTATTGGGCATTGCTTTATCTACCAGGTTCTTGTTGTTAATTAGAATAAATGAATGTAATTAAGAAGAGTGTGTCTAATGGATTTACTTACTTCAGATCTCAAAGTGTTGTACAAAGTTGTCTTATCAAGTTGACTATTGAGGGAAGCACTTAAATAAGCAACACGGTTTTCAGAAGCTAAGAACAAAAAACATTTCTTTAAAAAAAGTCTTTAATAATATTCCTATTTTATTTTTTGAACAGATGGTTCATAATACAATTGTAAATAATACATAATACACAGTTTTTCAAAAATACATTCGACTTACATCTTTAAAGATTATAAGAAATATAAAATGGATGCCCAAATATATCATATTAAAAATACTAAATAAACAGAGACACCATTAAACAATACATAGAGATTTTAACAAAAGTCTGGCTTGGAAAAGCAGTAATTAACCTACACGTTTCATTTTTAATAATACTTCTTTAAAAGTAAATTTGGAAAAGATCTTCCAGTAATTTTGTTCTTTAGTTAACAGCAGCTTTAATATTTACCAAAAACTATTTTCTTTTATATTTATCAAAAACTATTTTCTTTTATATTTACCAAAAACTATTTTCTTTTATATTTATCAAAAACTATTTTCTTTTATATTTACCAAAAACTATTTTCTTTTATATTTATCAAAAACTATTTTCTTTTATATTTACCAAAAACTATTTTCTTTTATATTTATCAAAAACTATTTTCTTTTATATTTATCAAAAACTATTTTCTTTTATATTTACCAAAAACTATTTTCTTTTATATTTATCAAAAACTATTTTCTTTAATATTTACCAAAAACTATTTTCTTTTATATTTACCAAAAACTATTTTCTTTTATATTTACCAAAAACTATTTTCTTTAATATTTACCAAAAACTATTTTCTTTTATATTTACCAAAAACTATTTTCTTTAATATTTACCAAAAACTATTTTCTTCAATATTTACCAAAAACTATTTTCTTTAATATTTAACAAAAACTATTTTCTTTAATATTTACCAAAAACTATTTTCTTTTATATTTACCAAAAACTATTTTCTTTAATATTTACCAAAAACTATTTTCTTTAATATTTACCAAAAACTATTTTCTTCAATATTTACCAAAAACTATTATTACAAGGCAATTTATTCACCATAATAAATTATGGATGAGACCTTCTATTTATATCACACAAGTATAATTATAATTTATAATGTTATTACGGCTAGAGCCCCCATTCAATTTATGAAAATGATAGTTATAGTATTGTTATTGTTAGTGTGAGTATCCTTGTATTAGTGAAGATCTTATTATATCATTCTGAAGTTTATTTGTAGTTGTCTAGAGTATTCCTGGTTCTTATAATCCCCTGGCAATTCACATAGCGTAGTTTTAGAGTTTTCAGTTGATTTACTTCATGTATAATTATTTGTGTGGCTCATATTATACAGCAAGAACCTCGATGTTGAGTTGTAGTGTAGATTATTAATATAGTTGAATAAATATTACACATACACACATGTATATAACTTTGAAATATTGACGTTAACCAAGCTGTGTAGAAAGCAACGATAAATTTGGTTTAATTTACAACATCAATCCAGTAGGAATCCAAATAATATTATATACACAATCAAGAAATACACATATTCCAATTAGTAATGAATATCCTCAATGAACATATAGCATTGTAGTTAATAGTAGAATAATAAATTTTATTCCATACTACAAATGAAATAGAAACGATACTCAGAGCGGAGAATATTTGATGTTACTAGATCGAAAGTACGCCAAGAACTAAACTAAAAGTGTCGAATCGCGTAGAAATATATCATGGGTCAATCGTTGGAAAACCCAGCCAGCCTAGTGACACGAGAATTTTAATCAAGCCTGCGTGCTGACTGCGTGATCAGATTGTTTTTTATTAAGAACAAGCAATAATGCTCTAACAAAATAAGGAGAGACCGGACGGCCTTGACACGCTGTAGGTGCATGGGCAGTTCATGTTTTTATCGAGGTTAATAAAAAAACAATAATGCTCTAATTAGGTTAGGAAAAACCCGGGGGAAACCTTGAGCTGAGAAATATTTTATATCGTTTAAACGCAATTCGCTTAAATGATTTAGTTGGTTTATTAACATTACAATGTAGGGAATTTACGTTTCGTAACAGTCGCCCATACCAAAAGGAAAAGAACATTGCATACTAAACAATAGAAGTGTGCAATTTCTTTTAGAACCGCCTGCACTTAACTTTAGTTCTAAACAATATACAAAAAAAAAACTGACTCCACCTGGGTAGTCCGTTAAATAAGATAAGTAAGGGAAATAATTTATTCTATTAAACCCTCATCATATAGGATCTCAAGTTATCCTTAGACCATAACACATGTTCGCGTTATTCTAAAATTATACTCTCTGAGATATCATTCCTTATAAGCATCATCATCTATTTATAAGGTAAAAATCAACATAACTAATGTTATCATATTAAACAATTCAATCATTAATTAATTCAACTTAAATGAAATTAATATTTAAATAAACTTAAGAGTAATAATTTAATCTTAAGTGTGTAAGCATGTGAAGTGTATGCACATTACTCTATTTTGGTTTTTACATAATCACAACTATAGTTTGATTGTTTCAAAATAAGGATGTACATTTCTGTTCATTCATTATCTTGCTAATAAAGAAAAATTATGTTCATAAATCCATAATATTTATAAGTAACTTATTAGGTTCTTCCTTTTTTCCTACAACAATAATAATATTTGTTTTAGCAAATGGAAATATTCATGGCATAAAATAAGGCATAAGATATTGCATAAAATAATCACAACATATTCATATATTTATGCATTTATATTTTAAATTATCCAATTCTCTTAGTTAGGATTATCAGAATATATACATGAAGTTATCCCTTTATACATTTTTTCATGCGCGATAGGGTGTCCGCGACGATGTGATCTTTTACCAATACGTAAGTTATTCTTAAGTCGTATGGGATTAACCCTATACGGATGTTGTTTGACAGGTTTAACATTATCATCTTTTAAAACTACATCATGGGTAACCAAAGTTGTTTTGTTAGGAACATCACTAAACAAATTTACATGATCATAGATTAAACCCTTGATAGAAGTCTGTTCACCTGAGTCTAGATGTGCCAGTTTATCATTGAGGTTTTTAAGTGCTTCAGTGTTTTGAAGTTTACTTTCTATGATTGTCTTTTTAAATTTAGGCGGGGGTGTTTCAACAGTTTTGATAGCACTCACTGGCCTAATGTCAGTTTGTTCTTCTATAACAACATAAGGTTTTAGCATGTTTATATGGCACAGTCTCTGTGTTTTCCTTCTATCAGGGGTTTTTACAAGGTATGTTACATCACTGATTTTATCTAAAACCTGATATGGTCCTGTATATTTTGCACTCAGGGGTTGTCCAGACAATTGGGTCAACATGAGGACTTTATCACCAGGATGGAAACATCGGGATCTGGCCTTGACATCATAGTACCCTTTCATTCTTTTCTGAGCCTGCAAAAGATTATCTTTAACATGATTAAAAGCATGATAGATTCTATTGCTAAATTGTTCCACATAAGCTAAGAGTCCAGTCTCTTCATCAGAATTTAACAAGGTTTCCTGCAACAGTTTTAGAGGTCCTCGAACTGAATGTCCAAACACTAACTCGAACGGACTGAATCCAAGAGATTCCTGCACAGTTTCTCTAGTCGCGAAAAGAGCGAATGGAATACCGCGATCCCAGTCTTCAGTGTTCTCAAAACAGTATGTGCGGAGCATGGTTTTCAGAGTCTGATGATATCTTTCTAGGGCACCTTGGCTTTGCGGATGGTACGCAGTTGAAGTTGCATGTTGGATGCCTAGTTTCTTTAAGACCTGGTTAAACAGCTTTGATGTAAAGTTAGATCCTTGGTCTGACTGTATAGTCTTTGGAAGACCGTATCTTGAACAAAATGCAATCAGTGCGTCAGATATCTTATCTGCGTTAATGGTGCGTAGCGGAATAGCTTCAGGATATCTCGTGGCAGTGCACATTATAGTGAATAAGTACTGGTGTCCTGTCTTTGTTTTAGGCAAAGGACCTACACAGTCTATTAGCAAGTGGCTAAATGGTTCTGCAAAGGCGGGTATTGGCTTTAGAGGTGCTACCGGTATAGTCTGGTTAGGTTTACCAACTATCTGGCATGTATTGCATGACTTGCAGTATTTTGTGACGTCACGATGTAGTACAGGCCAATAGAAGTACGGAAGAATTCGACGGTAAGTCTTGTTCACTCCTAGATGACCAGCATATGGCGTGTCATGAGCCATGTGTAAGATGTCATTACGATATATGGCTGGTACCACAATCTGACTTCCTTCTCTGCAATTGTCATTATCACATTTCACATCTCTCCATTTTTGCATTAATATTCCCTCCTTCAGAAAAAATCCATTTCCTTTAATTTCTGCCTCCTGTTCAGTTATCACCTTTTTCTTCAGGTGTTTAATTCCTGAATCTCTATTCTGTTCTAATAGGAGTAATTGTCGAGGTGACAAATTACTTTCAGTAGTCTTGACTGAGGGACCACTCAAGATGTCAGCCAGGAAAGTTGCCTGTAGGTCAATTTCTGGTTCTATTTTTTACTTTGACATGGTTTCGACAGACTTTTGTTGTTGGGCCATACCTCTCGTGACGATGCATATAGGTTTGATAAAGCTCTCACTTTTATTGAGGTATTGTTTTTTCTTGGATATTATGGAATCCACCACATCTCCAGCAATATCATTTCCCAGTATTAAAGAAACGCCTTTAAACGGAAGTGATTTGTACACACCCACAACTACATTTCCAGTGAAGTACGCACTCTTCAGCTGTATTTGATGCAAAGGAACTTGTACATTTTTCCTTGATACACCTTGAATAGTAAGATCCTGTCCTGTATATGTCGATTGTGACGTAGGAACAGTATTCTCTAGAAGTAGTGAAACCTCAGCCCCTGTATCACGGAGTATTCTGATGTTCTTTTCACTAGTGACACCATTTATTATGGATGACACGGTACCTTCTTCAATGAATGGTAAACAATTGCTTGGTATCTCAGTATCGATGAGATCTGTATCCAAGTTATTTTTGTAAGAGGTATGTTTAGTACTCATGGTGGTTCTATCTGATATAGACTCCTTGGAGCTCAGATTAGAATTAGAATTATTGAAAACCATTGTCTCTATTTCAGGAACTATTTCTGGTTTCAAGTTTCCAAGATACGCGTGTTTTGTCAGGTTATCTGCATTAGCACTAGGTATCTCTGTTTGAGTTCTAACATCCTTCTTTACATTTACATGAGTTCTTTGTTTTGGCATTGCTACATACGATAAGACAACATTCTTTTTATTCGGGTTCCCATTCAATATCCAGCACTTTTCCTTAGTATGTCCAATTCGTTTACAATGGCTACAGGTTGGCTTGGAATTTGTTGGACCTTCATTGCTCTGCTGATGTCTCTTTGATTGATAGGATTCATTTGGATTTATGGTTTTCTTTTCTACCTTCATATCTCGATTCTGGAATTTTGATTTATCAACTGTTGTAAATTTATTGCTGGAATGGATAATAACATATTCGTCTGCCATTACTGCTGCTGTTTCTACTTGTTCTACACCTTTGTCTGCTAAATGTATTCTTACATCACCTCTGATGTTATTGTTAAAGTCTTCCATTAGCATAAGATTAGCTAATTTATCAAAGTCTTTGTTTACACCTTTGGATCGAATCCATCTTTCAAAATATTTCTTTTTCTGTCTTAGAAAATCAACATGGGATTGTTCCTGTTCTTTCTTAGACTCGCGAAAAACTTTTCTATATTTTTCAGGTGTTAATGCATAACTTAGCAGTACTCTATTCTTGATCAGTTCATAATCATACAATTCCTCTTCAGTAAGACTTAATACAACATCAAGTGCCTTTCCTTTGTTCAGAGCTGAGCGTAGGAGTATAGCTTTCTTGCCCTCGGGAAATTGATAGTCTTTAGCGTTTCTCTCGAAAATCATGAAGAACTCTTCCACCGAATTATCTTCAAAAACTGGAATATGTTTCTTAAACTTATACAGTTCTGCATCTGCTTCAGAGCTTGCATTCGAATGATTTGACGTACGAGACCTTGCTATCTCAATTCTTTCTTGGCTTGCTATTTTCTCTCTTGCTATTTCTCTTTCCATCTCAATTCTCTGGCTTTCTCTCTCTCTTTCCATCTCAATTCTCTTGTTTTCTCTTTCTCTTTCCATCTCTAATTCCATCTTTCTTAACTCAAGTTTAAATTTCAATTCTTCACTTAAGTTTAAGTCACCAGTTGTATGCTTTACTCTTTGTTTTATAGGAAAAGGTAATTCATGATCTGATTCATCATTAATGTTATCATTAGCAGTAGTTTCTTCAATAATTAGTGTACCTTGTTTTCTTAAACACTCAGTTACCTCTTGAAGTAATTTAGTTTTTGATGGCCTAGTTTCTGTGATAGAAATGCCCAATGATTTAGCCAATTCTTTTAATTGTATCATTGACATTTTATTAAGCTGTTCTGAGGTTAGATCAAATATCTCTGGATCCAATGTAAGATTATTTGTGACTTCCATTTTATATATTATTAAAAGTTACTGTAAATCTTGTTAATAATACAATAAAGAGTCCAACTTACTTTCTGTCCTTTGAATAATTCACTACACCACACAGTTCAGATTTGTCACAACAAGGTCATAAAAATAATACTTTCTTAGAGTTACTTTGTTTGATAAGGTCATACACAAGATAATTTTCCAGGCTGAATAGTTAAGTTTTCCGATTCTCAATAGCAATGTTCAATTCAATCACAATCTTTAGTAAATTGTATATTGTTCATATTTTCCAACACAATCCATCCAAGTTACGAGTATGTATTACGGCAGTTGTAAATAGTTTGTGTAAATAGTATAACGATTCTTGAAATTGAAGTAAATCCTCCAAACGTTTGTTAGTAAATCACTGACGAGCAAAACCCATTTTATTACAAGGCAATTTATTCACCATAATAAATTATGGATGAGACCTTCTATTTATATCACACAAGTATAATTATAATTTATAATGTTATTACGGCTAGAGCCCCCATTCAATTTATGAAAATGATAGTTATAGTATTGTTATTGTTAGTGTGAGTATCCTTGTATTAGTGAAGATCTTATTATATCATTCTGAAGTTTATTTGTAGTTGTCTAGAGTATTCCTGGTTCTTATAATCCCCTGGCAATTCACCTAGCGTAGTTTTAGAGTTTTCAGTTGATTTACTTCATGTATAATTATTTGTGTGGCTCATATTATACAGCAAGAACCTCGATGTTGAGTTGTAGTGTAGATTATTAATATAGTTGAATAAATATTACACATACACACATGTATATAACTTTGAAATATTGACGTTAACCAAGTTGTGTAGAAAGCAACGATAAATTTGGTTTAATTTACAACATCAATCCAGTAGGAATCCAAATAATATTATATACACAATCAAGAAATACACATATTCCAATTAGTAATGAATATCCTCAATGAACATATAGCATTGTAGTTAATAGTAGAATAATAAATTTTATTCCATACTACAAATGAAATAGAAACGATACTCAGAGCGGAGAATATTTGATGTTACTAGATCGAAAGTACGCCAAGAACTAAACTAAAAGTGTCGAATCGCGTAGAAATATATCATGGGTCAATCGTTGGAAAACCCAGCCAGCCTAGTGACACGAGAATTTTAATCAAGCCTGCGTGCTGACTGCGTGATCAAATTGTTTTTTATTAAGAACAAGCAATAATGCTCTAACAAAATAAGGAGAGACCGGACGGCCTTGACACGCTGTAGGTGCATGGGCAGTTCATGTTTTTATCGAGGTTAATAAAAAAACAATAATGCTCTAATTAGGTTAGGAAAAACCCGGGGGAAACCTTGAGCTGAGAAATATTTTATATCGTTTAAACGCAATTCGCTTAAATGATTTAGTTGGTTTATTAACATTACAATGTAGGGAATTTACGTTTCGTAACACTATTTTCTTCAATATTTACCAAAAACTATTTTCTTTAATATTTACCAAAAACTATTTTCTTTAATATTTAACAAAAACTATTTTCTTTTATATTTACCAAAAACTATTTTCTTTAATATTTAACAAAAACTTTTTTCTTTTATATTTACCAAAAACTATTTTCTTTAATATTTAACAAAAACTATTTTCTTTAATATTTAACAAAAACTATTTTCTTTAATATTTAACAAAAACTATTTTCTTTTATATTTACCAAAAACTATTTTCTTTAATATTTAACAAAAACTATTTTCTTTAATATTTAACAAAAACTATTTTCTTTAATATTTAACAAAAACTATTTTCTTTAATATTTAACAAAAACTATTTTCTTTAATATTTAACAAAAACTATTTTCTTTAATATTTAACAAAAACTTTTTCTTTAATATTTAACAAAAACTATTTTCTTTTATATTTAACAAAAACTATTTTCTTTAATATTTAACAAAAACTATTTTCTTTAATATTTAACAAAAACTATTTTCTTTAATATTTAACAAAAACTATTTTCTTTAATATTTAACAAAAACTATTTTCTTTTATATTTACCAAAAACTATTTTCTTTAATATTTAACAAAAACTTTTTTCTTTTATATTTACCAAAAACTATTTTCTTTAATATTTAACAAAAACTATTTTCTTTAATATTTATCCTTTACTTGTATTTTCACAGCTAGTTTCAAATATATCATATTTTATTCTGACACATTTTTATACTGAAACAAATTCAGTTTTTTTAAAAATAGAAACAAATAATTATAAATTAAAAATATCATCACCTGGAATTACTGTAACATTGACAGCTACTGGAGGTAAATTTATAACCATATTTATCTGAGGATGGCAAAGAAAAAAACAAGTCAATAAATGAATATACTAGTGTTGAGAGATAT
Organism: Anisus vortex; assembly: GCA_949126835.1. Classification (NCBI taxonomy): domain Eukaryota; kingdom Metazoa; phylum Mollusca; class Gastropoda; family Planorbidae; genus Anisus; species Anisus vortex. Next base: position 5,510,908 of record OX421500.1, read on the forward strand.
TTTGAAAAGTTAAATTATAAAAAGGTACATATATTGTTGATGTATGGATGACGGGGAGTGACAGAATGTTGTATGAGTGAAGGGAACAAATATGTGTGTGTGTGTGTTGCATATGAGAAGTGACAGTGGACGTGTTCTTGTAAATATAGGAATGAATGGCTTCAACTCGGCTGTGGGAATGAATGAGAGCTAGCACTGTGTGAAAGAAAGGATGAAAGCTAAAACATTCTGTGTGCAAGCTCTGCCCAGACATATATGCTTGTACATAGATTGAATTTTTGAATATCTAACCTAGAGAAAAAAACTTCATCCCTACTATCATATTAAAATCGCGGCCATCTTGATTATAATGTCACTTATGGTACGCCGCCAATTTGATTGTTTTCAAGAAAATTATTTACATTATGAGACTGTCCTTCTCTGCAAGCCAAGCATTTCGTCGTGTGTAAAGTGTGTTGCGCTTGCAGGCAGCAATGTATGTTGTGTTTAGTTGCTAATTCTGAACTTCTTAATTGTTTTAAAATGAATCAAAACTTTCTGCGTTACTTTGGAAAAATAAGCTCGGAGCGCCATACCCGTGTTGATACCAAAGTTTTTAAAATTATTCGTTGTCTCGGCGTTGGGCGTCGACCACCAACGAAACGCGGGACCAGAGCTGGGCGTCTTCATCGCATTCGGCATGGCCTGTCTCACAAACCTGTCGCGGCTACGCCTGTTGCGGGTGTCTTCGATTCTTTTCAATCTGCGCCTACTACATTCGCACATCCCCACAAAGCTTCTAACAAGGAACTGGGCGTTTGTCTGCAAATTCTCAATTGGCTGTCGGGAAGGCTGACGTAATTTCCAACTACATCGTTGAGAACAATATAGACATACTATTTATCACTGAGACATGGCTACGGCCCGGAGATGACCACAAGATTCAAGAACTTACTCCGGTTGGTTACCTTACTGCTTCCTTTCCCCCTCCCGGCTGGTGCGGGTGGAGGTATTGCAGTTATATACAAACGACACCTGCATGCTGCCTCTTCTTTCTCCAACACCCTTCCCTTTCCCCACACCACCTTCGAGGCCGTGGAAATGACAGTGGCCACTACCACCACCGTATCCTTCCTTTGTATATATCGCCCTCCCCCTAATGCCAGGAAAAGGCTAAGTGAAGCAACTTTTTTCGACGAGTTCGCACTGGCTCTCGACAATTACAATGTGACCTCACATAGCGCTATCGTTCTGGGCGACTTCAATATCCACTGGGACTGCCCCTCTAATGCCAACACCAAGCGGGCTCGTGCGCTACTGGACAGCTACAGTCTCGATCAGGTCGTCCCATTCCCCACCCACAACCACGGGCACATTCTGGACTGGATCGTCACCAGACCCTCTGACAACCTAGTCTCCTGCCTCGTCGCCTGCGACCATCTGGTGTCTGACCACTCTGCTGTCAGCTTCATCATCAACATCACCAGGCCGGCCAGGAAGCGCAAGATGGTCACTCGCCGCAAGCTGCAAGCTATAGACACTGTTGCCTTCAGTGCGGAGGCTGCATCGCTTCTCGCTCTGCGTGACCCCTCTTCTGACCCGGCCCCCTTCTTCAACTTGACTCTACGTCAGCTTCTTGACAGGCACGCCCCGCCATCTTTATGTGCCGTCTCGGAGCGATCGCCAGCTCCTTGGTTTTCTGATGACGTCAAATCTGCCAAGCAAGAACGACGACGCGCGGAGCGAGCGTGGCGCCTCTCTGGCCTCGAGGTCCACCGCCAGATCTTCAGGGAAAAGTGACTACTCGTCAAGGAAGCCATCACTGCTGCCAAGGTCCTGCACTTCCACGACCGCATCAAGCATGCCTCGTCGCCCAGGGAGCTTCACTTAATCTTGTCCACCCTTCTTGGCTCTTCTACCTCTACGCCCCTCACCACCACTCAACGACCTCCCTGATCACTTCTCACAGTACTTTCAGCAAAAGATAGAGACTGCGCTGTTCCCTGGATCAGGATGCCTACAGCCCATCTCCACCCTCTCCTACTTTCTCGGGCTCCCCTCTCACCTGCTTCCTTCCTATAACCATTGACCTTGTCAAGCGCATCATCACAAGGACTCCCATCAAGACCTGTGAGCTTGACCCTATGCCCGGCTTCCTGTTTGCCAAGTGCTTGGACAAGCTTCTGCCCTTCATCACAGATATTATTAACACCTCTCTATCCACGGGCGTGGTCCCGGACTGCTTCAAATCCGCCATTGTCTGCCCACTCTTAAAGAAGCCCGGACTTGATGTAAATGAGTGCAAGAACTACCGACCAGTATCCAATCTACCCTTCCTTTCCAAGATCCTAGAGCGTGTTGTCCTCGAGCAGTTAAATGCCCATCTGTCTCTACATTCGCTGATGCCCGCGCACCAGTCTGCGTATCGTCACCATCACAGCACTGAGACAGCGCTTCTGCGGATCACCACTGACCTCCTAAACGCCTCAGACAGAGGTCTCGTCTCTGCCCTTGTGCAGCTTGATTTGTCTGCTGCCTTCGATACGATTGACCACCACCGACTAATTGATCGCCTCAGGTCTACATTTGGCATTCATGACATCGCCCTCTCCTGGTTCGCAAACTATCTTCAGAATCGCTCCCAGACCGTTATGATTGAGTCCATATTCTCCAGGCCTGTTCACGTCTGCTATGGTGTGCCGCAGGGATCTGTCCTTGGTCCACTTCTTTTCACCCTTTACACTCAACCCCTATCCTTTGTCATTGAACGCCACAACCTCAAATATCATTCTTTCGCCGATGACACCCAGCTCTATAACAGTGCTGAGCCTGAGGACTTCGACAGGCTCCTTGCTTCCATCTCCATCTGTTTCCTGGACATCCAGAGCTGGATGACGGAAAACAAGTTGAAGCTTAACAGTGAGAAAACTGAAGCTCTTATCGTCGGTACGAGACAGAGGGTCGTGTCCCTCACTGCGTCCGATCTTCGGCTGTCCGATGCAACTGTGCCTTTCTCCCCGACTATCAAGAGCCTTGGCGTCTATCTGGACTCCACGCTGTCCATGCAGTCCCACATCTCCTTCCTCACCAAAATCTGCTTCTTCCATCTGCGTCGTATTGCTGCCATCCGTCGTTATCTCACCAAGGAAGCTTGTGTTAAGCTCATCATCTCTCTCCTCTTTTCCCGCTTGGACTATTGCAATTCGCTTTTGGCTGGTCTCTCGGCCTCCTCCCTTCAAGGACTCCAACGTATCCAGAACTGCGCAGCCCGACTAGTTCTCAAGAAGAAGAAGTCAAATAATATCAATCCTCTGCTCCGATCTCTGCACTGGTTACCCATCAACAACCGGATCTCATATAAGCTGGCTTCTCTCTGTTATAAGTGCCTGAATAACTGTGCCCCGGATTATCTTCGCTCTTGTATGGAGCTCTACACCCAGTCCCGCCCACTTCGTTCGTCTTCTGACGCGCTCACTCTGCGGATCCCTCGTGTGAGGCTAGTGTCCGCTGGTGAACGTTCATTTTCCTGCGCAGGACCGTCTGCTTGGAATCACCTCCCACTACAGCTTCGCCAGAGCCCTAGCTATGACACCTTCAGGAGCCGGCTGAAGACTCACCTATTTCGTCAGCAGAATTAGCATATTACTACATATTTCATTGTCTGTCTGTATTCTGTAACTGTCGTCTGCGCATAGAACTGTCACAAACGGGATATGCGCTATATAAGCACCGTTATTATTATTATTATTATATGTTCTCATTTTGCTTTGAATTAGTCTATAGCATGAATAAAACTATGGATAATGCATACTACTCTGCTTGTATAATAATGGCAAACTGAAGCTATGAGTTAGAGTTAGATATGAGCTGGGTAACCTAAACAACTAGATTCAATTAACATAATTTAAACAATAGCATTTATTGAACAGCTTACTTTGATAGATAAAATATCTAATATGTACATGAAATATCTAGATAAAATGCCTTTTAAATTAAAGTATGGTAAATGACACTGTGCATTAATTTTAAATATAATAGCATTATGAGTTGCATTATACAAATGACCATCATTATCATATAGTTTTAAAATGTCATACCTTGTTCAAAAGTGTAGCATTTAATGTTGTAAGATTAGAAAGAGACTCTAGTAAAACTTCCGATGATTTTCTATTTCCTCCTGTTGTACTGATAAATTCTCTGTTGAATAAAAAAAGACTCTAAAGAAAAGCTTTTAAATTGTTTATATTTGAAACTATTTAAATAATAATACCGAATTCCAAAGAATCACAACTCAGTGGTAGTTGTAATGTTCTATAAGTTACAGACATTCTTCCTAAAATAAAAATTATTATGTCCATTGCCTAAAAGCCTCCTGTGGGGCAGATGGGAATGGTTGGCAGCATGGTTAGAAACCAGGTCCTCAGGGTGAAAATCAAGATTGCTAACCAATGGACAAGCCAATGTAAAATTTCTTCATGTAATCTTACAATCTTACTTGACCTCTACAAAGAAGATGTATTTTTTAAAATAAGCTATTGTTACTACTAATGAATATTCAGCAATATTCCTTTCTATATAATAAACCTATATAGATTTTTTTTATGTACTTACGGAACATAATAAAATGATACAGTTGCCCTTGTAATGAAATCAGTACAGTTGGCAGTCTGACTGCAAGAACTTCCAAGTTTACATTGTTCTTGTTTGTTTATTTGAAAGACCATGTTGTCACAGTTGGTCAAATTTAAGCACAAGCCACTGAATTTAAAATAAAGTAAAAATAACATTAGTACTCATTTACAAATAGGGAGCATTGTAGCCTACATGACTAAGAAGACTTCAATGTTTCTATATTTTTGTTGTCTCTTTACAAGAGAATGAATATAGATCTATAAATAACAGAGTTAAACAGCTTTGTGCTCACTTGGTAGACTATTCAAGCCTTACTAATCTTACTGTTGATTATGTTGTATTATTTGTGGCTTCTAAATACTTGGAGTAGTTATAAATATTCTAAAAAATACAATACTAGCAGTATTTTTAAATATTTCAATAATTGTACAAAATGAATAATTACATTAAAAATAATCCCAATTTTAACCTTTCTAACTTTAACTCTTATCTTTATGCTTACACAAATTTAATCCAATTTAAAATATAAATATATAAATAAAATAGAAAAAAAAATTAAAAAAAAATTAACAATATATATTTATGCAGGTGTTAAGAGAGATTCTATGGTTATAATTATTTCAACAGTTTCAAAGTATATTTTGTTAATGTTATTCTTAATTTTATCAAACATACCAGTTTGGTTCTTTGGCCAATAGGTTATCACGTATAAATTTTCCACCATTGCTAGATATTTCATCCCCAACCGTGCAGGAAGTTGATTTATAGTCAAAGGTTACTTGTATATCAACAGTGTTTACAGTTTTTGCTGTAGAATATATATTAACTTGTTTATAGATTTAGCTGTAGAGTAGTTATTGACATTTTACCTGATATTTTAGTAAGTTGTGAGCGTACATTATTATAAACTGATAATAAATTGATGTCTAGTGTATTTTATTTAAAATCTAATTTTATAAGTTACATGTGCATCGTCTATGAAGAAGATTTTTGCAACTTTTGCATAATTAAATTTTAATCTTGCATTTTTAATAGGGTTTTAAATCATCTTAAGTTTTCCTCTTCTGTTCAGGCAACCCATTCTATGCCAGGATGTCACTCTGAAAGAAAGGGAATTGAGTTGTTTGCAGGCCAAGCTTGCATCCAAATACTGTGCCTCATATACAAATGATTTTATACTTTAAATAGTATTTAACAATGCTTCACATAGTTTTCTTACTCGTAGTGCCAGTACAGGTGTCCTTGTTTGTTGACACAGTGTTTGGACAATAGAGACAGTAGTTTCTGGTTCCATCATTATATTCATTGGCATCACAGACTTTACAAGATTTGGTCACCCAGGTGTAACCTTGTCCTTTTATACAGTTACCTAAAAAAAGATACAGGCAGTAAATTTGATGAGAAGCTAACTAATTATTGATAAATATAACTTTACATTTATCACAGAATCAATTCCTTGCATTGGTACTAAAAATTGTTAGCAAAATTAATAACACAACACCAAAGCAGTAAACTCAAGTAATTAAAGTTGGTAGTTTTTACAGTAACAATGTATTCATCAGTTAAATACTGTTAAGTTGTTATAATCAAATTTCCCTAATGTAATATTGATATAAATCTATTTTAGCTAAGTAAAATTAGAAAAGCTGTTAAAATAATAATGTTAAACTTACTGCTGGCAGTGGTGGTTGACATTGGGGTTGTTGTGGTTGCTAAATTACAAATAAGATGAATGTTAGTTTAAATTGAACATTGTCTGTTTCTATAGTTCTATCACATAAAGTTAGAGAGCCTGATCTCCATTGACCACTTTACTTATGTTAAATGTTACAGATTCTTCTTCTATACAGAAGCTTTTTGTATCCAATGCTTAGCAGTGGCTTAGTATTACATGAAGATCTGCTGCTTTGATCACAACATTCAAGAAGAAATAGTGGGCTTATCACAAAGGCCTTTATTCTTATAGTTAACTGCAGCTCATTGCCAAATTGAATTTAAAACAAAACAAAACATGGTTTCATTTTTTTATCATACACACTAAATATAAAAAACAATCACGTCTTAGACAATCACTGGATGTCAAGGGATGTATCAAATTGCCAGTCATCTAGAAATGCAATAGTTGACATCTAAAGATGATTTTGTTGAATATTGTGCATGCATGTCTATTATATAAGTACCGTTTATTCTCGCCAATAAGTCACACCTTTTTTTACCAATAATTTATACATAAAGTAGGGGTGTGACTTATACACTGGTGTGACTTATACGCGAGTAGGCTACCAGTATATATCTTTCTGTCTTTGTGTATAAATATATTTTCTAAATTGTTGAATTTGTTCCATTGATGCTGAAAAACAGGACATCTGTCGTCAAGTAAAATTTCCATATGTTTGGATCAATCAAGGCATATTTATCTTTATTTTCTTTTCATTGTTATTAATGTATAAGATATTTGAGATAAATCTTTTTTTTTTAAACCGTTATACTGAGATGAAAACTAAATAAAAAAATAATAAATAAAGATGACTTTCATATAGCCAACAAAAAGAATTGAGTTAATGAAGCACTTTATATTGTGCAGTATGTTAAGAGGCAATGTTTACGTTCCGAAGTCACAGACAGCAAAATTCTTATACCTTCGGACAAAACTGATCATAGGGCTGGTGAAGCAGCGTTCACCAGTTTCTGTGGCCACTGCATATGAGGGATGTGTGGCCAGCACAATGCCCAGCCACCTTTACTTTACCCAAACTAGTCAGGTACCCTCAAGTCCTGGGACAAAAATTCTAGCCTGCATCAGGATTCAAACCCAGACCCTTCAGATCGCCAGTCAAACGCAACTGCCGCTCGGCCACCGTGCCCCATATATACTTAAGCTTGACATGCTGTAAAATTCAGGATTAAATCGGACATGTGGGATCATGCCTAACTCTTTGATAACTTAGCAAAAAAAATATGTTATTAAGGAAGGTTCTGTACAAGAGTTACAATAATGAAGTACCATGGGAGATTAATGGTCAATTAACTGCAAATCTTTTTATAAATAAAGTATTCTGTTGCTTTACATTCAATCACTGAGATAATAGAATTAAGTACTTACGTTCAGTGGTGGAAATATTTCTGTAGGAAAAACAGACATTATGTTATTAGTATGTAATTTTTCTCTTGTTTCTTATCTTTTATATTACAGATGCTCCTTCTATAAGGAAGATTATTGCGTCCTATGCAAATGCCAACTCTAAAGTCATAATCTGTCTGTCAGTTCTAGCCATTAAAAAATAGCATAAGTGAATAAAAGGGAAATGATTTAGAAATTTCACTTACTGACAAAATGTCTGATTTCCAGAATTCACACATTGTTGATTGGGTGCACATACATTGGTCAGCAAGGAACAGATATCTGGTTGGTTAGAAATATTTGAATCATAACTTTAGATTATTTGTATACATTAAATATACATGTAACTTCTTCACATCTATATCTAACATTTATTATTTTCAAATTAACTGTTAGACTAATTACCTCCTAAATAATGACTTAGAAAAAAGGTTTTAAAGTTGTTAGTTCTCTTAATAAACATTTCTTAAGAATTTTAAGAATATTTTTGATCTTACTAGTGTTTACATTATAGCTGACATTGCCAATTGTAATTGAGGAATTTAAAGTGATGACTCCACTGATTATGTCAGTTTGCAAGGCTTGATCATTGGTGTAGTTTGTGGTATTTACAACTATAAAAAAATCCACAACAACACTCCCTGGACTGAAAGCAACATATAAAATGTAAAATAGAAACAGCTTACCATAATTTAATTTGTGTACAGGTCTACTCATAAAAAATGGTTTCACTTCAATAAACTGAAATTCTAGGACTTACAATAATTTAATTTGTGGACTGGTCTATTCATAATAAATGTTTTCACTTCAATAAACTGAAATTCTAGGAATTAAAGTCAACAAAAACCAATTCAATAATTTAATTTGTGGACTGTTCTATTCATAATAAATGGTTTCACTTCAATAAACTGAAATTCTAGGAATTAAAGTCAACAAAAACCAATTCAATAATTTAATTTGTGGACTGGTCTATTCATAATAAATGGTTTCACTTCAATAAACTGAAATTCTAGGAATTAAAGTCAACAAAAACCAATTCAATAATTTGACAACTGCTTGACTGTATTTTTTATTTTTTATTAGTAGCAGATGAAAAGCTCAGATAAAAGTTCAAGTTCTTTGACGCTTTTTTGTGTGTTCATTTTATTTCTATACTCTTTGCAGAAGCACTTGCTACAAAGAGATATATTGGTTGACAGGGCACCTATATAAATACATATACTCTCCATTTTTTTTTACCTTTCTCTGTTTCTTTTTCCTCTTTCTCTTACTTATACAATTTTAACATATTTAATTTCTTTGAGCTTATATATATATTCTTTATATGCCAGTTGGTTTGTTTGTTAGTTTTAGACTCATGGGCTTTTTTTGTATGATTGCAAACACATTTTTTTTAAAGTTAATGACATTATTGATTTCTCAATGCACTAACATGTGACTGGCATATTGAAGGTCCTGGGTTCGAATCCATGTGTATTTTTTTTACTGGTTTTGATGGTGTCTCTGAGTCTACCCAGCTCTTATGAGTACCTGACATTTATTGGGGATAAGTAATGATGGCTGGACATTGTGCTGGCCACACAATCCCCACATATGGTGTAGCCACAGAAACTTTTGAATACTGAGACCCTAAAAAAATCAACTTTGTCTGACAGGGATATTTTACTTTACTATATACTAACAATTTATTTCTAATAGTATACTTACCTCAATTTTGTGACTATAACTTCTATTAGTCCATCAACAACTGCTATCAACTTGTTAAAGATCTGGATAGCACCAATAAAATATAATTGTTATAGAAAAATGCACAATTAAAAATACTGCTATTAAATAAATACATTCTTAAATGTTTAAGTAAATTACTTACTGCAGTCTCTACATTTAGTTTCAAATCTTTATATAGTGTACTGTTGGTATCCGTAAAGTTTACATTTGAAGCATTCATGTTTATCACCAAATTAAATGGAATTTCAATGAGCTCTGTTGAAAGATATTTTTTTTTTTATCTAATCATGCCTTGCAAAAGCAGATTGTTTAATAATTATTTTTTAAAGTTTATCTCTAAAACAAATATTAAGCGAGTCTATGGTGGTATTTCTTATTAGTCTTTTATTGAAGGTGGAAATTTCATGAGATCTTATTTATGCTATTCATATTTGTGTTCATACTTCATTGGGTTCTGTAACATATCTTCTTGTATAGTAATAAAAAAAAACAAATCTGGTAAGGAAACAGTTTTAAAATTGAAGTAAGGAAACATTGGACACAGTTTTAAAATTGAAGTAAGGAAACATTGATAACAGTTTTAAAATTGAAGTAAGGAAACATTGGACACAGTTTTGAAATTAAAGTAAGGAAACATTGGACACAGTTTTAAAATTGAAGTAAGGAAACATTGGACACAGTTTTAAATTGAAGTAAGGAAACATTGGACACAGTTTTAAAATTGAAGTAAGGAAACATTGGACACAGTTTTAAAATTGAAGTAAGGAAACATTGGACACAGTTTTAAAATTGAAGTAAGGAAACATTGGACACAGTTTTAAAATTGAAGTAAGGAAACATTGGACACAGTTTTAAAATTGAAGTAAGGAAACATTGGACACAGTTTTAAAATTGAAGTAAGGAAACATTGGACACAGTTTTAAAATTGAAGTAAGGAAACATTGGACACAGTTTTAAAATTGAAGTAAGGAAACATTGGACACAGTTTTAAAATTGAAGTAAGGAAACATTGGACAGTTTTAAAATTGAAGTAAGGAAACATTGGACAGTTTTGAAATTGAAGTAAGGAAACATTGGACACAGTTTTAAAATTGAAGTAAGGAAACATTGGACACAGTTTTGAAATTAAAGTAAGGAAACATTGGACACAGTTTTGAAATTAAAGTAAGGAAACATTGGACACAGTTTTAAAATTGAAGTAAGGAAACATTGGACACAGTTTTAAAATTGAAGTAAGGAAACATTGGACACAGTTTTAAAATTGAAGTAAGGAAACATTGGACAGTTTTAAAATTGAAGTAAGGAAACATTGGACAGTTTTGAAATTGTAGTAAGGAAACATTGGACACAGTTTTAAAATTGAAGTAAGGAAACATTGGACACAGTTTTGAAATTAAAGTAAGGAAACATTGGACACAGTTTTAAAATTGAAGTAAGGAAACATTGGACACAGTTTTAAAATTGAAGTAAGGAAACATTGGACACAGTTTTAAAATTGAAGTAAGAAACATTGGACACAGTTTTGAAATTGAAAATATTTTGCTTTTATTTAGAAAACTACTAAAAGTAGCTCTTGTCTAGACAACACTTAAATAATCAATCATATTATAACCATATGACTGTGCTTTATCTAAGTATCTACAATAAACAAGTCAAACAAGCCAGGTGTTCTTTCAAACCACAATTCAACTTGTCATTAGATTATTTTATTGATGCATTTAAAATAAGACCGAAGAAATGTTAAAAACATAAATAAATCTCACCCATTGTTGCCGTGGTGGAAGTTGAACTGGTGGATGCTATAGTGGTGGATGTTGTGTTTGCTGTAGACATGAAAAAAATATAAGTTTTTAGCATCGTAAAGAAAGGAAATATTAGCCTATACAGGCATGTGTGGAGTCAAGAGTCAGAATAATTATTGAATAAAAGATTTAATAATACAAATTACATATTTATATAGCGCTATTCATAAATACATTCATAAATTCGAATGTGCTTTACATTTACCAAGTGTTATTAAAATCTCTTAAGTAACTAGCCTTCATTTTAAGATTTTATTTACTTCTCTGTTTTATGAAATATGGAGTAGAGCCCAAAAGTTATTTGTAGAAGTAAGGTAGTCCCATTGGAATAAATTGATCCATAGGGCTGGTGAATCAGCATTGATCACAGCATACTAGAAATTGTGTGGCGAGCACAATGCCCAGGCTGTTTTTACTTTGCCATAACTAATGTCAGGTACCCCTCTTAAAAGTGGTGTAGACTCAGGGCCAACCTCACCATAGCCTTCACCTAGATTTGAACCCAGGATTTTCAGTACAGCAGCTAAATGTGCTGCCAATCAGCCCCTGTGCCCCACACATACATGTGCAATTCATTTGGTTGAGAGGGCAAACAATCAAAATAAATATTTTAAACTAATGATAGTGCAGCAGCAATTTTGATTAACCAATGAAAAAATAATAGTGTCAAAACAATAGATTTTGGAGCTGCAGTTATGGTTGGCAGAGTTAAAGCTATCTGCAAGGGTGCCACTGACCAAAGGAAAATCTACCTTTGGTATTTTTAATTAACTGAGCGTGCTGAACAAATTTAAGATTGGTATAGGGATGATTATGAAGTATTAATATATTGTGCCTAAACTTTAGATAAACCGATTTCACATTGTCTGAGAAAATATCATATAAAGTAAATAGTTAAGTATATCAGTGGATCATAGTATTAGCCTAATTATGGAGAATGAGAATAAAATTAGAAAGAAAAGCTTAATCATAGAGAATAAGTTAAAAATACCGAAAAGGTTCAACAATATACAATAGAGAATAAGTTAAAAATAAAAGAATAAATTGAAAATAAGTAAAACAGTAATGAATTACAACAGAAAATAAGTTAAACGGAGACTAAATTAAATAAAAGAGAATAAATTATAGACTATAAACTAAAAAGTTAGACAATGGCATCAAAGAATGCGAAAAACTAAGAAACAAATGTAAATCTATAAAATAACAATTCAAATAAGTCAAAAAAGTGTAAGGTAATATAAACTTACTCTAAATTCTATTTTAAATTTTTCTTTAAATTCTTTTAGAGAATATCTTTATTTGGTATCATCTTATGATCAGGTAACACTTTAACATCAGGTTATATTATAACGTCAGGTTATATTTTAACATTAGGTAATAAAAAAAGGCAATAAATTATAAGACAATATGTTACCTGCAACTGTAGTGTTAGAAGCCACTGTTGTTGCTACCGAGCTTTCTGTTGTGTTTACTGGTGATTGAAAAAATGGCATCCAGTTGTTGTTTTTATTACAAGTTGAACAGAAGATTTACAGGTGAAATTTGTAGCATATTCAGGCAAGATCAAAAGAAAAAGAGGAAACAAAAAATATATTTTGTAAGCAATCAAGAAACAAGCTACTAATGAAAGTTCAATAATTGAACAGAAATAGGCCTACTTGGTTCACAAAATATATAGGCCTATACACAAACATTGCATTTTAATGTATTTTAAATTGGTATAGATACAATTAAAATTGAGGATCATTTCAAAATAATTTCAGTCATGGCAATATTAAAATGAAAAACATGAAATTTCCATAAAAAAAAAAAATTTGTTGGCAAAGATATACTAAAGAAACATGAAAGAAATTAAAACTTTGTATGAAAAAAAAACAACTAATTACTTTAAGAGCAAAAGAATAAATAAGCATAAAGCTTCCTTATCAAGCTTCGACTGCAAACCTAAGATACTAACATAAACTCATAAGCATAACAAGATAATAACATCAGGTAATATCTCATCAGTTAATGACACAATTGTTAAGGTCCTTTTATATAGTTCATACTTGTCTTGAGGCGTTATCTATAATTCATTTGTTGCCGTTTGTATATTGATTATTGGTAGCGTTCAAATCAATGACATCTATACATTTACTTATAGAATACTTCTTTAATATAATAATAATATGTACACATACTTAAATTAATGTCTTTATTTATACTTTACTTCAACTATTACAATAACATCTATGCTTCTTGTATATTACTCTCTCTATCTCACTTCTTGTCAATATCACTCCATGTATCTAACTCTCGTCACATCCGTTCTACACCAAAATTGCATCCTTTTCACACCAAACACTTTCACTCGATATTTGTCATTAAATTAATACTTCACAATAATATCTCATAATGTACTCATACATATTTATATATATGATTATTTCCTCACAAAAATTCAATATTTTCCAATCTCATTATTGACCTTACTTTTCTGTACAAAAATGTATTCTTCCCAAATTATATCTTTTCTTTATTTTATTTAAATCTGATATCTCCTCTAGTATCTCTGTGATATATTTATTATCTTTAAGAAACCAATTATTATATTCATTAAAATTTTCAACTTATAATCATGTTTAAATTTTCTTAAACATATATATATACATTTCAAACCCTAATTCCTACAAATTACCAACATCATTTTCATTTTACTATAACATAATGTCTTTAAGTTTATGTTAATACATTTTCCTTTTTTAATTATTTCTTTCTTCACTGTTTAATGTCTTTTAAACATTTTTTTCTTTTCTTGAATTCTATAAAGTTTTTAATGTCTGTCTTCATACTCTTCCACCAGAAGTTTCTCATTAGACCTTGGTACGTTTTGTTTATACCCAAATGCCCTGCTAATGGACTATTGTGACCAGCAGCCATAACTGTATGTGTCAGTGATTTAGGAATGACTATTTGTTGTTGTAGTCCATTGTTTGTTTTACAATTTCTTGTCAAAATTTGGTTTTGTATTTTAAATTTTCTATAATTGTATGAGTTGGGTTTTTTCATGTTTTCAATGAGTTTGATTATATATTGGTCCTTTGTTTGTTCTCTAACAAGAGTTTCGTGATCAATTTTGTTTATTGAGGTAGCTTCAGTTTCACCGTTATTTGTTATTTCTGTTTGAATATTACAAATTATCTGTTTGTTTTGTTTATTTTTTCTTTTGTTTTCAACAACTGAACTTTCAGAGTTTCCCTTGCTTTTATTTTCTTTAATTGCCAATTGTTTTGTCAGATTTGTTTTTATTGCCTCATAGTTTTCTATGTTTGCAATGCATATATTTAATGCTTGCCTATGTACTTGTAAGTGTTGTGTTAAAATGATAGGTTTCAATTTATTTGTTATGTTTTCATTTTTACAAATAGTCTCAAAATCTTCCATATATTCATTAATCTTCTGTGTTCCATTCCATTTAGGAAATTTGTCTACACTGTTTATTTTGTTTAAGGGTATTTCATCTAAATGTTTGACCCAATTCTTCTGATCTATTTTATTGGTTTTTAGTAAGTTCAATCTTTGTTGCATTGTAACAAATGGATTAGAACAGTTCTCTGAGTTGTATTCATCCAATGTTTTTGGTTGAATGTCAGATAAATAAGTCTTTTGTGAAATCCACTCCTGATAAATTTCCAAAGAATTATCCTGCTTAATATTGGGTACATTTCCAATAATTAAAGGAGCAGTACAAGATTTCATAATGAGAGCTTTCACAATACCAGAAATCCAAGGAGTATCTATGTTTATTTTTGCAACCCTACAATTAACAGAAGAACCATCACCTAACGTGACCATTTCTGTTTCAGGAAGATACTGATCATCCAGCACCAGGTTTTCATTACATATTATGCAAGTGGCCCCTGAATCTCGAAGAGTCATAGTCTGTTTGTTATTCACAAAACATGGAAAAAGAAATAATTGACCACTGAATTCTCTGATAGAATTAAGTTGTTGTTGTCCTGTCCCATGCGTATTACTATTAAAATTACCTGTGTTCATGTTCATGCTATTACTATTGAAATTCTGAGCATAGTTTCCCTGTTCAACATGATTAAAGTTTTGATTAAAATTTCCCTGTCCAACATGATTATAGTGTTGTGTATTTCTTCTGTTAAAATGTCCTCCTCCTCTATTAAATGGTCTATAACCCTGCCATGATTGGTTGTTAAAATTGTTACCCTCATTACTGAATTGTTTCTTGTAAGTTTGTTGTTGCTTTAAAAAACAATCTTTAGCAATGTGATTTAGTCCTTGACAAAAAAAACATCTTATCTGCTTTTTATCTCTCATTTGTGCATTACGCCATCTAAAGTTGGGTGGTGAATAACTTCCTCTTCTCTGATTATTAAATCTGTTTTGATTTCTACTTCTTTCATTGTTGAAAGTGTTCATGTGATTAACCTTGGTTTTGTTTAATGCTACACCTGGGTTACTATCCTTAAAATTTGATATCGCATCAATTAATTATTCTAGTGTCCTGACTTTTCTCTCCATTATATGTGTAAATAATTCCTTTGAAGCTAGTTCTAACACCTTGTCAACTACCATTATTTCTATTATTTCATTGGGATTTTTAATGTCAACCTTTACCAATTCCATCCAAGTTGTAAGAAACTTTTTAACCTCTGAGACAAAAGCTCTGGGTTCTGTTCTTTCAGTTAAGACATATGTATGGAATTGTTGCCTATAATAATCATCTGAGTGAATAAAAAATTTAATGAGTTGCTCTTTTATTTGTGCGTATGTTGTTATATCTTTACTGATATGTGCAAGAGCCTCTCTACCCTTGTCTTTCAACTGTGGAATTAAATGATGGTACCATTCGGATTCAGGTATACCATACCCTGCACATTGTTTTTCAAATAGAGTTAGAAAATCAAGTATTTTCTCGCCTTTCCCATCAAAAGGTGGCATTTTAAACCTGGGATATAGCCTAGTATTAGAAGTACTGTTATTTGTTTCTTCTCTGTTTTGTTTAAGTTTAGCTAATTCCAATTCATGATTTAGCCTTAGTTCAGTTTCTTTTAATGCATGTTTTTTTTTCTTTTAATTCATGAGCTCTCCTCTCAGCTCTCTCTCTATCTGCTAATTCTTTCTTTAATTCTTTAACTTTGTCTTCAACAAAAATTTGAAATTCTTTTTTATCAGTAATTCCAAATCTATTAGCTAGAGTCTCTGCCTCCTCATACAGTAACTGTATTTGTGCCATTTTATGTACTTGTATTATGTATATTAATAGTTAATATTTTACCAATGAAAATTATGTGTTTATATTACAAGTTGAATAATATGCTACACATTGGAAAAATTTGCAAAAATTTTCAAAGCATGACAAAATCAAAATAGACAGAAATAAAACATTGAAATAATGCATATATACATGTAGTAATTATCCTAACTATAATGATATAATTGCTGCTCCATTGTGTTATAGAATATACTCAATATAACAAGAATGTCTTGGCACAGATGAATACTTGTAAATGTCCTTCTGAATTAATATAATGTTTATTCACACCTGAATGTTCATAATAGTTTCATTACATGTGTTCATTACCACACTCCAGATATTTTAAACTAAAATGTCCATACAGTTTCTGATTATCCAATGTTCTGAATATATTACAAGTTCATCACCATCAGTGTAGGTATCAAAGAATGTCTAAATGTCCAAAATTATACTGTATTAGAAATGTCCATTCAACTTAAATAATTTTTAGAATCTCCAAAGTCTACTATCCATACGAAAATCCATGGTTACAAACCACTATCACTTTATTCACCAAAGTCTCAGAACTTCCCCTTCAGGCCCAAATGTTCCAACTCCAAATGTTCAAAATGTCAATAGTCCACCATGTTGAAAATTAATATCCCTCAAAATGTTTCAGCGCTCATTCACACCTTTTTGTAAAGCACCGCTAAGGTTGTAAATACATCATTTTGTTAAGCACAAAGCACCGCTTTTTGCCATGTTGTAAACCACCACCGCTGTAATATACCGTTGAAAACACCATTCTTTACAACACCGCTGCTCATCATTTAATTAAGTTACCACCGCTGTTTACCAATTTGTAAACAAACACCGCTGCCTACCATTTATGTTAAGGTCCTTTTATAAAGTTCATACTTGTCTTGAGGCGTTATCTACAATTCATTTGTTGCCGTTTGTATATTGATTATTGGTAGCGTTCAAATCAATGACATCTATACATTTACTTATAGAATACTTCTTTAATATAATAATAATATGTACACATACTTAAATTAATGTCTTTATTTATACTTTACTTCAACTATTACAATAACATCTATGCTTCTTGTATATTACTCTCTCTATCTCACTTCTTGTCAATATCACTACATGTATCTAACTCTCGTCACATCCGTTCTACACCAAAATCGCATCCTTTTCACACCAAACACTTTCACTCGATATTTGTCATTAAATTAATATTTCACAACAATAGCATTTGAAAAAAAACCATCAGCAAAGAGCAGAAGTATTAATGTCAACAAGTGCTAATTTGTTGTGTTCATTATTGAAGTTTAGCAGAGGTCATCAACATGGCGATGGATGCAGGCAATAAGAAGGTAAGAAATTAAATGCATTAGAGAAAAAAATGTTGATTCAATAGTAGAAACATTCAATCACACCAATGAAACTAATTGCAACCAAATTAATTTCATTTCTGGTAATACTTAATGCCATTAATATCTTACCAGTTGATACTGTGTCATTGCCACTTGCAGCAGTGGTAATTGGGACTAATACAATCACATTTGGTCACAGATGATTGAATTTACCAAGCAGCAAAAAGCAGTTTATGCAGCAGCAGCAGTAGTCATAAAAGTTGAAATGTCCAGCAAAAGATGATAGCCAATAGGGAAAAAGCAAAAGCAGATCATGAATATTGACATGGCTTTGTTGATGTCAACCATTATTGAAGTTATGCAAATGTCATTAAGTGATGTATTTTTAGCATGCCATTGAAATATTTGTGATTGGTCAAAACAGTAAAATGAAAAAAAAAAATGAAAAAATTACATTTTGAAATTAAGAAAAAAAAAACTTAAATACCTGGTAATTAGATCTACGGTTTAAATATAACTTTAAAAAAAAATTTTTTAGTTTGTAATACTTAAAGTATTTAAAAAATATTTTTTTTAATTTATTGCTTTTTCAATATTGTTTATTTTTTTAAAAATGAAGTTTAAAAAATAAAGGTTTATTTACTCTTTTTTAGATATTTTTTTGGTAATTGTTTTTTTTTGTTTCGGTAATTGTTTTAAATACAAAGACTTAACTTTTTTTATGTAACTATATCTAAATTTAGTAAACCAGTCCAATAAGCAATAGTTATAAGATTTAGTATCTATACTTTTAAGTTAACATTTAAATGACTATTTTTAAGTTTTAATTGTGCATAAACAATAGAGATATAATATTTAAAAAAAATGTTAGTAAAATTATTTTTAACAAATATGATGGGTTTACTTTAGTTTGATTCCTATTTCTAATAAACAACATCAAGTAACAAATTACCAGTGGATGTAAGTGTACTTGATGGCAATGTTGATTCTAATGCAATCACAATTGTAGCAGATGATGAAATGTAAAAAGCAGCAAGACAGCACCAAGCAATTGATGAAGCAGATGAACAGGCAAATGTTCAAATGATCAGGAGCAGTATTTAGCAGTATTGAACAGCAGATGAACAATGATTGAAGTGAACATAAGTCATCAACATGGTCATAAACGTAGGTGATTGGCAGGATTAGCAGGCAAGCAAATGGAGAAAAAAAATCATATGCATAAAATAAGTTTGAGTTCAAAACAAATCTGTGTTTCAAATTTAATTAAATTAAAAGCAATCCAATAAAGTCCATGTAAGATTAATTAGTTTCTATTCTGATCACATCTCACCAGTAGATGCTTGGCTGCTTGTACTTGATGGTGTTGTTGATTCTAATGCAATCACAATTGTAGCCGATGATAAAATGTATCAACAAGCAGGGAAGCAGTAATTAATATAGTATCATCAAATGTATGCAAATGTTGATATTTGGACAGTTCATAAGTCGATTAAAGCACAATGACAGCCATTGACAGAGCCGATGTATCAATATCAGCATGGGTCAAATTGTTGTGGTCATTTTTTATGTTTAGCAAAGAGCATCAATGTGGTAAGCGCAGATGATTGGCAGGATAAGTAGGCAAGCAAGGAAATACATGTGCATGAAATTAGTTGATTTAACAAACATAAATTTGACATTCAAAGAAAGATTCTAGCACACAAGTGATATATTTTCTTGTAATGTAGTATCATCACTAATATCTTACCAGTTGTATTAAGATTTGTTGTAGTAGTAGTATTTGAGTCTAATACAATCACAATTGTAGCAGATGATAAAATGTATCAACAAGCATAGAAGCAGTAATCAATTTAGCATCAGCAAATTTTGGGCCAGTGCATAAGTATAATTAGCAGAATTGTCAATTTAACAGTATGACAGCAATGGTCAGAACAGTATGGAGCAGAAGCATCAATGTCAGCATTTGTCCATATGTGGTGGTCATTATTAATGTTCAGCAAAGAGCATCAATTTGGTGATGAATTCAGGTGTTTTGTAGAATAAGCAGGCAAGCAAGTAAAGAAAAAGCATGAAATTAGTTTATTTAAACCAAATTAAATCTGTCATTGAAAATAATATTGTAGCACTAAAAAAATATTGCAAGTAAATTAATTTGTTGACTGGTTATATTGTAATGTCACTAATATCTTACCAGTTGATGCTGTATTAGAAGTTGTAGTAGTAGTAGTTGTTGAGTCTAATACAATCACAATTGGTCACAGATGATTGAATATTTCAAGCAGCAAATAGCAGTTCATGCAGCAGCAATATTGACAAAAGTTGAAATGTCCAGCAAAAGATGATAGCCAAGGGGGGGGGGGGGGGGAAAGCAAAAGCATATTATGAATTTTAACATGGCTTTGTTGATGTCAACCATTTTTTTTTATTATGCAGTTTGGCACATAGCATTTATATGTTGTCAGCACCTCATAAGCATGATTTGCGATAGCAGAAGAACAGTTATAAATAAAATAAAAGTTTTTCAAAAACTATTTGGCTTTGACCTTTGATGTTAAAAAATAATTAGATTTTAACTTATTTAAATTTTAAAAATACAAATGAAAACATTAAATACTACATTTTAATATTAAAAAAACAATTCTCTATATTTTTGTTTACTTTAAGCTGTTAAAATTTGATATTTCAAAAATATGCTTCTATGTTTTCAATGAAGAAAAACAATTTTTTTGTTATTAGTTAATATTATTTTGGTTATTTAGTTAAAAAATAACAAAAAGAAAACTTTCTTGTGTAATTTCTAATCTTACAAAACAATGATATAGTATAAAAAGTTAAAGGTGTATTTGTGTATATTGTTTCATTAATTTTATTAAGTAGTAAAAAATTAACTAATACAATATACTTATTGATATTTTGAAAGAAAAGTTTTTATTAAATCAAAGAATTTCTTTTATCCTAAAAATATAGACCTTATTGAACAGTATAATTAGAATATATATCAATATGTTGATTTTTTCTATATATATAGAGATGGTTTACATTTAATGGCCGTAATAATGATGCATTATTTTAATTATAAATATTTGCTGACTTTGCATATTTTTTTCCATTTCTTTCTTTATTTATGAAGTTGATGTGATGTCTTCTGTATTTAAGTGTACAGAAATGATGATGGGATGTCAGGTCCACTTTATTTAAGGGGTTAATAGACATTAAATGAAAAGAGTGTAAATAAACAACATCAAGTAACATCATACCAGTGGATGATATTGTACTAGATGGCGTTGTTGATGTTGTTGAGTCTAATACAATCACAATTGTAGCAGATGATGAATGGTAGCAAGCAGCAAGCAAGTGATGAAGCAGATGAAATAGCAAATGTTTTAATGCCCAGAAAACAATGATCATTTGGTAGCATTTTCATTGAAAGAACAATGATTGAATTGAGCAGTAGTCGAATTTGTTGTGGTCATTTTTTATGTTTAGCAAAAAGCATCAATGTGGTAAGCGCAGATGATTGGCAGGATAAGTAGGCAAGCAAAGAAATAAAAAGGCATGAAATTAGTTGATTTAACATACATAAATTTATCATTCAAAAAAAGATTCTAGCACTCAAGTAATATATTTTTTACTGGTAATATAATAACATCACTAATATCTTACCAGTTGATGCTGTATTAGAAGTTGTAGTTGTTGAGTCTAATACAATCATAAAATTGGTCACAGATAGTAGAATACATCAAGCAGCAAATAGCAGTTCATGCAGCAGCAGCATTGAAAAAAAGTTGAAATGTCCAGCAAAAGATGATAGCCAAGGGAGAAAAAGCAAAAGCATATTATGAGTTTTAATACGGGTTTGTTGATGTCAACAATTTTTGATTTTTGAAGTTTGGCACATGGCATTAAGATGTTATCAGCCCATCATAATAATGATTTGTTATAGCAGAAGAACAGTTATAAATAAAATAAAAGCTATTAAAAAGACCATTTGACTTTGACCTATAATGGTATAAATAATTAGATTTTAAGTTATTTAAACTTTAAAAATACAAAAGAAAACATTGAATACTTATTAATTAATACTCAAAAAATTGTCTATATTTTTGTTTACTTTAAGCTGTTAAAATTAGAAATTAAAAAAAAATGTTTGTATGTTTTCAACAAAAAAAACAACAATTTATTTGCTATTAGTTAAAATATTATTTTGGTAATTAGTTTTAAAAAAAACAAAAAAAGAAAACTATATTGTGTAATTACTCAATCTTACAAAACAATGATATAGTATCAAAAGTTAAAGATGTCTTTTTTTAATCATTTTGTTTTTAATTTATGTAAGTTGTAGTCAAAAATTAACAAATACAATATCATTGATATTTTTTTAAAAATTGTTTTTATTAAGCCTAAAAATCTTTTTATTTTATCATTACTATATAGACCTTATTGAATGGTTTAATTAGAATATATATCAATATGGTAACCATTTCTATACATATAGAAAGATGGTTTACATTTTATGGTCTAAATAGTTTCATAATTTTTTATATTTGTTATTCTGGACTCCACTCTGTCCATGCAACCCCACATCTCCTTCCTGATTAAAACCTGCTTTTTTCACCTGCGACGTATTGCCACTATCCGTCGCTACCTCACTCCGGAAGCTTGTACCAAGCTCGTCATCACTCTCCTCTTCTCTCATTTGGACTACTGTAACTCTCTTCTGGCCGGCCTTCCTGCCTCTTCCATTCAAGGGCTCCAACGCGTCCAAAACTGCGCTGCCAGACTAGTCCTAAAAAAGAAGTCCGACCACATTTCACCTCTGCTCTACTCTCTGCACTGGCTCCCTATTCAAAATAGGATTTCATATAAACTCGCATCTCTATGCTATAAATGCCTCAATGACTCTGCCCCGGATTATCTAATTTCCTGTCTGGAAATATATACAAAACCACGCCCACTTCGATCGGCTGCGCACAAACTCAATTTGACGATCCCGCGGACAAAACTCGTAACAGCTGGTCAGCGGGCCTTCACCTACTCCGGCCCCTCCGCATGGAACACCCTGCCACTCCAGCTGCGATAAAGCACGAACTTTGACATCTTCAAGACCGGACTCAAGAGTCACCTGTTTATTATTGACTCCTAGCCCACTTACATTTTTAAATATTTGTCTGTTATTGTTATCATCGTCTGTAATTGTTAAGCGCATAGAACTGATTGCGGGATATGCGCTATATAAGCTTCATCATTATTATTATTAATATTCATTCTTATTTTGCTCAAAGAAATACTAAATGTTATCATTAACTAACAAGAGCAATGTTTTGCAATGAGAGGAATAATTGCTTGGGATAAACATCTTATCCCTTCAACTACTGAGGTTTTTAAATATAAATATTTGCTGACTTTGCATGTTTTTTCCATTTCTTTATTTATTTATGACTTCGATGTGATGCCCTCTGTATTTAAGGGGTTAATAGACATTATTAAATGCTCTGAATGTACAGAAACAACATCAAGTAACATCTTACCAGTGGATGATATTGTACTAGATGGTGTTGTAGATGTTGTTGAGTCTAATACAATCACAATTGTAGCAGATGATGAATGGCAGCAAGCAGCAAGACAGCAGCAAGAAATTGATGCAGCAGATGAATTAGAAAATGTTTTAATGCACAAAAAACAATGAGCATTTGGCAGAATTTTCAATGAAAGAACAATGATTGAATTGAGCAGTAATCATCAAAATGGTGATAAATGTAGGTGATTGGCAGGTTAAGCAGGCAGGCAAATTTTTTAAAAAAAGGATGAAATTTGTTTATTTTATAGGACACTAAGTCTAAATTTCAAAATTAAATTGGCCTTCTTTCAAATATAAAAGTGGCAGATAAATTAATTTCTATTGTGATCAGATCTCACCAGTAGATTCTGGGCTGCTAGTACTTGATGGTGTTGTTGATTCTAATACAATCAGAATTGTAGCAGATGATGAAATGTATCAACAAGCAGGGAAGCAGTACAGAGCAGATGTATCAATGTCAGGATGGGTCCATTTGTTGTGGTCATTTTTTATGTTTAGCAAAAAGCATCAAAATGGTGAAGAATGCAGGGGATTGGAGGATATGCAGATGAGGAAATGAAAAAAAAAGCATGATATTTGTTGAATTTGTGCTAGAGCACACAAGTGAAAAATATTGCAACACAAAAAAAAATTCTGGTAATATAATAACATCACTAATATCTTACCAATTGATGCTGTATTAGGAGCTGTAGTCGTAGTAGTTGTTGAGTCTAATACATTCACAATTGTAGCAGATGATGAAATGTAGCAAGCAGCATGACAGGCAGCAAGAAATTGATGAAGCAGATGAATTAGTAAATGTTTTAATGACCAGAAAACAATGAGCATTTGGCAGAATTTTCAATGGAAGAACAATGATTGAATTGAGCAGAAGTCATCAACAGGATAATAAATGTAGATGATTGTCGGGATAAGCAGGCAGGCAAATGTAAAAAATATGGATGAAATTAGTTTATTGGATAGAACACTAAGCCTATATTTCAAAATTAAATTGTCTTTTATTTATTGTTGATTCTAATACAATAACAATTGTAGCAGATGATGAAATGTATCAACAAGCAGGGAAGCAGTAATCAATTTAGCATCAGCAAATGTAGGCAAATGTTGATATTTGGACAGTGTATAAGTTGATTAAAGCACAATGACAGCCATTGTCAGAACAGTACAGAGCAGATATATCAATGTCATTATGGGTCAAATTGTTGTGGTCATTATTGATGTTTAGCAAAGAGCATCAAAGTGGTAAGCCCAGATGATTGGCAGGATAAGTAGGCAAGCAAAGAAATAAATATGCATGAAATTAGTTGATTTAACTTACATAAATTTGACATTCAAAAATAGATTCTAGCACACAAGTGAAATATTTTCTTGTAATATAATAACATCATTAATATCTTACCAGTTGATGCTGTATTAGGATTTGTAGTAGTAGTAGTTGTTGAGTCTAATACAATCAAAATTGGTCACAGGTGATAGAATACATCAAGCAGCAAATAGCAGTTATGCAGCAGCAGCAATATTGACAAAAGTTGAAATGTCCAGCAAAAGATGATAGCCAAGGGGGGAAAAAGCAAAAGCTTGTTTATGAATTTTAACATGGCTTTGTTGATGTCAACATTCTTTTTATTTTGAAGTTTGGAAATAGTCATTAAGAGATATTTCTAGCCCCTCATCAATATGTTTGTGATTATAAATAAACTGTTAATAGTAAAATACACAAATGTAGAAATGATTGGACTAGTGTTTGACATAAAATAGTCTATAAATAAGATTATTAAAGCTTTCATGTAAGGTTAAAAATATTTTTGAAATAGTAGAGGTCATTGAACAGTTTCTTGTGAAACTCCTGAATTTATAGTTATTGGTGATGATTAAGTGCCATTAGTTATTACAGTTTGTATTCTGCTTATTAGAAAGTCTTGATTTATTAAGATTGTATATGATGAGGAAATGTAACAAGCAATGGGGCAGCAACTTGATGGAGGAATGGGATTGTCAAATATTTCATTGAAATAAGCAAGCAAATTGAAAAGAATGCATGAAATTACTTGATTTGTTCAGAACCATAAGCTTGATTAGTTAAAAATAATATTAGATATCAATGAAAAATGATTGCAGATAACTAAAAGATATCTACTATCCAACATCGAATAACCTATTACCTGTTGACGCTGTGCTTGTTGTACTTGATGGTGTTGTTGAGTCTAATACAATCACAATTGTAGCAGATGATAAAATGTATCAAGCAGCAAGGAAGCAGAAAGTAATCAATAAAGAAGCAGCAAATGTTGACAATTTTGATGATAAGCCAGAGCACAAGTATGATTTGCAGAATTGTCAATGATAGCAAAAAAACAGCAAAAGAAACAAACAATAATAGTATCCATGACAGCATCCGTTCATTTGTTGTGGTCATTTATGATGTTCAGCAAAGAGCATCAAAGTGGTAAGCCCAGATGATTGGCAGGATAAGTAGGCAAGCAAAGAAATAAATATGCATGAAATTAGTTGATTTAATATACATAAATTTGACATTAAAAGAGAGATTCTAGCACACTGGTGAAAAATATTGCAACACAATAAAAAATTTCTGGTAATATAATAACATCACAAATATCTTACCAGTTGATGCTGTATTAGGATTTGTAGTAGTAGTAGTTGAGTCTAATACAATCACAATTGGTCACAGGTGATAGAATACATCAAGCAGCAAATAGCAGTTCATGCAGCAGCAGCAATATTGAAAAATTTGAAATGTCCAGCAAAAGATGATAGCCAAGGGGGAAAAAGCAAAAGCATATTATGAATTTTAACATGGCTTTATTGATGTCAACATTCTTTTTATTTTGAAGTTTGGAAATAGTCATTAAGAGATATTTCTAGCCCCTCATCAATATGTTTGTGATTATAAATAAACTGTTAATAGTAAAATACACAAATGTAGAAATGATTGGACTAGTGTTTGACATAAAATAGTCTATAAATAAGATTATTAAAGCTTTCATGTAAAGTTAAAAATATTTTTGAAATAGTAGAGGTCATTGAACAGTTTCTTGTGAAACTCCTGAATTTATAGTTATTGGTGATGATTAAGTGCCATTAGTTATTACAGTTTGTATTCTGCTTATAAGAAAGTCTCGATTAATTAAGATTTGTATATGATGAGAAAATGTAGCAAGCATTGAGGCAGCAACTTGATGGAGGAATGGGATTGTCAAATATTTCAATAAAATGAGCAAGCAAATGGAAAAGAATGCATGAAATTACTTTATTTGTTCAAAACCATAAGCTTGATTTAGTTAAAAAATAATATTCATTGAAAATATGATTGCATATAACTAAAAGATATCTACTTTCCAACATTTAATAACCTATTATTAACCTGTTGATGCAGTGCTTAGTGTACTTGATGGTGTTGTTAATGTTGTTGAGTCTAATACAATCACAATTGTAGCAGATGATGAAAGGTAGCAAGCAGCAAGATAGCACCAAGCAATTGATGAAGCAGATGAATTAGCAAATGTTTTAATGACCAGAAAACAATGATCATTTGGCAGCATTGTCATTGGGAGAAAAACGATTGAATTGAGCAGAAGTCATCAATATGGTGATAAATGTAGATGATTGGCAGGATAAGCAGGCAAGAAAATAAAATGCATGCAATTAATTGGATTGGATTGTATATTACATGAGCAATTTAAAAAAGGTTTCTATTCCAGGACAAACAAATTCTAAGCCTATTATTAAATTATTTTTTCTTCAGTCATATTGCATTAGATTATCTTACCTGTGTCACCAGCACTTTGTGTTGAGGTTGAGTCTAATGCATTCATAATTGTCACCGATGATAAAGTGAATAAAGCAGCAATTAGCAGTTCATGAAGAAGTAGCGGTTTTGACACAATTTGATGATATTTGCAGCAAAGGATTTGTCGCCAATTGGAAAAAAAGCAAGAGCTAAGCATGAATGTTAATTTTGACTTTTTCGGTATCATGGACATAAGGCAAATGTCATCAGTATGTCATGACTAGTAATGAAAAGGTTTTTTTATGCAGATTAACTGTAAAAAATGCAAAGCGCAAAAAGTTTCCCAAATTATTTTGTTAACATTTTTCACTTAAAAGTAAGTAATATTAAATCTGTATAGATTTGTTCTTGCTTTTTCAATACTATTTATTTTTGCTAAAAAGAATTAACCCTTTATATCTACCACTGGTTTTTAATACAAATAATTGCTGACTTTTTCATATTTTCAATTCTTTTCTTTAAATGTTGTTCAAGTAATGTTTTGAATAGTAGAGTCTAAAGAGGTCATGACAGTGACGTTACATTCCTTGTTACTAAAGGGTTAAAAACAAAATTTCATCATCCCTGCCAGATATTTGTGTAAAACACAATTTAAAGAAATTAATTACCTCATTTATACCAACATAGTGTTCTATATTTTTTTTAGTCAGGTACCTATCAGGGCTGGGTAGACTCAGGGACACCCTCTAGTCCTGGGAAAAAAATTCTAGCCTGCATCAGGATTCAAACCCAGACCCTTCAGATCGCCAGTCAAACGCAACTGCCGCTCGGCCACCGTGCCTTATATATACTTATGCTTGACATGCTGTAAAATTCAGGATTAAATCGGACGTGTGGGGATCATGCATAACTCTTTCATTGCTTAGCAAAAAAAAAAAATATGTTTTTAAGTTTAAGGAAGGTTCAGTACAAGAGTTACAATAAGGAATTACCAAGGGAGATTAATGGTCAGTTAACTGCAAATCTTTTACAAAGAATTCTGTTGCTTTACATTCAATCACTGAGATAATAGAATTAAGTACTTACCAGTGGTGGAAATATTTCTGTAGGAAAAACAGACATTATGTTATTAGTATGTAATTTTTCTCTTGTTTCTTCCTGCCAACTCTAAAGTCATAATCTGCCTGTCAGTTCTAGCCATTAAAAAATAGCATAAGTGAATAAAAGGGAAATGATGTAGAAATTCCACTTACTGACAAAACGTCTGACTTCCAGAATTCACACATTGTTGATTGGGTGCACATACATTGGTCAGCAGGGAACAGATATCTGGTTGGTTAGAAATATTTGAATCAAAAATTGAGATAATTTGTTTACATGTAACACCTTCACATTCAAAGCTTAAAGTTGGTGTTCATATTTAATATGAAACTATGAATCTCCTTAATAAAGACAGAGAAAAATAAGGTTTTAAAGTTGTTAATTCTCTCAATAAACATTTCTGAAGAATTTAAAGAATATTTTTTTTACCAATGATCTCATTATAGCTGACATTGCCAATTGTAATTGTGAAAGTTAAAGTGCTGACTCCACTGGTCATGTTAATTTTTATGGCTGGATCATTGGTGTAGTTCGTAGTATTTATAACTAAATAAAACTCCACAACGACACTCCCTGGACTGAAAGCAACATATAAAATGTTAAACTGGAACATTAATTCAATTTATCTACAGACCTATGCATAATAAATGGTTTCACCTCAATAAACTAAAATTTGAGGAATTAAAGTCAACAAAAACCAATTCAATAATTTGACATCTGCTTGACTATTTTGTATTTTTTATTAGTAGCAGATAAAAAGCTCAGATAAAAGTCCAAGTTCTTTGCCGCTTTTGTGTGTGTTCATTTTATTTCTATACTCTTAGCAGAAGCACTTGCTGCACAGAGATCAGCCTTTTGGCTGAAAGGGCACCTATATTAATATATGTGCTTTACTACTTTAAAATTTGTTTTTGTACCTTTCTAATTCTTTCTGTCTTTTTCTTTCTATGTAGGCCTTAATCATACAATTTTTACTCTTACAATTTCTTTCAACTAATATTATATATAGTTTATATGTTAGTTTGTTTCTTTGTTTGTTTGTTTGCTAAATTCCTGAACTTTTTTTATGATTGGAAACTAATGAAAACAAGTGAATGCTATTATTAATTTCTCAATACACTACCATTGTGACACACTGGTCAACTTGCATACTTAAGGTCCTGGGTTCGAATCCATGTGAAGGTTAGGATTTGTTCCCAGTTTTGAGGGGTCTTTGAGACTACCAGCTCTTATGAATACCTCACATTAGTTTGGGATTGGTAAATATGGCTGGATATTGTGCTAGCCACAGAATCCCCTCATAGAAGCCACATAAACTTTTGTTTACTGAGACCTCAAAAAATCAAATTGGTTTGACAGGGATATTTTACTTTACTATATACTAACAATTTATTCTAAAAGTATACTTACCTCAATCTTGTGACAATAACATCTTTTAGTCCAACAATGACTCCTAACAACTTGTTAAAGATCTGGAGAGCACCAATAAAATACAATTGTTATAGGAAAATGAAGAATCAAGCTCATTAAGAATACTGCAATTAAGTAGGTACTCAAAACTGGCTTCCGTTTTTTAGGCGTTATTAAATTTTCGACACCTCTCATACTAAATCGTCTAGGCAAAAGGGGCCATTCATGATAGAAAGATATTTTGTTAACTCGATTGCACAGGAATAAATGGCCTTTGACATATGACCATATGTATTTAAAATTTATTGTTTATGTTTAACATTAACATACAGTCATAAAATTGGTATCAAAGTTGTTAGAATCATTTTGTATTTCTATTATATTAAACATAAAAAAAGCTCAATAGCTTGAAAAATTAAAATCAGATTTGAGTACCTCAATTAAGTAAATACATTATTAAATGTTTAAGTAAATAACTTACTGTATCTTCGAAGTTCTGTTTTAAATCTTTATATAGTGTACTGTTTGTATCCGTAAAGTTTACGTTGGAAGCATTCATGTTTATCACCAAATTTAATGGAATTTCAATGATCTCTGTTGAAAGAGATTATTTGTTTATCTAAAATCATGCCTTGCAAAAGCAGACTGTATAGTAATTAAAAAAAATGTTGATCTCTGAAACATATGTTTAGCGAGTCTATAGTGGTTTTTCTTTATGAATCTTTTGTTGAAGGTAGAAATTTCATGAGATCTTATTTACGCTATTCCTATTTGTGTTCATACTTCATTGGGTTCTGTAACATATCTTCTTGTATAGTAATAAAACAAAAACAGTCTGATTTACCATTAATTGTGTTTGTTTAAAGTCAGCTAAGCTATAAAGCTATAAAAAGCCCTTCTTCTTCTATTAGCCAGTCTCTAGAGCAGTTTAATCTCTTGCAGTCAATGTCAGACACACTGGCATTGTTATTCTGGGTTTTCCTTTTTAGCTTTTTTCAAACCCCGCAGTTCAAGAGAGTTTTCGGTTCTGCAAGTTGTACTCTATGATCTGGCTGAATTGAGTCAGGCCCGAGTTGTGGTGATGTGGGGCTGGCCTATGGTCCAATCTCCATCATCTACAAAGCTCTCTAAATAATTATGACACTCAGTTAGGCCATTTAGCTTATTAGATTCTAGGCATACTCTGTGGAATTGACACATCCTGGATTTAGGCCTCGTTATGACTTTACACCCATCCACTCCTTGCTACCAAAACCAGAACCTCCTAGCAGGAGCAGCGCAAAACCTCTATTCAGAGTAGTGCAATCTGGACCACTGTCAAACAGCACCACAAAAGGATGGACAAGTTTTATGTGCCCTGTTTATATCCAATGCACAACCCACTATTAGTCGCCTTTTACGACATGCAAGTGGGACTTAGCAATGGGGTTATTCTTTCACCTGGTCATTTCCAGGACCCCAATACCCATGCGAGGGATAAAAAGCCATTAAAATATTTAACAGAAAAGGCTCTGTATACTTCAGTTTGTTTCCAATATCTAATGAACAATATCAAGTAACATCTTACCAGTGGGTGATATTGTACTTGATGGTGTATTTGATGTTGTTGAGTCTAATACAATCACAATTGTAGCAGATGATGAAATGTAGCAGGCAGCAAAACAGCAGCAAGAAATTGATAAAGCAGATGAATTAGTAAATGTCTTAATGACCAGAAAATAAAGAGCATTTGGCAGTGTGTTTAATATAAGAATTGAAGTGAGCAGAAGTCATTAACATGGTAAAATATGTAGGTGATTGGCTGGATAAGCAGGCAAGCAATAGAAAAATTAAAAAATGCATGAAATTAGAAAGTTGGTTGATTGGACCTTACTAAATATTTTAACAAAATGTTAAGCTTTTGAAATGAAATATAGAAGTCAGATCAAATGAACTCACCAGTGCTTGAATCTTCTTGGCTAAAAAAAGAGATTGGATGTTTTCATCAATTACACATAATGTTGTTTGAGGAGGCTTTATTACTTGTATAAATAAATACAAACACATATTACTCATTAGAGAAAGAAAAGCTAGACAATGTGTGGATGGACTTTGGAGCCAATGAGATGACTTTACAATCATAAATTCACATCATTTTTAGATGCCAACTTTACAAATACTTATTTATAGTGATAGAAAAATAAATTAGTTAAAAAAATTAATTTTAACAATATGGAAGTGACTTCATCAGCTAATCCAAAGGTATAAATCTACAAGTTTAAGCTTTAACTAAGGAATTGATTTGAGTTGGTTGCTTTTAGAAAAACCAATCAGTCTTTGTTGAATGTTTACAAAGGTTAACTGCATTCTTTAATCAGTTTATTAATAGACATGTACATCAATCATCTAGACTTTGAAGGGTGAATTCAAAACAATCATGTGGAAATTTGGTTGCAACTGTTTCAATAGGCACATTATTATAACAATTTGTAAAATTGAAAAAAAATATAAATAATACTTGTTAAAATCAAATTGTGATGGCGTAAAGGGAGTTATAAATATAAGCAGATATTTTTCTGCCTAACAAAAACAGCTCGTTGATAACTAAGTAATTTATTCAGGCCAGATGAATGGTCTGTTACATTGAGATTTGACAGCAACTACTTACATACAGACAGCATTTCCAGTGGAATCAATAATACATTTATAACCACTGGCACAAGGATAGCTGGCATTGAGAATGACACACTTGTCTGTGTTTTCATTTACTGTAAAAATATAAGGTTTTTTTCAATAGCTTAATAGGACTTAATTCAAATTTTACTATCAAATTACTTCCTTAATCAGCCTAAATATTGAGATAGGCTTTTGCATTTGCACATTTTTTTTTTAATAAATGCTTTTAGGGTGATACCTTTTAATAATATAAAGCAATTGCTTCTACTGAGTAGGAATTAAAAACAATTTAATGCTGCTTAATGTTTAAACATTTTTTTACAATTAATTTTTACTTTTGATATTTAGATCTAAAACATGTTTTTTTTTAAATGATGCAAGAATTGTCTCTAAAGTATTCAATATACATTATTTAATCTATATTTAATGACATATTTACCCTTTGTCCTTGCAAAATCTTTAAAATAAAATGGATTTTATATGATGAATATATGTTTATCGAAAACAGGTTAATGAATTAGATGGTGTATTTATATAAGTGTATATAGAAAATCTAGTTCTTCTACTTAAACATGGTTACTCATGTGAGCAGTGTTCTTCACAATACAATGTACTAATAGCCTTACAAATTGTCCATACAGACAATGGTTTAGATACCTGTGATGCCATTAATAGTAATTTCTGCAGTGTAGCTGTCATTGCCTAAAGTGAAGCCTTTAGCCATGTTGACTACAACATTTGTTACAGAGGTGTTGGATGTCGGATTTATAACAGCGTTTACAATCACAATAAAGTCTACAATCAAACTGCCTTCTCTGGAGAAAAATAAAAACAACAAAAGTAGAAATTAATAAGCTAAAAGGGATACATTTCATACATCACTTCAGAAAAGAGATGCACAGTTCATTATTAGTGAATAATCACAACTAACAAGAGAAACACCAATATTCAAATCCCTCAACCTAGAAACACTAGAGGACAGAAGGGCAAAGAGTAAGTAGTACTAAATGCATTAAACTCTATTGCAATCTTATCTTATATATATTACAGACACTCCTTCTATAGAGAAGATTATTGTGTCCTACGCTAATTCGTGGTCCGAGTCTAGTCTTGCATTTTTATTAATGTTTTAAATGATGTTAAGTTACTGGTTTTCCTGGTTTGTTCAGGCAACCCATTCCATGCCCGAATGCCACTAGGGAAGAAAGAGTACTCATATGCATTTGTTCTCGCATTGGGGATAAGGAAAGTGTTTTTGTCTTTATGTTTATCTGAGCTTTGCAACAGGTTGTTATTAGGTTGTATTTCTAAATTAGTATTTAATGCCTTATGTATTATTACTACTTTACTCTTTGCCCTTCTGTCCTCTAGTGTTTCTAGATTTAGCGATTTGACTAATGGTGTTACTCTTGTCAATTGGGAATATTCACTAGTTATGCAGCTCTTTTTTGAATTTGTTCTAATTTTTTTAATGTTTTCTTTAGTTGATGGGTCCCATACAGTTCCTGCATATTCTAGTATAAGCCTAACTTATGTGAGATGGCATTTTAGTTTTATATTCTTATTACATTTGTAAAAGTTACTTTTTATGAATCTTAATGTTTTGTTTGATTTTTTTATTACTTAATCAATATAAGGGTTCCAGGATAACTTATCTTTTATTATTACTCCCAGATACTTAGCATTATTTATAGTTTGAGTTAGTTCTTTACCATGAATATAGTAGTTTGTTATTATTTGTTTCTTTTTCTTGGATACCCTTATTAGTTGGCATTTTTCTGGTGAAAAGACATACTCCAGTTTGATTCCCATTTTTGTCTATGTCTTTTTGTAAAAGTTCACTATCTTTTCCTGTCTTTATTATTCTATAAATTATGCAATCATCTGCAAATAAGCGTACTTTTGTTCCTGTGTTGATGCAATTTGGTAGATCATTAATATAAATTAGAAATAATAGGGGCCCTAGAACAGTTCCTTGTGGAACTCTAGAGTTTACAGTTACTGGTGATGACTTAGAGCCATTTATTATCACTGTTTGTTCTCTGCCTATAAGAAAGTCCTGAATCCACTGATGTAGGGGAGCAGAGATACCGAAGTATTTAAGTTTTTTTGTTTTTTTAGAAGACTAGAATGATGAACTTAAAATCAAATGCTTTTGAAAAATCTAGTAATATAGCATCAATTTAGTTGTTATTATCTAATCCCTTAGACAAGTCATCTATTAAGCCTATTAATTGAGTTTCACATGATCTGTTTTTCCTTAAACGATGTTGGTGTGGGCACAGTGCATTAAGTTTGTCTAGATGATTTACTATACTCAGTTAAACATAAGGACAAAAACACTTTTCTTAACCCTTATGCCAGAACAAATGCATATAAGTAACTTGGCATCATTTAAAACATTAATAAAGATGCAAGACTAGATTCGGACCACAGATGAGCATACGATGCAATAATCTTCTTTATAGAAGGAGCGTTTGTAGCCTAATATATAAGATAAGACAAGCACTTAATGATTGCGAATTGAATATATCTTTGAATTAAAATTGTTAAGATTTTAATGCAAAACTGATTTAAATATAATATGTATGTTTACAAAACTATGCTGGCTCTATTGATTAAATTGGTTTGAAAGGAAAACTATTTACGGTACTTTTCAATGTTATGCTCTTTACAAATCATTAGCCATATAATTATTGTATGTCAATAAAGCTAATGTGTGGACTCATTTTTTTAAACATTGAAAAGTACCGTAGAAGTAATACCCATGATGAATAATTAATTTCATTACAATCAAAAGCAAGATATTTAGAATAGGAAGCTTTAAAATGAGTAAGGTTTATGGCAATGAGGTTTCAAACAGTAAGTTTTATTAAACGTAAGATTTAACAGTAAGGTTTAACAGTAAGGTTTAACAGTAATGCTTAACAGTAAGGTTGAACATAAATGTTTTAAAGTGACCTTTAGCTGTACAGTTTAACTCTTTCTCTCCGGATCGACGATATCAGCGTCGATTTTAAAACGGCCATTTTGACGGATCGACGATGCCAGCGTCGATTTGTTAAAATACGTTTATTTCGTTAATTTTCAGCGCTATTCTTTTTCTTTTACATAAATCTAGAATGATTTCCCTTTGAATAACATCCGGATTTGTGTTTACATCGTGTTTTCATTTTTTTTTAAATGCATTTTTATGGATTTTTTTTTCACCCGTGCAGGGCCGTATGTGGTGGGTAGTGATCATAAATGATAAATACGGGCTTTATATTTCTATTTTAAAAGAAATATTTGTTTTTAATAGTGAAAAAGAGTATATGTTTTAGGAAAACAATGTAGTTAATTATTTTGGTAATTTATTTATTTTGGTGTGAGCCTTGGAATTTGTGTTTTGTAAGACTATGGTGAGTGATTTTTTTTTTTTTTTTTTTTTTTAAAAAGTTATTTTTTAAATGTAAGTTACAAATGATTTTATATTCTCCGTAAAGAGCTTTTAGTTTCCTTGAATTCAATACCAAATATGGTATTGTCTGATTAAAACCAAAAAAGTTATTAAGATTTGAAGAAAGCAATAGTGATGGCAAAGAGAAAAAAAAGGATAATTCCGTCAGAATAGGGAAAATAATTCCGGAGAGAAAGAGTTAACATGCATGGCAAGGTTTAACCGTAGCCTAATATTTTAAAAGTACATTTTATGACACGAAGAACTATAAACATTACGGTGACAATCTGTATGATAAGAAAATGAACAATTGCTTTATTGAACCAAAACAATGCAAATTTGACTTGATTCCAAAGAGTTTGCTTATTTCAAATTATTGTTAATCATTATTTTATTAATCAATTAACACAAAAAATTGACTAGGACTTAAGACATTAATGTTTACAAATTGCAAGGCTTTACTATTTTTTTTACTTTACTAATTTTTTTACTTTACTATTTTTTTTACTTTACTTTTTTTTTACTTTACACATTTTTTTACTTTACTAATTATTTTACTTTACTATTTTTTTACTTTACTATTTTTTTACTTTACTAATTTTTTACTTTACTAATTTTTGAAAATAAAATTGTAGGCCTATATATTTGTATTTTTATTTCAAAGTGAATAGGAAGTGAAACAACCTCATGTCTGTCGCTTCAATTCTTTCCACACCTTTAACATCTTTGAATTGTTGCAATAACTGTTGAGATATTGGAATAAGTCATATTAAATACTTGTACAAACAGAAATTAAGTATAAAGATAAATTTGCCTTATCACCAATAAATTATATAACTGACAATTGAAACAGTTTAGTGTATTGAAAAGGTAGATTTTGTTACCTATGATTTTTTCTCATAACAATAATTGCATGTAAGACATGTTCTTTTAAACCTATCTATCTACCAATCAATCAATCTACCATTTCAATCAATCAACCTATCCATTTATCTATTCATCTCATTATCTATTTATCTATCTATCTACAGTCAAGATTATTATTTTAAGTTTATTTTAAGGAATACAATTATTCAATACTAAAACTTACCTCGTCTTCAACTTGAGCTTTCAGATTTTGATAGTCTTCACTTGTTTTTTCCTTTATGTTCAATCTGGAAACATCTTTACTGATCTTAAATGACATCTTATACTCAACAGCCTCTGTAAGAAGCAACGAAATGGAATAAAATTTCAGCTAAATTTGCCTTAATTTCACAAGCAAATCAGGAAATGAAACACGGAATTATGTATTTAAATACTCAATAAGGCTTACAGATAAAAACTTTTTGAATGCTATTTGCATGACCAAATGGATATAAATGTGACTTTTTTCACAAGTGGCAAACCAGGAAAGGAAAATTTTTTTTTTTAACAAACCAGGAAAGCCAAAAGCAAAACTTTATTTAAAATCCTAATCAAAATGCAAGACTAGACTGAAATCACAAATAAGCATATGTCACAATAATCTTCTGTATAGCATGTTTGTGTAACATATAAGATGGCTACATGACATTTAAACACGAAAAAAACAGAAAAACAGGTTACACTTAAACACATATGGACAGTTAATCATAGCCACAGATAAACACATGTTTAATAATGTAACATTACCTGCTAGCTAGATTTAATATTTAGTCTATATACAAGTATTATTTAGACAGTTTCAAAATAATTTAAAAAAAACTATCCCTTTCCAGTGGCGTAGCTAGAGTAAACGTCACCCGGGGCGGTCCGTTCAAATGTCACCCCAGTGACCCCACACGACCCTATGCTGAATGGTTAGGTGTAGCTGAATTTTCATACATACTCTACCTCTAGGCTCTACTTTACTCTACTGACCGGTACGTTACTGCTTACATGTATGATCCTAAATCCAAAGATTTTTAACTAAAATGCAACTGTTCCCTTTCAGAACATCTAAATGCAAAACACGGCAATGCACAGACCAAAAGAATGTCTATCGACACTATAGTCCTAGAAGGAATGTCTTCTTGTTTTCATTGTTGCAAACAGGTCAATGACATCGTCAAAATCTATTTGTCTTGTAAGCTCGTGTTCAATGGACAGAACAGCCAGATCCGACAATCTCGACTGGCTCATGGTTGACCGGAGGTAATTTTTTATAAGTTTCATTTTGGAGAAACTTCTTTCACACGATGCCACAGAAACACATATTGTCAGAAAGAATCTTAGAGTCAGCGTAAGATATGGCAATGATTCAACAAAGTCCCACTTGATGATAAACCGTAGGAATTGCAGTACAGTCCAGTGCTTGGCTTCCTCCAAGTTTATTTCGGCTGCTTGTAGGTGTAGCCTTAAACGTGGTATTTATAGACAAAGGTCTTCTTTAGACAGCTCATCATACACGGCTGTGAGCTTGGTAACAGACATCTGTATTTCTTCGTCGTTGGCACAAATAATATGGTCTGGCTGTTAACGGCAGAAAAAGTCAGCAAAATGTCATTCACTGCCTCTCCTCTCGTATCTAACTCCATATGAAAACGGTCCATACACTCTAACATTGCTCTCTTGGTCTCTTGCTGCAATGACAACCCAGCATCTCTTGCCCCCTCTCCTGGTAATATTCTCTTTCTTATGATTCTCTTCTCTGTAGGGATATCAAGTTCTTCACATTTCGCAAGTGCCTGCTGGACGGCATTGTCAACAACTTTCGTGCGCTACTCTTCCAAAAAGACCTTGAGAGCCCTTAGTTTGGTTGCAACCATGTCCACAGTAATACCTGGTGTTTGCATGTACTTCTGTACTAAACTAAGTCGACTTTTTTTAAAACGTCAGCCCAGAAAAACAAGAACGAAATGAAAGAAAAGTCGCATATAGTTGGCAACAGATTGTGCGCAGCACCTCTTGTCTCGACGCTTTCTTCGACATCACACAGAGCTTCAATGGCTTCCACAAACTGGTTAAACTTCTTTATCACTGGCTTCACTGCATCAGCATGTGCACTCCAGCGATTTGTGGACAGTCTCTTCACTGTTAGACCTGTGTATTTCACTAGTACATCCCAGCGATGGGTCGACAGAGCAAAAAAAGTGTACAGCGCCTCAAGACTTCCAAAAAACGTTACACAAGACGGATTGTTAGCAAACGAATGTTTGCCACAAAGGTTCAGAGAATGATTGGAACAAGGTACAAAAATTGCATTCGGATTAATGTCTTTGATCTTTTGTTGCACACCACCGTGGATTCCAGCCATGCTTGCTGCATTATCGTACCCTTGACCGCGACATAACTGAATATCCAGTCCTTCGTTTTCTAGTTTCTCAAGGATTTCGCCAGTCAATGCAGTAGCTGTTTTACCTTTCAGATGAAAAAATCCAAGGAATGACTCCCGCACTTCAACTGTACCACCGCTGATGTGTAGGGGCCTACATATCTAATTACTTAAATTACGGTTGACATTTGATCTGTATGCGAAACGTCCGGTGTGCTATCAAAAAGTACGCTCAGACAATATTTTCGACGCCCGGTTGATAGATTCCAATTCGAAATATGTGACGTCATAAACATCACATTTCCTGTGTTGGTTGGGTTTTTTCACAATTCTATTTTCAGACAATTTTCGCACCTTAGCCTGGCTGAAAATTTTTGTTGGAGATGACAAAGTGTCACCCCCCATATGCTGTCACCCGGGGCGGTCCGCCCCCCCCCGCCCCCCCCTTAGCTACGCCACTGTCCCTTTCTTTATCCCCATAATTATGACGGGCATGGTAGCTGGTAATGGGCTACACATTTTAATACTAAATAACATTGTTAAATAAACCTACCATAACATTTTTTAGGATCTGTTTTGTCCACTTGGAAACCAGTGTTACAGGAACAAGTGTAGGCACCATCAGTGTTTGAACAGATGTGCTGGCAAGGTACACTTGTATCACACTCATTAATATCTAAACAAATATCAAGGCTTTAAATATATTTCATATTATTAGGCAAGCAGAAAATGTTTACAAACATAGTTTTGATGAATCTATCTTTTATTTTGCTAAGTGCATTTTAATTCAACAGGCCACACATTTGTTTCAATCTTTTACCATCAAACACTGTCTCTTGGTTGTGATACAGCTTTACATCTGATGTTTTAACTGACTCTTTTTTTCTTCACGTTAATTAAAAATAAGATATAATACTTTTAAAATCTTGCTGAATATATTTGATAACAACTGTAAATCTCTAGGCATTGCCATTTAGTGTTTTTTAGATTCCCTGTTATCAGATAAGATTTGTGGATCTCAAGTCCAAAGAAAGGGAACAATGCATATTAGCTACCCAAAATGAAAGTGGTGGAGGACCATTCTGAATTAGCATGATGCATGTTGGGACACCTTTTGTGGAGTGTCTGAATTGTGAGGGAAATGCCTTTTTAATATTAGCTGCCTCTGCAAAGCTCCGAATTATATTTGGAAAATGTAAAAATAGATAGATCTAAAACTATCTAAAGGGGCTTTGTCGTGTCTCTCTCCCCCCCCTTCTCCCTTAAAATATAATCTTGTCTGACCAAATTCATACATAGGGCCGGTAAAGAAACATTCACCAGTTTCTGCGCCCATGGCATCGCACAATAATGCCCAGTCACTATCACTTTGCTTTAACTAGTGCCAACACAGCTGGGTATACTCAGACAGCCTCCAGACCCAGAAACAAAGTATAGTCTTCACAGGGATTTTAACTCGGGATCTTTGGTAAACCAGAATAAAGCTCTTTTGCTCAGCCACCATTCCCTCTTCTCTCCCTCAAAAGCCTGGCTAAACTATTTTGATTGGCTAAGGCTCATCCTGTAATGCCACAATGTCCCCAAATTGGTTATCTCGCCAATGAATTACACACATTTTGTCAGTTTTGAGGCAGATGGGCACAAAAATGGCCGCACTATCTAATACTTGTTTTGCTTGCAGACCTATTCTCTTGGCTTTCTTGCAGAAATTAAGACTTTATAGTTGACTAGTTTATGTCCCACCAAATCTCCCTTATAGAACTTTATCTCCATTATATACAAGCACAAAAACAAAAACCCAGTTATTAGAGAAGGCTTATATAGATTCATTGATAATTAGTGATATGAACAGCAAGCACTCATCTAGCTTGTAAAGTTTCTGTCACCAATAAACCTTGCTGGATAAATAAAGCCTGTAGTCGTGTAATAATTTTCTTTAAAATCATCAAACAACAAAACATGCACTATTCCTGCATTCTAAATTGGTGTTGGATAATATGAGAAAAAACTGGTCAACAAGAAGACCAAGGGAAATAACTATGATTTTTTGTTCTCTTCAAAATTTGAATTACCAGGAAGAAAACAAGAAATTCACTATAAGGTCCCCAAAGTTGAATCAAACAGTGAAAATCCTGTTCTAGCACCCACCTTCACATTTACGGCCATCAGAAGCAAGCGTATAGCCTGAGTTACAGGCACAGGTGTAGCTTCCTGCCATGTTGCTACAATTCTGGTCGCATTCATTTGTTGATATGGCTGCACATTCGTCCAAATCTAATGATATTTTTAAGAAAATACATTTAATTTTTTAAAGCACTTTTTCAAAATATACCTGAAATGGAATAGAAAGGGTCTTACATAATTATATTTCTGTATGTCAGACAACCTCTTAACACTCATGACAATAGGTTAGTGTGATGATTTAAAATATATATAGTTGTTTTAGTGGGACATAATTTGTATAATCTCTAACCCGGTGTTAATGTATGAAATAAACGAGTGACGTTTTACGATAAAAACAATGACGTAGGAGTTAGATTAAAACGTAGCGTAGATTTGGATAAAGACAGACGACCTTAGAATTCGGTAGTGGCAATACGTGTTTTAGACTAGGCTATAGAAACTGTTGTGTATTTGAATTCATCTTGTACATAAATTGCATTAAATATTGAGTTCTCATTTTGCTACAAGCCGGCAGTTTGTTCATTGATTATTTTTATATAATGTGATCTCCCTTAGAGTTGTATACATAGTATTTACAAAATAACGGTCACATTATTTGGCGCCCCAACGTGAATTCGGAAGCTCAAGGTGAATTCGGAAGCCCAATGTGGAATATTGAAAATCAAAGGAGAATGTTGAAGGATAATCAAGGTGAATATTATTGAAAATCAATTTGAAAGAAAGCCTACAATATATTGTGAAGCACAGCTTGAAGAATACCGCAAAAAAACGTTTCGTACGACTAAAAGAAGACTGAAGACTGAAACTCAATGTGAAGAAATTTCGTCGAGCGAGAAAATTTGACGGTTGAACAGTATAGCCTAGCACGTTCTTGGAACTCAGCGCTACCAGTACATAACGGTGTACATGAAGATAGAAACGGAAGTTTATGTATGTTACCAAGTAAGTCGGTTAAAAAGGCCACTAGAAAACTTGAAGTTGAAAGGCGTCTTGGATATGGTAACAGTTATTGAAACAATAGTAAAGCTGTGTTTAATAGGACAATCTAAGTTTGTCAAGTGAAGAGATTAAAAGAGAATCTCCGTAGAACTAGTATATGGTTCGAGAAAAGAAGAATACTTCAGAATAGTCACAGAACTAGAAGTCAGTTCAGTAGAGTAGCAAAAGTCAAGTGGAATTGGAAGTATAAAAAAAAAACTTCAACAAAGTGAAAGGATTGTAATCCTTAGGAATTAATGAACATACTTCATGCTGAAAGAACCTGTGTGGTGGAGGATCGTTTCGAATTTGGAACCTTGGATTCGGAGACGGAAGGAAAAGGAACGCGTTTATTAAGATAAGTAAACTGGTGTATACGTTTTGTTGTAGTATAGTATATGCCTAGATTTTTCTTGTGAAATCACTGGCATGTATTAGTTTCTTTTAGGAATTTTGTGTATACACTTATTGAAAAGCCCCTGTAAGTCAGGTTAGTTGAAAAAGACTTTTCATAAGTGTATATTACATAATATATGTTAGATTGTATAGTTTTGTATGCACAGTGTTATCATATTGTTTATATATTTGTCATAGTAAATTTTTTGTGAATCTCGAGTCTCATCTACTATCTGTGGTGTTCTTATTTATATATATATATTGATTATTATATTGCTATTTATTTTATGCATATTGCAATATTGCTTACATTTTAAATTATATTAGTTTGTTGTAGGTATATATATATATATATTAATTGAAAATGGAGTGTCCCTCAATGGAGACATAAGCACTGTATATAAAATGTGGTAAAGAGTTGGGATATACTGGTAAGGAATTGGATGAGTGGGTGGAGAGAAAATGGAAAGAGTATTTAGAGGCTAGAGATAAGGCTAAAGAAAGAGAAGATAAGGTGAGAGCTGATGAGATGGAACTAAAGAGATTAGAGATAGAGGAAAAGGAGAAAGATAGAATTTTTCAGCTAAAAAAGTTAGAATTAGAAGCTAAGAATAATACTGCAAATGTAAACATTGGAGTCACTAGACCTGTTGTTGACCAGGAAATGTCTATTAGAAATAACATGTGCAGATTTACTTTCCAATTATTTAATGAAAAGGATGGTTCTATTGATACATTTCTAAAAAAATTTGAAATGGAAATGGAGAGACAAAATTTTTCTTCATGTTATTGGTCTGGACTACTTGGAAAATCCTTTACTGGAGATATTCCATCAAAAATTTGTATGGAACAATCAGATTATGCATCTGTCAAGGAACAATTGTTAAGACATTTTGGAAGTACAGAGGAGGCTTATAGAAAGAAATTTTTTGAAATGACTTTATCAAAGGATGAAGATCCAAAAAGTTATTTTGACTCATTGACAAGTGCTATGGACAAATGGCTAAAATGTGCTAAAATAGATAAATCATTTGAGGAACTGAAGAATTTTATTATTAGAGATAAGGCAATATATTCACTTGATAAGACTCTCAAAGCATTTATTCAGGAGAGATCTCCCAAGACTATAGAGGAAATAGTTGACCTGATTAGGAACTATAAATTAGCTCACCCTATGGCACCTACTTCTAAAGGAGAGGATTACCAGGATATAATATGCTTTGCTAGAGGCAATGATAATTTTCAAAGAGGAAGACAATTATCAAGGAGCAAGATGAAGTGTGGTAATTGTGGAAGAAATAACCATGTTACTAAGGATTGTAAAGATAAGAGAGATAACACATTGACATGTTTTATATGTAAAAAGAAAGGACATATAGCAAGAAATTGCTTCAGAAGGTCAAGTTCTGCTGGAAACAATAATAATAATAATAGATCTCAGGGATATACAAACCAAATAGATCACAACTCCAGATTTAATCAGAACAGGAATCATTGTGGAGCTGTGTTATCAAGAAGCAAAGGAATAAAGTTTTTTCCAGGATGGTGTATTACTAAATTGGCAAGGTACTTGATGGGTACAAGGTTTGTTCTTATGACTGACCATAAGCCCTTGTCCTTTATAAATCAGAACAAGCTAAACAATAGTAGGATAGCAAGATGGTCACTTATCCTGCAGGCATACAGTTTTACTGTGG
Source organism: Anisus vortex (assembly GCA_949126835.1). Taxonomy (NCBI): domain Eukaryota; kingdom Metazoa; phylum Mollusca; class Gastropoda; family Planorbidae; genus Anisus; species Anisus vortex. Next base: position 5,555,263 of record OX421500.1, read on the forward strand.
AAAATATACCTGAGTTGGATAATATATTGGCTGATTTGTTGTCTAGATGTGGTGTTTAAGGTGTGCTGTTTGATACGTAATCACCAGTTGGAACGCGGTTAAAATTATTTTTCATGTAAATATAAAGTATAGATACGGTGTTAATGAAATATTGATTTTTTCCAAAGGTTCTGGACGAGAAATGGTTCTACAACTGAAGCATGGTGATTCAAGCACAACGTACCATTTGTAAGTGAGAGATGTTCTATCACGTCCTCACATTATCGTGAACGGTTTTTATGGACACCATATCAAAAGCAAACATGAAGACATCATATGAAGAGTACATTTATGGTGTTAACATGGAATCGAGGTCATGTCGTCGCATTGTTGAGGTACATTTACATTGTCAACGCGAAATGAAGGTCATGTCATCAACATATGGAGGAATCAACAAATCAACACTTTAAGAATAACATGGTACATTATTTGGTGTTTATGGCCAATGTCAACAGTATATTGCTTATAGACAGACAGCTCGTGGAAGTATTCAATGGTAAATTCTAGAGATGTGTCTGTGAACAATGCATTGTAATTATTGTTGTGACATTATTGGAACTATTTTATCTAGGTGTTGAAACTCTACAGGATGGATAATCTACAAAGGACTTATGAAATAATCAATGAATGTGTTGTTGGACGTTCAGAAGAGGAAGGTTGCAATGATATTACATGGACCAGTATGAACTGTTGTGTTTTCGGATTTGATGATATTTATACTATTGGTTTGTGTATTTCATTAATACAGGACAGGATATACTGTGGAACCTTATGGACCTATATATATATATATATAAAGATTAGTGGAAGTTATTGGTTAACATATATTAATGAAATAGTTGGTTTTGTTAAATGTTATTTGTGTTGCATAACATGTTTTTTATTATGATTATTTATATAATTATAGTTATTGAAGACATGGGATTGAAGAGATATATATTTTATCAAAGTATTTGACGGAGATAAGGATTTTTTTTTTTTTTAATAGAAATTTGTATGACAAATTTAAAGGGTCGATGGGGAATGTGATGATTTAAAATATATATAGTTGTTTTAGTGGGACATAATTTGTATAATCTCTAACCCGGTGTTAATGTATGAAATAAACGAGTGACGTTTTACGATAAAAACAATGACGTAGGAGTTAGATTAAAACGTAGCGTAGATTTGGATAAAGACAGACGACCTTAGAATTCGGTAGTGGCAATACGTGTTTTAGACTAGGCTATAGAAACTGTTGTGTATTTGAATTCATCTTGTACATAAATTGCATTAAATATTTGAGTTCTCATTTTGCTACAAGCCGGCAGTTTGTTCATTGATTATTATTATATAATGTGATCTCCCTGAGAGTTGTATACATAGTATTTACAAAATAACGGTCACAGTTAGGTTTGTTTGGACAGCAGTAATGGACTTTTATTTAAACATTATTTGAACTTAGGTCATAGTTTATTATTGTATTTGTTTGCTAATCATGTTAAAAATGTTTGAAAACTTAAAAAAGATCAAATAATAATTTATTCATATGGATAAAACAAGTGCTATTTTGGACTATCTATCTAGTACCCTTCCACTACTAGACTTTGGACCATCTATCTAGTGCGCTACCACTACTAGACTTTGGGCCATCTATCTAGTGCCCTACCACTACTAGACTATGGACCATCTATCTAATGCCCTACCACTACTAGACTTTGGACCATATATCTAGTGCCCTACCACTACTAGACTTTGGACCATCTATCTAGTGCCCTACCATTACTAGACTATGGACCATCTATCTAGTGCCCTACCACTACTAGACAATGGACCATCTATCTAATGCCCTACCACCACTAGACTTTGAACCATCTATCTAATGCCCTACCACCACTAGACTTTGGACCATCTATCTAATGCCCTACCACTACTAGACTTTGAACCATCTATCTAGGGCCCTACCACCACTAGACTTTGGACCATCAATCTAGTTCCCTACCACCACTAGACTTTGTACCATCTATCTAGTGCCCTACCACCACTAGACTTTGGACCATCTATCTAGTGCCCTACCACCACTAGACTTTGGACCATCTATCTAGTTCCCTACCACCACTAGACTTTGTACCATCTATCTAGTGCCCTACCACCACTAGACTTTGTACCATCTATCTAGTGCCCTACCACCACTAGACTTTGGACCATCTATCTAGTGCCCTACCACTACTAGACTTTGGACCATCTATGTAGTTCCCTACCACTACTAGACTTTGGACCATCTATCTAGTGCCCTACCACTACTAGACTTTGAACCATCTATCTAATGCCCTACCACCACTAGACTTTGGACCATCTATCTAGTGCCCTACCACTACTAGACTTTGTACAATCTATCTAGTGCCCTACCACTACTAGCCTTTGGACCATCTATCTAGTGCCCTACCACTACTTTTTGGACCATCTATCTAGTGCCCTACCACTACTAGACTTTGGACCATCTATGTAGTTCCCTACCACTACTAGACTTTGGACCATCTATCTAGTACCCTACCACTACTAGACTTAGGACCATCTATCTAGGGCCCTTCAACTACTAGACTTTTAACCATCTATCTAGCGCCCAACCGCCACTAGACTTTGGACCATCTATCTAGTGCCCTACCACTACTAGACATTATCTAGTGTCCAATACTAGACTAATCTACTTGCAAAAATGTAAAAGTTGGATGAATGGATTGATAAATTAAATGAATTAAAATGTATGAAACATTTTGAAAATTGTCACTTACCTATACAAGTATTATTGAATGATTGAAATCCCTTTTTACAATCACATTTATAACTTCCTAGTGTGTTGAAGCAGACCTTTAAATGAAACATAAATAATTTTTGTATGAGTTTTGTTCCCTAAATCGTTAAAAAATTTTACTTATGAGTATAATTTAATACATTCTATGAAATCTTTACTTTTATATTTATATGATCATGATTTTAAACTTTTTATTACAGAATGCATCTCTCTCTTGGTCCTCTCAGTGCCGGCTAGCGCTTGAGGCGGAAGCCAAGGATCTCCATTTGTCTCGATCTGTTGCAGCTCGAGGTGCTGTCTCAAAGTTCAGGCCTGAAGCCTTTAAGTCCATTTCCGCCGTCCTTCTCCAAGTTTCCTTTGTTCTGCCTTTTGACCTTTTTCCCTGTGGGGTCTATCTCAGGGCTGTCCTAGGGAGGGAGCCAGCTGACATTCTGCTGACGTGTCCTATCAATCTCCATCTCCTTGCTGAGATGCTCTCTGATGAAGGGATTACTCCTGTTTTCTTACGTAGATCCTCATTTGATATGGTGTTTGGCCAGAAGATCTTGAGGATGCGGCGAAGGCTTTGTGTCTGGAACACCTATAGTTTCTTTTCTATGGTATTAGTGGTTTTCCAGCACTCTGACCCATACAGCAGGACGCTGAGGACATTGCTCTTAAATATCCTTCTTTTTGTTTGGAGGCCAAGGCTCGATGTCCTCCCTATGGGTCTGAGCAGTGCAAAGGCCTATTTTGCCTTACTGATTCTGCTGTTGATTTGCAGATCACAGTTGCCCTTTGTTGTCATTTTACTGTCTAGGTAGGTAAATTCCTTAACATCCTCTATTTCTTCCTCGTCTATTGTGACAGGGGTGTTGATAATCTTATTGTTTCTCATTATCTTTGTTTTCTGTCTATCTCATTCAGACTGCTTGTCTTTGATTGAATATCTTGATGTCTGCTGGATAGAAGGGCTATGTCGTCTGCGTAGTCAATGTCTTCTAGTATTGAGGAGAGAGACCATTAGATGCCTTGTGGCTTGCCCTGTGTGGTCTGTTGAAGTATCCAGTCTATTGCAAGAGCAAAAAGGGTGGGTGATAGGGAGCATCCCTGTTTCAATCCCGTCTTTACATAAAAGGGGTCTGAGAGTTCATTGTTGTGGATCACTCTGCAGTCAAATTTAAATTTTTGTAAAGGGATTGCATGATCTTTACCAGTTTCTGTGGGATGCCATAGTGTATAACAATTTTCAACAATGAGTCTCTGTGTAGGCTGTCATAGGCCTTTTCAAAATCTATAAACACTGTGTAGAGAGGGCTATTCCATTCTTGTGTCTGCTCTAGGATCTGCAGATCTACATGACCTTCCTTTACGAAAACCTGCTTGCTCTTGGCGTAGTATTTTGTCTACTGATGTGGTAATTCGTTGTAGGATGATGCGGAAATAAATCTTACTAGTGAGGGACAGTAGTGTGATTCCTCGCCAATTGTTGCATTCTCCCAGGTCGCCTTTTTTGGGGAGTTTTACAATTATGCCTTTCCTCCAGCTTTCTGGTGCTGTCTCTTTGTTCCAGATATCTTGGAGTATAGGTTGTAATACCCGCGGAGTTGCATTCTCTTCTGCCTTAAGTATGTCTGGACATATGCCGTCTTCTCCTGGGGCCTTATAATTCTTTAGCTTTTGAATGGCATCAGTGATTTCCTGTAGAGTTATGGGTTCCATATTTATATCTCGGTCTTCCTCTGCTTCAGGAATGTTTGCAAGTGTTGATGGATCTGCTCTGTTCAAAATCTCTTTAAAGTGTTCTCCCCACCTCCAAAGTTTGGCTTTCTCTTCTGTAATGGAGCTGCCATCTGCCACTTTCATTGGAACATCTTTAGTGTTCCCGTGGACTCCTTGCAGCTTCCTGGTGATTTGGTAGACGGTTCTCATATCTTTCTGTTCAGCTGCCTTCTCTGCTTTCTCTGCAAGCTGCTCAATGTTTCGTTTCTTGTGGACCTTTTGACCTGTTTGTCTTGGTCTCTATATTGAGCTGCCGCTCTTTCTTTTAGCCTGGGTGATTTTGAATCTAGAAGTTTCTTCTTTAGTTTCTTCCTCTTCTCGATCGCTTTCCATGTGTCTGCAGATACCCACGCCGTTTTAATGCTTTTTCCTGTATCCTATGGTCTCTTTTGCCGTTTCTGTCATAGCTTCATTTAAAATGTGTCTATGCTTATTGCAGCTTTATCTTGAAGGATGTTAAATTTATTCCTTAGTATGGATTTGAATTTGTTCTTGATTGCTGTGTCTTTTAGTTGCTTGACGTCGAATCGCTGATTTCTTTTTCCTCCCATTCTGGTTTTCTTTAACTTGAGGGCTATTTTTGCTATCAGCAAGTTATGATCACTTCCTACATCTGCATGTTGCATCACTCTTACGCCCTGTAGGGATCTTTTCCATTTGCTGTTGATCATTATGTGGTCTATCTGGTTCTGTCTTTGTCCGTCAGGTGAGGTCCATGTTAGTTTGTGGATCTTCTTGTGTTGAAAGATTGTGCCACCAAAGATGAGGTTGTTCTCTTCACTGAGTCCCACAAGTCTTTCCCCATTGTCTGTGTTTTCGCCTATTCCTTAACCATAACTCTCTCCCAATTCTTGTTGTTGCTTGCTACCTTAGCGTAGAAATCCGCTATCAGTCATGAACGTAGACAGTATCAGAGTAGAACGTCATGTCTCAGGGTGTCATCTACGACTGATTGAAGTGAGCTGTAGAAAGCGATCTTTGTCTTCTTCATCTGCTCCATCAGTTGGGGCATAAGCGACTATCAGGGACAGTTTTGAGAACCTCGAGTTCAGTCGTACATAGAGAAGACATTCATTAATGGGTTTCCATTGCAAGAGGCTGCCTGCGTGTTCCTTGCTAATGATGAGGGCTACACTTTCCTGTTCCTTTTCGTGTTGCCTTCCAGCCCATATGATAGTTTCACCAGAGCTTAGTTTCTGTTTCCCACTCCCTGTCCACCTAGACTCAGTAACCCCTAACAAGGTGAGTTTATATCTGGTCATCTCTGCTATTGTCTGAGCTAGTCTCCCTGTTTGGTTCAGTGTCCTGACGTTCCAGCATCCTACTCGTATTTTCTGTTTTAGTTTCATGAGGTCCTTTGTCGGGTTGGGGGCTTCCTCTCGGTTTTGGCCTCCGACCGTCATGGGACCAGGTTCCTGGATTAGGAGGCTCCCTTGGCCAACCGTGTTATAAATGGTTTGATTGACTTCCGTTTCAGTAGCGGTTAGTTTTTCTACGGGATGAGGGTGCTAGCCTCATGCCAAACCCCCTTATTTTAAGCCCATGGGGTCATGGCTGTTGTCTTTGGTCCGCACCAGGTATTTTATTTCCCTGGTACCCTCTCCATATGGCGAGCGTTCCCCGATCCGCCACCTGGGAAGGCGCCCGATGGGAGGACAACCACTCCACACGGGATTACTCCACACGCATAGGTTTGGTTAAATTATAACAAGAAAACCGTAAAAACAAAGTTTTTATTATACTCCCTTTATTTGCAAACTAAGTTTACCATCATGTAATTAAATAATTGATTGACTACTGCAAATGAAACGTACAGAAAAAATATCTGTGTCGCAAATCTCAAAAATATCTCCTTACTCCGTATGAATTGTTCTAAAAATAATCGTAGCGCATAATTTTTTTTTTCTAGCTTTGCGCCGAAAAACTATAAAAATTTGCACAGGCATTTTTAATGCGAAATTAAAATATTTCTTATACTTTCCTTTTAAGAAATGAATATTGTCATAAGTGTAGTATTATTAAGTCGTTTTAACTGAAAATTTGATAGGATGTATTGTTAGGCGCCACAAATCTGCTGTCCAAATTTCAGCTCGATTGGACCACGGGAAGTGGTCGAAAAATCGAAGCAAAGTTTTGCACGACGATTGCAGACAGACAGAAAATGCAACTTAAAATAAAGGGAGTAAAAATATCATAGTTTAGCTGGTAAAAGATTACATTTTTATATATAGGCTACTACTTGAACCTAAGCATATTACAAAATATTCTTATTAGTAGGCCCTCTATGCAAATGTGATCAAATCAATATATTTTGTTTCTATGTGATCAAATCAATATATTTTGTTTCTATGTGATCAAATCAATATATTTTGTTTCTATGTGATCAAATCAATATATTTTGTTTCTATGTGATCAAATCAATATATTTTGTTTCTATGTGATCAAATCAATATATTTTGTTTCTATGTGATCAAATCAATATATTTTGTTTCTATGTGATCAAATCAATATATTTTGTTTCTATGTGATCAAATCAATATATTTTGTTTCTATGTGATCAAATCAATATATTTTGTTTCTATGTGATCAAATCAATATATTTTGTTTCTATGTGATCAAATCAATATATTTTGTTTCTATGTGATCAAATCAATATATTTTGTTTCTATGTGATCAAATCAATATATTTTGTTTCTATGTGATCAAATCAATATATTTTGTTTCTATGTGATCAAATCAATATATTTTGTTTCTATGTGATCAAATCAATATATTTTGTTTCTATGTGATCAAATCAATATATTTTGTTTCTAATATAATATTCTAGTATTCTAATATTCATTTTTAAATTAAACCAAGTTGTCGTGTTGAAAAATGTTTGTGGTTGTGGTGACTTATCAATAAAAACCAAAGTTGGAGTCTTTAAAAACACCACTGTGAAACCTGTTCTTCTATATGGAAGATCACCACAGTCTGCATGAGGAAGAGGCTACAGGAACAAGTCCAAGAAGTTTTCCCCAAAGGAGAGCGAGGTAGATAGGCCACACTCTAAGAAAAATCCACAATCAGCATTACAAGGCAGAGAGCCCTCTCCAGGAAACTTGAAGGCAAGGGGAAAAGAGGCACACCAAGGAGCTGGCCACTTTTAGCAGACAACAGCATGATGGAACAAAACTGGAGACAGCTGGGGAAACTTATCCAGGACTGAGACTCATGGAGAGCTCCTGATTGTGGCCTTTGCCCCAGGTGGGAAAACAGAATATCATGATGTGGGAAAACAGAATATCATGATGTCGGAAAACAGAATATCATGATATCTTTTCTTAAAAAAGATTTATCTCTCTAAACACAATCTTAACTTTAAATGACAAAACAGCTTACCCAGTTAGTTATATTGGCTTTTGTACAGTTATTGTCTGTTAAAGTACACTCATCACTGTCTGTGTTACAACGTGTGCCATTCCAGCCAGCTTCACAGTTGCAGGTTCCAGTTGCAGCATCACAAGTACTGTGAGAGGGATCACATGTACATTGATTTAAGCAAGATTCTCCATACCATCCGCTTGGACACGCTGGACATGACAAAAAGAGTTTTGTTTCAGTTAAACATTAACAAATGCATATACCGGTAATCAAAACTAAGTATAGCAATTGTCTTGTCAATCTACATGGACATATTGAACAGCTAATATATTTCACTTCCTATTCAATTGATCATAGAATTTTAATTATAGCCCAACCCTGGGATAGTTGATTGAATATTCTATTATATATTACATGTTCTAGTATTTTTTTATTCAACTGCTCTTAGAAATGATTTTATTTTATAGCCCAACCCTGGGCTAGGTAATTGACTATTCAACTATATATTACATGTTCTAGTATTTTGAATGTAAAGCAGGTGAATGGTCCTATAATTTACTCGGTTAAATTGTTCTCCTTTTGTAAAAAAGATGGACTACATTTCCTTGTTTAAAGATTGAGGATAATTAATTATTTAGTTCCTGAAATAGTCTAGTTGATATTCCTGTTGGTTCAGAATATATATTTTGTATATTTCATTTATTGAACATTCATGCCTCTTTCTTCTAGGTTTATATTTATTACCATGTATCCTCTATATGATTTTGTCTAAAGTTTTTGTTCTGTAGGCCTACTTATCACATTGAACAGGTTAAAGCTGATACAAAATATGTTATACATTTGTTTTCACTAGTTTCAATATCATTGTAAGTTATATCATTGTAAGTTTTATCATTGTCATATTTTTATTTGATATTGCATGTGGTATCAATTTTTCTTTATTAACAATAATATAGGATCCACTTTAAAAAAAATCTGTGTAACTTCATTATTAACATATTTATTTTGAAGATTTCTATATAATTAAGTTATAAATGTTTATAATAGTAATTAGTAACATATATTTCATTTTACATTAGCTTAGGGTAGCAAATAGGAACAAAAATTAACATATAGTAATATTTAGTAATATAAATAGCATATACAAACATTATAAAATATTATAGTAACTTATAGTAAGATAGAGAATGATAGAGTAGAATATTATTATAGTAACATCAAATGTCAGCCAAGCTAAATAACAAAAATTGCAATAAATAAGTTTTTAATCATTATATAAAACTCAATTATCTTACGTTCATAAACATTGCCCGCTCCATTTTTCTTATATCCAGCTTTGCATTTACAGACATAGCTTCCTGGGATATTTTCACAAACCGAGTTGGCAGTACAATTGTAAGTAGAATCAGAAGCGCACTCATCAATTTCAGTCCCACAGTCAGCCCCTTGATAGCCAGGTTGACAAGTACAGGCTCCAGTGATCTGATAGAAAAAAAACAAATATTGTGAGGAATAGAAATACATAGGATTTAAGAAAAAATAAAAATAAGGTTGTCGCCATAATAGAAGAACAATAAAGTTAACTAAAAGTACAATATTTATTCTCACATAAATCATGAGTTGATCTTAAGTTTTAGATAATAATACGCAAGTTTCATTATAAATTATTTAAAATTCGCAAGAGATTTTGCTTTTCATTTTCTTCCAAAAATATTTTTCTAATGGTTTATTGGATGTAATAACCTTTTGTATAGAAGGAGAGTCAGTAACAGATAAGATAAACAAGCCCATGCTTGAATGGATGCCAATACAACACAAATGCCCATTGATGTTTCCAAATAGATTGAATTGAGAGATATGGTCAGACAATCAAGTTGTAGTTTATCCTACCTACATCCAACATATCCCGTAGTCTGTAGTTCATACATATTTTTATAACTAGCCTATATGTGAATATTTTTTTTTATAAATTCAAGGTCTAACGGCTTCAAAAGGTCAAGACTTTGTCTTCTGTCAACCAGACTGCAGGGCCATTTTCTCTCTTGCAGGAATGCCAGACAATATATATATCTGTATATGTCTTTATGAATTTTTCTGCATTGTTATTTTGTGCTTTGTAATGGTAGGTTGATTGGAGGGGGGGGGGATAATGCAGGCCTGAGATTGGTTAGCTTGATACATTCAAGAAGGAAGGGGTCTGATGTTTCATTTGAGTGGGGCAGATTACTGCAGCGAGGTGGATGTGTTGGATTTATTCTGTTTAGGTGCCAGTTAAGAACTATGGTTCCTGTCAGGTAACTTATTTCTCTGTGTATGCTTCCTTCCTCCTCTCCAGAGAGTTATGTCTTGGATGATGTTGAATGTGTAGTTTGATGCTCATTACTTCGTCCTGTCAGTCTCTTTGGCTGATAGACATGACTCCTTGATATTTAGTGAAGTTGAATTTTTATTTAGTGTGTCCTGTAATGTTGAATGTTTTTATTTGGTAGTAGTGGGAGGAACTTGCCAGAGACAGGTCCAGCTGGAGACAAGCCTTGACCTCCAGGCTAGAAGCAGGAGAAAGAAACCTGCAACAGCTGGCTGACGTGAAGCACACCAGAAGGAAGGGACCAGCCAATGACTAATGCTGCCTTCTTGTGTTAGAAGTGCATTAGAGGCTGTCACTCACATGTGGGCTTGTACAGCCACAGCAGAAGCTGCAAGGCCAGGAGCGCACACTCCACAGGGGCACATGGAAGCCAACACAGTGTTTCTTGGAGTTGTGTTATGTGAATGTCAGGTTTGTAGAGTATTCTAGTAACTTTTTTTGTTGTTGTAAAACATACCATTGTAATAAAAATTGAAAATGATAAAATGATAAGACATTAGAACAAAGACAATTAAACCATTAGATTATTGGCTATTAGACAAGCTTTACATAGTTAACAAATGTTTATGAAAGTAAAGAGTCAAATCAATATTTGGGAAACATTTTTTTTTAGTTCTTTACCTTGTCACAACTGCTAGTTGATTCTGCCTTGCAAGAACATTTTGATGAACAATTGGGTCCATAATAGCCTTCAAGACAAGCTGCAAATACCAAACAGTATGTTATGCTTATATGCAGTTGGGCAGTTCATACTTTTTTGTTTATAACTAGCCTATATATTATTTTGTATTTTAGCAGTTCAAAAAATATATTACAGAAATATGTATACATTTATAGTTTGAAAATTTAAACAATTAACGCTGAGCTTCAAGAATGTAATAGTGATGGCTGACTGAAATTTAAGTTGAGCCAATACTAACCAGTGCATGTGATGCCATCAGCATTGAGTTTTTTGCCACTGGGACAAGAGCAGATGAATGTGGTGTTTGATTCGGCTTCATTGCATTCATCAGTACAGGGATCTTCAGCACACAAGTCAACATCTGAAATTAGAGACATTTTTTAAATTTTAATACAGCTGCTCAATCAGTTTAGTAATTGAAAAACGAGAACAAATTTTCAGTAAACAAGTGAAAAGTATGTTTTACCTATACACTCAGACGAGTTGGTTGGACTCAATTTTTCCCCAACATTACAATAACACACTGGTAAACCAGAACTGTTCTTGAAACAATTATTTTGCTCCTCACAAGGATTGTCACTTGTACATTTTGCATCCACTAGAGAATACAAATACAAATAAAAAAACTACATGAATTGTTAGGGATGTATTTTTTTAATAAAGGTAATAGCTGTATTATAACAAAAAAAAGAGAGTTTTATTGAATTAGTGTGTTCACTAAAGACGAGTGTGATGAAGCAATTGTTTATTTAATTAACTAGGTAATTAATTAGTGTGCAACCTTAGTAGTATAGGTGCTTTGTTAATTCCCCTTCCATCGTCATAAATGGCCGGTTTCTCCTCCACCACACCTGTTGGAATGGAAAGGGGGGGCGCATGCCCATTTCCATCGCCGCGTTGACCTAAAAGCCTTTGTACCCTCCCCTGTTGATAAGCCACCTGGCGAGGCCGCGGTTTCATTATCACTATTGTGGGCTAGTATAAACAAGATCTCACAGAGCTTGCTTGAGATATGGTGGAACAATAGCAAATTAGCCAATGTGTCACAATGCTGTACTGCCCTTTATTCTCCCGACTGACCGTGGCGACTAAAAGCCCCACCCCGACCGACACTCCTACCTGTCCCTTCCCCGCAAGGCACGTGTGCTTGCACAACATTGTCCAAACCACCTGACCGCTGACGTCAGCACTGGACTTGGATTTTCATTGGTTGAGTGGGCAGGCCCTTTTTCCTTAATCCTGCCTCTCTGACGATAGGTTTAATCTGCAAATTACTTTTTAGTTTAGTCGACCTGAGTCTAACTTTGTGACAAGAGTCTACCTCAGTCTTCTACTGGTCCCACACAAGACCAACGGCTGTGCACGTCTAGATAGTACTACCGAGTTGTCAAGACGCTGCAACGCCAGACACTGGATTATTTAACCAGCTATCTGTTTTTGTGAGACCATTATTCTACTATTCGGGACTTGGACATTTAGTAAGTGGACTTTTTTGAATAAACCCCCTATTGTTAGATTTTAAGATTCCCTGCCACTAGTGGATGTTCTTTTATGTACGACTCTGAGCAATAATCATTGTGAGACCATTACAAGTGTACTGCCACATGTCTTTGTGAGTAGTGAGAATTTAGGACAAGATACTTAAAAGAAACTTGTTGGTGCCAATAAACAGAATCATCGGCTTAAATAAACAGGTTGTTTTGTGAAGTGTTTTCCTGGTGTGCAAGCTTTAATGCTAGAAGATATAGATAAAAAGCTGCTGTCCGTCAAATATAAATATCGGGCAACGAATTCAATTGTGCTGAAGAGTAGCTCAGCTATAACCCCCTTAGACTAACAAATCAATAGTGTTAGGGGCAGTACCATTACAGGAGCCGGTCCACGCTCAGATTGGGCTTGCAACGTCTTGCTCCCTGTTGGCCATGCCATCCCCTGTCACAACATTACAACAAGACAATTGTACATATTTACCCTCACAAGACTTCCCATCAACCTTTAGCATGAGACCTGCTGGACAAGTGCATCTGTAACCACCTTCTGTATTCTCACAACCTTGTTGGCATCCATCCATTTTCTTTGCACATTCATCAATATCTGTAATGGGGAAGTTTTCATTGAACACAAAGAGAATGAAGCTTCAATGAGTTGACATCATCAAAGCAAGTACAAAACCCAACAGCTGATTAGTTATTTATTAGACAAAGAAAATATTTAGGCTTACCTTGGCATTTCTTCAATGTTGTATTGTATGTATATCCTTGATTACAGGTGCAAGCATAGCCTCCAATTATATTTTGACACAGTTGATCACAATCATTCAAAGTAGCAAAGGCACATTCATTAATATCTAAGCAAGGAGAAACAAAAAGTCTTCATTTAGATTTCTTCTTTTATTGTGAAATATTATCAAATCAATGTATTCTTTTTTTTAGAAATGAATTTTTTTTTAAGTGATATATTTTCAAATTTAACCATTTTTTTAACAAAGAAAATGAAGTAAAATTAACCAGTGCTGTGTTCAAATACTATGGTAGGTCATGTGATCTAGATATCAATCTTTTGCTTACTTACTTAACCCTTTAACTACCGCAGGTTTTTAATATAAATATTTGCTGACTTTGCATATTTTAACCATTTATTTATGACGTCGATGTGACGTCCTCAGTATTTAAGTGTATGGAAACGATGTCGATGAGACGTCCTCAGTATTTAAGTGTACGGAAACGATGATGTTGATGAGACATCCTCAGTATTTAAGTGTTTAAGTGTATGGAAATGATGATGTTGATGTGATGTCCACGGTATTTAAGGGGTTAAATATGAATTCATTTTTTTACTTTCATGTTTGTATGCTAAAAATATGTAATTTTTTTTAATACACAATTATACATCTTATTCCAACATCTTTAGATAGTAAGGACTTCATTTAAAATATTTGTGTTTGCCTTTAAATAAAAATATAGAAAACACTAAACACTATAATAACCTTGACAATCATTGTTGACCCTTGTATAGCCATCAATACATTGACACAGGGAACTTCCAATGGTATTCACACACTTCTCAGTTGAAGGACATTTTGTTTGACCTAATCTACACTCATCTATATCTTCACTGCAAGTTTTACCTGCCAGATCATGAATACAATAATGATTATAAAAGTTCTTTTTTTTTCTCCATCTATTCATACATTTGTTCATCGGAGACAAATGGGTCGAACCATCTTTCTGTTAACATTGCTTGGATCATAAATAACATTCACAGAGTTTAATTCTAGAAAGAAAAGTAGTAAATCTTTTGTTTAAACTCTGTGCATGACACTGGCACACATATAAACTACTATACAGGGTATGAACTTGTCTAGGACATTTTATAACATGGCACCCAAAACAGAAGAGGCCATTCTGGTTGCTATGAACAGAGGAGAGCCATAAGAAATTCAAAGACACAAGAAATGTGCGTAACAGACATGTGCATCACAGAGATCCGTATAAAAGTAGAACAAGAAATATCCTAAGTGCAAGTAGAAGTGGACATAAGTAAAAGACTTCTGTGCATGTATATATAGACAGGGGTAAAGTTAGAATGTTCTGTCTATCAAGCATATAGACCAACCATGATTGTCTATTAAATGGGTAAATCTTTGGTTGAAATTTTGTCTTCCCAGTAGATAGCAACCAAGAATATCAGGGATGGTCCCAAGAGGGTAGACAGTTTGGTCAGGTCACATTAAAGGAGTCTTGTCCATTTTTGACCAGTCAACTTTATCTACGTTTTCTCATTTTTTAAAACGCAAGCTTTGAATATCAACACAAAGAGGAGTGCCTCTGTGCCCACTCTACCCGCATGGTCTCCTAATGAAACAAAATTTTGAGTGGAAGATTGACTGGTTTCCCCGGTACCTCTAACTAAGCTCATTTTATCAAAAATGACCTTAATATGAAGAGTGACTAATAGTGTGGAGTAATTAATATCAGACTAATTAGTTGATCAATTTATGACAGTAAGTCATCTTTCATTACAGATGGACACACATGCCATATATACACAGAAGCCTAGAAAGCAGTCAATGGGTATGTGTGAAAAGTATTAACTATACAAGTTCTATTGGAAAATAACAGTTCAAAGAGTACATACCTGTGAATCCAGGTAGGCATTGACAGCCAGTTCTAGCATCACAGCGGGCTGCACCAGTACTGCACCCACAATCTTCAGCACAATTGACACCCCATTTGCCAGTACCACAAGCTGTTGATTATATAGTACATTTATCTATTAGTGTTTCTAACATGGATAGATAAATTATAATAGACTATAAGACATTAGTGTAATGTAGTTTAAATTGTTTAGGTTTTATAAAACCTGATATTAGATGACTAGAATTTTTTAAACCTAAAATTCAAAAACCTGATATTTAAAAAGTAAATAGACTATCTTATGTTATATGTTATAGATGCGCTCTCTATACAGAAGGTTATTGCATGCTACAATTATCAGTTGTTTGAGTCTAGTCTAGCAATTTACCGTAATTAGTGATTTAAACAAATGTAAAATAATTGGTTTCCTAGGAAGAAAGAGAACTTATATGCATTTGTTTTTGTATATGGAATAGGAAATGTCTTTTTATCTTTATGTTTATTGGAGAATTGTAATTGATTTTTATTGTGTTTATTTATAAGTAAGAAGAATTTAATGCTTAATGTATTTTTACTACATTTCTATCTGCCCATCTGTCCTCTAGTGTAGGCATGTCAAACGTGCTGCCCGCGGGCGGCATGCGGCCCTTTGCAAGCACGTGTGCGGCCTGCCCGCACAAAGTATACTGCAATTGTCTCATTTAATGGCGAAAATTGTAGTTTTAATACTTTTGGTATTAATATAACGGCATTGCCACGGCAAAAGAGTACAACTTAAAAAGACATTATGATACCAACCGACGATCCTGCGATTAATATGAGGGCTTAATGTGTGTTTCAAGACTCAAGGAATTGAAGGCAAACTTGATACAGCAACAGACGTGTTTTACAGAAATAGATCAAGCCAATGTCGCTTCCGTTACTGCAGCTGAATTGTCGCCATTAGTGGGAAATCTTACAGTGAAGGAGATTTCGTAAAGCATTGCCTTATGAAAGCGGCTGACATTGGGTGCCCACAGAAGGCACAGTTATTTAAGAATATTTCGTTAACCAGGAACACTGTTGCTGGACGGATTGATGAAATGGCAATTGAAAGCTGTATCATCCAAATTTAACATTTTTCTATTGCTATTGATGAGACGGTTGACATCACTGGAATAACACAGCTTGCAGTTGTTGTTTTTTAGGGCCTGTGACAGTGAATTTAATATTTATGAATAACTGATTGAACTAATCCCAATGCATGACACTACAGCGAGCAAAGACATCTTTGAAAAAGTCAAGCAGATTCTGCATGACTATGATTTTTATTTGAGTAAACTTGTGTGTTTATCTACTGACGATGCTGCAAATAGGGTTGGCAGACATAATGGTGTTGCTGCCAAGTTGCGAAGAAAAATTGAGAACTCTTATCCAGATTCATCATTTACACATTTTCACTGAATTATTCATCAACAAAATTTGTGTTCAGAAACTTTAAAATGGAATCACGTGCTTAGTGTGGTAACAAAAACAGTGAACTTTATCAAATGCAATGCTCTCAATAATCGTCTATTCAGTCAGCTGTTAGAAGAAATGGATAATCAGTTCGACGATGTTCCATTCTACACAGCAGTCCGTTGGTTGTCATGTCACAAAGTGTTGAAAAGATTTCATTTGCTGAGACCAGAAATTGCTTTATTTTTGGAGATGAAAGGTGAAAACACAGATGAAATAAAAGATGAAGGTTGGATCCAGGATCTAGCATTTGCTGTGGACATTACTGCACATTTAAGTGATCTTAATTTGAAATTACAAGGCAAAAACAAACTCATCATTCAGTTGTACGACGACATCAAGTGTTTCCTTACAAAACTAAGCTTATGGAAGACACAGTTGTCACGTGAACATTTGGTTCATTTTCTTAACTGCAAAGAACTCAAAAACAAGGCCAATGCTGAATCTGTACTTACCTTTGCTAAATATGAGAGTCACATAGAGTAATTGTCAAAAGAGTTCCAGGAAAGATTTAGTAATTTCTCATCTTTTGAATACCATTTTGCATTATTCTCGGCACCATTAAACTTTAATGTTGTTAAAGCAGAGGAAAACTTGCAGATGGAGCTATTAGAAATGCAGTCTGATTCTACACTCAAAGCAAATTATCTAGAAGTCTGGATACCTGGCTTCTATTCATACCTTCCTGGAAAGTTTACAAACTTCAGAAAGTTTTCAACTAAGATTATGGCAATGTTCGGTTCTACCTATGTGTGTGAACAGTTATTTTCCTTCGTGAAATTAACAAAAACTTCTCACAGAACAAGGCTGACCGGTGAACACTTGTCATCCCTGATGAAAGTCGGAACTGCAAATACATTTCAGCCATATATACGAAAAATTGTCATGAAAAGGAGGCATCAAACCTCAGGACAAAACACTGATTAAAGTGTAAAAGTGATTGAATGTTCATAAATAAATGTTGGATTACAATTGTTATATTTGGCGTTGTGGGGCGTACGCTTAATAAAGCCGTTGCAGTAGGCGTGCAAATTAATTAAATATAATTCAATAAGATTACAGTGTTTCTCAGATTTGTCGGTGTGGCCCGCCGGTATACTCAAAGTATCTTATGCGGCCCATGGTGCTTTTTTAGTTTGACACGCCTGCTCTAGTGTTTCTAGGTTTAGTGATTTAACTATTGGTGTTACTCTTGTCAGTTGTAAATATTCACTAGCAATATACCATGCAGCTCTCTCAATTTTTTTATGTTTTCTTTGGGTGATGCGTACCAAACAGAAAATGTATATTCTATTATGCGTCTAAACTTAGGTAAGATTTTAGTTTTATGATCTTGTTACATTTGTAAAAGTGTCTTTTTATGAAGCCTAATGTATTGTACTTACTAACACAAGAACGTCCATCATTGTCCAACATCTGGCCAGCTGGACAGGTACAGTTATACCCTCCTACTGTGTTGACACAACCAGCTTTGTATGCACATAGATTTAAGTGATCATATTTACATTCATCTTGGTCTGAAAGTATAAGCAAGCAAAATCTCATTTTATTGTTTTATTAAATATTTCAATTGTAATATCGAGTTTAAAATGTTGTTAAATATTTTAAATGTAATATGTGATTTGTTGTTTTATTATATATATTTTAAATATTCAGGGTTCCCACTCTTTTTCAGAAAAAAAATTCCTGACTGTTTCCTGACTATTTCCTTGCTATAAGAGCCAAATTCCTGGTTACCAAAATGAATTTAAATTTACTATATAACGAGTATAATTCTACTTACATAAAGTCTAAACACAACATAAACTGACAATTCAGATTTAATAATTCAATTAAATCTTTTATTTAGTACAGATAATAAACTTTAATCACAAAATTATTAATTTTGTTAAACTTTTTTTTTCTCCTCAATGACACTTGTCATTTCTCCCAATGCTTTTGTTTTGAGAGAAATGTGGTGGGCTTTGCAATAGTTGTGTAGTTTCTGATGTCTTATCTTCATTGATAATGACTGGGAAAGACACACAAAGTGTTTTATATTATAAATATAAATAGGCAAATAAGTCTACTTAATAACATAAAAAAGACAAAATCATGATGATATTAGTGTTGCTTAGCTCTAAGTCAATATTATCTTGCTAAACATCACTAGAAATGTCTTTAAGAGAGGCTACTATTAGTATCTCACTTACTAAAAGTAGGTAACTAATTGAAAAAAATATTATTTTGTAAACCTAGTAACAAAGACAAAAAAGGACAACTGGGTCTGACTTAAGGATTAAAAATAATTAAGAGTGATCCCCCTTGCTTTTATTCATTTCGTACTTTTTATTTAAAAAGCCTTTGCGTCCATTTTTTTAAATAAATTAAAAATTATAAAATTAGTCCAATTATGTATCCATATCATGAAAGAGCTTGATTGCAAATACATCAATATTTCCTATTTTTATTTTATGATATGCAGAATCAGTGAATTCGAGGTCACAAACTTCAAAGTCAAAGACATCAAAACTAAAATCAAACAAACTACTAGGGCCTAAATATAAATACATGTTTAAGTTTTGAAACCCCAATCATAGTTAGCCTATAGGCCTACACTAAAATAAAATTTGAAACCACATTCAAACAACTGTCTAAACAAAATTAGGCATGGACTAGAACTAAAGTTTCTTAGCAACAAATTCCGACGCGAAAATCGGACATTCACATTAGCATTAGCCCATTAACTACTACTAGATCTATGGCAAGTGGCAAGCCTATGGCTATGACGCTATGGCTACGGTTACTAGGAGATGTTCGTCAATTCATTTTATCAGAGCCTTAGCCTAATATTTAAATAAATGACTCATATAATATTTAAAACAATTGTGAGCGAAAATTCCAATTTAATTTGTTCTTAAATGATAGTAGGCCTACATTTGCCATAAGATGAACAAAAGATTTTTTCGCGAGACAAAACTAGGTCATCTTTGTCTTAGGCAAAATCGGCCGCTTTAACCCAAGTAGGCCTAATTAATTACATAAAGTCTAAAGTCAAGTATATCTTATAAGTTTACAGACGTTCCTTCTAGACAGAAGATTATTACGTCCACTAGGCCCAAAACTCCTGCAGGGCGACAGGGATCCGTCTGTGGCAGGGATAGAACCTGCGACCTGTCAGTTGGTTTTTGGCTGACAGGCCGGTGAACTAACCGCTGGACCAGCCGGCTTCAAGTATAGGCTAATATATAATGGAAGACTTATAGTAATGGGCGAAGTGTGGGCTTAGGCTTACTAAGACTAAAAGAAGAATGATTTTGTTTTTGTAAATGGTCAATTTATCAAATTCATAATGGCTGGATTTAATCTGATATAAAATTAATAACATTGAGGACGTTGACCCGTCCTTGACCTTTGATCTTGTATTTTTCGAACTAACGACAGTGGACAGTAGCAGCGTAAGAATCACTACGAACAGGCCTAGGCCTATGCATTTTTAAATATAAAACAAAACAATACAAGATACTTGCCTTAAAGAAAATCAGCAAAGCCAAGTGCTAGTATGCACTAACAAGGTCAAAGGGAAATGACTCAGGAAAGTCAATTGTATAGTACAAGAGTTATGGGCATTGGGAAGATAGTGAATGTCACAATCTAGTTTGTTCTACTGCGTCGTAGCTTTATAAAGAATGCTTTGCACGTTTTTCATGTGAGGCTTGCTTGACTGGGCAAGGCTGATCACGGGGAAAAGACCGGAGGAAAGTCAGTCGACTCAAATATCTAGAAGCGTATAGACGTATACGCTAGACTCGGAATTATACCACATTTTATCAGAATACTATTTCATTTCTTGGACTTATATTATATTATATGATTGTTGGATGTACTGTGAATAATGTATTGTGAGTAATAATAAATAGATATATATTGCTGCGAAGATTTGAATTATCAAGTGTGTTAAACGTACTGTGAAAATAATATTAAAGAAACATTTAACTCAACTCAATCAACTCAATCAACTCAATCAACTCATGATTCTATTAGCCTACGAAGAACACTAATAATTAAAAAAAGAATCAATAACAGTGGTGGCAGCGGTAAACAGCAGCGGTAAACGGCAGCGGTGAACGGCAGCGGTGAACGGCAACTACTAAAATACAACATAATGAAATGCTTCCACAAAAACAAATATTAGAAGGTAAAGTCTGATTTTCAAATTGTCAACTCTCTCATGCAAACTATTCAGCAAACTATTCAACCAGTCAACCTGGTCATAAAATCGTTAGAGAGAACGCTAAAACATCTCTCAGAAAATATATGATTTGCTGGTGGATGGCAGAATTTAATGGACGATTTCTAAAGATATTAATCAAGATTTAATCAACACTGTATAAAGCCATATTCAGGGTAACAGGAAACAGAGACACTGCAGCAAGACTTGTAAAAGTCAGTAGATACATAGGCGGCACAACAGGCAACAAAAAGGTGGGTGCACGTGGCGCTCTACATCTCAACCCACATTACATTTTTCAAAGGTGCCGACGCTGGAATTAATAAAATTTTTTCAAGATTATATTTGGATTACGTGGAACGTCGAGAGCTGTCGTATGAATTTCTTTGTGATCAATCGTTGATCATGAAAAATTGAATTATCACGCATGAAACATTTTTAAACAAAACAGCTTCTGAATCTAGACTCTGTAACATTTTACAATACGCTATGAAACGAAGCAATGACGTCACACAAGATGGCGGACACTAAATAAACAAGATGGCGGACACTAGTTCAACTAGAGGTCAACACGTGTGTGTGTGAGATCCGAAGGTAACAAGGCAATCATCAACGCATAGTATTCACTTAGTCATACTTTGTGGAATACCAAGACCTTATTGAAGACAGATTGTACTCTAACGTACATCAATTCAAGAGATTCGTTTACATTATGCGAATTATAGCTATCTCGCTATACAGTAAAGTTAATTTGAATTAATGTGATGAAGATTGTGTTAATTAATTTAAATCATTCGTACCTGGATTAACGTCATGAAGTATGTGTTAGTTAAAATTTAAGCTACTATTAGACCATTCACTTGGATCAAATGGATTAACTTCATCGTCAAGAAGATTCATTGTGTTACTTAAATACTATTTAAGTTTGATATAATTAACATTTATTTTAATATTATAGATGTTAAATGATTCTTTGATAGGGTAATTTCTGTTAGCTGTATTGACTTGTTTGTTTTTGTTCAAATATTGAAGTAAAATTATTGTCTTTGTCAATGTTGATAAATATTGTGATTCTAGTGTGAACATTTCCTCTATCACTGTTGTCCATGCAGCATTTGTGTCCTTAATTAAGATTGTGTTGTGTTTCATTTATTTTAGTTATACATAATTGTTGTGTTGTGTTTCATTTATTTTAGTTATACATAATTGTTGTTTTGTTTTGTTTTTTAAATATAATTAATATTATTGGTTCAAGATAACCACTATTATTTCTGATAGATTCTTGATAGAAACAATAACTATCAATTGTTTATAAATATAATTTATGCAAAGGTCAATATTTATGTACACACTATAGAAAATAGTAAATAAGGCATTTTTACAAATATAATAATTGACAATAGTCAACATTTACATACAAGTAAAGTAATTTGAAAAATAAGAAGAGAAAATAATTTATCAATCAAAATATTATGCTTTGCATTGTTCCAATTCCAAAATGTTTTCAATTATAATAGCATAGTGAATAGAAATAATAGTATTGCAAGTGTTTAGCTTCAACTTAATAATACATGGTCTACATAATAATTATAAGAATTACATTGTGAATGTACACTCTATAAATAATAATAAATAATAGCATTGTCCTGTACAAAATAATAATTTATTGTTAATGATCAAGAATTAAATATGGATGTAAAAGTTAAATTAATGTATGAAGAAGCTAAAGCTTTAGCTAAGGAATTTGAAATAACAGAAAAAAAAGAATTGCAAGAATTTATAGAAAAGAAAGTAAAAGAGTTAAAAAAAGAATTATCTGATAAAGAAAGAGATGAGCGTGCAGAAAGTAGGTCACATGAACTTAAACAAAAAGAATTAGACAATGAATTTAAACAAAAAGAAATACAATTAAAACTAGAGCATGAATTAGAACTAGCTAAATTGCAACAAACTAAGGTTGAGCATTCAACTAATTCATCTAATAAACATGGCGTTAGATTTAAAATGCCACCATTTGATGGAAAAGAAAAAATTTTAGATTTTTTAACTCTCTTTGAAACAACATGTAAAGGGTATAACATTCCGCAATCGGAATGGTATATTCATTTAATTCCTCAATTGAAAGACAAAGGAAGGGAAGCATTAGCTCATATTGATAAAGAGATTACTGATTACACAATAATTAGAGAACAGTTGATAAAATTTTTTATCCATTCAGAGGACTATTATAGACAAAAATTTCATTCTTTTTTATTAACTGATAAAATAGAACCAAGAACCTTTGTCTCTGAAGTGAAATCATTCTTATTAACTTGGTTAGAACTAATCAAAATAGACACAAAAAATCCCAATGAAATTATTGAGATGGTAGTAGTAGATAAAGTTTTACAAATGGCTTCCAAACCTTTGTTTACACATATTATGGAGAGGAAAGTAAGAAATATTGAAAATTTAATAGATGCTATCTCCAATTTTAAAGATAGTAATCCCAATGTAGAACTTACTAAACAGACTCAAACAGTAAATACCATGCAAAATAGAAAACATTGGAGCTATTCACCTCCTAGAACAAATAGTCAATATGGTAGAAGACAAAACTATGGTAATGAAACAAATACAAACAGACAAAATCTTAGATGTCAATTTTGTAATCGTTATGGACATATAGACAGATTTTGTGGTTTCAGAATAAAATATGTAAGTAACAGGTATAGACAAAATGAAAATAGCCAAAATAATCAAAATTTTCAAAATAAAAACTTTACAAGACAGAATTTTCCACAAGGAAATCAAAATCAAAACTTTACAAGACGGAATTTTCCACAAGGAAATCAAAATCAAAACTTTACAAGATTGAACTTTCCACAAGGAAATTCTACAAATCAGCATGTTACCAATCCAAATTCTGAAAATCAAAATTTTCAGAATAGAAATAAAGGCAATACAAATAATCCTACTACTCACAGAAACAATGTAATATTTGAGAATAAAGGTCAACTGATCTTATTCCCTGCATATGTTGAGGGAATACGTACCTATTGTCTAAGGGATACTGGGTCATCTCTCACTTGTGTAGATGAGAGGATTATTCCTACTCATAAAGCCAAAAATATCTTAAGGATAGAAACAATTAAACTAGGTAATGGATCTATGGTAAGTTGTCCAATCACTACCATACAAATTGATACTCCTTGGCTTACAGGAATTACTGAAGCAGCCATCTTAAAAAATTGTGTTGCTCCCCTAATAATAGGTAATACATATGGAGTAAAACAGGACAATAGTTTTGAAATATTTCAACAATGGATGGATCTTAAATCCACAGATTTAAACTTAAAACCTGTCATTTTGTTAGAAAATAATCAACTGGGAGATTTATCACAAAATGAATTCGGCCCTGCCTTGCAAACTGTCAGTTTTTTACAAACACTAGGCAAGTCAGACAGTAGCATTATTAATGACACACCTAATATAGATATACCTATAAACAAAGTGAAAGAAAATCTAATGCCTAAATGGAATGGTACAGAGAAATTGAATCAATATATTGAAAGGTCTGAAGAACAATGTGAAATAAATAATATACCTAAACAATTGCATGCCATATCACTGTGCAAACATTTAGAAAATCACAAAGCAATATACAATATTGCAGAGAAAGAAATCAATGACTTTCAAACATTGAAAACAAACATTTTAGCATATATTGATACTACTCAAAAGAAAACTGAAACACAAATGAAAAAACGTGAACAGATTAGCTTAAATAGTATGCCTTTTGATGAACAAACTTTAAAAAATGAACAAAAACAAGATGAGTATATAAACAAAATTGTGTCACAACTTGGTAAAGAAAATTTTAAACAAGGACAAATGAAATTAATTAATGGAATTCTTTGTAGAATAGAAACAAAAACTAATATAACTCAAATAGTTGTGCCAAAATCTTTGACAGTGCAAATAATGAAAATTTCGCATGATAATGCATTAGCAGGTCACTTAAGTACAAAAAAAACTTGTAACAAAATCAAAAACAACTTCTGGTGGCCCAATTTAGAAAAGGATTTGAAAACGTTCATAAAAAGTTGTTCAACATGTCTGATACATAATCAGAAAAATTCAAAACATAAAGCACCTTTACAAAAAACAGATACAGTAGACAAACCTTTTGTAAAGATAGCCATTGATATTATTGGACCTATGAAAGAAGCTAGGAATTCAAAAGCTAAATTTGCATTAACACTCATAGATATGGGTAGTAGATGGGTGGAAGTAATCCCTCTAAGAGAAATAACCGCAGATAGAGTATGTAACTCACTATTGCCAATATTCTGCAGATTTGGATTTCCTAAAACTATATTAAGTGATAATGGTACCCAATTCAAATCCAAATTGACTCAAGCTTTTACTAAAATGCTCAACATAACACAAATTTTTAGTTCAATCTACCACCCAGAGTCAAACGGTATGGTTGAAAGGGCAAATCAAACTATAAAACAAATGTTAGCTAAGGTTTGCGAAGAACACCCTTATGAATGGGATGAATTCCTACCAGCCATTCTCTTTGCTTATAGACAGGCAAAGCATGAAAGCACTGGTTACTCACCTTTTGAGTTAATCTTTGGTAGAAATGCCAATGGTCCATTAGAGAATTTTAAAGCAGAATTACTAAAAACCAAAGAAACAAAAATGTCACCTTTTGATCTAATAAATAAGACAGAAAAACATATGCAAGCAGCATATCAATTTGCTGTGGAAAAAAAACAAGAAATTAAAGAAAAAACCATACTTAGAGAAAACATGAATAAAAACTTAAGAAAGTTAGAAATAGGAAACAAAGTACTTGTATATCTACCCATTGGTTCTGGTAATACCATGGAATGGAAAGGTCCTTATGACATTATACATAAATTGTCAGATGTTACATATAAAATTGACATAAATGGTAGTGAAAAAATTGTTCACATCAACAATTTAAGACATTATAAAGAAAGCAATATAGTTGATACTACATCAAAAACCAATGACAAAAAAGAAAACAACAATGTTATCATCGTTGAAGATGAAAATATTAAAGACATTCCAAGTAATGTTAACTACTTGTGTGGCATGACCGCAAATACAACTAATGAATTAGAGCAAATTAACTTAGATCATATTCAAAGTGTAGAAACTAAAAATAAAATTGTGAAAATATTAAACAAATTTAAAGATACAATCACAGAAACACCTGGTTTGACTAATGTCATTGAACATACAATAGAATTAACTGACAAAAAAGAGTTTAGATCAAAAGCTTATAGAATTCCACAAATGCTAGTTGACAAAGTGGATAAAGAATTGGACCAATTAATTGAAAATAAGATTATAAACAAATCTATGTCTCAATACTCTTCACCAATGGTAATAGTAAGAAAAAAAATGGTTCAATTAGACTTTGCTGTGACTATCGCAAATTAAAGAAAATCACAAAAATTGATCAGGAAGGGTTACCTAACATAGACAATATCATCAATACTATGGCAACTGGGAAAATATTTTCCACTATAGACTTGACCAGAGGTTTTTGGCAAGTACCTCTAGATAAAAATTCTAAAGATTACGCAGCTTTTATCACACATAGAGGTGTGTTTAACTGGAATGTAATGCCATTTGGTCTCATAAATAGTACTGCAACTTTCACTAAATTAATGAGAAAAATTCTTCCTCAAAGAAACAACATAATTCACTATGTGGATGATGTGTGTATATATACAGAAACTTGGGATGAACACTTGACTATTTTAGAAGAAGTCTTACAAATACTAAAAGATAACAATTTAACTGTATCCCCAACCAAATTAAAGATAGGACAATCAGAAATAGAATTTCTGGGACATACATTTTCTAATGGCCAAGTCAAGCCAACAGAACAATTACACAAAAAGATTTTAGAAATAAAGACACCTAAAACTAAGAAAGAAGTTAGAGCACTCTTAGGTTTATTCAATTATTACAGCAAGTTTATTCCAAAATACAGTCAAATAGTTAGACCTATCATAGATCTTACAAAAAAATTTCAACCAAATTATGTAAATTGGAATAATGAATGTGAACAATCATTCAGACAACTAGTTAATGAGTTTTCTAAAGAACCAATTCTGGAAACTATTCAGAAAAATGATGAAATTATTTTAGCCTGTGATGCGTCAAAAATAGGACTAGGTGCTTGTATTTTTAAGAAAGTAATGATAGATTCAGAAATGGTGTACAAACCAGCATTCTATATAAGCCGTGCATTAACTAATAGTGAAAAAAATTTCAGTATATTGGAATTGGAAGGTTTATGCATAGCTTATGCTGTATTGAAATTTCAATACTATTTGTTAGGACGTAAGTTTACAATTCTCAGAGATCACAAACCATTAGTAAATTTTAATGTGTCAAATGTAAATAACAAACGCATAAACAAATATGCATTATTAGTATCTGATTATCAGTTTCAGATCAAAAGCATAGTTGGAAAAGATAATCATTTGCCAGATGTGTTATCAAGATTATTGTCTAGGACTAATGTAAAACTTGAGACTTCAGATTTTTGGTCTCATAGTTAATAACATGGTGTATAACTTCTGTAAGACACCGATGTAAATTGTTTTTATGATGATTATTTATGTTTTTATGATGATTATTTATGTTTTTTTTTGTACTATGATTACATGAATATTACATGACTTAATTAGATACATTAACTATTGATATGCAACTAAATATTTCATTGATTTTGTAACAATAATTTATGTTCCCTATATATGTAATTATGCAAAAATAATAATGAATTATTTTTTTTTTCCGGGAGGGGTGAGTAATGCTAGTATGCACTAACAAGGTCAAAGGGAAATGACTCAGGAAAGTCAATTGTATAGTACAAGAGTTATGGGCATTGGGAAGATAGTGAATGTCACAATCTAGTTTGTTCTACTGCGTCGTAGCTTTATAAAGAATGCTTTGCACGTTTTTCATGTGAGGCTTGCTTGACTGGGCAAGGCTGATCACGGGGAAAAGACCGGAGGAAAGTCAGTCGACTCAAATATCTAGAAGCGTATAGACGTATACGCTAGACTCGGAATTATACCACATTTTATCAGAATACTATTTCATTTCTTGGACTTATATTATATTATATGATTGTTGGATGTACTGTGAATAATGTATTGTGAGTAATAATAAATAGATATATATTGCTGCGAAGATTTGAATTATCAAGTGTGTTAAACGTACTGTGAAAATAATATTAAAGAAACATTTAACTCAACTCAATCAACTCAATCAACTCATGATTCTATTAGCCTACGAAGAACACTAATAATTAAAATAGAATCAATAACACCAAGTCAGAAAATTACCGATAGTAGGCATAAGTGTTAAAAAAAACGGCGAGATCGCTAAAGGATTAAATGAATGATCACAAACAAAAAACGTAAAACATAGTGAACTAGTAACTAGTCCTCCAACTCTCCGACCTCGATATATTTAGGAATAGATTCGCCTATCCCATTGTTTTAAATTCTCAGTGTGCATTGGGTGGAAAACATAAAAAACGGCCCTAATGATCGAAAAATACACATTCGGCGAGGAAAAACTATGCATCTGTGACATTTTTGTTTTGGGTTTTTGTCCTCTTCTTTTTTCCCGGCTTTTTAGACCTTTTTCCTTACTAAATCCCGTCTTTTACGGCCGGATAAAAATTTTCTGAATTCCCGTCTAATTCCCGACTTTCCCGGAAGCGTGGGAACCCTGAATATTATATCTGGTTTAAGGGGGGATGGTGCATTCAGCTGGCATACCAAAGGTACTGGGTTTAAGTTCTAGTGAAGGCTAGGATTTGTTCCCCGGTAGGTGTCCCTGAGTCTACCCAGCTCTAAAGGGTACCTGACTTTAGTAAAGGCAGCTGGTCATTGTGTTGGCCACACAATCCCCCTAGTATGCTGTGGCCACAGGAACTGGTGAACCCTGCTACACCGGCCCTATGAATCAATTTGTTTTGACGGGATACTTTACTTTTTGTCTGGTTTAATTTGTTGTTAAATATTTTAAATGTAAAATGTGATTTATTGTTTAATTAAATAGTTTTTTTGAAATATCTGGCTTATTCTTTTTGTAAAATATTTCTAATGTAATTCTACCTCATCTCTTTTTAAAGATCTGAGCAAATAAAATAATGATTATAAATATTTAGAAATCTTCAGTGCACATACATATGTAGTGAGTTTATTGTACAAAACCAATATATTATATATAATACAAAAAACTGCCAACTCACCAACACATTTGACTTTATCAACTAGGTCAAAGCCAGGTGAGCAGAAACATGATGGGGTATTTGTAGTCCAGTCTACTGTACAGAACTGAGTGCAATTAAATGTTGAGGTTCTAAATGGTGCACAGACATCTTTGTCTGGAAGCAGAAATGTTCAGAAATAAAATAATAAATCAATTACGCCACTGTCTTAAGACTGTTTTTATTGTATGTGTAATAAAACTCTGTTTTAGTGTAGGCCTTTGTGTAATATTACTCTTCATTTGGAAAAATGCACTAAATCAAGGTTTGAGTCTAGCTTTGTATTTTGATTAATGTTTTAAATAATGTTAAGTCACTGATTTAGGAAACCTGCTGTTTCATGCCAAATGCTTCTTGGAAAGAAAGAGAATTGATTATCATTTGTTGCAGTATATTTTAGAACAAGAAAAGTTGTTTTTTTATCTTTATGTCTTTGTGATTTATTATTTTAGTTCATTTTGTAATATATTTCTAGATTTGAATATCATGGTTTCTGCAAGCCCTATAGTTACTACTTTGTTTTTAAACTTTCTTTCCAAAAAGTTTCTTTTATTCAAATGCTGACATGCACAAGTGACTACTAAATTATTTCAGGTTGACAAATTCTGGATCATATAAGACAACTTTTGCATAATACAAGTATAACAAAATGGCTGAAATATCATTGCATATCTCAAATGTTCTGTAAACAAATATTGATCACTAACAAATGTAAAGTTTTTTCTACCTTCAACACAATGTGCTCGATCATTGTCAAGGCTGTAACCATAGCGACAGTTGCAATTGAACTTGCCAGGGACATTTTCGCATTTTTGTTCACAATTGTCTGTTTTCTTTTCACATTCATCAATATCTATAAATAGATTCAGTGACTGCTGGTTAAATACTAGAATCCAAATAGCACACATGTTTAAGATCATGGAGAACAAAACTGTGTAAACGAGAATACTCTACCTTCACACACAGCACTTTTAGAGTTACGTGCGTAACCACTTCTGCAGACACAGGAGTAGCTTCCCCTGTTGTTAACACAATCTTCAACAGCGAGTGAGCAGTTGTGTGTGAGTATACTTTCACATTCATTAACATCTGTTTGAAGAAAAAAATACTTTTTACTTGTTATAAGTAAACTACAGACACAGAATACTTTCAACTAAAGCTCACAATGAAGTAAATATTAAGTAAATAGGTATCAAAAAGTGCCAAAGCTGAGAAAGTACATATGATTTAGCTGTAAGTAACTTAGTATCCCTTTCAATTTGGCAATGACATACTAGAGGATTGTGTAGTTAGCAAAATGCCCAGCCACTTTATTATCCACAACTGCTGTTAGGCATTCATCAGAGAACTGGGAACAGATCCTAGTCTTTACCAGGAGTCAAACCTTAGAGACCCCCCTGGCTGCCAAGCCCCTTTTAGATTTAGTTTATAATTTATTACATTTGAGAATTAGGAATTAATAAAACTTTCCTTAATGCTAAATGGTATTTATTATCACAGCTTTTAAATAGTTCAATTGAAAATCCTGAGCCGAAAAATATTCATAATAAATTTTAGTAATTCAGGCTTGGTCAATGGTAAAAAAATCAGCAGAATTTTTTTTTAACATGTCCTAGATGTTGCCATCTATGTGGCATTTAAACTAAAAATCACAACGCCTTTAAATGCAAAAAAACACAGATGGTGCTGGC
The DNA here is from genome assembly GCA_949126835.1 of Anisus vortex. Taxonomy (NCBI): domain Eukaryota; kingdom Metazoa; phylum Mollusca; class Gastropoda; family Planorbidae; genus Anisus; species Anisus vortex. The sequence continues at coordinate 5,586,121 of OX421500.1, forward strand.
ATGTGGCAAGATCCGAAGGCCTGGCGAAAACCACCCTGCAGGGCTTAGTGCAGGGTGGAAGAAAGAGAGGCAGGCAGAAGAGATGATGGGAGGTTGACATCAGGGAGTGGACCGGCTTGTCTCTTGTGGATTCCCATATGGCGGCGCAGGACCAAGATGAGTGGCATACAATCGTTCAACAGTAAACCAAATGGTGCCCCAACGACCCTCACTTGGGTTATGGGATGAACTAGCAACGACCCTCACTTGGGTTATGGGATGAACTAGACTATGTAGCAACAATATATTACTATAAAATGTATATAAAATTTCTTCATTTCAATCTCAAAGTAAATTATGTGAATAGGCCTATATTGAATATTTTATCTATCATGGTTTTACAATTACAAATGAAATGCAATAAATGTATTTACATACCGATACAACCAGAACTAGAGTTGACGTAACCACGGGAACAAGAACATGTGTATGATCCAATACTGTTTGTACAGATTTGACCTGCGGGACACGCATCAAGTAATGTACTGCATTCATCCACATCATTGTTACAGTTGGTGCCAGTCCAGCCTTTATTGCAGACACAGCCTTTGACATTATCACAAGTTCCTAGTCCATTGCATACACATTGCTTTTCACAGTTTTTGCCATAGTACGGTGTATTGCACTCTACAAGAAATAATGCAGTAAGCTATGTAAGTATTGCAACACAGCCTCAGGAGTTGATATAACTATACACATAATTATGTCATTAGCACAACCCAGCCCTAGATATGATATAAATATACACACAATTATGTTATTAGCACAACCCAGCCCTAAATATGATATAAATATACACACATTTATGTCATTCGCACAACCCAGCCCTAGATATGATATAAATATACACACAATTTGTCATTAGCGCAACTAAGTCTTAGATATATAAGATATACACAAAATTATGTCATTAGCACAACACAGCCTTAGATATGATATAAATATAAACACATTTATATCATAAGCACAACACAGCCCTAGATATGATATAAATATATACAAAATTATGTCATTAGCACAACACAGCCCTAGATATGATATAAATATACACAAAATTATGTCATTAGCACAACAAAGACCTAGATATGATATAAATATATACAAAATTATGTCATTAGCACAACACAGCCCAAGATATATAAATATACACAAAATTATGTCATTAGCACAACACAGCCCTAGATATGATATCAATATACACAAAATTATGTCATTAGCACAACACAGCCCTAGATATGATATCAACTACAGAAAATTATATCATTAACACAACACAGCCCTAGATATGATAAAATATACACACAATTAGTCATTAGCACAACTAAGTCTTAGATATATAAAATATACACAAAATTATGTCATTAGCACAACACAGCCCTAGATATGATATAAATATACACACAATTATGTCATTAGCACAACACAGCCCTAGATATAATATAAATATACACACATTTATGTCATTAGCACAACACAGCCCTAGATATGATATCAACATACAGAAAATTATGTCATTAGCACAACACAGCCCTAGATGTTATATAAAAAAACACAAAATAATATCAAGAACAGTTACAGTTGTCAATGAGAAAAAAATAAAACTTAGATGTTCAACAAAGCAAATGAACTATAACTTGCAATTCTTATAAAAAAATTTATGAAAATTGTTTCATAATGTTCCAAAAACAGAAGGACATTTCTTAATCTAAAATTCTTTGGTAAAAAATATTAAAATTAACTGTGCATTTATTTTTCTAAAATGTTATGTTATAAAGCTGTAATACTTTAAATATAAATTAGAGATATTTTCCATAACAGATATGTTTTTAAAAAAAGTTTTTCTTTTCCTATTTAAGAACTAATTTATGTAGTTTTTTTTTAACTGCTCGATTGACATTCCTATATGAAAATCAACACTACTAATTAAACTTCTGCTTTAAAAACTCTTATTAAAATAAAAGAATAAAACCAGGGTTACTCCTCATTAAAGGACACACAAGTTTATTATAAGATAAGAACACAAGCTCATGGAATAAAAATTTACTTCAACATACTTTTACAGCTAATTCCATCTTCGTCAAGTCTGAAGCCGACATAACAAGAGCACTTGAAACCGCCGACCATGTTCTGACAAGACTGACTGCAAGGCTTATTGCCAGATGTGCATTCATCAATATCTACAAAGAAAAGCAAAATAGTTTTTTGTGTTTCTTATCTTATCTGTTACAGATACTCCTTCTATTCATAAGATTATTGTTTATTCTAATTACAACTTTTTGTCAGTAGATTAGGATAAAAGTTATTATATTACCTAATACTTATCTACACATTGGTGCTATATGTATGCTACAATTGGTATAAATGGAATCACTTAGAGATTTTTTTTTGCTTTGATATTTTTAAAAACTTTAAATTTCTTACATTTATTTGTATGGCTAAAAGGGGATACCAAATTAGGTTTAATAATAAACCTATAAATAAGAATAAAGTATTAGCAAATAGGTGATTAAACAATCTAATGGAAAGACCATAAGTATCCAGTCAAACCAAATTTATTCATAGGGCGGTGAAACAGCGTTCACCAGTTTCTGTGGCCACAGCATACTAAGTGATTGTGTGGCCAGCACTATGCACAGCCGCCTTTACTTTACCCCAACTAAAGTCAGGTACCCATCAGAGCTGGGTAGGCTCAGGGAAACCTCCAGATCCGGGAAAGACCATACGATATCCGTAATTTGAGGATTTTTCTTTTACTATTCAAAAATTGTCTAAATCTTCTTGTACATAGTGTACATAATTGGCATAATGTAATGTTTAAGAAGCAAAAGCATAAAGTAGAACAACAAGTTTTGACTAATATTTATATAACATTATAACTATTGTAAATATAAGACTAACAAACAACTAAATTTGTCCTGAATAATGCCAGGAAATGTGCCAGAAATTTTTAAGAAATGGTAGTGAGCACTTACCAACACATTTAGAGGCATTGTGTGCATCCAATTGGTAGCCAGTGAAACAAGCACATCCACCATTACTTGTGCAGATATCACTACAGTTGCATGTGGGATTAGCTGGCAACATAGGAGTCAAATAATTTACATTTTAAAAAAACAAAATCAAGTCTACTATGTAGTGGCCCAAAAAGACATAAAAGATTTGTATTCAATTAATGATAGATGATAACTTGATCTATTTAATATAAAGTACCCTTCAGGACCAAACTGATCATAGACCTGGTGAAGCCGCGTTCTCCAGTTTCTGTGGTCTCGGCATACGAGGGGATGTGTGGCCAGCACAATGCCCAGCCGCATTTACTTTACCCCAACTAGTGTCAGGGACCCAGCTGGGTAGACTCAGGGGCACCCTCAGGTCCCGGAAAAACCTGCACCAGGATTCGAACCCAGAACCTTCAGATTGCCACAGTCAAACGCGCTGCCGCTCATCCACCGTGCCCCATCTACTTTGCAGTGTGTCACGTGCCAATTGGCTTTTGACGTAAGCCCTATTTAGTTATTCTTTTCTGAATATATAATTATTCCATTATTTGATTCAACATCCCTCTTGGCCCCACAAGGTTGTATAAGAATTCGTCTTTGATGTATATATATATATACTTATATTTGGTTGGCTCTTTTAAAATCTTAGGATGTATTAGATAAATCTTAGAGCAATATAGTTAGGTAGTACTATACCTTAATGTTACAGAAAAATATGCAATCCTGGTTGCATAATATCACAACGATTTATTTCGAACAAAGGCGAAGATGAATGAAACAGCAAAATCAGTATACATTTATCAATTGTAGACAATATACTTCATCAGTTGAGATTACCTGATACTATATTTTAGGCCGTAATGAAAATCTCTAAGAGAGTGGTCAACATAGTGTCTTCATACAACAACGCCCAAACAAGAACTAAAGCTCATTCTTGGCTACCGCGCAACAGTCCCTATTATGACCGCGTTCTGATGCGATGACGTACAGTCTAGACATATATGCACGTTTTATTTCTAAGTATGGAAACATTTTGGTGTTAATATTTAATCAAGTTCAAAAGAAATCTACGGAAACTCATAGTGAACAAAAACTACTTTTCTATTACGTAGCCTAACAAGTGGCCCAAAAGCTAATAAAAGATTTGTATTTAAGTAATGATATTATAACTTTTATTTATTTAATATAAAGCTTTGATACAAAAAATTATTTGAATTGAGCCCCACCTTGTTTAGTGCATGTTTTATTATCACTTCCCATTGTGCTTCCATCATAACAAGAACAGTTATAGCTGCCTTCCGTGTTGGTACAAATTTGATTACATTTGTGTGTTCTCTCGGCACATTCATTGACATCTGTAAGATGAGAATATTGAGTCAAGTCAATATAAATTGTGTTAATACATAATTTAAATATTATCATCAGAGTATACATTTATAAATTATTATTATAACTATGTTTCTGATCATGCTTTTATTCTACTAGAATATAAAAAGACTTTGTTTTTAAGACATATTCCTACACATACTGACATAATTTTTCAATTTAAAGCCTATATTAAAACTAAACTGAAAACTTATTTTTAAAATCAGAATAAAATTAGAATTCATAAAGGAAATAAAACAAAATTATTTTGTAAATTTGACTAGTTACCTATGCAGTTTTTACTTGGATCCTTATCTTTACGATAACCTAGTTCACATGAACAAAAGAAGGAGCCAGCAGAGTTCTCACAGGTTTGATAAAGACCACAGTTGGCAGTTATGTTGCTACATTCATTGATGTCTGTAAATCAAAAAAAGTGTCATAGAGTTCAGATTTCATTGTATGATTATTAAGTGTACAATTTAGATATAAGATAATAAAACAAAAAGTTAAAATTGATCTTTGTTATTGCAAGTATTATCAGTGAACTACTTGTAGTTAAATGTAGACTCTATGTAGTGAGAATGTTTCTTTCTGTATTTAGTTTTTGTTCTTTTTTATTGTTCCCTGTCACACTGACATGAAAAAAGTTCCTGTTAACCTTCTATTAATAAACATTGTGATTGTGTTGACCTGACAAAGGCTTTTGGCTTTTGACCTGGTCAGCAGAGATGGACTCTTTACTTCTTATTAATAATATTTTATTAATAACACTACAGTATAATTTACATTTTAATCCAGTTTTAAATTTAAAATTTGAATTGCACACAATATATTAAACCTAAACAGGTAAAATGTATATTGTAACTGTACCTAAACAAGTTGAATATATATTGTACCTCAACAAGTTGAATATATATAGTACCTAAAAAGTTGAATATATATTGCACTTAAACAAGTGAAATGTATATTTGTAATTGTAGTAAAAAAAAATGAATATTTATTGGACCTGAACAAATGGAATGTATAGTGTACCTTAATAAGTGGAATATATATTGTGCCTAAACAAGTTGAATATATATTGTACCTGAACAAGTAAAACGTATAATGCTATTGTTCCTAAACAAGTTGAATATATATTGTACCTAAACAAGTTAAATATATATTGTACCTAAACAAGTAAAATGTATATTGCAATTGTTCCTAAACAAGTTGAATATATATTGTACCTAAACAAGTTTAATATATATTGTACGTAAACAAGTAAAATTTATATTGCAATTGTAACTAAACAAGATGAATATATATTGTACCTAAACAAGTTGAATATATATTGTACCTGAACAAGTAAAATGTATATTGCAATTGAACCTAAACAAGTAAAATGTATATCGCAATTGTTCCTAAACAAGTAAATTGTATATTGCAATTGTTCCTAAACGAGTTGTATATATATTGTACCTAAACAAGTAAAATGTACATTGCAATTGTACCTAAACAATTTGAATATATATTGTACCTAAACAAGTTTAATATATATTGTACCTAAACAAGTAAAATTTATATTGCAATTGTTCCTAAACAAGTAAAATGTATATTGCAATTGTTCCTAAACAAGTTGAATATATATTGTACCTGAAAAAGTAAAATGTATATTGCAATTGTACCTAAACAAGTAAAATGTATATTGCAATTGTTCCTAAACAAGTAAAATGTATATTGCAATTGTTCCTAAACAAGTTGAATATATATTGTACCTAAACAAGTAAAATGTACATTGCAATTGTACCTAAACTAGTTAAATATATATTGTACCTAAACAAGTTAAATATATATTGTACCTAAACAAGTAAAATGTATATTGCAATTGTTCCTAAACAAGTTGAATATATATTGTACCTAAACAAGTAAAATGTACATTGCAATTGTACCTAAACAAGTTGAAAAAATATTGTACCTAAACAAGTTAAATATATATTGTACCTAAACAAGTAAAATGTATATTGCAATTGTTCCTAAACAAGTAAAATGTATATTGCAATTGTTCCTAAACAAGTTGAATATATATTGTACCTAAACAAGTAAAATGTACATTGCAATTGTACCTAAACAAATTTAATATATATTGTACCTAAACAAGTTAAATATATATTGTACCTAAACAAGTAAAATGTATATTGCAATTGTTCCTAAACAATAAATGTATATTACAATTGTTCCTAAACAAGTTGAATATATACTGTACCTAAACAACTAAAATGTACATAGCAATTGTACCTAAACAATTTGAATATATATTGTGCCTAAACAAGTGGAATATATTTTACCTAAACAAGTGGAATATATTTTACCTAAACAAGTGGAATATATTTTACCTAAACAAGTGGAATATATTTTACCTAAACAAGTGGAATATATATTTACCTAAACAAGTGGAATATATTTTACCTAAACAAGTTGAATATATTTTACCTAAACAAGTGGAATATATTTTACCTAAACAAGTTGAATATATATTGTGCCTAAACAAGTGGAATATATTTTACCTAAACAAGTGGAATATATTTTACCTTAACAAGTTGAATATATATTGTGCCTAAACAAGTGGAATATATTTTACCTAAACAAGTTGAATATATATTTTACCTAAACAAGTGGAATATATTTTACCTAAACAAGTTGAATATATATTACACCTAATCAAGTAAAATGTATATTGCAATTGTACCTAAACAAGTTGAATATATATTGTACCTAAACAAGTTGAATATATATTACACTTAAACAAGTAAAATGTATATTGTAATTGTACCTCAACAAATTGGAACTGAACTAGTGAAATGTATATTGTACCTTAATAAGTTGAATATATATTGTGCCTAAACAAGTGGAATATATTTTACCTAAACAAGTGGAGTATATTTTACCTAAACAAGTGGAATATATTTTACCTAAACAAGTTGAATATATTTTACCTAAACAAGTGGAATATATTTTACCTAAACAAGTGGAATATATTTTACCTAAACAAGTGGAATATAGTTTACCTAAACAAGTGGAATATATTTTACCTAAACAAGTGGAATATAGTTTACCTAAACAAGTGGAATATAGTTTACCTAAACAAGTGTTGTTTCTCTCTTCATACCCTTTAGGACATCCTTCACAGTTGTATCCAATACTATTGTTCCCTTGCTGGGCAGGTGTTAAGTCGGTACATTTCTGTCCCTTTGTACAGTGGGCTAATAGACAACCATTAATGTCTTTATCACAGTCCTCACCTGCATATATAATTCTATATTGTTAAAGTGAATTGCTAAATGTTTCCAACTTAAATATTTTAATAATGTAGTTATAGTAGACATTATTGATAGCTTTCAAATAAATACACAAACAAGACACTTGAAATGATGTCAAGTTAACACACAAACAAAACACTTGAAATGATATCAAGTTACCACACAAACAAAACACTTGAAATGATGTCAAGTTACCACACAAACAAAACACTTGAAATGATGTCAAGTTACCACACAAACAAAACACTTGCAGTGATGTCAAGTTACCACACATAAAAAAAAACCTTGAAATGATGTAAAGTTACCACACAAACAAGACACTTTAACTCTTTCCGTCCCATGAGCCGGTACAATCGGCTTTTTTATTTTTCGTTTCCGTCCCGCGAGCCGATTCTACCGGCTCATGATTAATTAATAATTTTGCGAAAAGCCTATACGGTGTAAAGAAGTAATTTTACGTCGCCATTTTCGTTACGCCATTTTCTTTGTTATTAATGCAATTTGTTTACATTTGTTGCGTTAATTTTTTACATTTTGATCGATATTTGGGTTCAATTATTTCTGTTATGGGGCCAAGCGGTCTAGGGGCATCTCCAACTTAGATTATTACCGCTAATAAAGCTATATAACTGATTTATTCATTAAAAAATACGTTGACCTATTTTATTAACTTCTAACAATGAAAACTTCACAGAACAAGAGATCGATTATAATTTAGAATAAGCAAAATAAATGATGTAATGAAAGCGTCCAAAAAGGGGGCGTGGCCCACTTGGAAAGGTTACAAATTTGGACTAAATTTATTTTTCAAATATAATAAATATATTTTCAAATACATTTATCATATGCTACATTCAATTTCCTTTCAATCGATGTATTACACTTCATGTATATTTTTAATATTATACCAGTTTATGAGAATATGAATAGATGTTTGTTTATTTCAACTTTGCTACATTTTTTTTTGTTTGTGAAGGCATATGTTTGGCTAAATATTGTGTAACTTTGTTATTTATTGATCAATTTTGTTCAAATTTGAAAGTGTTATTATATGTTAGATTTGCGATCAGGGTTTAAGTTATTGCATCAAACGGTTGACACGTTTTATAAATAAAAAAACTTTTATTGGAAAGAATAATTTTTTTTTGTGTATAAATAATATTTTCTTAGTGGTTGACCACTATAAAAAATGTATATCGTTCAATAAACATATTTTAAAGTACTTTGATCATAAACTACATTTATTTTGCTTTCTTTTGATGTATAACACTAAGGTCTATCTCTTATATTTGTCCCAAGATTTACATTTTAAAAAAAGGTCCTATTTTTTTCTTGTATCTGTAAAAAATGCTTGGTAAAACCATGGAAAAAGCCCTGGGATGGAAAGAGTTAAATGATGTCAAGTTACCACATAAACAAAACACTTGAAATGATGTCAAGTTACCACACAAACAAAACACTTGAAATGATGTCAAGTTACCACACAAACAAAACACTTGCAATGATGTCAAGTTACCACACATAAAAAAAAACCTTGAAATGATGTAAAGTTACCACACAAATAAGACACTTTAAATGATGTCAAGTTACCACATAAACAAAACACTTGAAATGATGTCAAGTTACCACACAAACAAAACACTTGAAATGATGTCAAGTTAACACACAAACAAAACACTTGAAATAATGTCAAGTTACCACACAAACAAAACACTTGAAATGATGTCAAGTTACCACACAAACAAAACACTTGAAATGATGTCAAGTTACCACACAAACAAAACACTTGAAATGATGTCAAGTTACCACAAAAACAAAACACTTGAAATGATGTCAAGTTACCACACAAACAAAACAATTGAAATGATGTCAAGTTACCACACAAACAAAACAATTGAAATGATGTCAAGTTACCACACAAACAAAACAATTGAAATGATGTCAAGTTACCACACAAACAAAACAATTGAAATGATGTCAAGTTACCAGTATAAGCAGCCCAGCAGTCACAGGTGTTAATTAGAAATTTTCCTCCTTGGTATTCTGTTTCACGAATTCTATTTGTGTTGCAAGTGCCATTTCCATTACATTTAGGGCACACCACTAAATTGACATAAACTACAGATGACAGGCCATCTTTGGCATCTCTTGCTTTAACACTAAAATGTATGTACAATACTTGAATTGTATTTTTTTTAAATATTTATTTACAACAATAACCACTACAATCAGGAGACACCACTAAATTGACATGACTATGGATGACAGTCCACCATAGACATCTGTGAAATGTATGCACCATACTTGAAATTTTAATTGTACAAAATATTTTTACAACAATAACCACTACAATTAGGAGACACCACTAAATTGACATGACTATGGATGACAGTCCACCATTGACATCTGTGAAATGCATGCACTCTACTTGAAATTTTATTTAAAAAATGTAAATTTAAACTTGTTGACATAGAAACCGACACATTAAGCTTCTTATTCACCAGCTGTGTTCTAACAACTTTAAATTCAAATGAATGAAGCATTAAGGCTGCCACAACAAATTAAACTACTGGCACATTGTTATGAATGTATGGCATGTTTTAACAGTTTCTATATTGTATTTGAAACGGCCTCCCTAGCTCATGTAGAGCTATTTATTTACATTTAATTTTGAAGTAGAGTATTTGTGAAGATAGTTTTTTATTATTATGTAATAACACAATTTTTTTTATAGTCTTTACCACTTTCTAGTTTGCCATTTCTTTTGCAATCGGAAAGCTTCGGGAAAATCCATTCTTGCACTTTCTGCCCCAAAATCTATATATAGCATGCATTGATGCAGTAAGGATTGTAGTAAGGATTGTAGTTAATTTTTGCTTAGCTACAATTAAATGTGAAAAAAATATTTCTTTACCCAATCAGAATTGGTTCCTTTATGTTTGGCCTGTAGGTCACATCCCCAGTTTTGTTGTCGATTGAGAAACTGCTTGATGCATTTCCTACCAGAGCATATGTTACTGCATCATTATCCTCATCAGTGGCTGCAAACTTTATCGTCGCTGTGATGCCTTCATAGACTTGGAATCTATTGTTAGCATTGAGTGGGGAACTAATGCTTAACACTGGCAATTTATTATCTGAAAATTGATAGCAAGTTAAATAAGTTGTTTTTTTCTATTCTATTGCGTACTATTAAAATAATTAGCCTACAAGCTGAAAATAGATAAATACTTTCTTAACAAAGTATCAGAAACATTATCAAATATAAATGGTGACTGTATTCTGTTCTTTCATAACTTATTTCCATTATCATGACATGCCTGTCCTTCATAAGAAATCCCCAAGTTGAGTTATCAATTCTTATTACAAAGGCGATATATCAGTGGTCACTGTCATATATGCCGCAATAGATAATTTTAGTATTGCACTGGTCAAGTTGCTTTGATGTACTTTTCAAATATGTGACCCGTTCTGACAAAATGAGACATAAGTCGCAAATATCATTTTGTGCTGCGAGTGTTTTTGTGTAGTGGGGGTCTTTCCGGTGAATTTTTTTTTTATCTTTGTAAATACTAGTTTATCCATTTCTAAATCATAATTTATGTGTTTTATATTTTTGTCTACTTAAAAATATTTTAATTAATTATTTACGTGTGATTTAAAATTTAGTATAAGTTCACTAAAATTCGGCTTTATTTAACCTATTGTTTTGTATCAAGCCCTTGACATTATATATCCTTGAAAAGGGCAGACTTTCAGGAATTTCTATGTGATCACTATTTATTTATAGAAACCAATCAGAAAATATTTAAGCCTGAAGTTTGGGATAAACAATTCCTTTCTTTCTATCCAATGAAAATTCGTTTATAAATTGATTATTGGTTACGATACCATATTTTTCCAATACAAATTCGCCGATTGGTTATTGGGATACAAGGCGGTACTGTTTAGACTTTCCGTTTTCGAGGTTATGACAATTTCACACAATGGAGAGCGGCATAGTTTCAGTGCTAAATTCTTTAAGAGATGTGATTTTTTATTATTTTTTGTTCAGTTTTATTATAAAATAATATCGTATATACACCACTAAAAAGATAATTGAATGCCCTTTCGATTGGTATGTAAATATAGATATTAAGAATCTGGTTGCTATAGAGTTTAGACATTTTCAAATGCATTAACTTTAAAACGCCTTGTCTCGAAACTCTTGTTTTTTTGTCTGACTAGTTCTAAGTGATAGTAAGTGTCATAGAAAAATAAAATATTGACGTATAATAATAAATTTGGTATTAAAATAAAGCCTATCCAATGCCCTTTCAAACGATATATATAACTTAAAATGTTGAAAAAACCCACTTATGTCTCCTTTTGTGGGAACGGGTCACATATTAGTTCAATAAAAATGTTAAATGACAAGCCAGCTTTTGTTATCTTTTTGTAGATAATTATTAAGAAGTAGATGACTGTGGAATAATGAGTACCGAATTGTAGACTGAATTATTTATTTGGCTAGAGCTCCCCTTCAGTTGATGAAATATTTATTTATTATGTTGCCTTGTAGTTATTATAATTACCGCTTCAATTGGTAGTATCATTATTAGTTCATTTTTATATTAGTTTAGTGTAGTCTAGGTTGGTCCTGATTCAAAATATCCCCTGGCAATCTTTATAGCATTGATTAGAGTTTATTTGATTTATTCAGGTGTATATTTATGTTGGCTCAAATACACAGCAAGTAGTGTGTTGTTATTGTGTAGTGTTAGCAATTACTATTGTAGTATAAATAAAACACACACAATACTGGAACGTGAAGAACTGATATAAATCGAGTTTTGTAAACAAACAAATTATTGGTTTAATCACTGAATCATCAATTAAAAATCCAAATAGAAGAATGATATTTACACAAGTGGTTAAGAATAGCACATATTCCGTAAAATGGATAAGAAATATATCCAATAGGCTATGAATAGCATTGAAACTACTGGTAAAACTATATTGAATTCTTTGTAGTATAAATCGTAAGAATTTTATCTCAGAGCATTAAAAAATATGTCTTTACTAGTCGATATATGCCAAATAACTGATGTGATCTTGGACTGATTCTTAGGGGTCCATGATATGGGTCGATACGATACCATAACCGAATACAAAGGAATACATTACATTATGGCTGATGTAAACAGATAATATATAATAAAATACTAGTATGCGATGGAATATTCGAGTATCACCGACAACAACGTTGAAACGGACCATGTTGTCTTGTGACATAGTTGGGAAAAACCCTAAGTCTTGGGTTATGAAATACCTTCTATCGTTACTACACCAATTGTTATGAACAGTTAGTATTCATTTAATTATGGTACAATGTATAAATGTACGTTTCGTAACACCATTTAAAATGTTATAAAGTAAGTACATAATTTCTGAAGGCCTATATTATAAAAATATGTTTAAATTCAATTTATATCATATATTTATATTTAAAAAAATGTTTAATTTCAATTTATATAATATATTTATATTACAAAAATGTTTCAATTCAATTTATATAATATATTTATATTTTTTAAATGTTTCAATTCAATTTATATATTTATATAAAAAAATCTTTAAATTCAATTTATATAATATATTTAACGTTTAAAAAAAAAATTAAATTCAATTTATTTAATATATTTTTAGTATAAATAATTTTTACATTCAATTTATATAAAAAATATTTGATCAATCAACATTATAATATCCTTTAATTAAATTTCAATATAAGATTTTTGTTTAAAAAAATTACTTAGGCTGCTTTGAGCACTGATGGCTTGAGAGCTGGCACTTAATGTAGCATCAGCAAACTTTTTATCTCCAGTAGCGACATAGTCAAAAACACATGCAGTATTATTTTTACACACTTCTTCTGCATTTTTACGAAGAGTTTCATTCACTTCATCCAAGAACAAAGGCTCAAACTTTGGAAATTGATACCTTGTTGCACTTTCACCTTCTTTATATTGAAAAACTGAGTTAGCTGTAGTGACTTCCCCTGTTAAACAAATTAAATAGACATATAGACATATTAACATTTAGTTAGACCTATATAGGAATAAAATGCATTGAAACTATATCTGTAGTGAATAAATAAAGAAAATTATTAAAAAATTATGTATGTCAAATATTTTTTATGATATATTCTTTAAAGCTATAATAGAAACAAAATTTACATCTCCTGGTGAAAAGTTCAAAAATATTTCTTTCAGAGCTGGTATTGCTAAGAATAGTTCCGTTTACAAGCTTAAAGTCATCATTTGGGTCTCCGTTGAAATTTCCCATAAGTCCTTCAGTTTCTCTTTTGTAATCTAGAGGAACACTGACTGTAAACTCAAGGTAGTCAACTACATTATATGCCTCAAAAGAAACACCTGCAATAAATACAAGTTCATACTGTTATTAAAAGAGAATTATAGGCCTATATATTTTTTTTTTAAGTTTTGATTTAAATACCCTTGCAACAAGAAACAATAAATATTTCCTAAAACATACAGACTATGCCTTTGTAGTATAGGTTTAACTAACTTTAGTTAGTATTTTAGTTGTATGTTCTAAAGTTTTCTTTGATTTTTTAAGAACTGCATTAACATGTGATTTCCTGATAATTTGTTATCTTTCATAATGCCTACATACTTTACTTTTTTTAGTTTGGGTTAAAACCATTTTGACAAATAACAATTAGCACTTTTCTGGAGGAAAAGACACACTCCAATTTGATATCCATTTTTCTAATACATCTAGGATTTTAAAAAAAGATTATTGAAACTTTTCCTATCTTTATTGTCTATTCAATTTTACAATCATCTGCAAATAGCCATAGCCTACTTATGTTCCTGTATTGATGCTATCAGAAAAAACCTTTATGAAATTTAGAAATAGAAGGGGACTTAGGACTATTCTTTTGTGAAACATCTAAGCTTAGAGTTATTGGTGCTGATTTAAAGCCATTGATCTTTATACAGTTTATTTTCTATCTGGAAGTCTTAAATCCGTTAACGTAAAAGACCTGAGACTATAGTAATTAGTATTTATAGTGAACTAAAATGCTAAACTTTGATGGAAGCTTTTAAGTAAACTTTTATGAAAACTATATAGTAATATTTAATTATTATTAACTAACCCTTTGGACCAGTCATCTATTAAACCTATCAATTGGGTTTCACATGGTTTTTACTTAAGTTATGTTGATTAGAACATAGAGTATTATATTTGTCTAGGTGATTGACTATACAACTATACCTGTATTATATGTTCAAAAATGTGTCATGTACTACTTAAAATGAAAGGCTCTATAATTTCCAGGCTCAAATTGAACATCTTTATTTTTTTTTAACATTTGCTTTTGCTCGTTTTATATTTTGAAACATCCTGATTTAGTGATACCTGAAAGACTATTTATAAAATGAAGGACATAACCGTCTTCTGAGCCTGTCTTGAGCAATGTTATTTTATCTTTCAGAAAAACAATACCATTTTGATAACATCTTTGTGTTGCTCAATATTTTATCCAAGAAATAGCTAGTCATCTAAATATAAACATTTGAAAAAGCACACACACTTGTTCCTTCTAATTTGTGACATTTTGTTTTGAGAAAGCTACCATGAAGAATATGACACAAACAAAATGTAATCATCCTTCAACTATGACAGAGGCACTTCAATAGCTATTAGCACAGGAAACTAAATTATTGAGAACATATTGAACATACCACATGGGAATGCTGCAACAACATATGTTCTGTTGTTACTCTCTTTTCTGGTTACTGTTACATCAGCCTTAACATTGCTACCATTGTAACGCTCATCTTTATAAAAGTCAGTAGTCAAGTCTCTACCACAAGATGTAATGATCATGCCTGTTGCAAGGTAAAAATATCAGTTTTCAAATATCAGCAAAAGATAAACCTTATTCAAATAATCATATAATATAATAGAGCAACATTTTCAAATTTTTATTACAAATTAAAACCTTTAAAACTTTTAGGATTAAGAATCACAATTGAAATTTATTTAGTAAAAGTAAGTAAAGTACCAGTCAGACCAAACTGAGCATACAGCTGGCAAAGCCGGGCTCACCAGTTCCATGTGGAAAGCACAATGCCCAGTCACATTTAATTTATCACAACTAAAGTCAGGTACCCAGAGCTGGGTAGACTTAGGAACATCATCAGGTCCAGGAAAAAAAAATCCTAGCTGTAACCAGGATTTGAACCCAGGACCTTTGGTACACCAGACGAATGTGCTGCTGCATGTCCACCATGCCCCACAACTTAATAGAGTATGCTTTTACATTAATTGAGCAAAAAAAAACTGTTTAAATGACTGACTTTTGCCATCTGAACTGAGTTCCACTTGGAAGGTTGCATTTTCACCATCTTTTGCTGCAAAAGCTGAAAATACTGTTGCCTTTGTGACATTGCCATCTGCAGTGAGAGCTTGTTTAGTGCGAGCTTGAAGAGTAAAGTCTTCTTTTTGTATATTTATTAGTATATATTGACCATAGCCATTCATGGCATATTCTTTACCATCCAGTGTAGTGATATGTGGATCACCCAAAGCACTGCCTGTGGAATTAGTAAATAACATGAAAAAAAAAAGATCCCAAAGATTGGAATAATTTATTTTAAGCAGGATACCATGCACTTTTAAGTCAAAGATTTACAAGAATTTATTCAGAGCAACGATACATTAAAGTTTTATGTTAGATACCAGGATGTATTCAGACCTATAGGTTTATGCCAGATATTTACAAGAATTTAATCCAAGCAAAGAGAAAGTGTATGTTTATGCCAGATAGTTACCGGAAATGAACTCGACATCAGGTGAACAACCAAAATCAGGTCGGACTTCATTATACAATTCACAAAACATAGAAGGAGAGCTGGAATCCACACAGCACCATCTGTGAGGGGTAAAATCTTCATCCAAAGATTTTCTGGAATCTGATCCCCACCACCACCAAGGATCATTCATCAGCAAATGACTTCCATCTTCATTTCTGTGGTCTATGTAGCGTGCACTTCTCCAAGCATAATCCCAAGCCATCCAGTCCCACCAAAGATCATAATTAGGATAGACATATCTGTAGCAACACAACTGTTGGGAGAAGAATTTAGTTTTATTACTAATACATACTTATATTGTAACGTATAATGATTTAACTCCCTTGATTTTTGTTTAATGATAACCGCCTCTTATTAACTCGTGATCACAGTCTTTTTGTTGACCCCAGAATGACCCTGGTCCATCTGGCGATGAAGGCGTGATGTAAGACCGCATGTGTAGCGAGAGAGAGAAGGATGTGTAGTTTTTAGTTAGAGAGAGCAGACTGATTAGGCTTGTTTATTTTATGACTACTTGGGTTTTACTAAAATTGTATTTGTTTTATAAACAAGCGTTCTGTGTGATTTTGCATTAAAAGTATTAATTTATTGTTCCTGGAGTCTTATTTATAATTACTTGGAAGGAAAATAAGAAGTACTATAATACTATAATACTATAAAAAAGGAGTACTAGTGATTGAACCAACGACCATAGACACTGAGCTGTAACAATATCCACTTTTATTAAAGCACAACTATTTTTTATAAGTGAAAGACAAAGATATTTATTCTAAGTTACTACTGGAATAGAAATTTATCTTGAATAATTGAAATTTATTTTTCAAAAATCTTGGCAGGAATTATAAAAACAAACATTTCAAGTGTCCTTTTCTGAAAATTAAAACTTATTTTGATGATGTAGATTTGAAAAAGTTTTACTATTATTTTTAGCATAATGTAAAATTATGTTTAAATTTAAGTTTATTATTACCTTATTTAAGGGATTTCCTATTAGAAGTCTATTTTTAGCAGTTGCACCAATGGCTACACAATAAATGTATCCATCACTTGTAGGAGTCCAAGAATATCCCCACCATTGTCTGCCCATTCTGTCAAGACTACAAGGACATTTGTACAATTGATCGATATTTGCTTGATGAGTTGTGCTTGTCAATAAGTATTTATTTGCCTGGTGAAACGCTTGGCATTTGGCATCAGGGTTTTCTATCTTGCCCACTTGCTCTATCCAAGTACCGTATCGACCTGTTAGAAAATAATAGTCTAGATTGTTAGTTTGTTTAAGGATATTTATAATTCAGTTGTTTATGTTAAATTTGACACTCAAGTAATGAATATATTTTAGGCAAAGATAGATTACATGAAAGTAATAAATAGTAAAAATCTTCTGTGCGGATTCATTAAAAAGAAATGTATACAAATGTAACAAGAGTGTAAACATTATAATGCAACTTAACATTAGTTAGACCCATACTATGAGATCCAACAACTAAGGATAACATTAAAAAACCCAACAAAATAGTGTCAAGGTTCATTACAAATGAATATTGACAACTGATTTGAGTAACACCAATTTAGAACAAATTGTCTGTTTTCACACAGACATATTTGTACTATAGGGCCTATGGTGTAGCAATCACAAGTTTCATTGGCCATAGTGTACTAGGGGAGTGTATGTCCAACTCAATGACCAGCCACCTTACTTATCTCCAACTTATGCCAAATGCCCTTTAAAACAAGAAAAAATTACATCCTTAACCAGGATTTGAGCCTTTGACCTTGGGTATACACTAGCCTAGTGTGCTGCTGCTGCTGTGCCACTATGTACCCCCATGACACCAATAATGAAATCACTAAAACCAAGAAACACTAGAGGACACAAGGTCAAGTGGTAATAATGCATTAAGCATTTAAATCTATCATAAAATACAACACAACAATACTGTATGGATAAACACACTTTTCTTATCCCATATGCAGGAACATATGAATATAAAGTCTCTTTTTTTCCAAGTACATCTAGGCATGGAATGGAATGCCTGAACACAACTAACTTCATTTAAAATATGAAAAAGACCTAAACACAAAAGTTCTTTTTCTTACCAAGTGGCATCTGAGCATGGAATGGGTTACTTAATTAATTAAATAATAAATTATCATAATGGAAAAACCACATTTGTACTTGTGTATTCCATAAAACAGTAATAACAATAATATATGAAAAATAATATAGCATAAAGACTGACCTTTATATAAATATGTATTTTAATTTCATGTTTATGTTGTGTTTTATCAACATTTTTAATTTATCAGTACACTTTTAAATTCTAATTACTTACTTTTAGCATAATAGATACTGTAAATGTTCAATTTACATTAAATATTAGTATTTTCTATTGTTATATTACCAGTATTCCAAGTTAACTGGTCCATTTTGGTAGTAAGATCAGTGTTAGTAACACCAAAATCTCTGATCTTTTTACTATTTTGAAAACCAACAAAGATTGGACTGTAAGGGTCATATGACCACTTCATTCCACCTTTCAAGTATGTAACTATGACATAGCCAGCTTGTCCATCGGTCACATACACAGCTTGGAAGGTATTTGTCTCCTTTGGCTAAAAAAGAATAGACAATGGAATTAGGTCAATGACAAAAGATGCAGAATTGTGGACTATTTTTCAATAGACTGGTTCTAATGTAAATAAATAAAAATAATTGCATTTTCTTAGAAATATTACTTCTTAATTTTATTTCATAACTGCAAATTCTTTTTAAATTATGTGTTTTTAAGTCTCATTCTAAAATCAAAATGTTATAGAAACCCGAAATGGGACAGTCTGAAGAGATTCATAGGCATTTTTTTTTCAAATCATTTTGTTTTATAGTTCTAGCCAATCAGCATTTATTTACCAGTTTCTTCAGTTTCACTTATGGATTGTGCTGGAAGCAATGTCTAGCTGAATTTATATACTTAAACTAATGTAAGTTCCGTCAGAGGTGTGTAGCTACAAACCTTACAGCACACATTATTGGTCTGATATTGGTCCAATATTGGACCAATATTGTATTCTAGGCATCTGTAATATGTAGCCAATGTATTGTTATGATTAAAATAACATAACCATATTGGTCCAATATTGCAGTTCTTGCAAATTATTTTCTCTCATGGGACTGCGTTAGCCATATGCCTCCACTCCCAACTCTGTGGTGAAGCCGGGAGCTAAAATTACTTATCCTGTGGTTGTAGCACCCCATGGCAGCCCCGCTGAGCCTAGGGTAAATACAAATGTACATTTGGCAGGGGACCAATGGAGCAAAAAGTCCTTAGACCTATCATGCAACAAGCACGAGGCTAGCCTCAAACATGGGCTAGACTAAGATGACTTCCTCAACCCTTGCCTGCATTTATGCATGGCCTGCTGCTGCGTATTTTAAACCAGGATCTAAGGTAGCGGTCTCAGTAGGGGACAGAACTAGCATTTGACTCTCTGACAGTGTTTCAGAGAAATAGAGGTATTCTTACTCGATTTGAGTCCGACATTGAGATTTTTAACCCTTCCCACACCAACCTACTTTCTTGCTATGCATTTCTTCATTACCAGAAATTATTTTACTGACTACTCTCCATGGCCCAGACTTTATTTTAGAATAATGATAACAGGTAACAGGGTTTCGAAATTAAATTTTTACTATTTATTTTTTAAATGTGATAACAACATGTAGAGAGTAAACTGTTTTAAACTTAATAACTTATCTTTATCTTGTTCAAATAATTATTGTAATAAAATAATTATTTTAATAATTCTATTCATTCGTAATATTAATTCATAAGTCTTAAGTCTATAACACTTAAGCCGGCTGGTCCTGCGGTTAGTTTATCGGCCTGTCAACCAAAAACCAACTGGTGCTGTCAGGGTTAAAATAGCAATCCAATTGTCTTTCTCTAAACCACCATGCCTCATTTCAATAAAAATCTTATCAATAATTGAATAAAAAGAAAATTTTCTTTTTTTGTTTGAAAATATTATTAGCTGAAATATTAAGACCTTTAACAAATCACTTACCTTGTTGCAGTATCGATTGTAGTAGTCCATGTAATAAGAAATAAACCACATTTCTCCACCATACAGCTTGTAGTAGTCACACACCCAATTGTACCATGTAGTGGGCTCAACATTAACCCAGGTAACAACCAGTGCATAGGACACTTTGAAAGATGACAGCTTGTAAAATTCTTGAATCTGATTGGTATAAGATAGCAACAAGAGAATATAAAGAAAATACAACACTTTTTTTGAGAGACAACTCTGCAATTTAGGTTAGCTCAAAAGTCATTTTTAACCAAATGATTTTATCTTATGATCCATTTCAAGTTTTAAAAAAAAACATTTTACTTTGATCTGACAAAAAAAACAAATATGGTAAAATATTTCTAATTAATTACTTATTAGGCCTACTAATTAATATATATTAGGGCCGTTTCCTATACTATAATACGAGTTAAAACTGTATGTATGTATGTGTATATATATATAGTACCAGGTGACCGATCATTCGATCGGTAATAAAGAGCAGGCGCTTGTACCTTAACATCATGTGTATGTAAAACAACAGTGCATAAATTTTAAAAATACTTCTTTACCAGACCAATAAATTGTAGGCCTATTTGTCTTTTTTCTTTTTTCTACTATGAATAACATGGGCTTTAAATTCTAACAGTCGAAGCAGATTTTTATTTGTGCAGTCTAATATCTAGATTTTGCCCGATAACCCCCCCCCCCCCCCCCCCCCCCCCGAAAAAAAAAAAAAAAAAAAAAAAAAAAGAAACAACAGCTTAATCTCATTTTAAACCAAAAAAAAACATGTAGGCTAGTGTTGTCAGTTTTAAATCCAACAGAAATATATGTAATTTATGTCATTAAATCGCCAGGCCACAACGAATACATAAAAGTACTGCGCGTTTGTTTATGTGCAAGTCTAAAAGAGACTCGGGAACTGCCCTTCTACGCTCGCTCCACTGGCTCCCCGTGAAAGCCAGAATTGAGTATAAAGTGGCGCTACTTTGCCAGCGTGCATTTTTAATAACGAGTTTCCGTCCTATCTCAAGGCACTAATCAGACCTTATGTCTCGCAAAGAACACTTCGTTCTGAAAACTCATCGCTTCTGGAAGAGCCCCGTTTCTCTCTGACGACCGTTGGCCTTAGAGCCTTCTCAGTATCCGGTCCGAAGGTGTGGAATCAACTTCCCATTCAACTGAGGCGAACAAGCTCTACTGTTACTTTCAAAAAGAACTTAAAAACTCATTTTTTCAATATTTACCTTAGATAACATTTAACATGCTTTAGAAACTTACTGTCTTATTTATGGGTTGGGTCGGTTAATGCTACATTTATTTGTTTTGTCTTTTTTTTAAATCATCAATTTAGCTCTGTCACCTGGCCTAGTGTAATATCCGTATTCTTAGTTGTATGTTAAACGCGCTCTGAGCTTACATTATGTTTGTTGGCAGCGCTATACAAATATTATTATTATTATTTAAAAGACTGAAAATGAAAAGTTTAAATTTAAAATATCGTGAATTACGTTACAATTTTTAGTTCTTCTACCCCTTCCCTTATTGGTGTACGCTCGTTTGAATCTGTGGCGCCTTCACTGTGGAACGGCTTACCTGAGACACTGAAAAACTCTGTGTCAAAAAAGGCATTCAAGAAGAATTTGAAGACTTTTCTTTTCAACTAAATTGATCAAATACACATCCATCAGCAAAAAACTTGTTTGAAACTATTTTTAAATGTTATTGTCGTTTCGTGCCTCCATCGGTCGAAACCTTGTTTAAAACTATTTTAGAGTGTTATTGTCGTTTCGATTTTGTGAGTGCGCTGAGCATGCTTTTCTTAGCATGGAGTGAGGCGCTATATAAATGACCAATTAATTAATTAATTAATTAACTTTAACAACTGTCAAACTTTCCTATAACATTATGTCAATTTTTTCAACTCCCTCCCTCAACCCATTCAAGCTAACAATGAGTTGCGGCCGGCAAATATGTTTGATAGGAATTAAAAAGGTCTACGAATAGATGTAAATCGGGTAAAAAAAATAGGCACAGTCTAACTGGAGAATCGAACCCGCTCGCACACACAGCAGTCCTCTACGTTAACAACTTAGCTAGAGAAGGCACATGTCAGATGTGAAAAGCTATTAGACAGTATATAGGACTAGGCCTAAATAAGTCAGTGACACAATAGGGATCCGTGGGGACACAAACACGATCCTTTTATACATAGAGATTTTCAATGTTTTCAATGTATTATTCCAAACATTGTTTGACCAAAAAAGTAAAAAAATATAGTTTGGTGTTAACATTATCTAATATCCTCAATTTGTGTTACTATTTATAATAAACTATCGCGGCAAAATATAATATTGATTAATTAAAATAATGGTATGATAAATTTTTTAAATTTTTTTTTTAATTTTGAGCATTAAACTTAAATACTAAATAATTAAAGGTGAAAATTATGTTATTCATTGAAAAGACTGCAAATGAAAAGATCATAATATATATAGGCTTCGTTAGATGATGTGTTTAATTTCTCCCCCCCCCCCCCCCGCCCCTCAATAAAACTAACAGTATATTACACTTCTGACTATTGTTATAAGGAAAATACGAATATACTGAATTTACATCTTTTCTAGTTTACCAGATTTCGAGTTGACAATGTTAACATATTCTAATATATCTTACTTTGGTAGGCCTTTATAAGCAAATCATACATATTTTTAATGAAACATTCATTGAATTTTTAAAAAAGTGGATACTAATACAGTGTTTATTATTTACAGTGTAGAGTATACTGCTACATTGTATGCTATATACAGCGTAGTGTATATTGCTACAGTGAACACTATATACAGTGCAGTGTAATCTGCTACAGTGTACACTATATACAGCTATTCATTGTTTAAACACAAAAAAAGTTTTAGAGGTTGTTTTTTTTTCAAAAAATGTCAGATAAAAGAAAGTTACAAATAGACCTTTAGTTTGGTGAAAGTTCTTCTAATTCTGTTATTATTTAAACGGCAAACTATTATCTCACTATTAGATAATTCGTAAATATGTATTTGTTTTCTTTTTTTTAAAATTTAATCTAAAATATATTGAAGTTTAATCTAAAATATATTGGTAGACGTTCAAATCTAAATAAGCCGCGAGGGCCGCATACTATCATTTGTCCGCCCGCGCGTTACCCACTGGCTGTAGTTTGGACACCCCTGCATTACATAAATTACACTTGGTCTTGCTTTAAATTATTTCTATCATCGGTGCGCAACAGTAGTTTAAACAAGAAATTAAACTTCTTTCTGCTGTAGTAAGCCTACGGGTATTCCCGAAACGTCATAACTGCGACGCAACAAAACACCGCTCTTGAAAGCCGCACTACATGTGGGTCGAGCAAGGGCATGTTTTCACGGCCAAAATCAATATCTACGATAAATCTAATGTGTATTTTTGTTTAACGTCCATTTCCGATTTTTATTTGTGGGGCCGAAAAGCTGTAGATTTTTTTTTAGGTGAAACAAGTAGTGCATTAAAACATGAAGATAATCGTTAGAGCGCTTTTGAAGAAAATTTCCAGACATATATACACATATATATATATATACATACAATTTTAACTCGTATTATAGTATAGGATGTATATGTATGTATGTATGTATGTCTGGAAATTTTCTTCAAAAGCGCTCTAAAGATTATCTTCATATTTTAATGCACGACTTGTTTCACCTAAAAAAAAATCTACAGCTTTTCGGCCCCACAAATAAAAATCGGAAACAAACGTTAGACAAAAATACCCATTAGATTTAACGTAGATAATTGATTTTGGCAGTGAAAACATGCCATGGCACGATCCACGTGTAGCGCGGCTTTCAAGAACAGTGTTTTGTTGCGTCGCAATTATGACGTTTCGGGAATACCCGTAGGCTTACTACAGCAGAAAGAAGTTTAATTTCTTTTTAGACTACTGTTGCGCACCGATGATAGATATAATTTAAAGCAAGACTAAGTGTAATTTATGTAATGCAGGGGTGTGCAAACTACAGCCAGTGGGTTGACAAAAATTAGTATGCGGCCCTCGAGGCCTAGGCCTATTTAGATGATAAAATCTTCAATGTATTTTAGATTAAATAAAAGAAAATAGCAGGTTAAAAATTATATGAGGAAAAGATAAATGGAATCTTTATAACCATGTTGGAAATGTTTTCCATTACGTATTAATTTTTCAGAAGTCATGGTGCTAAATACCACTACTATGATTCCAGTCAAATTGACAATAAAGATCTTCCCAACTCAGAAAAATTCATATACCTAGGAAGCTCACTCACACCAGATGGAGGAAAAAAAGAAGACATTCAGAACAGACTGAACAAAGCAAGAACTGCATTTTACAACATGACCAACATCTGGAAATCCTGTCAATATAGTACCAGAACGAAAATAAAACTATATAACAGCTGTGTGCTTCCTGTCCTTCTAAATGGTGCAGAATGTTGGCGCATGACACAACAGGACCTTGTGAAGCTTTCCACTTTCCACACGAAAAACCTCAGGAAGATTTTGAAAATATTTTGGCCAAAGAAAATAACCAACGAAGAATTAATGTCCCAATCCAACCACGAAGACATGGGCACAATCATAATGAAAAAGCGTTGGCGATGGATTGGCCATGTTTTGAGAAGAGAGGAAGGGAACATCTGCAAGACAGCACTACACTGGACTCCAGAAGGGAAAAGAAAGAGAGGTCGGCCAAAAGTAACCTGGCGCAAAACTGTGGAGCAGGAATTAAAAAATTTGGTCACTCCTGGGGTACGATTGGAATTGTCGCACATGACAGAGAAAGATGGAAGGACTTTGTTGCTGCCCTATGCGCCCACGGCGTTACGGGCAGTAAGTAAGTACGTATTAATTACTATTGAGATAATAGTTTTACGTTTAAGTAATAACAGAATTAGATTTAGGTTTCACCAAACTATTTATTTTACTTTTTTTTATCAAATATTGTTTGGAAAAAAAAACATGTCGAAATTAATAATTTAGATTAAACTTCAATATATTTTAGATTAAATTAAAAAAAGAAAAACAAATAAATATTCACATATTAATTAATAGTCAGATAATAGTTTGCCGTTTAAATAATAACAGAATTAGATGAAGTTTCACCAAACTAAAGGTCTATTTTTAACTTTCTTTTATCTGACATTGTTTGGAAAAAAAACACCTCTAAAACTTTTTTGTGTTTTAACAATGAATAGCTGTATATAGTGTACTCTGTAGCAGATTACACTACACTGTAAATAATATACACTGTATTAGTAAGCACTTTTTAAAATTTTTAAATGTTAGTTTTATTGCGGGGCGGGGGTGGGGGGTGGGAAGGAATTAAACAAATCATCTAATGTAGCCTATATATATTATAATATTTTCATTTGCAGTCTTTTCAATGAATAACATAATTTCACCTTTAATTATTTAGTATTCAAATTTAATGCTCAAAATTTAAACAATTTTTTTAAAATGTTTATTATACCATTGTTTTAATTAATCAATATTATATTTTGCCGCGATAGTTTATTTTAAATACTAACACAAATGGGGGATATTAGATAATGTTAACACCAAACTATATATTTTTACTTTTTTGTCAAACAATGTTTGGAATAATACATTGAAAACATTGAAAATCTATATATATATAAAAAGATAATGTAACGTTTGTGTCCCCACCGATCCTCATTGGTCAATTTGTGAGTTTGTGTCACTGACTTATTTAGGCCTAGTCTATATACTGTCTCAACGCTTTTCACATCTGACATGTGTCTTCTCTAGCTAAGTTGTTAACGTAGAGGACTGCTGTGCGGGCGACCCGGGTTCGATTCTCCAGTTTATACCTTTTTGTCTACATTTTTTTTTCAAACTTTTAAATACAAAAGACATTGTAAATCTACCGTCAATTTAGATTTTTGTTAAATAAAAATACTTGCCTATTTTTTTACCCCATAAAAATATTTATTTTAAATTACTTTCCTAATTTGGTCTTCATTTTATAAAAATAATTTAAATATTAGATTTATAGCTTTCTTTTAATTGTAGTTTATAAAATTTTTATCTGCACCTTATACAGTCCTGTTTTTTTTTTACCCGGGCAACGCCGGGCAATGTAGCTTGTAATAAATAAATACTATTTGTATAAGATATTTTTTACATGTCATTTACAAACTATACTTATGATTTATATATGTGCCCAAGTATGAAATATTAGACTATGTTAAGAAGTCAATATGAAATCTGGTAAACTAGTAAAAATGTATTACATCTATTCGTAGATCTTTTTAATTTATATCAAACATATTTGCCGGTCGTAACTCATTGTTAGCTTGAATAGGGTGAGGGAGGGAGTTTAAAAATTGACATAATTTTATATGAGGGGTCACTAGAAAGTTTGACAGTTGTTAAAGTAGGGGAAGGGGTAGAAGAACTACAAATTGTAACGTAATTCACAATATTTTAAATTAAAACTTTTCATTTTCAATCTTTTAAATACATAACATAATGACATATATTTCTGTTGGATTTAAAACTGACCACTCCTGCCTACATTTTTTTTGGGGGGGTTTAAAATGAGATAAAGCTGTTATATTTTATTTATTTTTTTTTTGGGGGGGGGGGGGTTGTTATCGGGCAAAATCTAGATATTAGACTGTACAAATAAAAATCTGCTTCGACCGTTAGAATTTAAAGCCCTTGTTATTCATAGTAGAAAAAAGAAAAAGACAAATACAATTTTTTGGTCTGGTAAAGACGTATTTTTTAAATTTATGCACTGTTATTTTACATACACATTATGTTAAGGTACAATCGCCTGCTCTTTATTACTGATCAAATGATCAGTCACCTGGTACTGTTTCATAAAAGAATTAAATATTTTAAGCAACATCTCAATTTTTTTTCAAATGTTGATACCTCTGATCCAGCTCTGGCTATCACTTGATTATTTTCTCCTACTTTATCTGTTTCATAAAGCTGATAGTAAGTGGTTCCATTATTACTGTACCAGTTGTACATAAACCCAAATGGTGCAATAATGCCGTCACTGTTTGAGGAGCTGTCCCAATATCCTTTTCCAAATCTACCAAAACTAATGACACCATTTGTTTGAACCTGGTTTTTTTTAATGACAAAATATTTGTATTTTTTTTAAATTTTGTATTTATGACAATATATACATTATGTTATAATAATAATGATGATGACATTTGTATAGCGCTGCCAACAAACATACTGTAAGCTCAGAGCGCATTTAACGTAACAATTAAAGAACACAGATACAATCTATAGTCCAAGAGATAAGAAAAACAACTAAATGATGATTCAAAACATTACAAACATAGAACAAATCAAACAACTAAAACAAAATAACCGACCTAACATATAAGTAAGACAGTGGGGCTCTAAAGCATGTTAACTGAGATAAATATTGAAATAATGAGTTTTTAAGTTCTTCTTGAATGAATCAATGGAGCTTGTTTGCTTGAGTTTAATGGGAAGAAGATTCCACACCTTCGGACCGGATACTGAGAAGGCTCTAAGGCCAACAGTCATCAGAGAGAAACGGGGCTCTTCCAGAAGCGATGAGTTGGCAGAACGAAGTGTTCTTTGAGGGACATATGCTGTTATTAGTTCCTTGAGATTGGACGGAAACTCGTTATTAAAAATGCACTGATGGCGAAATAGCGCCACTTTATACTCGATTCTGGCTTTCACGGGGAGCCAATGGAGCTGACGCAGGAGAACTGTCACAGAATCTCGCTTTGACTTACGCATGACTAGGCGAGCGGCACTGTTTTGTATTTGCTGTAGTTTGGAGACCTTATCTTCAGGTAGCCCGATAAGCAGAGCATTGCAGTAGTCAAGGCGTGACAGTATAAAGGCAGCCGCAAGTTTCTTTGCTGACTCAAGTGACAAATAGGGCCGTATCTGGCCAAGTCTATGCAGCTGTAAATAAAGGCCTCTGCATAGATTTCCAATGTGGGCATCGAAAGACAACTGTGAGTCGAGGGTGACACCCAGGTTTCTTACGTTGTCAGCAAAGGGGATATGGCAGTTTAAGACCACCAATGATTCCAAGTCCTCAACTTTGGCGATTTTACTCAGAGTTCCGATTAGAATTGCCTCCGTCTTGTCTTCGTTCATCTTAAGTCTGTTTTCCATCATCCAGGAGCAGACACTAGCAATAGCAAGACTGAGGTTGGCTGCTATACGAGAGACTTCAGCGGGAACAGCAGAATCATGCAACTGCGAATCGTCAGCGTAGAAGTGGTATGAAATGTTAAAAGGCCTGATGACATCGCCAAGTGGATAAGTGTACAGTAAAAACAGTACTGGGCTCAGAACCGATCCCTGTGGTACTCCATAATGCAGAGTCGAGTATGTTGAGGTAGATCCACCAATGATGACACTTTGTGTGCGTTTAGTTAGGTAGGATTTAAACCAGCTGCCAACACATCCCGAGCAACCAAATGTAGTATACAATCTATCAATAAGAATCTCATGGTCAAGCGTATCGAATGCAGCCGACAAATCAAGCATCGCTAAGATTGACACCTGATCGGAATCAGACGCGCAAAGAAGGTCGTTAATTACCCTGACAAGTGCCGTCTCAGTGCTGTGACACTTCTTGTAAGCTGACTGGGACAGTTCCAAGAGGCCATGATGCCTTAAGTGAGTCAACAACTGTGCCAACACGATACGCTCTAGGACCTTTGATAGGAATGGTAAGTTGGAAACTGGCCGGTAATTCTTTAGGCATTCGGCATCCAGATTGGACTTTTTTAAAAGGGGCTTAACAAGCGCATGCTTGAAAGACTGTGGTACTATGCTGGTAGTCAATGAGGTATTCATTATTTTTGTGATAACAGGAGCAAGTTCATCGAGGCAATCGATTAGTATTGAGCAGGGAATAGGATCAAGATCACATGACCTTTTTGGCATCTTCATAATAAGGTTCTTAATATAAGCCTCAGACACGCAACTAAACTCACAAAAGGAGGAACCCTGAAAAATTTGATCGTTGTATAGCTGTGAACTTTGGTACAACATGTCCTGTCGAATCTGTTCGATCCTCTCAATAAAGAATTTATTGAAAGAGTCAGGGAGCTCAGCGGGAGAAATGGAAGATGGCAGTACTGGGTTGCCTGCACCACCCAGCATCTCAGCAGTTACTCTGAACAATTCCCTGGAGGAATCAGCTCCTTTGATTTTGACACAAAGATAATGAGTCTTAGCATCTCTCATCATTCGGTTTACCTTGTTTTTTTCGTGTACATAAACCTGTCGGTGAACTGTAAGTCCTGTCTTTTTATACATTCTCTCCGCACGACGTCGTATACGTTTAGCAGCTTTGATGTTATCCGACATCCACGGGGCAGATGGGCGATCAGAGACTGATCGAGTGATGAGAGGGGCATGGCTGTCCAATACATTTCTAGGACTGGTGGTATAGTGTGTATACAAGTCTGTGGGGCTAGGCTGCAATAACATGGCGACTGCATCTGATCTAAATATGTCCACATTAATGTCTCTTAATTTGAGGGATGTGACGGTCCTCTTTGGTTTTCTGGGTTTCAATAGTCTCAAATTGAGAGAAACTAGAAAGTGGTCCGACAGACCTCTATCCTCGACACTGAGATGAACTATTAGCTCAGGAGAGTTTGTGACGAGCCAGTAAAGGGTATGACCCCTGACATGCGTTGGGACAAGTTGTACGAAGTTTCGATTTTTAAGTGCCCTTTTCAATTTCTTAGCATATGTCTCATTTACACTGTCATAATGGAGATTGAAATCGCCATTAACAAAAAGGTCCTTGGTTGTAATGTAATGGTCAAGGAGATCTTGAACAAATGCACTAGATGTGAGCTTGTTTACCTTGCTTGGTGGTGGGCAATAAAGGAAGACAAAGGTCAGTGTTCTGCGCTGGTGGTAAATGCGAAATTCACACATGTTGAAAGTTGTAAGTGATGCGAATTCTGGACGAATGTTGATCTTATTCGTTAAAACATCACTGTACATTATTGCTAATCCACCCCCTCGGCCCGTCTGACGAGGTATGCTCACCCACTTCCTTGAACCAAGTCTCACTCAATAATACAATGTCGAAGCTTTCATCGACAATGGTGTTTGCCAACTCTAGAGTTTTATTGCCACATGATTGACAATTTAAATGCATAATTTTTAAGTTTCTGGTTGACGAGGAAGACACCCGGTGGACATCACTGGGTCCAGACATGGGAGGAGTATTGTGTGAGGCAATACTAGATAAAGTATGAATGTCATCTTCCATCTGCTTGGGTAATGTTTGTGGGAGGGAAAGGACATCCTCGGAGCACGACAGCGGTTTGCCATGCCAAATACGATGCAATCGACCAGCTCTCGTTCCTCTTCTTTTCCGTATATGAACCCCGACACCAAGCCGGCGAGTAGAAGGATAAATACTGTTTGTAGTATGTACTAACACTTGAAGCAGAATATTATAAGCAGATAGATGGTGCCTAATAGTTGACAATATAATAAAGGCTGATAAGAAAATAACTAGTGTGGCAGTCGTCATGACTTTGTTTACAAATAGTGGTGACGGTAGAGTTATCGAGCGTAGCAAGATGGAACACAGTACAGAACTGTGAGAAAAGTTCACTATAAACCACAAGTTTGAGTGTATGGAAACATCCAAGTCAATTGATAATCAGTTGATAATTAACCAGGTCCAGGACCATCGATAGAATATTACACACAATGTCAAAGACAAAAATTCACAAGTAATGCACTAGTACAAAATTTACGTTTATAAACAAGGATTTAATCACAGAAAAGTCCAAAAACAGAGACTGAAACAAAAACACTGCTGCCTGCTGGCGCAACACACAACAAAAATGTTATATACACTATTTTATAGTGTACATTCAATATGTTTAGGTACTTCAATAAAAAATGAATTTCTATTTTTTTTAATTGTGTCATGGTGGAATTGTTTAGTTCTCCAGCCTTTTGCAGTCTGCTGCGGTCAACTGTGATAGTGACCCCCTTTATTCTAATACATTTGTTTTGTTTGTACAAGGACAGCAAAGAATTTGATATTATTTTGTGTTTTTTCCATACATGTGAAAAATACTAAAAACAAGCAAATTAAAAAAGCATTTACTTTATGAATTATCATTGTTTACATTATAAAGAAGACACCTGTATTAAAATAAACCCCTAGTAACAGATTATATCTGCATTTTTAGTTGTATGTTAAATGCGCTCTGAGCTTGCATTATGTTTTTAGGCAGCGCTATACCAATGTCATTATTATTATTATAATACAACAGCTATTTGAATGACTCTACAGCTAGAAAAATATACACATAGAATACATAAAAACTTTCTCGATTAACAATATATTAAACTATAGGCCTATACTATTAATAAAGATTTTAAAGTTTATTTCAAATTGATACTTTCTTCAAAATATTTTTATAATAAATTTAATTTAAAACTTACAAGGGCCTGTTTTACTCTCCTGTCTCCAAAAGGAGCTCCAGAATAAAAATCAATTGCTTGGCTGATTGTAAACCACCAATACCACCAATCATAAGTTTGAGTGAGTTTATTGTCTCCAGCAGTTGACCCATATGGATATAAATCTGAACAGAAAGAGGTAAATAAAATTATATGTATGTCTAAGCAAAAAGGGATATAATTCAGATCTATGGACCTACTATTTGAAAAGGTTTTTTGATAACCATTCTACTAATGAAAGAGATTTATCTCCCTCTGGTGTTAATTATCTTTTTTGTTTTTAAAACATATTTGTTTGTTATAAAAAAATATATCATTAGTTATATAACACATTAAAGTACTAAACATAAAACTGTTTATCCTATATTGTTTGGCATAGGCTATTTTATGATGAACAAATTAATGTCAACATTTTAAAGACTATAATATAAAGGAAAATAATTTTTCCCTGTCTGTCTTTAGCTTTTGTAACATTTTGACAATTTATAGCCAGCTCATTGTAAGTATAGAAGTTATCACCAAATACCTTCCAATGAAGTTTCCAATCATTCTGATAGATTACTCATTTACTTGTAATTCTACTTTTTCTACAACATATTCATATACTAAAACCTTTTTGAAATCAATTATTTCTACATTATTTTTCAACTTCTTCTAGGACCTTTTTCTAAAACTTTTGTATTCTACAAATTCTAAGATTAAATTAGTGCTCTTTTATAAGTTAAGGCTTATGCCTTAGGTGTATTCTAATATTTTTACAACTAATTTCTATAATTTGTTCATGTTCGTCTATTTCTCAGAATTTTTTTAATTTTACTATTGCTACAAATGTCACCTATATTTTACAATTTTAAGTTGTTTTTTAAGTAATTTTTTTTTAAACTAAAATATTAATAGGGTCTAAATAATATAATTAAATGCTGAATATGTTTCAATTATTCATAATCAAAGTTTTAAGCCTAATTGGACACTAAAATATGACAAATTACTAAATTCTTCCAATCATCAATTTATGGTTTTAAAAAATATCTTTGTTTTTATGAATCAATTCTTATATATATATATATGGGGGTGGGTGGGGGTGTAAATATATATATATATATATTAGAACTAAATTAACAGTATTTGTTTACCTCTCTGTTTCTTTTGTGGGTCTGAAAAAAAAGAGTAAATTTATTTTCTTTGTTATTATTTAGTATTAAATAATCTATCTAAATGTTAAATACATATTTACAGAAATAAGAGACTTTATAGCATAAACTATTTTAGGCCTACCACAGTCAAGAAAAGGAAAGTAGAATGGTATGGCCACGTAACCAGAACCTACGGACTTGCCAAAACCATTCTGCAGGATACCACCAGAGGAGGGAGAAAGAGAGTGTAACGCGTTGATCTAGGGGTATGGTTAGTAGATTAATTCTTATGGATTCTCAAGTCGACTCATTACTTTTCAATGAACAAAAACTCTTTAATTCAATAAAACAAGTACATAACAACTGAAAACAACCGCACAGCTCGACGACTTAAAAAGTAAGCACACGCCCCGTGTCCACTCGTGACACATTCCACACACTAGCCAGTCACTGGCCTCAACCAATGAAAGTAGAGGTCAGCTATAAGGGGATAGCTGGGTAAAGAGAGCAAAGTTCGCAACAAGAGGAAGACAAACGAAACGATGGGAGGATAACATCAGGGAATGGATAGGAACAAAACTGTGTGACGCATTGAGAAAGGCTAATGTATACGTCATCTGTGGCGCCCCAACAGACTACGAGATATGTATGATGTAGGTAGGATAAATAATGTATATAAAAAACTAATAAAATGAATTCATTGTATACTGATAAAAAGAAAACAGATTAAAAATTGTTAAAATATTTTAATAAAAGATATTGTTAGATAAATGAAAGTAGAAATGGCAGAACTTTGTATTTTTATATAAATGTTTGTAGAAGTAGACAGAACATTACATTGTTATATAAATGTGTGTAGTAAAGGACAGAACATTACATTGTTATAAAAGTGTATGTATTTGAGGAAAGAACTTTGGATTGTTATATAAATATATGTTAGACATGATAAAAGTTTATATAGACACTCAATGTTTGGGTGAAACCCTAGGTTACGTTGAATCTGTCAAGCTCCAATGTGCATTTTACATTATTTGGTAGCAGTAAAAGCATCTAGGCATTTTACTGGATTCATTCTCCTTGTATGCATTGGTTATTGAAGCTATTGTACCCTGCTTCACTTTTACTTTGGAAAAAAGTTCTAGGATATAGATTTTATTGGGTTTATTTGTAAGACAAATCATATATTTGTCACTTTATTATGTGTAATATCTGCAATACTGTAGGTGTGGACAATAGTAATAATATATAATTCATTTATTTGTAAATGTTCCTACCTTCTTGTGAAGAGCCTGTGAAAGATGAAGTAAATACATTTTGAATATATAAGTAATTCAGGAATGGCAAAATATGTTTTACAGTAAGTTGAAGCTTACCTGTATGTTGAATTAGACTACATTGACACAATTATACATTGTTTGAAAATAGATAACATTATTACTAGATGTTGCATCAAATAAAAATATTTTATATTTCACCAGTAGAATAATATTATTAAACAATTATTTTATGTCATTAGAATAAAAGCATCACATTTGTATTATACTTGTAAGCAGAGCCTTGGGAAGGGGTGGTAGGTTGGTGAAAGGCAAGTGCCAACTTTTATTTCCAAAATCAAAGATGTTAGAAAATATATAAAGAAATTATATGGAGTCATATGGAGATTCAAACATTTTGGTTGCATATACATTATTACTCCTTAGAAATTTCTATTAAAATTTCATTGTATTTATTTTACGATTAATTTATGGTCATTTTATGCTGATCTAAATTATTATGTCTTTGTGCATATTATGGTATAACACAGCTTAGGCACGTAAAACTTATACCCCCCCCCCCCCTTTGTGGTGCTGTTTGACAGATTGCACTACCCTGGATAGAGGTTTTTGCGCACCTCCTGCTGGTAGGGGGGGGGGAGGCTCTGGTGTTGGTTGCATGGAGATGGGTGGGGGTGTAAAGTGGGTGAAGAATGTGCCTGAATCCCAGAATCTAAAAAACTAAATGGCACAACTGAGTGTCAAAACCATTTAAAGAGATTTTGTGGATGGCAGATAATGGACCATAGGCTAGCCCCACCTCAGCCCTGGCTCAATGTAGCCGGATCCCAGAGTACCACTCGCAGGTGCTGGGCACAAAACAGAAAACTCTCTCCAACTGCAGGGTTTGAAAAAAGACAAAAGGAAAAACCCAGTGTGTCTGACATTGACTGCAAGAGAGAAAACTGCTCAGCAGACTGGCTAATAGAAGACAAACAAGAAATATCATTGGGTTTCCATAGGAATGTTTTTGAACTTTTTTGGTGTGTCAATGTTTTGACTAGCAGTCTATTGTTTCATTGCTGTTTTAATCTTTAAACTTTATTCCTGAGTGTAATTAGTAATTATAAATTTAGCCTCAAACTAATTTTTCAACTTTTTAAAACATTGAAATATTAAACTTTTATGTCTCACCTATTGAAAATTATGTTTTTCTTTAAAAAGTTCAGGATAAATATGTGAATTAGTTTGGAATTGACCCTAACTCTGCACTTTAACACCACAACAAACTTAAACTAATACACTATTCTCCCCCCCCCCCCCCAACACACACACTTTATACTATTTGCCCCCCTTCCCATCACCTTTTTTTTCCCTTCCTACATCCCCCAACCTTGTACTATTCACTCCCCTACCTTGCAATCTTACTATACAATTGGAATATTAACATCATTTAAAATTATACTATTGAAATAATACCATCAAATGCATATTATACCAAATAGAAAAATGCCAATATATTGATACTATACTAAATGTGGTAGAAAAATACCCACAGAAACATATTATATAATTTGAATAACATCATATACATATGATAAGAACAATACCATCAGATACATACATTCAAAGAACAAAGCTGTGTCACTGCAGGTTTTGCCAGAGTTGCATTCATCAAAATAATATTGGCTCTTAAGGCTTGAAAGGAAACTGCACCATGAAACCGCTGAAAAAAAAGTTATAATAATATAATATATATAACATTTCAACCGGCTGATTTACTAGATCTACTGTTTATTTAATATTGTCAGTGTAACTTTATCTCTCTCTTTGGGGTTTCTAGATTTAGTGATTAAATTACTTGCACTTTACTTGCCAGATGTGAATATTTATTTGTAATGACAATGAACTTTACAGCTTGTAAGTCACTTGAAAGAATGAGAATTTATATGAATATGTCCTTGCATATAGAACAAGGACAGTGTTTTCTCTAAATCTTTTTTTTTAATCCAGGATTATATGATTACCCTATACACAGCTGTCTGTGTATAGGTCTCTGGGTAAGCTGTCTGCGTATAGATCTCTGGGTATAGCAGACATGCCTACCCCTAAGGACTAAAAAGAGGAACAATCTTGATGAAAAAGAGGACTTTTCAACAAAAAAGCGGAACACTTTTTATCTAACAATCTTTTATAACAAAAA
This sequence comes from Anisus vortex, assembly GCA_949126835.1. Classification (NCBI taxonomy): domain Eukaryota; kingdom Metazoa; phylum Mollusca; class Gastropoda; family Planorbidae; genus Anisus; species Anisus vortex. Next base: position 5,622,915 of record OX421500.1, read on the forward strand.
AAAACAAAACAAAAACATTAGCTTTTTAAAATGTAGGTAGTAAGGTAGGCCTACGTTTTACAGACAATTCGTAACTTTAGTAATGGCAATGGATCTAGATCTAGTAGGCCTACAAAGAACAATAAATTCACATGTTTTTCTTTGCTGAATAAACTCCTCTGAATATTCCTTCCAATAACACTGAATTAGTTTTTTTACTGTTTGAACAAGTCATATTTAAACTTTCTGAGGCAGATATATTCACAATCTTAGCAATACAGTAAAGGAAAAGTAAATTAATTGCCTAACACGGGTAATACCGCAAAAAACGTAAGAAAAGCCCAAAATATCTCTTTTAATAAACCCAGAAAACACCAGTAATGATAATTATAGCATTGTGACTTTATTTGTTATTTTGTTTTGTCAACCTAGACACGGACTATATTTCAACACATAAAAAACCAAACTTTCCAATTTGGCATAACAAAACTAGTAAAAAGCGGAACAAAGTGTTTTTTTTAAATAAAAAGCGGAACAAATACACCATAAGCGGAACGGTAGGCATGTCTGGTATAGCATTCAAATCACCTGATTTACTGTTGTCCATGTCAGATTTTGATCTAAATATAGCTACTGGGCCAGTAAAAGAATATTGGCTGCCACCAAATGAGCCACCAAGCTGTTCATGTGAGGTTATCACAGCTTCTGCAACAGCATTAGTACTTGTGTTGCTAATAGCTTCTTTAAAAACAAGACTAGCAACAAAAGTTGTCTGGCTGGAATTGGAAGATCTGAAGTAAAGAACAATTACAAGAAATCAAATCAGTGAAACAAAGCAAATGCTTACATTTCTTATAAACATAGAAAAAAAAAGGTCTTTAGTTTGGCATATGACTGAGATGAAAATGAAATTTTTATTTGTTTGTCTTTCCCATTAGTTAAATCTGTCAACAATGTAAGATTTGAGAAAACTGAATTCATTTCTAAATGTTAAAGTTGGCTAAATGACAACACAGGAAATGATGTTCAATACTAGGTAAAAAAAATATTTCTGGAATATTCTCCCAGGTGTATTATTAAAGACAGGTCTGGTGGGGTGTCTCTGAAGGTGCCTGCCATTAATTTTGGAAAGCAAAAGCAACTAAGCATTGTGCTGGTTACTTATTCTCCTTGTGTGCTGAGGTTACATAGTCCCTTAGTATGCTTAAGACACTTTAAAAAAAAACAAAAAAACAGGAGTTGTTATTTTATGTCTTTAAGAAACTCTTTAAAACAAAGTTTACGTACACTATGCTTTCCAAATTGCAATACAGGTAAGTAGGTATTAACTGGCCAATTTCTGTGACTAACTGAAAAAATTGAAAAGGAAACAAAATTTTTTACTTGTACACATCTTTTTTTCTAGATCATTAAAATATATTTCTATTATTGTTTAACCCAGACAAAGTTGAAAAAATTTTTTTTTTACTTCATTGAATTTCAATACCAATCTAAATAAAAAGGAAACATTCTATTTTTTTTTACTATTAGAATTGTTATGCTAATAAAATTAATCAAAGTTTGATCTACCAAATTAAAAAGAAATATTTATAATAAGAAAAAAACATGATATCCTGATTTTTGTGTGTATTTACAGGGAATTGCTTTATCTACCAGGCTGTCATTGTTAATTAGAATAAATGAATGTAATTAAGAAGAAGTATCTAATGGGTTTACATACTTCAGATCTCAAAGTGTTGTTCAAAGTTGTCTTATTAAGTTGACTATTGAGGGAAGCACTTAAATAAGCAACACGGTTTTCAGAGGCTAAGAACAAAAAACATTTCTTTAAAAAAGTCTTTTATAATATTCCTATTTCATTTTTTGAACAGATGGTTCATAATACAATTGTCTTTGTAAATGTTAAATCTAAATATACAGTTTTTCAAAAATACGTTTGACTTACATGTTTTAAGATTATAGGAATTATAAAATTTATGCCCAAAAATATCATATAAATAAATAGAGCCACCATTATACAATACAGAGATTTTAACAAAAGTCTGGCTTTTCAATTTTTATAATATTTCTTTAAAAGTAAATTTGGAAAGATCTTCCAGTAATTTTGCACTTTAGTTAAAGCAACTTCAATATTTAACAAAAACTATTTTCTTTTATATTTATCCTTAACTTGTATTTTGACAGCTAGTTTCAAATTCAAATACATAATTTTTTATTCGGACACATTTTTATACTGAAAAAAATTCAGTATCCAAAAGAAACAAATAATTATTGATTAAAAATCACCTGGAATTACTGTAACATTGACAGCTACTGGAGGTAGGTTTATAACCATATTTATCTGAGGATGGCAAAAATAAAAAAACAAGTCAATAAATGAATATACTAGTGTTGAGTTTTTTTTTTTAAAAGTTAAGTTATAAAAAGGTACAAATATTGTTGACGTAATGAGTGAAGGGAACAACTTATGTGTGTGTGTTGCATATGAGAAGTGACAGTGGAAGTGTTCTTGTAAATATAGGAATGAATGGCTTCAACTCGGCTATGTGTGAATGGGAATGAATGAGAGCTAACACTGTGTGAAAGAAAGGATGAAAGCTAAAACATTCTGTGTGCAAGCTCTGCCAAGACATATATGCTTGTACATAGATTGAAATTTTGAATATCTAACATAGAGAAAAAAACTTCATCCCAACTATCATTTGTTTTCATAATAATGCTTTGAATTAATCTATAGCATGAATGAAACTCTGGATAATATATACTACACTTTGGATAATGTATACTACACTTTGGACAATGTATACTACACTTTGGACAATGTATACTACACTTTGGATAATGTATACTACACTTTGGACAATGTATACTACTCTTTGGATAATGTATACTATACTTTGGATAATGTATACTACACTTTGGACAATGTATACTACACTTTGGATAATGTATACTACACTTTGGATAATGTATACTACACTTTGGATAATGTATACTACACTTTGGATAATGTATACTACACTTTGGATAATGTATACTACACTTTGGATAATGTATACTTCTCTGTATAATAATGTCAAACCAAAGCTATGAGTTAGATATGAGCTGGGTAACCTAAACAACTAGATTCAATATAAATGATTTAAACAATAGCATTTATTGAACAGCTTACTTTGATCGATATATAATATCTAATTTGTACATGAAATATCTAGATAAAAAAGCCTTACAAATTAAAGTTTTGTAAATGACACTGTGCATTTCAATGTAATAGCATTATGGGTTGCAATATACAAATGACCATCATTATCATTTAGTTCAAAAATGCAATACCTTGTTTGAAAGTGCAGCATTTAATGTTGTAAGATTAGAAAAAGACTCCAGTAAAACTTCCAATGATTTTCTATTTCCACCTGTAGTATTAATAAATTCTCTGTTGAAAAAATAAAAGACTTTTTATTTCTGTTTACAGTAATCTCAGAAAACCTTTTAAATTGTTTATATTTGAAACTATAATTTAAATAATAATTCCAAAGAATCACAACTCAGTAGGATTTGTAATGTTCTATAAGTTACAGACATTCTTACTAAAATAAAAATTATTATGTCCATTGCCTAACAGCCTCCTGTGGGGCAGATGGGAATGGTTGGCAGCATGGTTAGAAACCAGGTCATCAGGGTGAAAATCAAGATTGCTTACCAATGGACAAGCCAATGTAAAATTTCTTCATGTAATCTTACAATCTTACTTTACCTCTACAATGATGATGTATAGATTTTTTAATGTACTTACGGAACATAATAAAATGATACAGTTGCCCTTGTAATGAAATCCGTACAGTTTGCAGACTGACTGCAAGAACTTTCAAGTTTACATTGTTCTTGTTTGTGTATTTGAAAGACCATGTTGTCACAGTTGGTCAAATTTAAGCACAAGCTACTGAATTTAAAATTAAAAAACAACAACAATATCACAATGCATGAACAAAGAGGGAGCTTTGTACATGCTAAAGTAAAGACTTAAATACTTCTATATTTTTCTCATCTGAATCTTTACAAAGGAGTGAATATAGATCTATAAATAGTAGAGTTAAACAGCTTTGTGCTCACTTGGTAGACTATTCAAGCCTTACTAATCTTACTGTTGATTACGTTGTATTATTTGTGGCTTCTAAATACTTGGAGTAGTTATAAATAGTCTAAAAATACAATACTAGCAGTATTTATAAATATTTCATTAATTGTACAAAATGAATAATTACATTAAAAATAATCACAATTTTAACCTTTCTAACTTTAACTCTTATCTTTATGCTTTAACAAATTTAATCCAATTTAAAATATAATATTATAATTAAAAAGAAAATAAAATTTAAAAAACTTAACAATATATATTTTATGCAGGAGTTAAGAGAGTTTATATGGTTATAATTATTTCAAAAGTATGAAAGAATATTTGATTAATGTTATTAATAATTTTATCAAGCATACCAGTTTGGTTCTTTGGCCAATAGGTTATGACTTATAAATTTTCCACCATTGCTAGATATTTCATCCCCAACCTTGCAGGAAGTTGATTTATAGTCAAAGGTTACTTGTATATCAACTCTGTTTACAGTTTTTGCTGTAGAATATTTATTGACATTTTAACTAATATTTTAGTAAGGTGTGAGTGTACTTGGCATTATAATAAACTGTAATAAATTGATGTCTAGTGTATTTGATTAAATATCTAATTTTATAAGTTACAGGTGCATCTTCTATAAAGAAGATTTTTGCATCTTTTGTATATCCCTGGTTTGATTCTTATCTTGCATTTTTATTAGTGTTATAAATATTCTTAAGTTGTCCTGGTCTGTTCCGGCAACCCATTCTATGCCAAGATATCCCTCTGGAATTGAGATGTTTGCAGGCCAAGCTTGCATCCAAATACTGTGCCTCATATACAAATGATTCTATACTTTAAATAGTATATCACAATGCCACATAGTTTTCTTACTCGTAGTGCCAGTACAGGTGTCCTTGTTTGTTGACACAGTGCTTGGGCAATAGAGACAGTAGTTTCTGGTTCCATCATTATATTCATTGGAATCACAGACTTTACAAGATTTGGACACCCAGGTGTAACCTTGTCCTTTTATACAGTTACCTAAAAAAAGATACAAGGCAGTAAATTAGATGAGAAGCTAACTAATTATTGATAAATATAACTTTACATTTATCACAGAATCAATTCCTTGCATTGGTACTAAAAATTGTTAGCAAAATTAATAACACAACACCAAAGCAGTAAACTCAAGTAATTAAAGTTGGTAGTTTTTACAGTAACAATGTATTCATCAGTTAAATACAGCAAAGTTGTTATAATCAAATTTCCCTAATGGGTCAATTTGTTGTGGTCATTATTGATGTACAGCAAAGAGAAATTAATTTGGTGTTGAATGCAGGTGTTTTGTAGAATAAGCAGGCAAGCAAGGAAATAAAAAGCATGAAATTAGTTTAGTTAAACCAAATTAAATCTGTAATTGAAAATAATATTGTAGCACTAAAAAAATATTGCAAGTAAATTTATTTTTTGACTGGTTATATTGTAATGTCACTAATATCTTACCAGTTGATGCAGCAGGAGTTGATGAGTCTAATATAATCACATTTGGTCACCAATGATTGAATATTACAAGCAGCAATTAGCAGTTATTGACAAAAATTTAAATGTCCAGCAAAAGATGGGGGAAAAAGCAACAGCATAAAAACTTACTAGTCAATGTTTCTGTTGAAGTTGTTAAGATTGTTGTTGACTTGGCTTTTTTAAATGGCAAGCATGAGGTCATGGGATAAACAAATGGGTTTGCAGAAGGCATAGAAAATCAAAAATGCACAAAGCATTGAATGAATTAGCAACATGAGCATTTTAAATTTGATGAAGCATAAAGCATTGAAAATACATTGCAGAAATATCATAAATGTCACTCGTTTATCTATTCAAACTCAAGAAGTAGATATAAGAATAATCAATTTAAATACTTGAGGCACTGAGCAGTGTAGTAAGACAGCATTTAAAACAATATTTTCACAATACAACAAATGGTACTTTTGACTTATTTCAATATATGATTTGACTTTATTTTTTGTTAACACTGAATCAATGTTCCATTGGTGGGGAACATGTCAAAATTGTCTAAATCAATAACTGAATATGTCATTTTAAGTCTGTGTTGAGTTAACACCTTCAGTTTGAGAAAAAAAAGTACCGGGTATGCATAGGTTTCTGAAAAGACAGCACAGTTGGTAGCTCTGATGATGAAATCCTTAAAGTGTGGAATTCTCTGCCAAATAATTTCAAGATGAAGGCCCTTGGAATTTCACTTCTTACTTTGTTTGGATCATGATCATAGTATGGTTGTGAGCAGCTGTTTTAAACTTTAAATGATATCAAATCTGATACCAGAAACAGACTGACAAATGATGATCTTGAGTGCTGCATGTGTCGCTCTTAAAGTTATGTAAGTTGTATCTTATGAGCAAAGGCTTGACAACTTAAGTTATTAGCATTCACACAACAGCAAAATTCACATTAACTATAATACTATGACTATGACTAACTATGCAAAATCATGCCAAATGCACACAGTTTTTTTTTAAATAAGACTGTTTGTATCATTCAAAAATCATTTAATTTATTCTTTTTTTTACAAAAGATGTTAATTAGATTAGTTTGGACAACTGTGTGGGTATTTTGTTTTAATTGTGTGTTGACACTTGAAAGAAATAATTTGGTCTTGTATTGCACTTTGTGCTCACGGCCTCAAAAAGGTTCGCCATCACTGCACTAGTAGGTAGAAGTAACAAAGAAATGGTCTGCATATAATGTGAGCATTATAATTGACAATTCTTGAATTCATTAAACAGAAACAGAATGAAATTAGGCTAGTCTAGATAAATAATTACCTGAGTAGGCTGCATTTCATGAGTTCATTTAGAATAATTTAGATGATACGAAAATGCGATGATTTGAGCAGCAATGTGGCAAGAATTCAAGTTGCATATATCATATAGTTATAGTCTATCAGTCAAGGTTATGCAATGAAGCAGAAGAATTGGATAAAGCATAGACCTAACCCAGAACCAAACGGTCAGCACAAGTTTAGAAGTCAAGGTCATTTTGAGACGGCAGCAGCAGACGCAGGGAAGCAGAAAGAAAAGGTATAATTGTTAGAATAAATAAAATTAGTTGAAATTCAACTTACAATCCTAAGAAACGATTATATTCTACGGATGTAGCCTACAATAACGTTGAAACATGAAAACATTAAAATTTCGAAAATTTCTTTATTTGAGAACGGAGAGAAGTGGCACAATGTTTGCAATATTTAACTTTGTAGGCCTACTTTTTAATTTTAAACCTTGAGTTGTCAACAGTTTTGGGATCTCGAGAAACAGAGTAGGCCCTAAAGGGCAAAGGGTATGCTAATAATATATTCCACTGATCTATAGATCAGTGATATATTCTAATTAGGCCTATTGAAATAGCAAGGGAAAAAACAAACAAAAAGTAAAAAATACTCCGATAAATTTTGATAAACTATCTTTAAAGTTGTGTTTATTATTAGGCCTATACATAGGCCTACTAGAAAAAGCCCGTGGAAAACCACGGGGGTAAAGAATTTGGATAAAGTGTTTTTATAATTTATAGAATTGAATTTAGATTATATTATATCTGGTATTTTTTCTCAAAAGTAGGCCCAAGTCATGGTTTCAAATTTAAGACATTAATTTTTATTAAAAGACGATTCTAATTTATGATAGAGTCTATTTAATTTTTATCGAATTACTGAGATTAATAAAACAAAACCATAGTTTGCTTTAATGTCGGCTTTAACTACCGTAAATCGCTGTATTTTTTTTTTACCACAAAAAGCAACAAAAGTTAACCATATAATGAAACTTCGACATGATCGAATGTCCTTAAATTGTTTTATTGGCTATCACAAAAGACCAATCTAGGTCGTCGTCGTCGTCGTTGGCTCCTTAGTATCGGAAGACAATTAGATTTGCGCTCCCGTGACATCGCCAGCCCCGCAGCATTAACTGTGTCTGTGAGGACCTATCATTGGACTCTGTCGCATCTCTGGCACTTGAAAGCGAACCGTTGGAGCTGGTCAGGGGCAGTATATATTCTTTACTTTTCTTCGCTGCTCTTTCAGCCTCTTTGATAGGACGAAGTCTGCCCTCTGCAGCAGATGGCTTATAACCGGTAGCTGCCGCTTTCCGTGTTTTGTCGACGCTAAATAGCTGGAGTGTCATCTCCAGGGCACAAGCATGGGCATTGTGTTAAGGGGAGGCTGATGTTGCCCATGCATCAGTTCCCCTCTCTCCATCCGATGTAGACAAGGGAAAGGCGTAGCCAATACAGCTTGGCATCAGTTGCATCGCAGGAGTTGCCAGTATGCTACGTGCCGAGCAGAAAGCGTACTGCCTTAGGGACTCCGGCTCCTGATTTGTTTTGGGGTTTACTCCCCTTCCCCGTGCATGGGTTTAGCCACCAGGCAGTGGAGGTTTGTGATAAGAGTTTTCCTTTTCCGGAAGTTCATTCTATTTACAATAAACAATATTAGCAATACAAATACTTCCAAATATTACATCAACACCGCCATCTTGGTACCAATCTAGGTAACATGCCTATATTTGGATTAAAAGACTGTCAATTTTCTTGCATTCTGAGAAGATCTCTGAAGTGTTCAAATTACGGTGTAGACGTATTTCTTTTGAAAATACTCAACATTCCTTACAATTACAATCTTTGGATTGAGATTTCTCAAAAGCATAATGATTACATTATAATTATTGCTGTCTCCTTTGGTGTAAGTGTAAGATATTAATTATTACCATTGGTGTCATATTTTATCACAATTAGTTTGATACCATACATCACCAAAACTGTGAGATCGAGAGTTCGGCTGACGTAGCCAAGGTTCTGAGCATGAATACTGATCAAGTTTATGGTTTGTTCCCAGCTCTGTCACTGAGCCTACCCAGCTCTGGTGGGTACCTGACATTCGTTAGCGAAAAGTAAAGGGAGGGAGGCTGGGTGCTGTGGGCTTTGTGCTGGCCGTACAATCTCCTAGTATGACGTGGCCCCAGAAACATGTGAACATTGCTTTACGACCCCTATTGATCAAATTGGTCTAACGGGGATACTTTACTAACTATCGTGTGAGGCCAGACATTATAACCATAGGCGTGGCAACCGGAAAAGGGGTGAGATGGGGTGGGGGCAAGACTAATATATGGGTTGAAATGTGACCATGAACATGCAACAATATTTATTGTTATACCAAGTTATTGTTCAGAGAAATGTTATGTTTCCTTTAAATGTTTTTAATATCTGTATTATTCATCCAATAAACCCTCTTTTTTTTTCAAAATACATTTTTGTTCCATAGTGGGGAAAGTGGGGATAAGGATAATTTAAGTTGGCGTACCGAAGGTTATGGGTTCTAATCCGGGTGCAGGCTAGGATTTTTTCCCGGGTCTGGATGTTGTTCCTGAGTCTACCCAGCTCTGATGGGCATCTGACCTTAGTTGGGGTATATTAAAGACGGCTGTGCTGGCCACACAATCACCTAGTTTGCCGTGGCCACAGAAACTGGTGAATGCTGCTTCACCGGACCTAGGCCTATTTGGATCAATTTGGTCCGACGGGTATATACTTTAGTTTCTTTTTTTTTTACTAAAGACAGGTACTCTTTATAAAGAGTTCAATTTTTGTAAAATTGTGCTTACGTTCTAAAAATACTTTTATATTCCGCTTTGTAAAAATCTTTTAATGTTAAACACAATGTTTATATTACTCTTTCTAAATAATGTTTTTAGGCCTATACGTTAAACAAAATTGGAAAACTTATAGATCTATGTTTTAAAGTTTTAATTTCTGAACAAAATTCCAAAGTCAAAGTTTACCGAGAAAAGAATGGGTGAAAGAAAAAAAAGTAGAAATTGACTAGACCTCTATATAAAGATCTACATAATATAGTCCTAGTTTTAAATTTGTTACATTCATATAGAAAAAAAACGGGGGATAAAAATGAATCGAGTTATAAAAAGTATGTTTTGTTTTAATATTGAATAAATGTGCATGTTTGCTTTTGTTTGTGTGTGTGTGTGTGTGTGTGTGAGTGAGGCAAAGAACCATCGTAAGTCTTGGTAAGGCAGACAGACTAAAAAGGGAGGGTATATATTCTTCGGCTACCCACGTTTAGGTAGAGACATTTAAAACGTTAAGATTGAACGTCGTCTGCTATACATTTTTCAAAGCAGGATTTACATACACTTAAAACCTATTCGCTATGCTATTTAAAAAAAAAAATTATGCAGAAATAGCGACATTTAGAGGCCTTTTTAAAAAGTGTATAGACATACACACCATCATGCAAGTAGTAAGGGCAAATATTAATGTTGTTCAGATATTACCAAAGACTATAGTATAAAATCAGATTCACCGCTTGCTTTGATATTTCTGCTTTTTGATGACTCGTAAACCCCTGTTTCGGATTTTACTATCACAAACGGAATTATAACCCAAAGTTTAGATTAGTAATTCGCTATTATTTTATCAATGGAAAACTATAAACTTATAAGCTTATTCCGATTGCCAGTTGTTGTCGGAGAATTTAAATGAATATTAGATGTAAATTAAAACTTTGAAATAGTGTAACTTTTAAATGTTTTTATTTTTGAATCGTCGTTTCATTAGACCTACATTTCATTCAAAATTGTAGAAGAATGCCTTTATAGACGGAGCGTCTGTTATATATTATAAGATAATGAGGTCTATGCACAATTCCTTAGAGACAGAAAATCGATCACGAGATGCTTTTTAAACTAACAAAAAATGGCTGATTTTACATTGATCTTAATGGCACCTAATATGCTTATTAAAAAATTTAATTTTTCACATAGGGCCTATCCTTGAATAATGTATTATAAATGATGCTCACGGAAGCAGCAATAATTATAGACATACAACGGGATATGCGCTATATAAGCACCATTATTATTGTTATTATTATTAATTATTAAAGGACAACACCTATTTGTTGATCTTTTAAAGGTGAACAGATTTTAGATTCTTTACATGATAATTTAGTGGTAGAATTTGCACACCCAACAGCAGCGCAGTAAGCCATTGTTAATGTTTACAAGTATTTTTACTCAACATCATGTGACCGGGAAATCATTCTGCAAGACCTCATTAAAATCGATAGTTGTAAACAAAGGAATAATGGATGTAAATTAAAAATTTTAAATAATGTATTTGTAAAAGTAAATGTTTATAGAAGGAGCGACTGTAAAATATTATAAAATAAAAACTCAAATTATGATTTAAATCGAAAGTGGTATACAGCGAAAGTATTTTGGATCACGCTTTATTTGTTGCGCACTAAAAAAACACGATTCCTTGAGCTCTAAAAAAAGCGCAAGCGGTCCTCTTATTATTATTAGTACCAGGTGACCGATCATTCGATCGGTAATAAAGAGCAGGCGCTTGTACCTTAACATCATGTGTATGTAAAACAACAGTGCATAAATTTTAAAAGTACTTCTTTACCAGACCAATAAATTGTATTTGTCTTTTTTTTTTCCTACTATGAATAACATAGGCTTTAAATTCTAACAGTCGAAGTAGATTTTTATTTGTGCAGTCTGATATCTAGATTTTGCCCGATAACCCCCCCCCCCCCCAAAAAAAAAAAATAACAAAAAAAAACCAGCTAAATCTCATTTTAAACCAAAAAAAACAACATGCATGCTAGAGTTGTCAGTTTTAAATCCAACAGAAATACATGTCATTTATGTCATTAAATCGCCAGGCTACAACAAATACATAAAAGTACTGCGCGTCTGTTTATGTGCAAGTCTAAAAGAGACTCGGGAACTGCCCTTCTACGCTCGCTCCACTGGCTCCCCGTGAAAGCCAGAATTGAGTATAAAGTGTCGCTACTTTGCCATCAGTGCATTTTTAATAACGAGTTTCCGTCCTATCTCAAGGCACTAATCAGACCTTATGTCCCGCAAAGAACACTTCGTTCTGCAAACTCATCGCTTCTGGAAGAGCCCCGTTTCTCTCTGACGACCGTTGGCCTTAGAGCCTTCTCAGTATCCGGTCCGAAGGTGTGGAATCAACTTCCCATTCAACTGAGGCGAACAAGCTCTACTGTTACTTTCAAAAAGAACTTAAAAACTCATTATTTCAATATTTACCTTCGATAACATTTAACATGCTTTAGAAACTTACTGTCTTATTTATGGGTTGGGTCGGTTAATGCTACATTTATTTGTTTTCACTTTATTTTGTCATCAATTTAGCTCTGTCACCTGGCCTAGTGTAATATCCGTATTCTTAGTTGTATGTTAAACGCGCTCTGAGCTTACATTATGTTTGTTGGCAGCGCTTTACAAATTTTATTATTATTATTATTTAAATGACTGAAAATGAAAAGTTTAAATTTAAAATATCGTGAATTACGTTACAATTTTTAGTTCTTCTACCCCTTCCCCTATTGGTGTACGCTCGTTTGAATCTGTGGCGCCTTCACTGTGGAACGGCTTACCTGAGACACAAAAAAACTCTGTGTCGAAAAAGGCATTCAAGAAGAATTTGAAGACTTTTCTTTTCAACTAAATTGATCAAATACACATCCATCAGCAAAAAACTTGTTTGAAACTATTTTAAAATGTTATTGTCGTTTCGTGCCTCCATCGGCCGAAACCTTGTTTAAAACTATTTTAGAGTGTTATTGTCGTTTCGATTTTGTGAGCGCGCTGAGCATGCTTTTATTAGCATGGAGTAAGGCGCTATATAAATGACCAATTAATTAATTAATTAATTAACTTTAACAACTGTCAAACTTTCCTATAACATTATGTCAATTTTTTCAACTCCCTCCCTCAACCCATTCAAGCTAACAATGAGTTACGGCCGGCAAATTAAAGGTGAAATTATGTTATTAATTAAAAAGACTGCAAATGAAAAGATCATAATATATATAGGCTTCGTTAGATGATGTGTTTAATTTCTCCCCCCCCCCCCCGGCCCCTCAATAAAACTAGCAGTATATTACACTTCTGACTATTGTTATAAGGAAAATACGAATATACTGAATTTACATCTTTTCTAGTTTACCAGATTTCGAATTGACAATGTTAACATATTCTAATATATCTTACTTTGGTAGTCCTTTATAAGCAAATCATACATATTTTTAATGAAACATTCATTGAATTTTAAAAAAAGTGGATACTAATACACTGTTTATTATTTACAGTGTAGAGTATACTGCTACATTGTATGCTACATACAGCGTAGTGTATACTGCTACAGTGAACACTATATACAGTGTAGTGTAATCTGCTACAGTGTACACTATATACAGCTATTCATTGTTTAAACACAAACAAGTTTTAGAGGTGTTTTTTTTTTTTTAATGTCAGATAAAAGAAAGTTAAAAATAGACCTTTAGTTTGGTGAAACTTCATCTAATTCTGTTATTATTTAAACGGCAAACTATTATCTGACTATTAGATAATTCGTAAATATGTATTTGTTTTTCTTTTTTTTTTTAATTTAATCTAAAATATATTGAAGTTTAATCTAAAATATATTGAAGACGTTCTAATCTAAATAAGCCGCGAGGGCCGCATACTATCATTTGTCCGCCCGCGCGTTACCCACTGGCTGTAGTTTGGACACCCCTGCATTACATAAATTACACTTGGTCTTGCTTTAAATTATTTCTATCATCGGTGCGCAACAGTAGTTTAAACAAGAAATTAAACTTTTTTCTGCTGTAGTAAGCCTACGGGTATTCCCGAAACGTCATAACTGCGACGCAACAAAACACCGCTCTTGAATGCCGCGCTACATGTGGATGGTGCAATGGCATGTTTTCACGGCCAAAATCAATATCTACGATAAATCTAAGGGTATTTTTGTCTAACGTTCATTTCCGATTTTTATTTGTGTGGCCGAAAAGCTGTAGATTTTTTTTTAGGTGAAACAAGTCGTGCATTAAAACATGAAGATAATCGTTAGAGCGCTTTTGAAGAAAATTTCCAGACATATATATATCCTATACTATAATACGAGTTAAAATTGTATGTATATATCCTATACTATAATACGAGTTAAAATTGTATGTATATATATATATATATATATATATATATATATGTCTGGAAATTTTCTTCAAAAGCGCTCTAACGATTATCTTCATGTTTTAATGCACGACTTGTTTCCCCTAAAAAAAAATCTACACCTTTTCGGCCACACAAATAAAAATCGGAAATGAACGTTAGACAAAAATACGCTTTAGATTTATCGTAGACAGTGATTTTGGCCGTGAAAACATGCCATTGCTCGACCCACGTGTAGTGCGGTGTTCAAGAGCGGTGTTTTGTTGCGTCGCAGTTATGACGTTTCGGGAATACCCGTAGGCTTACTACAGCAGAAATAAGTTTAATTTCTTGTTTAGACTACTGTTGCGCACCGATGATAGAAATAATTTAAAACAAGACCAAGTGTAATTTATGTAATGCAGGGGTGTCCAAACTACAGCCAGTGGGTAACGAGCGGGGGGACAAATGATAGTATGCGACCCTCGCGGCTTATTTAGATAAGAACGTCTTCAATATATTTTAGATTAAACTTCAATATATTTAAGATTAAATAAAAAAAAAAGAAAAACAAATACATATTTACGAATTATCTAATAGTCAGATAATAGTTTGCCGTTTAAATAATAACAGAATTAGATGAAGTTTCACCAAACTAAATGTCTATTTTTAACTTTCTTTTATCTGACATTTTTTTGAAAAAAAAACACCTCTAAAACTTGTTTGTGTTTAAACAATGAATAGCTGTATATAGTGTACACTGTAGCAGATTACACTACACTGTATATAGTGTTCACTGTAGCAGTATACACTACGCTGTATGTAGCATACAATGTAGCAGTATACTCTACACTGTAAATAATAAACACTGTATTAGTATCCACTTTTTTAAAAATTCAATGAATGTTTCATTAAAAATATGTATGATTTGCTTATAAAGGCCTACCAAAGTAAGATATGTTAGAATATGTTAACATTGTCAATTCGAAATCTGGTAAACTAGAAAAGATGTAAATTCAGTATATTCGTATTTTCCTTATAACAATAGTCAGAAGTGTAATATACTGTTAGTTTTATTGAGGGGCGGGGGGGGGGGGGGAGAAATTAAACACATCATCTAACGAAGCCTATATATATTATGATCTTTTCATTTGCAGTCTTTTCAATGAATAACATAATTTCACCTTTAATTATTTAGTATTTAAGTTTAATGCTCAAAATTAAAATAAAAATAAAAAATTTTATCATACCATTGTTTTAATTAATCAATAGTACCAGGTGACCGATCATTCGATCGGTAATAAAGAGCAGGCGCTTGTACCTTAACATCATGTGTATGTAAAACAACAGTGCATAAATTTTAAAAATACTTCTTTACCAGACCAATAAATTGTATTTGTCTTTTTTCTTTTTTTTTTTTCTTCTATGAATAACATGGGCTTTAAATTCTAACAGTCGAAGCAGATTTTTATTTGTGCAGTCTAATATCTAGATTTTGCCCGATAACCCTCCCCCCTCCCCCCCCCCCCCCAAAGAAATACAAAAACAAAAAAACAACATCTTAATCTCATTTTAAACCAAAAAAAAACATGCAGGCTAGAGTTGTCAGTTTTAAATCCAACAGAAATATATGTCATTTATGTCATTAAATCGCCAGGCTACAACGAATACATAAAAGTACTGCGCGTTTGTTTATGTGCAAGTCTAAAAGAGACTCGGGAACTGCCCTTCTACGCTCGCTCCACTGGCTCCCCGTGAAAGCAAGAATTGAGTATAAAGTGGCACTACTTTGCCATCAGTGCATTTTTAATAACGAGTTTCCGTCCTATCTCAAGGCACTAATCAGACCTTATGTCCCGCAAAGAACACTTCGTTCTGCAAACTCATCGCTTCTGGAAGAGCCCCGTTTCTCTCTGACGACCGTTGGCCTTAGAGCCTTCTCAGTATCCGGTCCGAAGGTGTGGAATCAACTTCCCATTCAAGTGAGGCGAACAAGCTCTACTGTTACTTTCAAAAAGAACTTAAAAACTCATTTTTTCAATATTTACCTTCGATAACATTTAACATGCTTTAGAAACTTACTGTCTTATTTATGGGTTGGGTCGGTTAATGCTACATTTATTTGTTTTGTCTTTTTTTTAATCATCAATTTAGCTCTTTCACCTGGCCTAGTGTAATATCCGTATTCTTAGTTGTATGTTAAACGCGCTCTGAGCTTACATTATGTTTGTTGGCAGCGCTATACAAATATTATTATTATTATTTAAAAGACTGAAAATGAAAAGTTTAAATTTAAAATATCGTGAATTACGTTACAAGTTTTAGTTCTTCTACCCCTTCCCCTATTGGTGTACGCTCGTTTGAATCTGTGGCGCCTTCACTGTGGAACGGCTTACCTGAGACACTGAAAAACTCTGTGTCAAAAAAGGCATTCAAGAAGAATTTGAAGACTTTTCTTTTCAACTAAATTGATCAAATACACATCCATCAGCAAAAAACTTGTTTGAAATTATTTTAAAATGTTATTGTCGTTTCGTGCCTCCATCGGCCGAAATCTTGTTTAAAACTATTTTAGAGTGTTATTGTCGTTTCGATTTTGTGAGCGCGCTGAGCATGCTTTTATTAGCATGGAGTGAGGCGCTATATAAATGACCAATTAATTAATTAATTAATTAATTATAACAACTGTCAAACTTTCCTATAACATTATGTCAATTTTTTCAACTCCCTCCCTCAACCCATTCAAGCTAACAATGAGTTACGGCCGGCAAATATGTTTGATAGGAATTAAAAAAGTCTACGAATAAATGTAAATCGGGTAAAAAAAATAGGCATAGTCTAACTGGAGAATCGAACCCGCTCGCACGCACAGCAGTCCTCTACGTTAACAACTTAGCTAGAGAAGGCACATGTCAGATGTGAAAAGCTATTAGACAGTATATAGGACTAGGCCTAAATAGGTCAGTGACACAAAAGGGATCCGTGGGGACACAAACACGATCTTTTTATATATAGAGATTTTCAATGTTTTCAATGTATTATTCCAAACATTGTTTGACAAAAAAAAGTAAAAAAATATAGTTTGGTGTTAACATTATCTAATATCCTCCATTTGTGTTACTATTATAATAAACTATCGCGGCAAAATATAATATTGATTAATTAAAACAATCGTATGATAAACATTTATTTTTTTTAATTTTGAACATTAAACTTAAATACTAAATAATTAAAGGTGAAATTATGTTATTCATTGAAAAGACTGCAAATGAAAAGATCATAATATATATAGGCTTCGTTAGATGATGTGTTTAATTTCTCCCCCCCCCCCCCCCCGCCCCTCAATAAAACTAACAGTATATTACACTTCTGACTATTGTTATAAGGAAAATACGAATATACTGAATTTACATCTTTTCTAGTTTACCAGATTTCGAATTGACAATGTTAACATATTCTAATATATCTTACTTTGGTAGGCCTTTATAAGCAAATCATGCATATTTTTAATGAAACATTCATTGAATTTTTTAAAAAGTGGATACTAATACAGTGTTTTTTATTTACAGTGTAGAGTATACTGCTACATTGTATGCTATATACAGCGTAGTGTATACTGCTACAGTGAACACTATATACAGTGCAGTGTAATCTGCTACAGTGTACACTATATACAGCTATTCATTGTTTAAACACAAAAAAAGTTTTAGAGGTGTTTTTTTTTCAAAAAATGTCAGATAAAAGAAAGTTAAAAATAGACCTTTAGTTTGGTGAAACTTCATCTAATTCTGTTATTATTTAATCGGCAAACTATTATCTGACTATTAGATAATTCGTAAATATGTATTTGTTTTTCTTTTTTTTTTAATTTAATCTAAAATATATTGAAGTTTAATCTAAAATATATTGAAGACGTTCTAATCTAAATAAGCCGCGAGGGCCGCATACTATCATTGGTCCGCCCGCGCGTT
The DNA here is from genome assembly GCA_949126835.1 of Anisus vortex. NCBI lineage: Eukaryota > Metazoa > Mollusca > Gastropoda > Planorbidae > Anisus > Anisus vortex. The sequence continues at coordinate 5,641,037 of OX421500.1, forward strand.
ACCCACTGGCTGTAGTTTGGACACCCCTGCATTACATAAATTACACTTGGTCTTGCTTTAAATTATTTCTATCATCGGTGCGCAACAGTAGTTTAAACAAGAAATTAAACTTCTTTCTGCTGTAGTAAGCCTACGGGTATTCCCGAAACGTCATAACTGCGACGCAACAAAACACCGCTCTTAAAAGCCGCACTACATGTGGGTCGAGCAATGGCATGTTTTCACGGCCAAAATCAATATCTACGATAAATCTAATGTGTATTTTTGTTTAACGTCCATTTCCGATTTTTATTTGTGGGGCCGAAAAGCTGTAGTTTTTTTTTTAGGTGAAACAAGTAGTGCATTAAAACATGAAGATAATCGTTAGAGTGCTTTTGAAGAAAATTTCCAGACATATATATATATATATATATAGTACCAGGTGACCGATCATTCGATCGGTAATAAAGAGCAGGCGCGTGTACCTTAACATCATGTGTATGTAAAACAACAGTGCATAAATTTTAAAAATACTTCTTTACCAGACCAATATATTGTATTTTTCTTTTTTCTTTTTTCTACTATGAATAACATGGGCTTTAAATTCTAACAGTCGAAGCAGATTTTTATTTGTGCAGTCTAATATCTAGATTTCGCCCGATAACCCCCCCCCCCCCCCCAAAAAAAAAAAAAAAAAAAAAAAAAACAACAACAACAGCTTAATCTCATTTTAAACCAAAAAAAAACATGAAGGCTAGAGTTGTCAGTTTTAAATCCAACAGAAATATATGTCATTTATGTCATTAAATCGCCAGGCTACAACGAATACATAAAAGTACTGCGCGTTTGTTTATGTGCAAGTCTAAAAGAGACTCGGGAACTGCCCTTCTAAGCTCGCTCCAGAATTGAGTATAAAGTGGCGCTACTTTGCCATCAGTGCATTTTTAAATACGAGTTTCCGTCCTATCTCAAGGCACTAATCAGACCTTATGTCCCGCAAAGAACACTTTGTTCTACAAACTCATCGCTTCTGCAAGAGCCCCGTTTCTCTCTGACGACCGTTGGCCTTAGAGCCTTCTCAGTATCCGGTCCGAAAGTGTGGAATCAACTTCCCATTCAACTGAGGCGAACAAGCTCTACTGTTACTTTCAAAAAGAACTTAAAAACTCATTATTTCAATATTTACCTTCGATAACATTTAACATGCTTTAGAAACTTACTGTCTTATTTATGGGTTAAGTCGGTTAATGCTACATTTATTTGTTTTGTCTTGTTTTTTATCATCAATTTAGCTCTGTCACCTGGCCTAGTGTAATATCCGTATTCTTAGTTGTATGTTAAACGCGCTCTGACATTATGTTTGTTGGCAGCGCTTTACAAATATTATTATTATCATTATTTAAAAGACTGAAAATGAAAAGTTTAAATTTAAAATATCGTGAATTACGTTACAATTTTTAGTTCTTCTACCCCTTCCCCTATTGGTGTACGCTCGTTTGAATCTGTGCCGCCTTCACTGTGGAACGGCTTACCTGAGACACTGAAAAACTCTGTGTCAAAAAAGGCATTCAAGAAGAATTTGAAGACTTTTCTTTTCAACTAAATTGATCAAATACACATCCATCAGCAAAAAACTTGTTTGAAACTATTTTAAAATGTTATTGTCGTTTCGTGCCTCCATCGGCCGAAACCTTGTTTAAAACTATTTTAGAGCGTTATTGTCGTTTCGATTTTGTGAGCGCGCCGAGCATGCTTTTATTAGCATGGATTGAGGCGCTATATAAATGCCCAATTAATTAATTAATTAATTAACTTTAACAACTGTCAAACTTTCCTATAACATTATGTCAATTTTTTCAACTCCCTCCCTCAACCCATTCAACCTAACAATGAGTTACGGCCGGCAAATATGTTTGATAGGAATTAAAAAGGTCTACGAATAAATGTAAATCGGGTAAAAAAAATAGGCATAGTCTAACTGGAGAATCGAACCCGGGTAGCCCGCACAGCAGTCCTCTACGTTAACAACTTAGCTAGAGAAGGCACATGTCAGATGTGAAAAGCTATTAGACAGTATATAGGACTAGGCCTAAAAAAGTCAGTGACACAATAGGGATCCGTGGGGACACAAACACGATCTTTTTATATATAGAGATTTTCAATGTTTTCAATGTATTATTCCAAACATTGTTTTACGAAAAAAGTAAAAAAATATAGTTTGGTGTTAACATTATTTAATATCCTCCATTTGTGTTACTATTTATAATAAACTATCGCGGCAAAATATAATATTGATTAATTAAAACAATGGTATGATAAAAAATTTTGTTTTTTAAATTTTGAGCATTAAACTTAAAGACTAAATAATTAAAGGTGAAATTATGTTATTCATTGAAAAGACTGCAAATGAAAAGATCATAATATATATAGGCTTCGTTAGAGGATGTGTTTAATTTCTCCCCCCCCCCCCCGCCCCTCACTAAAACTAACAGTATTTCACACTTCTGACTATTGTTATAAGGAAAATACGAGTATACTGAATTTACATCTTTTCTAGTTTACCAGATTTCGAATTGACAATGTTAACATATTCTAATATATCTTACTTTGGTAGGCCTTTAAAAGCAAATCATACATATTTTAATGAAACATTCATTGAATTTTTAAAAAAGTGGATACTAATACAGTGTTTATTATTTACAGTGTAGAGTATACTGCTACATTGTATGCTACATACGGCGTAGTGTATACTGCTACAGTGAACACTATATACAGTGTAGTGTAATCTGCTACAGTGTACACTATATACAGCTATTCATTGTTTAAACACAAACAAGTTTTAGAGGTGTTTTTTTTTTCAAAAAATGTCAGATAAAAGAAAGTTAAAAATAGACATTTAGTTTGGTGAAACTTCATCTAATTCTGTTATTATTTAATCGGCAAACTATTATCTGACTATTAGATAATTCGTAAATATGTATTTGTTTTTCTTTTTTTATTAATTTAATCTAAAATATATTGAAGTTTAATCTAAAATATATTGAAGACGTTCTAATCTAAATAAGCCGCGAGGGCCGCATACTATCATTTGTCCCCCCGCTCGTTACCCACTGGCTGTAGTTTGGACACCCCTGCATTACATAAATTACACTTGGTCTTGCTTTAAATTATTTCTATCATCGGTGCGCAACAGTAGTCTAAACAAGAAATTAAACTTCTTTCTGCTGTAGTAAGCCTACGGGTTTTCCCGAAACGTCATAACTGCGACGCAACAAAACACCGCTCTTGAAAGCCGCACTACATGTGGGTCGAGCAATGGCATGTTTTCACGGCCAAAATCAATATCTACGATAAATCTAATGTGTATTTTTGTTTAACGTCCATTTCCGATTTTTATTTGTGGGGCCGAAAAGCTGTAGATTTTTTTTTAGGTGAAACAAGTCGTGCATTAAAACATGAAGATAATCGTTAGAGCGCTTTTGAAGAAAATTTCCAGACATATATATATATATATATATATATATATATATATACATACAATTTTAACTCGTATTATAGTATAGGATATATATATATACATACAATTTTAACTCGTATTATAGTATAGGATTATATTTTGCCGCGATAGTTTATTATAAATAGTAACACAAATGGAGGATATTAGATAATGTTAACACCAAACTATATTTTTTTACTATTTTTGTCAAACATTGTTTGGAATAATACATTGAAAGCATTGAAAATCTCTATATATAAAAAGATCGTGTTTGTGTCCCCACAGATCCCCATTGGTCAATTTGTGAGTTTGTGTCACTGACTTATTTAGGCCTAGTCCTATATACTGTCTAATAGCTTTTCACATCTGACATGTGCCTTCTCTAGCTAAGTTGTTAACGTAGAGGACTGCTGTGCGGGCTACCCGGGTTCGATTCTCCAGTTAGACTATGCTTATTTTTTTTACCCGATTTACATTTATTCGTAGACCTTTTTAATTCCTATCAAACATATTTGCCGGCCGTAACTCATTGTTAGCTTGAATGGGTTGAGGAAGGGAGTTGAACAAATTGACAGAATGTTATAGGAAAGTTTGACAGTTGTTAAAGTTAATTAATTAATTAATTAATTGGTCATTTATATAGCGCCTCACTCCATGCTTATAAAAGCATGCTCAGCGCGCTCACAAAATCGAAACGACAATAACACTCTAAAATAGTTTTAAACAAGGTTTCGGCCGATGGAGGCACGAAACGACAATAACATTTTATAATAGTTTCAAACAAGTTTTTTGCTGATGGATGTGTATTTGATCAATTTAGTTAAAAAGAAAAGTCTTCAAATTCTTCTTGAATGCCTTTTTTGAGTGTCTTAGGTAAGCCGTTCCACAGTGAAGGCGCCACAGATTCAAACGAGCGTACACCAATAGGGGAAGGGGTAGAAGAACTAAAAATTGTAACGTAATTTAAGATATTTTAAATTTAAACTTTTCATTTTCAGTCTTTTAAATAATAATAATAATAATAATATTTGTATAGCGCTGCCAACAAACATAATGTAAGCTCAGAGCGCGTTTAACATACAACTAAGAATACGGATATTACACTAGGCCAGGTGACAGAGCTAAATTGATGATTAAAAAAAAGACAAAACAAATAAATGTAGCATTAACCGACCCAACCCATAAATAAGACAGTAAGTTTCTAAAGCATGTTAAATGTTATCTAAGGTAAATATTGAAATAATGAGTTTTTTTAGTTCTTTTTGAAAGTAACAGTAGAGCTTGTTCGCCTCAGTTGAATGGGAAGTTGATTCCACACCTTCGGACCGGATACTGAGAAGGCTCTAAGGCCAACGGTCGTCAGAGAGAAACGGGGCTCTTCCAGAAAAGATGAGTTTGCAGAACGAAGTGTTCTTTGCGGGACATAAGGTCTGATTAGTGCCTTGAGATAGGACCGAAACTCGTATTTAAAAATGCACTGATGGCAAAGTAGCGCCACTTTATACTCAATTCTGGCTTTCACGGGGAGCCAGTGGAGCGAGCGTAGAAGGGCAGTTCCCGAGTCTCTTTTAGACTTGCACATAAACAAACGCGCAGTACTTTTATGTATTCGTTGTAGCCTGGCGATTTAATGACATATATTTCTGTTGGATTTAAAACTGACAACTCTAGCCTACATGTTTTTTTTTTGGTTTAAAATGAGAGTAAGCTGTTGTTGTATTTTTTCTTTGTTTTTTTTTTGTTTTTTTTTTTTTTGGGGGGGGGGGGGGGGGTTATCGGGCCAAATCTAGATATTAGACTGCACAAATAAAAATCTGCTTCGACTGTTAGAATTTAAAGCCCATGTTATTCATAGTAGAAAAAAGAAAAAAGACAAATACAATTTATTGGTCTGGTAAAGAAGTATTTTTAAAATGTATGCTCTGTTGTTTTACATACACATGATGTTAAGGTACAAGCGCCTGCTCTTTATTACCGATCGAATGATCGGTCACCTGGTACTATATATATATATATATATATATATATGTCTGGAAATTTTCTTCAAAAACGCTCTAACGATTATCTTCATGTTTTAATGCACTACTTGTTTCACCTAAAAAAAAATCTACAGCTTTTCGGCCCCACAAATAAAAATCGGAAATGATCGTTAGACAAAGATACCCATTAGATTTATCGTAGATATTGAATTTGGCCGTGAAAACATGCCATTGATCGACCCACGTGTAGTGCGGCTTTCAAGAGCGGTGTTTTGTTGCGTCGCAGTTATGACGTTTCGGGAAAACCCGTAGGCTTACAACAGCATAAAGAAGTTTAATTTCTTGTTTAGACTACTGTTGCGCACCGATGATAGAAATATTTTAAAGCAAGACCAAGTGTAATTTATGTAATGCAGGGGTGTGCAAACTTCGGCCAGTGGGTAACGCGCGGGCGGACAAATGATAGTATGCGGCCCTCGCGGCTTATTTAGATTAGAACGTCTTCAATATATTTTAGATTAAACTTCAATATATTTTAGATTAAATAAAAAAAAAAGAAAAACAAATAAATATTTACGAATCAATTAATAGTCAGATAATAGTTTGCCGTTTAAAAAATAACAGAATTAGATGAAGTTTCAACAAACTAAAGTCTATTTTTAACTTTCTTTTATCTGACATTTTTTGAAAAAAAAAACAGCCTCTAAAACTTGTTTGTGTTTAAACAATGAATAGCTGTATATAGTGTACACTGTAGCAGATTACACTACACTGTATATAGTGTTCACTGTAGCAGTATACACTACGCTGTATATAGCATACAATGTAGCAGTATACTCTACACTGTAAATAATAAACACTGTATTAGTATCCACTTTTTTAAAAATTCAATGAATGTTTCATAAAAAATATGTATGATTTGCTTATAAAGGCCTACCAAAGTAAGATATATTAGAATATGTTAACATTGTCAATTCGAAATCTGGTAAGTTAGAAAAGATGTAAATTCAGTATATTCGTATTTTTCTTATAACAATAGTCAGAAGTGTAATATACTGTTAGTTTTATTGAAGGGCGGGGGGGGGGGGGGGGGGAGAAATTTAACACATCATCTAACGTAGCCTATATATATTATAATCTTTTCATTTGCAGTCTTTTCAATGAATAACATAATTTCACCTTTAATTATTTAGTATTTAAGTTTGATGCTCAAAATTAAAAAAAAAAATGTTTATCATACCATTGTTTTAATTAATCAATATTATATTTTGCCGCGATAGTTTATTATAAATAGTAACACAAATGGAGGATAATAGATAATGTTAACACCAAACTATATTTTTTTACTTTTTTGTCAAACAATGTTTAGAATAATACATTGAAAACATTGAAAATCTCTCTATATATAAAGATCGTGTTTGTGTCCCCACGGATCCCCATTGGTCAATTTGTGAGTTTGTGTCACTGACATATGTATGCCTAGTCCTACATACTGTCTAATAGCTTTTCACATCTGACATGTGCCTTCTCTAGCTAAGTTGTTAACGTAAAGGACTGCTGTGCGGGCGACCCGGGTTCGATTCTCCAGTTAGACTATGCCTATTTTTTTTACCCGATTTACATTTATTTGTAGACCTTTTTAATTCATATCAAACATATTTGCCGGCCGTAACTCATTGTTAGCTTGAATGGGTTGAGGGAGGGAGTTGAAAAAATTGACATAATTTTATAGGAAAGTTTGACAGTTGTTAAAGTTAATCAATTAATTAATTAATTGGTCATTTATATAGCGACTCACTCCATGCTAATAAAAGCATGCTCAGCGCACTCACAAATACGAAACGACAATAACACTCTAAAATAGTTTTAAACAAGGTTTTGGCCGATGGAGGCACGAAATGACAATAACATTTCAAAATAGTTTCAAACAAGTTTTTTGCTGATGGATGTGTACTTGATCAACTTAGTTGAAAAGAAAAGTCTTCAAATTCTTCTTGAATGCCTTTTTTGACACAGAGTTTTTCAGTGTCTTAGGTAAGCCGTTCCACAGATTCAAACGAGCGTACACCAATAGGGGAAGGGGTAGAAGAACTAAAAATTGTAACGTAATTCACGATATTTAAAAATTAAACTTTTCATTTTCAGTCTTTTAAATAATAATAATAATAATAATATTTGTATAGCGATGCTAACAAACATAATGTAAGCTCAGAGCGCGTTTAACATACAACTAAGAATACGGATATTACCCTAGGCCAGGTGACAGAGCTAAATTGATGTTTAAAAAAAAGACAAAACAAATAAATGTAGCATTAACCGACCCAACCCATAAATAAGACAGTAAGTTTCTAAAGCATGTTAAATGTTATCTAAGGTAAATATTGAAATAATGAGTTTTTAAGTTCTTTTTGAAAGTAACAGTAGAGCTTGTTCGCCTCAGTTGAATGGGAAGTTGATTCCACACCTTCGGACCGGATACTGAGAAGGCTCTAAGACCAACGGTCGTCAGAGAGAAACGGGGCTCTTCCAGAAGCAATGAGTTTGCAGAACGAAGTGTTCTTTGCGGGACATAAGGTGTGATTAGTGCCTTGAGATAGGACGGAAACTCGTTATTAAAAATGCACTGATGGCAAAGAACCGCCACTTTATACTAAATTCTGGCTTTCACGGGGAGCCAGTAGAGCGAGCGTAGAAGGGCAGTTCCCGAGTCTCTTTTAGACTTGCACATAACCAAACGCGCAGTACTGTTCTGTATTCGCTGTAGCCTGGCGATTTAATGACATAAATGACACATATTTCTGTTGGATTTAAAACTGGGGGGGGGGGGGGGAGGGGGGGTTTTGGGCAAAATCTAGATATTAGACTACACAAATAAAAATCTGCTTCGACTGTTAGAATTTAAAGCCCATGTTATTCATAGTAGAAAAAAAGAAAAAAGACAAATACAATTTATTGGTCTGGTAAAGACGTATTTTTAACATTTATGCACTGTTGTTTTACATACACATTATGTTAAGGTACAAGCGCCTGCTCTTTATTACCGATCGAATGATCGGTCACCTGGTACTATATATATATATATATATACATACAATTTTAACTCGTATTATAGTATAGGATAGTCTTTGATATTACGTCATCTGTCTATACTCTCAAAACCAAGTCGCTAAGCGCGTTCCGATACACTGATTGGCCTACATACATAGGCCTACAACATACACTGATGGACAGATTTCTTTGGGCTATTATTATATAGATCTAGATAAGATAATATAAAATAAGATATGTTCAGGATATGCCTTTATCTGATGCATTGAATTCTTATATTTGTTATGCTGTTTTTAATCAGGCTAGTTAGTTTTCCTTCCAAAATCGTCGTAACCCTAGGGGACGTCCATTAATTACGTCAACAAAATAGGGGGGAGGGGGGGTCTGAACAAGTTTGACAATTGTTGACAAGGGGGAGGGGGGGGGGTCAAGAAAAGTTGACGTCAACAATGTTACTTTTTTAAAATAAAAAATGATACAAATTTATTACAAAATTCTAGGCTACATTTGTCATGTGCCACTTACATAGCAGACATCTTTAAACATGGTTTTACGTTAATACAAATATATTAAAGACCAAGTGAAGAGCTTTTTATCAAAATTGAGTTAACATTTGATTTTGATAGTAAATAGTGTATTCAGTATCTGAATTAAAGGACAACACAAACATTTATACAAAATATCAAAGATACATTTTAAGTTATTAGTTCAATATTTGCACTTAAATGTGTGTGTTTTTCGGATGATTACTCCAAATCTCGTAGCCATTTGAGATGTTTTTATTTCCGGCAATATAGGAAAGTGACGTAACATAAAGGATTCCGACTAGGAAAAATGAATATTGTCACGTGTTTTGAATCTATTGCCACATGTTTTGAATCTTTTCCCGGTTCTTATTTTTAACAAAATGGTTAAATATAGATTTATAGCGTCTATTTTTATTTATTTATTTCCCTTGTGACACGTCACTGCCGTATGAGGCTATTCCAAATCTCGTTCCTTTAAGAAAAACCTCTTCACTTGGTCTTTAATTAAAATTACGGACGCTACATTTGACATGTCCTTTTTGTGTTCATCTTGATAGTTTGTAGATCTTTGTATGAGAGGAAAGTGGAAACTAATGCAATTGTTAGCACGGCAAAGTGACCGACCAATTGTAAAAAACTTCACCTTCGCTGTAGTCTAGCAAGCCATTGTGACTGGAATAACAAAAGAACATAAACACACCAACAAACTACATTCTGCAGAGTACATTCAGAAACAGAAACGCAGTTTTTTGCCGCTCAGTAGGCCTACATCTAAATTAGGCGCCGTTCTGTTATTGAGTCCTGAAAGGACTATGAACACCGCCCAAGAGTCGACTGCTTTAATTCAACGCCCATGGTTTAGTCTTTTCCAAGTTCCAACCCTTGAAACCATGTTTGGATCAGCGTTAGCAGGCCATGCACTCCGACATGGAAATATATGAGTAGGCAGGCTTTGTCTTACAGGGCGGTCGCTTGTTGGGTCGGCTTGCTCTGTTCGGATTCCCCTTTTACGAACGTACATTTGCTCGAGCCATCCATGGCTTGCCTCGTATTCCTGTAATGTGGGCTGACAGTGTGTTGGCCGAGCGGATTTTGTCTGACACGGGGATGTCATCCCCTCAAGGCCACCTTTGAAAGCAGCCGTTTTTACAGGACGTTTTGTATAGTACCTTTCCGTACGTTGCATCAGCCCCCACCCCGGAGACGCCAGAAATCGGACAGTGGGTACCTCACAGACCCCTTCAAATGGAAGAACGGAACAAGCCGATTAATCTCCAGACTTGCAGCTTGGGATACCACGCCTCTCTCCGTCACTTACAGAGATGGGAGTGGAAGTATATCGGCGACCGCTTGTCCCATGCATTAGCTCACTGGTCAGACTCGGGGAACCAAGTTAAAAGGCCTAAAAAAAATAAAACCGGACGAGCCCGTCTTGTGTCCAGGGCGTTACGTTTAGGGTTGAGCTCAGCTCTGTCCGGACCCGCTGCGGGAGCTCTCCCCCATGCGTTCGCCCGCTGGTGTATTCTTAATGGGAACGTATCGGCGGTTTACACACTTCGCCAGCTTTGGGGCTCATAGGTACAGAAGTGAAAGTAGGCGCCAGAGACTGGCGTTCGTTATATATACCATGTAAGCGATAGCTGGGATTGGTAATATAACTAAAGACAACAATAGGCCCTCTTTGAGACTATGTTTGAATTGCATTGAATGAAGTGTATCGTGTGAATCCAACATGGTTATTTTAAAATATTTCCTTCATAAAAATAATTCGTGGCCCATGAAGTCCGAAATACTTAGCCTACCTTTCCTTTTAACATCCCTAATTCTGATATATAAACTAATATATTTTTGCTGACTACGTTATAATATTCGAAACATTAAAATTTGGGGATTAGGCTTAATATAGTAATTTTTTAGTTTTAATTATTTTCTAATTGTCTGAAAAAAAAATGTATGAGATAAAAATGTATTAGTAGGCCTATAGTGGCGTAGCCAGATTGCAAGGTGTTGGTGGCAAATAGTGCAAGGTCGGAGCGGTAGGGGCAAGGAAGCCAACTACCGTGTGTATAATCATACAATGTGTGTGTGGGGGGGGGGGGGCAATAATGCAAGAAGGAATAGTGAGTATATGGTTAAAAAAGAAGGTTAATTTACAACTGGTGCACAATTTCCCCCTAAACTATTTAACAATTAACATTGTACCAAAATCTCATTAGTGAAAAGTACAATCAGAAAGTATTCAATATTTCTATATGAAAAGAACAGTAGTAAATAAAAAGGAAAGAAATATTGTTAAAATCCTCGGATTGGAAAAAAAAATTTGGAGGGGCGATGGGGGGTAGTAAGCAAGTTACACTCCTTTCGTGGCTACGCCTATGAGAGTTCTATCTAGTCAATATGAAACCTTTAAAACAAGTTTTAAAATGTATTACAATTAATTATAGTAAAGATCTAGACCAGGGGTCGGGAACCTATGGCTCGCGAGCCACATGTGGCTCTATTGATGGCTGCATCTGGCTCGCAGACAAATGTTCGATTATAAAAAAAAATATTTTGACTCCTTTGATCTACATATTAATTGCACATCAATATTTCATTCTACAAATGAGCTTAAGTCTACTGCAGCTCAGCATTTAAAAGATAGAAAAATAGCAGCCCTGCATTTATTGTAATTAAAAGGGAAATTTACTTGAATTTTTATTTTTAAACATAATGTATGGCTCTCATAGAATTACTATTCAAAATATGAGGTGTCCATGGCTCTCTCAGTCGAAAAGGTTCCCGACCCCTGATCTAGACCTTTCCGTTTCAAATCTATTTTAAACATAAAAACCAGCGTTTAATTTTTTTTTACTTGTTATAGGGGGGGGGGTAACGAATTGTTGACGTAATTATATAGGGGGGGGTCTCTGAAAGTTTGACAGTTGTTGACAAGGGGGAGGGGGGGAGGTAAAAATCGCCAAAAATTGTTGACGTAATTAATGGACGTCCCCCTATCAGGATTTATCTTATATTATCCATTGAGTTGTTAGTTGTTATTTGTTTAATAAGAGATGGGGAGGCCCTGTGGGTTGTAAAAAAAAGGAGGGGAAGGGGCAAACTTTGAAAGAGGGGCAGTCCGAATCTGACGTAGACCACAGAATAAATATAGAACAGAATGCGCAATCGCATTTTTTTCTGTTTCCGGAAGTAATGCCGACGCCATTCTATATCTATTCTGTGACACAGACTATAATATGGCAGCATTGTGCACAATTAATCTGTGGTCTTTTTTTTTTATTCTAAAGACCTAACTGTAAGTTGGGCTATCTAACTTGAATTATTCTGCTGTTGACTCTACTTACCGGTATATTTGGTTTAATAGTTTCGGCCTATTCCTTTACACTTTGTAGATAATCGAGAAGAATATAATCTGTTGCAAGGCTATTGTCATCATTTAAATTGATTTCGGATGTACAGAATCTTAGCTTAGGCTACCGTTTCATTTGTAAGATTCCCTTTTAAAATTATATCGATTTTCCTAATCTTTTAGTAGGCTACAGTGTAGGCCTATGTCAACAAATTTATTATACTATAGTATTTTTAGCCTGATTGAGTTCTTATTCTTTTAGTATAGGGTATAAGGCCTATAATTTATTTATATTGTATAATGTGTCTGTGCACGTGTCTGTGTTTGTATGCTTACTTGTTGTTGCATTAGTTGTGGACACAGATGTATCTTCAGCCGTAGTTGTAGCCTCAGTAGCCTCAGTCGGAGTAGGCCCCTCAATAGGTGTAGGCTCAGTTGTATTTGACCCGTCTGTTGCTTGCGATGAAACGTGGATGGCTAGAAATATTTTAAAAGAAACAATAACTAGGGCAAACTTAATAACCTATGTGCAGTAAAAACAATTACAATAAAAACACAAATTTTAGGTGAATAAACTTAAAAAAGAAAAAAAAAGACTTGATAAAATGCCCATCGCCTATTGCTATATAATATTATGTTTCTAGTATATTAAAGCCCTTAAAGGCAATGATAAACAGAACGCACACCAAACAATAAACACGTGACATTAGTAATATGCCTACATAAATGTATGCATAAAGTAATGTTTTAAACAATGTTACCGAGTATGAGGAAGGCAAACGTGGTAGATTTCCATTTCCACATTTCTGAAACTTTTTTTTCTTTTAGGACTTTTGTAGTGAAGGAGTCACCTGTAGATTGGGAAGTAGTATTCATATGTTAGTTTCACAGTCATTATATTAAATAGTTTCATTAAATCAATGTTAACTTTGTATTCAACCTTTTAACAAGGTCAGGTCAAGCTATCACTGAGTTGTAAGAGTCAAGCTATCACTCAGTTGTAAGAGTCAAGTTATCACTGAGTTGTAAAATTCAAGTTATCACTGAGTTGTAAGAGTCAAGCTATCACTGAGTTGTAAGAGTCAAGCTATCACTGAGTTGTAAGAGTCAAGCTATCACTGAGTTGTAAGAGTCAAGTTATCACTGAGTTGTAAAATTCAAGTTATCACTGAGTTGTAAGAGTCAAGTTATCACTGAGTTGTAAAATTCAAGTTATCACTGAGTTGTAAAATTCAAGTTATCACTGAGTTGTAAGCGTCAAGCTATTATTGAGTTGTAAGAGTGAAATGTAGCTTCACCCATCCCATCTTCCTTCAGTAGAATAATAGATTTAATTGTAATAATATAAATACTAAAAAAAAAAAGGAAAATTGAGTTGCTGATTTTACAAAAGTTTCATTTCAATAAAGTCTACACGTAGATATCAATAATTAAAATGTAAGGTTTTGGAAATGGATTTCAATAGTCAATTTGTAAAGTTATTAAAAATGGATTTCCCCAAATTTCAGTAGTCAATATGGAAGATTTTCGTTAATAATTCTCAATATTCAAAAATATATTATTGAAAATATATTAATAGTGAATATGTAAGGCTTCTGGAACTAGATCCTTATAGTGCGTGTGTATGTAAGGTCCTTGTAACTAACACCTTATAGTGTGTGTTTGAGACAAAGTAAGTCTTGAAACTAGATCCTTATAGTGCGTGAGTATGTAAGGTTCTTGTAACTAGATTATTATAGTACGTGAGTATGTAAGGTTATTGGAACTAGATCCTTATAATGCGTGAGTATGTAAGGTTCTTGGAACTAGATCCTTATAGTGCGTGAGTATGTAAGGTTATTGGAACTTATATTAAAAAATTAAATTAAAATTGGTTACTTATATAGCGCTTCTATCCATGCTATTTCAGCATGCTCAGTGCGCTCTGTAAACACACTGCTGCCTGCTGGCGCAAATATGTTTACAGGCCCAAAACTCCTGCAGGGCGACAGGGATCCGTCGGCGGCCGGGCTAGAACCCGCGACCTGTCAGATGGTTTTTGGTTGACAGTCCGGTGATCTAACCGCTAGGCCAGCCGGCTTCACTTGATCCTTATAGTGCGTGAGTATGTAAGGTTCTTGTAACTAACACCTTATAGTGTGTGTTTGAGACAAAGTAAGTCTTGAAACTAGATCCTTATAGTGCGTGAGTATGTAAGGTTATTGGAACTAGATCCTTATAGTGCGTGAGTATGTAAGGTTATTGGAACTAGATCCTTATAGTGCGTGAGTATGTAAGGTTATTGGAACTAGATCCTTATAGTGCGTGAGTATGTAAGGTTCTTGTAACTAACACCTTATAGTGTGTGTTTGAGACAAAGTAAGTCTTGAAACTAGATCCTTATAGTGCGTGAGTATGTAAGGTTCTTGTAACTAGATTATTATAGTACGTGAGTATGTAAGGTTATTGGAACTAGATCCTTATAGTGCGTGAGTATGTAAGGTTATTGGAACTAGATCCTTATAGTGCGTGAGTATGTAAGGTTATTGGAACTAGATCCTTATAGTGCGTGAGTATGTAAGGTTATTGGAACTAGATCCTTATAGTGCGTGAGTATGTAAGGTTATTGGAACTAGATCCTTATAGTGCGTGAGTATGTAAGGTTATTGGAACTAGATCCTTATAGTGCGTGAGTATGTAAGGTTATTGGAACTAGATCCTTATAGTGCGTGAGTATGTAAGGTTTTTGGAACTAGATCCTTATAGTGCGTGAGTATGTAAGGTTATTGGAACTAGATCCTTATAGTGCGTGAGTATGTAAGGTTCTTGGAACTAGACCCTTATAGTGCGTGAGTATGTAAGGTTATTGGAACTAGATCCTTATAGTGCGTGAGTATGTAAGGTTATTGGAACTAGATCCTTATAGTGCGTGAGTATGTAAGGTTATTGGAACTAGACCCTTACAGTGCGTGAGTATGTAAGGTTATTGGAACTAGACCCTTATAGTGCGTGAGTATGTAAGGTTCTTGTAACTAGATCTTTATAGTGCGTGAGTATGTAAGGTTATTGGAACTAGATCCTTATAGTGCGTGAGTATGTAAGGTACTTGGAACTAGATCCTTATAGTGCGTGAGTATGTAAGGTACTTGGAACTAGATCTTTATAGTGCGTGAATATGTAAGGTTATTGGAACTAGATCCTTATAGTGCGTGAGTATGTAAGGTTCTTGTAACTAGATCCTTATAGTGCGTGAGTATGTAAGGTTATTGGAACTAGATCCTTATAGTGCGTGAGTATGTAAGGTACTTGGAACTAGATCCTTATAGTGCGTGAGTATGTAAGGTTATTGGAACTAGATCCTTATAGTGCGTGAGTAAGTAAGGTGCTTGGAACTAGATCCTTATAGTGCGTGAGTATGTAAGGTTCTTGTAACTAGATCCTTATAGTGCGTGAGTATGTAAGGTGCTTGGAACTAGATCCTTATAGTGCGTGAGTATGTAAGGTTCTTGTAACTAGATCCCTATAGTGCGTATGTAAGGTTCTTGGAACTAGATCCTTATAGTGCGTGAGTATGTAAGGTTCTTGTAACTAGATCCTTATAGTGCGTGAGGGGCCGGTGAAGTCGCGTTCACCAGACTTTAAACTTTAAACCTCACTTCACTGGAGTGATCGAATCGAGACTAATCTCTTAGGATTCGGAGGACAAACACACTTGGCACAGCTAAATCACCGTAGATCTATAGGTTCGGTGCAAACAGTTGACCGTTCCCATCCACTCTTTCCTCCTGCAAAGCAATGCCTCAAAGCAATGTCGACACCAAAATAGGCACCAAAAGGACAGTGTCCTGTCCGGAACTGGGCAATCGTAAGGTTGCCTGTTCTCTCTTGCGGAGTCTCCACCACGAATCAGCTCGATTTGATCGTTTTAGTTGCTGCCACACACCTTGACCCGTGTCAGACTCGTTCCAGTTCTTCCACCATTGTCTTGACGCCCACTCATCCAGTTTCCGTGGCATACTAGGTGATTGTGTGGCCAGCACTATGTACAGCCGCCTGTACTTTACCCCAACTAAGGTCAGGTACCAGAGCTGGGTAGAGTTTTAATCTCTTGGACACCCACCAGACCCGGGAAAAAACCTAGCCTGAACCAGGATTTGAACCCGGGACATTCGGTACGCCAGTTGAACGCGCTGCCGCTCAGCTACCGTGCCTAGTATAATGACCGTTTTAAAAACACGTGAACACTAAACTAAACCATATAATATATTCGAGATAAGACATTCTGTTATAAAATGCCGAAGATACGATATAACTTTAGGAACTTTATTCATTCATAACAATATATTTTTAGACACTAACTGAATTATAAAAAAAATTATCGATCAATAAAATCCTAGACTATATTATACATGGACCGCTTGCTTGAGTTTTTATGCTATTATCTTCTTTTTTTTTTGTTGCAATTCCCGATTCTAAATAAAGTAATTGTTATACAAGTTCCGTTTTATTAAATCGCATTGTTTTCGTCTTTAAATGAATACTTGTAGGCCTA
Organism: Anisus vortex; assembly: GCA_949126835.1. Taxonomy (NCBI): domain Eukaryota; kingdom Metazoa; phylum Mollusca; class Gastropoda; family Planorbidae; genus Anisus; species Anisus vortex. The sequence goes on from OX421500.1 coordinate 5,657,946, forward strand.
TTAATCCTATTATCATTGACTATAATAAGATGGACCGCCTGCTCTATTTTTACTCCCTTTATTTTAAGTTGCATTTTCTGTCTGTCTGATTGCAAGAATTGGCTTCGATTTTTCGACCACTTGCCGTGGTCCGATCAAGCTGAAATTTGAACAACAGACTTGTGGCGCCTAACAATACATCCTATCAAATTTTCAGTTAAAACAACTTAATAATACTACACTTATGACAATATTCATTTCTTAAAAGGAAAGTATAAGAAAAATTTTTGTTTCACTTTAAAAATCCCTGTGCAACTTTTTATAGTTTTTCGGCGCAAAGCTAGAAAAAAAAAATTATGCGCTAAGATTATTTTTAGAACAATTCATACGGAGTAAGGAGATATTTTTGAGATTTGCGACACAGATATTTTTTCTGTACGTTTCATTTGCAGTAGTCAATCAATTATTTAATTATAAAAGGGAGTTTTTATGGTTTTCTTGTTTAGAGCTTATGATCTTTTTCCGTGCGCACACAACACTGATCTATGTTTCCGCTTTGTACAACTTTCGATTTTAATTTTTCATTGAGAAAATCATAGCGATTAAATAAAACGGAACTTGTATATCAATAACTTTATTTCCTGTATAGCAATTACGTTATTCAGAATCGGTAATTCCGAACATCAGTGTTTCAAGTCATCATATAGCAGAAAGCAGTCCATGTATATTATAGTCTATGATAAAATATAAGCGTAATTAAAAATTATTATTTTTTGGCTAGTACGCTGATCGTTAAAAAACAGTTTTCCATGCATCTAGATCTATAAGTAAATAATAATAATACTATTTGTATAGTGCTGTCAACAAACATAATGTAAGCTCAGAGCACATTTAAACATGCAACTAAGAACACGGATATAGATGTATAATCTCTAGGCTAAGAATATAAAACTAAGACAACTTTAGAAACATAGGACAAATCAAATAAATGAAGTAATAACCGACCTAAAATATAAGTAAGACATTAGGGGTCTAAAGCATGTTATCTAAGGTAGGCCTAAATATTGAAATAATGAGTTTAAGTTCTTTTTGAAAGTATCAATGGATTGGGGGTGTGACAAGATGCAAATTCTCTAGGAGTCTAGGCCAAAAATTGGAATAGTTTGTAAATAATGGATCAAATTTTTAAAAAAAGACACGCATGGTAAATACGTAAGGGAAAAACAAACAACAAAGAAAGTGAATGTATTATAGTTTTAATCAATATGTTTTTGTTACTACAGTGAAAATAATGTAGTTTAATACATATGGGAAAGGTTAGCTTAACACTCAATTATTTTAAATAAGTACATTTACAATTCATATTTATTTGATATCAAGTTCAATTAATTTTGATTAAAGCGAAACACGTACATACCATGTGGTTGTGACTCGGGTAATAAGTCCGCTATGAGCAAAACGACTACAGTTTAATACGCCACGAATCAATGGTGTAGAGTGCAGGCCATTACCATGGCAACATTACTGGAATCCAACCATTAAAAAAAAATCCCCATTCCCTACCCACCCCCTCAAAGCCACCCCCTCCTCCTGAACACCCTCCCATCAATACCCACCCTGAAAACTACACCCCTCAATCTCCCAGCTAGGAACAGCCACGCAAGGCTTGCCTAATACTTTTTTTGTCCTGCTCTGCAAGCGTTCCTGGAAACGCTGTTTTTTTTTCTTGAAAATTTTTTTTATTATTATTGAGATTTAGGTGGGGGAGAATAAGCAAGCACGACACAATGTTATGCTCCACTTCTCGAGTTATAACGTATCTGCTTACAAATCGTTATAATATATACCGACGTAGTCAATAGCCTACAATTATTTCTGTAATGGCAACATAAATCCTCAATTGCAAATGTCTTTTTTTAAGTTATTCAAACAGTTTACGTAAGCTTATATGAATAAGCACAATGGCCCGTTTTTAACCATAGACTCGCCGGGGGATCTCAACGTCTTGATCTGTCGACATCAAGTAGTAGCCCTACACTTTTATGAGATTTGTTGTTGTTGTTTTCTCAAAGAGAATAAAAAGTCATATTAAAAGGAAATGTGTATAAGCTTACATAGCCTACTATAAATTGTGTTCTCTATTCGAGAAAAAAAGAAGAAAAGAAAAATATCTTTATATCAAAAATATGAAACTAAGGAGTAATAAACAACATAAAATATACCTTTCCAGTAAACTTGTATGAAGAAAGGGATTAATCGATACATTGATAGATACATAGATATATAGATTGACTGCTTCAAATCCGCCATTGTCCGCCCACTTTTAAAGAAACCCGGACTCGACGTAAATGAGTGGAAGAATTACCGCCCAGTATCCAACCTCTCCTTCCTTTCCGAGATCCTGTTATCCTCGAGCTGTTAAATTCACACCTGTATCTGCATTCGCTAATGACCGCACACCAGTCGTCGTATCGCAATCATCACAGCACCGAGACAGCGCTTCTGTAGATCACCACTGACCTCCTGAACGCCTCAGACAGAGGTCTCGTCTCTGCCCTTGTGCAGCTTGATTTGTCTGCTGCCTTCGATACGATTGACCATCTTCGACTCATAGATCGCCTCAGCTCTACGTTTGGCATTCAAGACATCGTCCTCTCCTGCTTCGTGAGCTATCTTCAGAATCACTTCCAGACCGTCAGGAAGTCCTTATCCTCCAAGCCTGTTCATGTCTGCTATGATGTGCCACAGGGGTCTGTCCTCGGACCAGTTCTTTTTACCCTTTAGATCCCAACCCCTCTCCTTTGTCATCGAACGCCACAATTTGAAATATCATTCTTTAGCCGATGACTCACATCTCTATAACAGCGCTGAACCTGAAGACTTCGATGGGCCCTTGCTTCCATCTCCATCTGTTTCTTGGACATAAAGAACTGGATGGCTGAAAACAAATTAAAGTTGAACAGTGAGTAGAGTCGGTACGAGACAGAGGGTCGTGTCCCTCACTGCTTCCGATTTTCAGCTGGCTGACGCAACTGTGCCTTTCTCCCCGACTGTCAAGAGCCTTGGCGTCTATCTGGACTACACGCTGTCCATGCAGCCCCACTTGTAGCCTACATTTTCGTCTTTTATTTTTATTCGTTATCTGTACTCGGTAACTGTTGACAGCGCATAGAACTGTTCCCAACGGGATATGCGCTATACACGACTTATTATTATTAGGCCTATATAATAATATGATAAATAGATAGATTATAGATATATGATAGATAGATAGATAGATAGATAGATAGATAGATAGATAGATAGATAGATAGATAGATAGATAGATAGATAAATATATAGATGACAGGTATATAATAGATAGGTAGATGATAGACATCTCATAAATATATAGATATATTATAGATAAATGAGATAATAGATCTATAATAAATAGATCGGTAGTAAGGTAGATAAATAAAAAGATGATAAATGGATAGGTAGATAGATAGTAAATAGTGGCATAAATAGATAGTTGATAGATAGATCTTAGGTAGATACACAAATAAATAGATAGATAGTTAGATGATAGAAAAATAAATAGATATATATTAAATAATAGGTAGCTAGATATATACATAGATAGATAGATGATAGATAAATAAATAAATATTAAATACATCGGTAGATAATTAGGTAGATAGATAGAAGCATGATCACTCTCCTTCGCCAACGACGTCTTCGGTGGCTTGGCCATGTTTCCAGGATGGAGGATGGGCGAATCCCAAAAGACCTGCTATATGCTGAGCTCGCGGAAGGCAAGAGAGCTACCGGCCGCCCCCAACTCAGGTTCAAGGACGTCTGTAAACGTGATCTAAAGGCTATAGATGTAGAGGTCGGGAACTGGGAGAACCTTGCTCAGCACAGAAATAGTTGGAGAGGCACCTTACACACCGGTATAAATGCGGCAGAGGGCAAACTTCGCCTTATGGCGGAGGCTAAACGAGCAGCGAAGAAAAGTAGGCTGCCCCTAACAATCTCCAACGGTCCAGCTTTCAAGTGCCAGAGATGCGATAGAGCCTGTCTCTCAAGGATAGTTCTCCACAGGCACAGTCAATTTTGCAGGGCTGGCCAAATCACAGACGCGCAAATCTAATCGTCTTTCGAGACTATTGAGCCAATGATGAGATAGATACATAGTTAAATATATGATAAATATAGATCTTATGTAGATAAATAAATCGATAGATCTTCAATACATAGATAGCTAGATAGATACATGAATAATAAATAAATAAATAGATTGTGTTAAAAATAAGTTATATTTTTTCCCAATGTGGGAAGGGTACGGCGTGATATCGTTGTCACACCATGCTTGGAGATTCAAGGTTTCTATGAATCTAACAAGTAATCATGGGCCGCGATATCACCGTGAAGTTTTTTCACGTAGGTTCGTAAGGACCAATAGAAACCGACCATTGTTAAGACCCCGTGGTTTCGAGACCATGCTTGGGCAGTTATGCCCAACGATCCCTTAGAAAACACTTGGTGGCCCCCTAGGTAAACAATATAGGCCTACGCTCTAATAAATGCATACTGAAGAATCATTCGTTATTCGTGCTTCAATGATTCATTTAGGCAAGGTTAATGTTTAAAAATGTCACGATTTTTTAAGGTTTTGTTTAATGTGTGGGATAGACAAAGTCTCTTGATTACAATGAGTGCATTGATCAGATAAAGAATCATATTATAGCAAGTTTGAATCATTATAGCAGGTTTAGACAGGCCTTGCGAGAGAGGGGTTTAGCAGGTACGCCTTACCGGGGCCAATAAGAGTTTAGGGGGCCCGTGAATATTAAAATTAAATCGGCAATATCGCAAGTATTTATTTAATTGTTGCTATAAAGCTAAGAGGAGATGCCCCAAAACCTCCTACAATCTCACTAGGGACTGGGAGTAGTGGGAGCCCTTCATTTTGGTGTAATGGACTGTAACAGCAGTTTCGATTAAATTGATTCCATGTTTTGTGTTTGCCGATTTTTGCCCGCCATTTTGGGCTATAGACAAGTCTTAACGTGTATGCATGCATAAAAGGTCACGTGCAAAAACATTTTCGTTCTTATTCGATCATTTTCTTCGAAACAATGTCTGTGTGCTGGGTTACTGGTTGTACTCAAATTTGTTGGGGATTAAAATTTATTTAATTTCCAAAAGATGTTTACAAAACAAAACAATGTATTGTGAAAGTCAGAAGTGAAAAATCCCCTTTATAAAATATCAAACTTATTGCTTAATGCAAAAGAATTTTTGTTATTCGTTTTTATGAATTTACGCATTTTGTTTTTCAATAACCAAGAAAACGCAACTCTTGACTCATTTTTTTTGTAAACAAATAAACATTTAACCTCACGCGACTAACACTTGAGTATTAATTATCGCCTATTCACTTTTGATGTTAAAAACGGATTCCTCATAACTAATATTGTATCCTTTGTATAATTCTAAAAGACTAGAACTGGCCGACGAAGTTGAAATCAATTGTCAAACACCAGCAAAAGCATGCTTTTTTGGTTTATTAGTTTAAAAATAGAACAGGAAGTTCACAAACATTCGGGTTCAAAAGTTCACGCCTCATTAAGACTTGTCCCGTACACTTTTGCTTGGTGCGAGGCTAGGATGTTGTGTGCCTCCTTATTTGTGTCAGACAGTATCTGGTTGGGTTTTTTAGTTGGATAGTAAAATTGGTCTTTTGTAGGAATATATTTTTAGTGAGAGTAGGCCTATATTTTTTGGATTGAGTTTATGTTCTATAGTTTAGAATTGTTTTTGTATTTCTTGAGGGTCTAATTTGAGCATTAATGTTATAGAGTTAGTAGTTGTAGTATTTAGTTCACGATTGAGATTCAAGTTATTCTTTATTTAGATATTTAGACTATAGATGTGGAATAAAGTTTTGGTTTTATAGTGTCACTTTAGATTTTGTTGTTCTATCTCTGTTTCTCATAAGTGTCGTCTTATGTTATGTCGTGCTGTTTAGTTAGTTAGTTGTTTTGTTGCTGGTATTTTATTTAGGATAGCGTACAGGGCCGGCTCAGGGTTTTTTTGCGCCCTAGGCAAAAAACAAATTCTGCGCCTTCATTAAAGTGCCTGTGGCGGGGTCTGCCGGGTATGGAACATCGAAAAAGTGTTTTTGTTAAAAATTATTATAGCCAACAAAGAATTTTATTTTAAAACCTTTGATTGATGACTGTGAAATGTAAATAAAACAGTTGAATGAACAGTAAAAATGGCTTTGCATCATAGATTAATAATTAGAAATCGAAATTATTATTAGAAAAGTTACATAATACACAGTTTTACATTAGGTATTTAGGTTTATATGTTTTATAATCGCAATTATGTACAGTTCTCTTAATAACATACAGAAAATCACAGTCATATATAGATTATAGGTATTTTTTTCTGTTTTTATAACACTTAAAAAAATACACAAAGACTACTTTATATCACTTGATATTGGATTATTGTTTTCTTAACTACGGTCCAAAAGTAACTTTTAAATACTGATTAACAGTATTTATACTCCTATAGACTAAAACCGTAATTGTACTTTTCTTGTTTTCTGCCTAGAAAATTCGTGTATGGGGGCCTTTGAGTCTAACTGTCTTGCTATCTCACTTTCAATAGAAATTGTCGCCAGATCCGCAAGTCTCTCCTGACACATTGTTCTACCGGTACGCAGATAGGTTTTAATTAGCTTTAGTTCAGCACTAGCTACGGAAAGTGGCAACGTAAGCAAAATACAAAGGGCTACACAAATGTTAGGAAATCAGATTTTCAAGATTTTGTTGGTAAATGTAGATTAGGACTTCTTCAAGGTCATTGAGATAATGAGAAATCGCTCTTAGTTCAGAACACTGACGTACAGCAGCTATGTCAGATTCATTCAAACCTTCATCTTTTTCAATTGTTAATGCTTCTGTTGTAACTGGGAAAAATCTTTCTTTTACCGCATAAGCAGCTGTGTCTAAAGCAGCAACATAAAAGTGGATCTTGAAACTTTCTGAGGGGTCACCTGCAATATATACAGATTCATTTGTTGATTCATAATCAACCATGTTCTTCTTTTTTCGAATTCGGACCTTCTCTTTCTCAAATACTGGTTATATTCCATGCAACTTCTTATGCTACTTCATTAGCATCAACCAGAACACTATTGAACTCTTAATCACTTCTATCTGTAACCAAAAACTTTTTCCAGGTGACTAACTGTTCTCTGGAGACTCAAGTCCTTTTTTTTTGCAGTACCCGTATCTTACTAGTTATGTTTACTTGAAACAAAATGTTGTGCCCTCTGACAAGTTCAGCAATAAACTTGAAGTCTGATATATTTGTAAGTAACCCAAGTGCTTCTACCTTCGCAATACTTCCACTAGATCCATTTAGTGTCTTAAGAAATCACTTCCAAAGCATCACAAAAATGACATAACTGGTACCACAGAGGTGTTAGTGAATCAATTTGACTGGGACATCTTGTAGAATTAATGTAGGGCCTACTCGTTTTCGTAATTAACAGTCTGAAAATACACAAAAACAACAACTGCACTGCCAATGCATACAACTCACGCCCTCACGACTTATAATTCACGAACTGACTTGAAGGTCACGGTCACGTCCCTTCACTATGATATTCCGTCGCCGCATTGCATCCAGGGTAAGGTCGGGGGAGTGAGGGGTTGCCTTTTTTGCACTCCGCTTAACTCCGCTACGCACAGCAAGGTTGCCAAACTAGTACTGTTAAGACATACTTTCCTATTTTCTAAGACAACTTAAATAAAATACCATTCGCCTTTTATTACCTAATAGTCCATCTGCATATGCTAGTAGAGCGCAGAAGCACTAAACTTTAATATACCCGGTAGTTTATATTTTTAAAGGGAAGCGTTATCCGCACGGTTTTGGCCATGCGGTCGTGAAAATAATGCCGAACTTTATCCTCACGGTTTTGGCCGTGCGGTCGTGAGAATAACGCCGAACGTTATCCTCACGGTTGGCCTATCTAAAATGCTGAGCGTTATCAACAGACCCCAAAAAAAATGTGAGAGTTAGGCTAGGCCTATACTTATGACTTATACTTATATTAACTTTTAGGCCTATAGGCTATTATTTAGGATCATATTCATAGCCCTTACCGGGCCTAACCAAGACCATCTTAAATAGCCTACTTACGGTGGTCTTGGCCTAACCGTAGGCTAACCCTAACAATAGCTACATCAGTAGGCTATAACTATAAATCTAAATCTAAAACTAACATCAATTTCTAATTGTCACTAATTGTGATTAAGACCTAAGAGTTAAGAGTCAGGCTAAATAACTTTTTGTTTGAATTAATTATAAGATAAGGTTACTTTATTGATCCAAACAAATGGAAATTTGACTTGATTACGGTACATAAATTTCATCTTTCATACTTTCAATATCGCCTACTTAACTCTTTCTCTCCGGATCGACGATATCAGCGTCGATTTTAAAACGGCCATTTTGACGGATCTACGATGCCAGCGTCGATTTGTTAAAATATGTTTATTTCGTTAATTTTCAGCGCTATTCTTTTTCTTTTACTTTTACATAAATCTAGAATGATTTCCCTTTGAATAACATCCGGATTTGTGTTTACATCGTGTTTTTATTTTTTTTTTATGCATTTTTATGGATTTTTTTTCACCCGTGCAGGGTCGTATGTGGTGGGTAGTGATCATAAATGATAAATACGGACTTTATATTTCTATTTTAAAAGAAATATTTGTTTTTAATAGTGAAAAAGGGTATATATTTTAGGAAAACAATGTAGTTAATTATTTTGGGAATTTATTTATTTTGGTGTGAGCCTTGTAATTTGTGTTATGTAAGACTATGGTGAGTGATTTTTTTTTTTATTTTCGTTTTAAAAAGTTATTTTTTAAATGTAAGTTACAAATGATTTTATATTCTCTGTAAGGAGCTTTTAGTTTCCTTTAATTCAATACCAAATATAATATTGTCTGATTAAAACCAAAAAAGTTATTAAGATTTGAAGATAGCAATAGTGATGGCAAAGAGAAAAAAAAGGATAATTCCGTCAGAATAGGGAAAATAATTCCGGAGAGAAAGAGTTAAAACAATATAAAGAACCATTTGTACTCAAGCATAATTGACATTCGCGCACAACTCTAGTCTACATCACTAGGTATTGTCATTATCATACCATTTATTTATTATACAAGAAAAAGTATCCTTTAGGTGTCAGCTATTGTATTTTCTGGCTGACAATGACAAATGGATATCTCGTTTTACTAAAATTAAATAAAATAAAAAAAAAAAAAAGGTGGCTGATGCTGGTTGCTAGAACGCAGTTGTAACCACTGTACCAGGAAATCTTGTTGAAATTGGATAAAAAATAGTAATTAAAGAAATAGTGAAAGATAAACTATTAATGTCGCATAATGCGCATGCGCCGTACAGTGGAACCGTGCGGATATTGCTCGGCGTTATCCTCACGACCAAAACCGTGCGGGTAACCACTTTGATTTTTAAATCTCCAAATTAAAAAGAAAATCCTTAGGCCTACTTTTGCGCCCTAGGCGGCCGCCTAGTTCGCCTTTATGGATGAGCCTGCCCTGATAGCGTAGCTAAAGCCTTAGGGTAGGCCTACGTTTAAAGAAGCGGCGGGTTGCCGCGAGCTGGTTACTCGCGCTAGAAAACCGCGCCTAATCATTCGCGTGGTTGGTGTTTATAGCAAAAGCGGGAAAAAGCCAGACGAGACAACAAACACTTCACATGCAATCCAGTCTCTTCTTGCAATAGCAAACAGACAAAATGGATTCTTTTATTGATGACTTTTTATTGTTAGACAGCAGTTTAACGAAGTTTCTGTTACCCGACATCTCTTTGCTGATTTAAATTCCTTCCATGCTTTGTCTACGAAATTCCTGTTGGCATATTCTTTCATTCTTTTGTCCCATATTAACGGTCTTTTGAAAACTGCAGCGATAAGTTGGTCAACATCCATCTTGAGCATTCGTTTATCAACAAATGGACGTAGATATATGTAAACACACAGCCAGCAAAAGTGCACAGCCAACAAATTTGGTCGGCAAATTTGTCGCCTCGAGAGACCCGCGTCCTCTATGAACACCTGCAAAGCAAAATAGTAACATTCCTCGCACGAGTTTGCTCGGGTCGACTCTCGCGTGCGATTTTCCGAAACCCGCCGCCTCTATAAACGCTAGCTTAGAGGCTTAGACTGTGACAGTCACCTTGGGTTCGGTTAGGCCAAGGTTGCACAGACCACGATCCCCCCATTTCCTCCCCCTCTTACCTTCTCCTACTCCCACCCCTTACATTGGTATTCTTTGTATGTGAACTTGAACATTTAGTTAAATATCCAAAGAAGCATCTAGTTGTAATATATAATATAGGGCCTAATTATTTTTGATAGCATTTAGGATATCTTTTTTATTATAATAATATAGGGCCTAATTATTTTTGATAGCATTTAGGATCTCTTTTTTATTATAATAATATAGGGCCTAATTATTTTTGATAGCATTTAGGATCTCTTTTTTATTATAATAATATAGTGTGGTGGGTTTAACAAACAGCCTTTCACTCAGTTATTCGACAAACAGTTTGATTTCTTTGCTTTGGTGGCGAAACACCCAACAAGCATTTATTCTCATAAAGCAAGACATGTACCCAAAAAGGGATGACCAAACAGAATAAGGTTGAAAACTTAAGAACAACAAACAAAGGTAGGGCATTAGGTACGACGACAGGGTTAAATTGGGGTCTTGTAGTGTGTAATCAAATGAGCTGACCTGTACAGTGCGCCTTTTTATTTTTACAGTCTTGCCAACTTCGGGCTGCCAAACTAAATCATTTAAGGATGGGCACTATATCACAATAGGGCCTAATTATTTTTGATAGCATTTAGGATCTCTTTTTTATTATTTTTATCAAGAGACACTTAATTACAAATATAGACCTATTTATGAACCTTACAGGCTAACAGGAGTTCTCCCTGTTAGCTTAGTAGCCTAGACCTACATACTCTATATAGCTGCATACTAGTAGGCTTACGTCAGTCAAAGCTAGTTAGTCGATCCTTTTACACTTTAATGATTACCTGTGCGATAGCCAAGAAGGGAGATTGAAGGTATCATAATTTTGGACAAATGTATTGGACATTTAAAACACATTTTTTTTTGTCATTTAACAAAATGTATTTTGGGAACAGTCTCTACAAAAAAATTACCGGTATCTATCAACTGTATTGCCACAGCAGATCTAACCTTTGCAAGATCAATACTGAAGCGGAGGAACAATTACTATAATTTAAACTAAGAGCTATGTACTTAATTAAAGTATTTTTGTAATAGACCTATAAGGCTGTGATTGTGTGGCCCCGGGGCGGGCGGGGGGGGGGCAGAAAAGATCTCGTAACGGCATTTTTTTTCTCTCGAGAGCCCTGGGTTTAAATATTTCGATAAAACAACCAGCTTGCAATGGTTACACTGAGTGCATCGATCAGATAAAGAATCATTATAGCTGGTTTAGATATCTCGACAAAACATCCGGGTTCCAGACGACCAATCCCTGCCGCCCTGCGGGAGTTTTGGGCCTTGGAAGTAAACAATATTTTATTTAGAAGGAACGTCTGTAAAGTCATTTGAAGACATAGAAACTCTTAGTTGGCATTTCTTACTAAGGTGACCTTCGAATAATAATTTTACTTGAAAAAAAAATCGCGACTGAACTACGTAATTGCAAACTTTGCTTAATGCCATTGTCTATGACGTTGCGACTTTTTATACAGTCATGTCTATCTTAAGAATATCGGGGCCTTTAGAGTTTCATATATATAATATATTTATAGATATATATTGGTCTAGACAAAACAAAACTAGATCTATATGTTAGGAATGTCTGATGACTTGATCAATGTCAAATGATGTTCTCTAATATGTTGCACCCAATTTTCATATGAGCTTTAACTTTGCGTCAAGATGCAAGAAACAGAGCAACTAAAGAGGAGCAACAATTTGTATTTTCATCATCCATGCATTGAAAGCTGCAGAAATGGTTCGTCAACAACAAAAACAAATTCTGTTGCGCGCTGGGATGCGTGTCCATCGATTTTCAATGAGGACCATCCTTTGTCAGAGTCATAATATGATTGTATGTGGGTTCAAAGATGGCTGATGAGGCCTATTTTTGCCCGAAAGTGTTTGCCACAGCGGCAGCACAGATGCGTGGCTTAATGGCCGGTATGGCCGGCTTAATGGGCTTTTCCTAATAGGGTGTAAATGCTTGGCATGTCGGTCTGTGCGAGCGGCTCAGTGTCCGGGATCTTGTCCTGCCATTTGACCCGTATCAGCTGTCGTAGGCAGCGCAGCTGGAAGTGATTTAGCTTCCTGGCGTGGTGGCTATACATGGTCCAGGTTTCACATGCATAGAGACGGATTGGTAGAACGGCTGCTGCATAAACTTTTAATTTGGTTGGCAGCTTGATACATCTCAATATTCAATACCTTAGACCGCAGATGTGGCTCATTAAACTTGGATGGTAGCCTGTCTAGGAGAAAGATACTCTGACTCCAAACCTCCGCTGCCTTCCGGCTTACCCCGTCATGGGAAAGGCTAATGGAGTAAACTCTGACAAAAAATCATGAGCTGGAGTCCCTAAGGCGGTTTGAATTTGTATCGTCGTCACCGGCAACTCCTGCGGCGCATCTGAAGCCAAGATGTATCGACTTTGTCGCTCCCTTGGATCCGTCAGCTGCGAGGAGAGGGGGGGCCTGCTGCATGGGCACCAGCTGGATCTCCATAGTATTTCGCCCAGGCTCTATATAGCTCTGTAGCTCAACTGGAGAGGACACTCCAGCGTCATCGCAAGATGCCGACCAAACACGGGAGGGGCAGTAACCGGTTATAAGCTCGTCCAATTGGCGAAGGAAACGAGCACCAGGGGTCCCATTCGACGGTGGGGATTCATCGTACCTCATTAGATGGCTACCACCCGCCTCAAGCTGGGCAGCCCCCAGCCAGTTAGGTGCCGTCTCGCCATGGCTTACCTGCCCCACTGGGTGCGTGGGGATCAGAGAGGCATCTCTCAAAAAGTGGGCCATAAAACAACCGCACCAGGCAACTCAAAAACAAGAAAGAAGCATCTATCACTTCGTTTTGCTAGCTGAAACGTCAGGACCATGTGCCCGGTCTCACCCCAAACCCCCACCAAATAGATGATGCAAAAAAGCCGTTGTTGACAGAGAACTTTTGCGACTCAACATTGACATTGCAACTCTACAGGAGACACGGCTGGCTGACAACGGTACCATCAGGGAAGCCAACTAGGCTATACCTTTTATTGGCAAGGGAAGTCTCCGGACCAACCAAGACAGCACGGTGAGAAACACGCTTATCAGCCCTACAGAGCCTCCCACAACAGGCACAGATAGACTACTCTCCCTCCGGTTGTCAACCTCTTCTGGCCCAGTTAACATCTTCAGTGTGTACGCCCCAACCCTCCACTCCACTGATGAGAAGAAAGATCAGTTCTACCAAGCCCTGGATGAAGCGATATTCAGGATTTCCAGCATTGATGGCATCTACCTCCTTGGAGACTTCAATGCAAGAGTGGGAGCTCACCAGGAAGCCTGGCCCACTTGCCTCGGAAACTTTGGGAGAGGAAAGATAAATGAGAATGGACATAGACTGCTTGAGCTTTCGTGCCATCATGGTCCGTGGCGTGACCGCAGTCTTCCAAAGGAGGAGCTAGCTCTGGCAATCCTAATATTGACTTCATCGTCTATAATCTATATGCACAGCCTGGGAGAGGGTATTTAATATAGCCAACACATGGAGTGACCCAATCACTTAAAGCACAAAAATGACGTGAAAATTAAGACTTTTATATAATATAGATAAGTGGGTGCGTATGCTAATGACTGATTTTAGACACCGACATCATATAATCATTTCAAATTAAAAGTAAGCAATTTCTGGAAATGTTTTCATGACAGTGAAGTTTACATACGTCTAATATATATATTTTTTATATAGCTCAGTGTTCCCCATTAAATGTTTTTTATATTACCTTTCTATCTAAAAAGAATTCACCCGAGAAGAATGTAAATACATTAAATTCACGTTAAACTTGTGATAAACCAAAATCATTCTTTACCAATTTGGTTGAATGATATTGAAAATAACTAGCTCAGACTGTATTGTTTAGAGCAGGGGTCTACAAACTTTTCAGCCCGAGGGCCGCATTAACTATCAAACAGCAGTTTGGGGGCCTTGGGACATGAGGTCCAAATAAAAAAGAATCAAAACGTGGATATTGTTTATTAATTATTAATTTAATATTATTGTATTCAGTTATTTTTTACTAACACATGAACTCCTGTATTAGTGGTAATGGTAAAAACATAACGTTCACGTAAGCGGCTGCAGATCTTGGCTGGGTACAGGTAAATTTCCGTTATTTTTTTCGTAGATAAAACTGTCTCCACGGGCCAGATGAGAGGGCCTCGCAGGCCGCATCTGGCCCGCGGGCCGTAGTTTGGAGACCCATGGTGTAAAGTGTAGTACATTGAATAAAAAAAAAGTTGGCATTATATTTTTAAAAAAAGAACAACACAGAGTTCTAAGATTGGCCAGAATTTGAATGGAAAATAACCAACTAAATTCAAGTATGAAACAAATATGGATTGCTCTTAAAAATTATATGGAGGCCACACTAAAAGGCTTAGTGAGCCTCTGGGCCACCGGTTGCACACCTCTTTATTAAGAGATTAGGCTAAATACCATAAAGACCAAGAGGATGATGGAAGTGGCAATCCAGTACAATTGTTTATTCTCCAGCTGTCTAGAAACAATTTTTGTACAAAGTATTTATTAAATTTTTGTTGTTTAAAAAATATATGTAGAAATTAATATTTAGAATTTTTGGTGGTGTTGTTTACATTACAATTTTTACATTGACTGTTTTTTTTTATTAACAACTACAAAATTTTCAATCTAAAAACTTATTTAAATTGCTAGGTTGATGTTACAAAATTTGACTGCTAGCTAGTAATGTCTTTACTACATAGGCCTAATTAATCTGGAGTGAATAAATTTGAAGAAATGATGTGGGATGTTAACAAGGTTCCACAAACTAAATTACTACATTGATATAGGCCTAATTCACAAACTGCACAAAAGATATAGTTGTGCAACTAAATTACTACATTGATATAGGCCCAATTCACAAACTGCACAAAAGATATAGTTGTGCAACTAAATTACTACATTGATATAGGCCTAATTCACAAACTGCACAAAAGATATAGTTGTGCAACTAAATTACTACATTGATATAGGCCTAATTCACAAACTGCACAAAAGATATAGTTGTGCAACTAAATTACTACATTAATATAGGCCCAATTCACAAACTGCACAAAAGATATAGTTGTGCAACTAAATTACTACATTGATATAGGCCTAATTCACAAACTGCACAAAAGATATAGTTGTGCAACTAAATTACTACATTAATATAGGCCTAATTCACAAACTGCACAAAAGATATAGTTGTGCAACTAAATTACTACATTAATATAGGCCCAATTCACAAACTGCACAAAAGATATAGTTGTGCAACTAAATTACTACATTAATATAGGCCTAATTCACAAACTGCACAAAAGATATAGTTGTGCAACTAAATTACTACATTAATATAGGCCTAATTCACAAACTGCACAAAAGATATAGTTGTGCAACTAAATTACTACATTGATATAGGCCTAATTCACAAACTGCACAAAAGATATAGTTGTGCAACTAAATTACTACATTAATATAGGCCTAATTCACAAACTGCACAAAAGATATAGTTGTGCAACTAAATTACTACATTGATATAGGCCTAATTCACAAACTGCACAAAAGATATAGTTGTGCAACTAAATTACTAGGTACATTGATATAGGCCTTATTAACAACTGCACAAAAGATAAAGTTGAGCAACTAAATTACTAGGCACAATTCACAAACTGCACAAAAGCTAAAGTTGTGCAACTAAATTAATACAATGATATATGCCTTATTCACAAACTGCACAAAAATGTGTGCAACTAAAGTGCAATTTAAATGTAAATGGTAAAAATTCAGCAAATATTTATTTTACTGGTTTTATATTTCTGATAATGTATTAGCATTAAAAATAAATTGACAAACTAGATTAAGTCCAATGTTTTAATATTGATTTTTATTGTAAACAAATATTTATATTTTTAAAAACCTATAAAGAAAAATTTAAATAAATAAAAATGTAAAGGGGACGGAGTTTTTTCTTTACCACAAACTTTTCTTTAAAAAAAAAAAGTCCAATAATACTGTACATCAAAAATGTTTTCAACATCACATGAAATTATTTCTTTTATCACAGTCAATGCTTCAAACTATACAGTTCTTTTTTCATTATCTTTAAAATCATAAACAGAAGTAGTAGGATAAGGATAGACTACTTTCATTCAATTTATTTCAGTGACAGTTAATTTAATAGAATTTAAAAATGGAAAAGTTTATCAAAAATGAATACCTTGGTTTAAGATTCTATTAGTGTTATCAACTTAAAAAAAATAATTTAATATTAATGTTTCACTGCAAAACTATTTCTATAGGGATTACAGTACAACTTATTACTAGTTTCTGATTGACACCTTTTGGTTTTTTTTAAACACAAGATCTAAGAGTCTACTGTAACATCATTGGAGATAATATTGTCTAAATAAATCAACTTATTATCTTACATCAGTTACAATAGACTCAGATATTTCTGTGATAAATCTCTCAAAAACAAAAAGCTTATGCACAGTGAATTCATGTAGTTGCGTACAAGCCTTAAAGTCAAGAAAACCTAGATATAATTCAAAGCTGCTTACTAGATCCCAATTGTTAAATTTTACTTCATGTCTATACCACTAAACTAGAAAAAATAATTTTCAAAGGTAATAATATATAAAGAAATTTTAAAATTTGGTACTTGAAAACAAATCAATATTTTTGTAATACTTTTGTGCATAGTAAAATGTACAATAAAATAAAAAGTGTATAAAAAAAATATACAAATAAAAAAATAGAAAGATTATAAGTTTTCTTCAATCCACAAATTGTGTTGAGTCATAGTGATTATAATAACAAATAATAAAAAAATATAACAAATATAAAAAGTAATCATATAAAAATAAAGGACTTTAAATTTCACAGATTATTAATTTTTAAAAAAAAATTGTAAATAGAAATATTCACTAAATGGTAAAGAAATATCTAAATGTTTAGTTCCTTACAGTCTTTTTTATTGTATAAAATAAAGTATAAAAAGTATATTGATATTAGTTCCCAATTATTGAATCAGCTGAATACTGGAATGTTTAAGGGAAAAGACTTTGCTTGTCTTCTTTTTTCCCGCCGTCTGTTGCAGCCGGGGCGACAGCAAAATAGGAGTTGCTGGTCCTTGATGGAGGGCGATCACCATCTTGATAGTGACCTTCTCTGCTTTCAACTCTGTGAAGAAAATATTTTATTATTGTTCAAAAAGTTTGGAGGCTTAACTATTCTCTATTGGTAAGTAAGTAAAGAATAAAACAACCAATGACCTCACACAAAAACAACCAATGACCTTACACAAAAACAACCAATGACAAACAACCAATGACCTTACACAAAAACAACCAATGACCTTACACAAAAACAACCAATGACCTTACACAAAAACAACCAATGACCTTACACAAAAACAACCAATGACCTTACACAAAAACAACCAATGACCTTACACAAAAACAACCAATGACCTTACACAAAAACAACCAATGACCTTACACAAAAACAACCAATGACCTTACACAAAAACAACAGATGACCTTACACAAAAACAACAGATGACCTTACACAAAAACAACCAATGACCTTACACAAAAACAACCAATGACCTTACACAAAAACAACAGATGACCTTACACAAAAAACACTTATGACTTCAACCAAAGAAAAACAACAAATGACTTCACACAAATTTATGTCACTTTAATTTACGTAAAATATAATCAACTAGCATTTGAAAACAGCATTTGAAAAATTAAATTGGTTACTTATATAGCGCTTCTATCCATGCTATTTTAGCATGCTCAGTGCACTCTGTAAAGACAATGCTGCCTGCTGGCGCAAATATGTTTACAGGCCGAAAACTCCTGCAGGGCGACAGGGATCCGCCGGTAGCCGGGCTAGAACCCGCGACATGTCAGTTGGTTTTTGGTTGACAGTCCTGTGAACTAACCGCTGGACCAGCCGGCTTGAAGACCATTTTATAGTTAAGGAAAGAACAATTATATTTAAAAAAAACAGTGCAACCAGGACTCAAGCCCAGCACCACGTCTGCAGCAGTTGACAGTAAAATCATTAGCACATCTGCATCTAAAAAATGATTTGTCTCATACAAGCTGGTCACCCAAAGCTAACTATAGACTAAGTAAGATCAACATTTAGCACTGCATTGTTATAACTTAGTCCTGGGATACAAACAGGGCCCTTAATTGAATTTTCTTTAAAAAAAAAAACCAATAATAAGTATATCGGAAATACAGAAATACCACAGGAATAGTTTATGTGTAGTAAAAAAAAAAACAAGCATTGAAAACAGAAGCATTTTCTAAAACACCACAATATCGTAAAATGTTTTCTAAGACTCAAAAGTTGATTTTCCAAGACAGCAATGTATAGGAAAACATTTTCTATGACAGCAAACTATAGGAAAATATTTTCTATGACAGCAAACTATAGGAAAATATTTTCTATGACAGCAAACTATTGGAAAGCATTTTCTATGACAGCAAACTATATGAAAATATTTTCTATGACAGCAAACTATAGGAAAAAATTGACTATAACAGCAAACTATAGGAAAATATTTTCTATGACAGCAAACTATAGGAAAATATTTTCTATGACAGCAAACTATAGGAAAACATTTTCTATGACAGCAAATTATAGTGAAAAAATTGTCTATGACAGCAAACTATAGGAAAATATTTTCTATGACAGCAAACTATAGGAAAATATTTTCTATGACAGCAAACTATTGGAAAACATTTTCTATGACAGCAAACTATATGAAAATATTTTCTATGACAGCAAACTATAGGAAAAAATTGACTATAACAGCAAACTATAGGAAAATATTTTCTATGACAGCAAACTATAGGAAAATCTTTTTCTATGACAGCAAACTATAGGAAAACATTTTTCTAAGACACATAAAAAATTCAAGCTGATTATTTACCTTCTTTGTTTAGTGTACTTCTTCTTGTACCAAATGACCAACACAATGGCTACAATCAAGGCAGCAAACAGAGGCAGTCCAACAGATAGACCAACAATCAGTGGCACATCATCTATGAGACAAAAGATCACATTTGTATTCAATTGTATGGAGACATCAAGTTTTCTCATATATACATTGTTGAAAGCAATTACTATATCTAATAATTTTTTGAAAGGAACAAAACTAACAATTTTCATAAAATTAACTCACCAGTGCTGGAATCTTCTTGGCTAAAAATAGAAATGAAAAGAATTTTGATTGGATGTTTTTATCGATTACATAAAATATTGTTAGAGGCTTTATTATTAGTTGTATAAATAAACAAAAACACATATTACTCAGTAGGGAAAGAAAAATTAGACTATGTACTTTACAATAATGAATTCACACCATTTTTAGATGCCAACTTTACAAATACTTATTTATAGTGATATAAAAAGTAAATAAGTTAAGGGTAGGGACGCCAGTGAAATTGATCTAAATGTCAAAAAATTATAAGCTTTTGCCTAAGTTGTATATTTTAACTATTCCTGGATCTAAAATATTTAGTTCAGAAATTTTTTTAACATTATTTAAATGTAAAAATTGCATTTGAATTGGGTACACATCAGAATTTATTTTATTTTCTTAAATATATTTACACTACAGTAATATAACAAATGAGTTTAATTCTATATTAATATACATCAAATTAAAGGTTAACATCTTGTCTTTGTGGAGAAAATAATCTTACAACAAACCATTAAGAAAAAGATGAGAAAATTGAATTTTTCGATTTTCATCCCAAAATAATTTTTTTCCTACTATTGTCAGTTTTTCAGTTTTTTTTCAAAATACTACTTTTTCTTCTTCTTTTTATATTAACTTCCTTTTTTATGAACCAAGCTTTATGAAATTTTTTACATACATTTATTACATGTCAATAAAAAAATTTGAAGATGAAATTTTGATACGAGTTATAGTTTTCCTTAAAATAAATTTTGAATAAAATTTTTACCTATTAAATTTTTTTTTTCTATGTCCTACTAAAAAATTCATATTTATCAATTTAACCATATTTCATTTTAAAATTTTATAAAGATATAGCTTATAAATATTTCTGCTAAGTTGCAATACATTATCTTGATAAATATTTAAGGCATTACATTTTATTGTGCGTGGAAAATCGATAACTAGAAAATCCAAAATGGCCGGCATTTCCATCGCAACCATCAGAAAATATTTTTTAAGGTATACTTACTCAGACCTGTTTACACTCTCTATATACCAAAATTGATCATGATGCACATACAAATGAAAAAAATAGGTCTCTGCTGGCTCCCCAGCCCTTAATAATTAACAATATGGAAGTAACTCCATCAGCTAATCCAAAAGTATAAATCTATAAGTATAAGCTTTAACTAAGGGATTGATTTGAGAGGGGATTGGTTGACGCAGAAAAGTTTTTTAAATAACCAATAGTCTTTGCTGAATGTTTACAAATATGTGCATTCAAAGGTTAACTGCATACATTAGTCATGCACATCAATCATCTAGACTTTGAATGGTGAATTCAAAACAATAATGTGGAAATTTGGTTACAATAATGTGGAAATTTGGTTGCAACTGTTTCAATAGGCACATTATAACAATTAGTATAATTAAAAAAATATAAATAATACTTGTTGAAATCAAAATTTGATGGTGAAAAGGGAATCTAATTATAAGCACAGATTTTTCTGCCTAACAAAAACAGCTTGGTGATATAAGTAAGTAAAATATACAGGCCAGACGAATGGTATGTTACATTGAGATTTGACAAGCTGCTACTTACACACAGATAGCGTTTCCAGTGGTATCAATAATACATTTATAACCACTGGCACAAGGATTGCTGGCATTGAGAATGATACACTTGTCTGTGTTTTCAGTTACTGTAATAATAAGTTTTGTTTTCAATAGCTTAAAAGTACTTAATTGAGTGTTTAAAATTTTACTTATCAAATTACTTCCTTAATAGCTTAAATATTGAGATTGGCTTTTGCATGTTTCTTTTTAATAAATGCTTTTAGGGTGTAACGTTTTAACAATATAAAGCAATTGCTTCTACTGAGTAAGAAATGAAAACACTTTAATGCTGCTTAATGTTAAAAATGTTTCTACAAAATTTATTTTTACTTTTGTTTAATATTTAGATCTAAAACAGATGTTTTTTTTTAAATGATGCAAGAATTGTCTTTAAAGTATTCAATATACATTGTTTAATACATTTTTAATGACATATTTACCCTTTGTTCTCGCAATAACTTTTTAATAAAATGGATTTTAAATTATGAAATATGTTTAACTAAAACAGGTTAATGAATTAGATAATATATTTATATAAGTGTATATAGAAAATCTAGTTCTTCTACTTAAACATGGTTACTCATGTGAGCAGTGACCTTCACATTACAATGTACTAATAGCCTTACAAACTGTCCATACAGACAATGGTTTAGATACCTGTGATGCCATTAATAGTAATTTCTGGAGTGTAGCTGTCATTGCCTAAAGTGAAGCCTTTAGCCATGTTGACTACAACATTTGTTACAAAGGTGTTGGATGTTGGATTTATAACAGCGTTTACAATGACAGTGAAGACTACAATCAAACTGCCTTCTCTGGAGAAAAACAACAAAAGAAGACATTAATAAGCTAAAAGGGATACATTTCATACAGCACTTCAGAAAAGAGATGCACGGTTCATTATTAGTGAATATTCAAAAGTAACAAGAGTAACACCAATATTCAAATCCTTTAACCTAGAAACACTAGAGGACAGAAGGGCAAAGAGTAAGTAGTAATAAATGCATTAAACTCTATTGCAATCCTCAGTTAAACATAAGAACCCTTACCCCAAAACAAATGCATATAAGTACTTTTTTTTCCTGAGTGGCTTTATGGCATGGAATAGGTTGCCTGAACAAACCAGGAAAACCAATAACTTAACATCATTTAAAACATTAATAAAGATGCAAGACTAGATTCGGGTCATGATGAGCATACGATGCAATAATCTTCTTTATAGAAGGAGCGTTTGTAGCCTAATATATAAGATAAGACAAGCACTTAATGATAGCAAATTGAATATATCTTTGAATTAAAATTGTTAAGATTTTAATGCAAAACTGATTTCAATATAACATGTATGTTTAAAAAACTATGCTGGATCTATTGATTAAATTGGTTTGAAAGGAAAACTATTTACTTTTTAATGTTTAAAAAAATGAGTTCACACATTAGCTTAATTGACCTACATTCATTTTATGGCTAATGATTTGTACAGAGCATAATTTTATAGAAGTAATGCCCATGATGAATAATTAATTTCATTACAATCAAAAGCAAGATATTTAGAAGAGTAGCTTGAAAACGAGTAAGGTTTATGGCAATGAGGTTTCAAACAGTAAGTTTTATAAATGCAAGATTTAACAGTAAGGTTTAACAGTAATGCTTAACAGTTAGGTTGAACATTAATGTTTTAAACAGTGACCTTGAGCTGTACAGTTTAACATTACATGGCAAGGTTTAACAGTAGCCTAATATTTTAAAAGTACATTTTATGACACGAAGAACTATAAACATTACGGTGACAATCTGTATGATAAGAAAATGAGCCATTGCTTTATTGAACCAAAAAAATGCAAATTTGACTTGATTCCAAAGAGTTTGCTTATTTCAAATTATTGTTAATAATTATTTTATTAATCAATTAACAAAGAAAATAGGCTAGGACTTAAGACATTAATATTTACAAATTGCAAGGCTTTACTAATATTTTTTTTTTTAGGGGGCACAGTAGCCGCAGCGCGTTCGACTGGTGAGCCGAAGGTCCAGGGTTCAAATCCTGGTGCAGGCTGGGATTTTTTCCCGGGTCTGGAGGGTGTCCCTGAGTCTACCCAGCTCTGATGGGTACCTGACATTAGTTGGGGTAAAGTAAAAGGCGGCTGTGCATAGTGCTGGCCACACAATCACCTAGTATGCCGTGGTCACAAAAACTGGTGAACACTGCTTCATTGGACCTATGGATCAACTCGGTCCAACGGGTACTTTACTTTTACTTTACTAATTTTTTTACTTTACTGATTTTTTAAAATAAAATTGTATATATTTGTATTTTTATTTCAAAGTGAATAGGAAGTGAACCAACCTCATGTCTGTCACTTCAACTCTTTCCACACCTTTAACATCATTGAATTGTTGCAATAACTGTTGAGATATTGGAATAAGTCATATTAAATACTTGTACAAACAGAAATTAAGTATAAAGATAAATTGCCTTATCACCAATAAATTATATAACTGACAATTCAAACAGTTTAGTGTATTTTTTTTACCTATCATTATTTTCTCATAACGATAATTGCATGTAAGACATGTTTTATAAAACCTATCTTTCTACTAATCAATCAATCTATCATTTCAATCAATCAACCTAGCTGTTTATCTATTCATCTCATTATCTATTTATCTATCTATCTACAGTCAAGATTATTATTTTAAGTTTTTTTTAAGGAATAAAATAAATCAATGATAAAACTTACCTCATCTTCAACTTGAGCTTTCAGAGTTTGATAGTCTTCACTTGTTTTTTCCTTTATGTTCATTCTGGAAACATCTTTATTGATCTTAAATGACATCTTATACTCAACAGCCTCTGTAAGATGCAACAAAGTGGAATAAAATTTCAGCTAAATTTACCTTAATTTCACAAGCAAATCAGGAAATGCAACGCAATTATGTATTTAAATACTCAATAAGGCTTACATATAAAACCTTTATTTTATGCTACAAGCAAGACCAAATGCAAATAAATGTGACTTTTTCACAAGTGGCAAACTGGGAAAGGAAAAGTTTGTTTTTTAACAAACCAGAAAAACCAAAAGCTAAACTTTATTTAAAATTCTAATCAAAATGCAAGACTAGACTGAAATCACAAATAAGCATAGGTCACAAGAATTTAATATAACATTACCTGCTGCTAGCTAGCTTTAATATATGTCTATATACAAGTATTATTAAGACTTAATACACAAATATAACTCTCCCTTTTCCCTCCCACCCTTTCGCTTTCCCCATCATTATGACTATGACTGATATGGTAGCTGGTAAGGAGCTACTAAATACTAAATAACATTGTTAAATAAACCTACCATAACATTTTTTAGGATCTGTTTTGTCGACTTGGAAACCAGTGTTACAGGAACAAGTGTAGGCACCATCAGTGTTTGAACAGATGTGCTGGCAAGGTTTACTTGTATCACACTCATTAATATCTAAACAAATATCAAGGCTTGAAATATATTTCATATTATTAGGCAAGCAGAAAATGTTTACAAACATAGTTTTGATGAATTTTGATTGTATGACCAGCACAATAATGCCCAGTTACTTTCACTTTGCTTTAGCTAGTGTCATCAGAGCTGGGTATACTCAGAGACAACCTCCAAACCCAGAAAGTCTAGTCTTCACCAGGATTTAAACTCAGGACTTTTGGTACACCAGCCAATAGCTCTTCTGCTCAGCCACCATGCCATCTTCTCACTCTCAAAAGCCTGGCTAAACTATTTTCCTTGGCTAAGGCTCACCCTGTAACGCCACAAGGTACCCAATAATATATGTAAGTCCATTGGTTGACTCTCCAATGATTTACACACATTTTGTCAGTTTTGAGACAGTTGGACACAGAAATGGTGGCACTATCTAATCCTTGTTTTGCTGGCTCTTGGCTTTCTCGCAGAAATTAAACTTTATAGTCATCTAGTTTATGCCCCACCAAATCTCTGTATAAAAAATGTATCTTCATTATATACACACACAAAAACGAAACCCAGTTATAGGAGAAAGCTTATAAAGATACATTGATAATTAGTGATATGATCAGCAAGCACTCATCTGTAAAGTATCTGTTCACAAATAAATCTTGCTGGATAAATAAAGCCTGCAGTCTGCATCAAAATCGTGTGTATTAACTTTCTTAAACATACTTACAACCAAGCGTGTATTATTCCTGCATTTTAAAATGGTGTTGAATGATACAAGAAAAAAATGGTCAACAAAAAGACCAAGGGAAATAGCTCAAATAACTCTGAATTTTTGTTCTTTTCTAAATTTGAATTAGGCCCATGAGTAAAGAAAACAAACAATACCATATGATAAGGTCCCACAAAATTGAATCAAACAGTGAAAACCCTTTTATAGCACCCACCATCACATTTACGGCCATCAGAAGCAAGCGTATAGCCTGCGTTACAGGCACATGTGTAGCTTCCTGCCGTGTTGCTGCAATTCTGGTCACATTCATTTGTTGATATGGCAGCACATTCATCCAAATCTGAATGATGTTGTTAAGAAAACACATTATTAAAGCCCTTTTTTAAATTATACATAAAATGGAATAGAATAGCTATTACATAATTATATTACTGTATGTCACACAACCTCTTATCACTCTTGACAATAGGTTAGGTTTGTTTGATTAGCAGTAATGGACTTTTATTTAAAGATTATTTGAACTTAGTTCATAGTTTATTATTGTATTTGTTTGCTAGTAATATTAAAAATGTTTGAAAACTATACAAATTTCTAATCATAATTTCATATGGATAAAACACGTGCCATTTTGGACCTTCTATATAGTACCCTTCCACTACTAGACTTTGGACCATCTATCTAGTGCCCTTCCACTACTACACTACTAGACTTTGGACCATCTATCTAGTGCCCTACCACTACTAGACTTTGGACCATCTATCTAGTGCCCTACACTACTAGACTTTGGATCATCTATCCAGTGCCCTACCACTACTAGACTTTGGACCATCTTTCTAGTGCCCTACCACTACTAGACTTTGGACCATCTATCTAGTGCCCTACCACTGCTAGACTTTGGACAATCTATCTAGTGCCCTACCACTACTAGACTTTGGACCATCTATCTAGTGTTCTACCACTACTAGACTTTGGACCATCTATTTAATGACCTACCACTAATAGACTAATCTACTTGCAAAAATTTTTAAGTTGGATGAATGGATTGATAAATTAAATGAATTAAAATGTTTTAAATGTTTTAAAAAATGACACTTACCTATACAAGTATTATTAAAAGATTGAAATCCCTTTTCACAATCACATTTATAACTTCCTAGTGTGTTAAAGCAGACCTTTAAATGAAACATACATTTTTAAAAATTCTACTTATGAGTTTAATTTAATACATTCTATGAAATCTATACTTTTATATTTATATAATCATGGTTTTAAACTTTTTATTATAGAATGTATAGGTTTGGTTAACTTATAAGAATATAATACTTTATCTCATAAAAGATGACATATTATTATATTGGCTATTACCTTAACCTAGGCATATTCACAAACTATGTCTTTAGCATATTTACAAAATATTCTTATTAGTAGGCCCTCTATGCAAATGTGATCAAATAAAAATATTTTGATTGTAATATTAATATTTTAGTATTCTAATATTTTTTTTTTTCCCAAAGGAGAGGGAGATAGATAGACCACACACTCTAAGAAAAATCCACAATCGGCATTACAAGGCTGAGAGCCCTGTCCAGGAAACTGCAAGGCAAGGGGAAATAGAGGCACACAAAAAATGCCATGGAGATGGAAACTTGTAGCAGACAACAGCATGATGGAACAAAACTAGAGACAGCTGGAGAGAGTTAGGCAGGACTGAGACTCACAGAGAGCTTCTAATTGTGGCCTTTGACCCAGATGGGAAAACAGAATATCATGATGTGGGAAAACAGAATATCATGATATCTTTTCTTAAAAAAGATTTATCTCTCTAAATACAATCTTAACTTGAAATAACAAACAGCTTACCCAGTTAGGTATATTGGCTTTTGTACAGTCATTGTCTGTTAAAGTACACTCATCACTGTCTGTGTCACAACGTGTGCCATTCCAGCCAGCTTCACAGTTGCAGGTTCCAGTTGCAGCATCACAAGTACTGTGAGAGGGATCACATGTACATTGATTTAAGCAAGATTCTCCGAACCATCCACTTGGACACGCTGGACATGACAAAAAGAGTGTTTTTTGCAGTTAAACACTAACAAATGCATATACCGGTAATCAAATCAAAGTATAGCAATCGTCTTATCAATATACATGGACATATTGAACTGCTAATAGATTTCACTTCCTGTTCAATTGATCATAGAATTTTAATTATAGTCCAACCCTGGGCTAGTTAACTGAATATTCTCCCCTATATAACATGTTCTAGTATTTTTAATGTACAGCTAGTGAATGGTCCTATAATTTACAAGGTTAAAGTTTTCTCCTTTCTTAAAGAAGATGGAGTACATTTCTTTGTTTAAAGATTGAGGATAATTAATTATTTAGTTCCTGAAATAGTCTAGTTGATATTCCTGCTGATTCAGAAGCTATATTTTGTATATTTCATTCATTGCAAATTCACACCTCTTTCTTCTAGGTTTAAATTTATTACCATGTATCTTTGATATGATTTTGTTTAAAGTTTTTTAGCTGCAGTTAAAGCTGATGCAAAATATGTTTTTACATTTGCGTGCACTTGTATCAATATCGTTGTAAGTTTTATCGTTATCACAGTTTAGTGAGCATTGCATGTGGTATCCATTTTTCTTTACATACAATAATATAGGACCCAATTTTTTAAAAAATCTTTGTAACTTTATTATTAACATATTTATTTTGAAGATTTCTATTAATTTATAAATGTTTATAATAGTAATTAGTAACATGTATTTTATTTTACATTAGCATAGGGTAGCAAATAGTAACATATAGTCACATATAGTAACATTTAGCAATATAAATAGCACAAATAAACATAATAAAATATTATAGTAACTTATAGTAAGATAGAGAATGATAGAGTAGAATATTATTATAGCAACATCAAATGTCAGCCAAGCTAAATAACAAAAATTGCAATAAAGAAGTTTTTAATCATTATCTAAATCTCAATTATCTTACGTTCACAAACAGTGCCCGCTTCATTTTTTTTATATCCAGCTTTGCATTTACAGACATAGCTTCCTGGGATATTTTCACAAATTGAGTTGGCAATACAAGTGAAAGTATCACTAGAAGCGCACTCATCAATTTCAGTCCCACAGTCAGCTTCTTGATAGCCAGGTTGACAAGTACAGGCTCCAGTGGTCTGATAGAAAAAAACAAATATTGTGAGGAATAGAAATACATGGGATTATAATCTAAATAAAAAGAAGGTTGTCGCCATAATACAAGAACAATAAAGTTAAAATCACAATATTTATTCTCACATAAATCATGAGTTGAACTCATGTTTTAGATAATAATAAGCAAGTTTCATTATAAATTATTTAAAATTCTCATGAGACTTTGCTGTTCATTTTCTACCTAAGATATTTTTCTAATAACCTTTTGTATAGAAGAGGGATATGTAACAGATAAGATAAACAAGCCCATGCTTGAATGAAGCCAATACATCACAAATGCCCATTGATGTTTTCAAATAGATTGAATTGAAAGATATGGTCAGACAATCAAGTTGTAGTTTATCCTACCTACATCCTACATATCCCATAGTCTGTAATTCATAGATATTTTTATAACTAGCCTTTATTTGAATATATTTTGAAATAAATTCAAGGTTTAATGGCTTCAAAAGGTCAAAACTTTTTCTTCTGTTTAACCAGACTGCAGGGCCATTTCCTCTCTTGCAGTAATACCAGACAATATATATACTGGTATAGTAATGCCAGACAATATATATACTGGTATATGTCTTTATGAACTTCTCTTGCAGTAATACCAGACAATATAATAATATAGACTTGTATATGTCTTTTTGAACTTTTCTGCATTGTTATTTTGTGCTTTGCAATGGTAGGTTGGTTGGAGGGGGGGGGAGATAATGCAGGCCTGAGATTGGTTAGCTTGATACATTCAAGTAGGAAGGGGTCTAATGTTTCATTTGAGTGGGGCAGATTTCTGCAGCGAGGTGGATGTGTTGGATTTATTCTGTTTATTTTTCAGTTGATGGCTATGGTTCCTGTCCTGTAACTTATTTCTCTGTGTATGCTTCCTTCCTCCTCTCGAGATAATTAGGTCTTGGATGATGTTGAATGTGTATTTTGTTGTTGTTCATTAATTCTTCCTGTCAGTTTCTTTGGCTGATAAACATGACTCCTTGATATTTAGTGACGTTGAATTTGTATTTAGTGTGTCCTGTAATGTTATTTAATGTTTTTATTTGGTAGTAGTGGGAGGAACTTGCCAGAGACAGGTCCAGCTGGAGACAAGCCTTGACCTCCAGGCTAGAAGCAGGAGAAAGAAATCTGCAACAGCTCGCTGATGTGAAGCACACCAGAAGGAAGGGACCAGCCAATGACTAATGCTGCCTTCTTGTGCCAGAAGTGCAATAGAGTCTGTCGCTCACATGTGGGCTTGTACAGCCACAGCAGAAGCTGCAAGGCCAGGAGCGCACACTCCCCAAGGGCACATGGAAGCCAACACAGTGTTTCTTGGAGTAGTGTTATGTGAATGTATTGTTTTTAGAGTGTAGAGTATTCTAGTGGCTTTTTTTGTTGTTGTAAAACATACCATAGTAATACAAATTGAAAATGATAAAATAATAAGACATTAGAACAAAGACATTTAAACCATTAGATTATTGGCTATTAGACAAGACTTACATAGTTAAGAAATGTTCATGATGGTACATTTGAAAGAATCAATTCAATATTTGGGCAACATTTTTTTTAGTTCTTTACCTTGTCACACCTGCTTGTTGATTCTGCCTTGCAAGAACATTTTTCTGCACAATTGGACCCATAAAAGCCTTCAAGACAAGCTGCAAATACAAAACAGTATGTTATGCTTATATGCAGTTGGGCAGTTCATACTTTTTTGTTTATAACTAGCCTATATTTTTTTTTTCATTTAGCAGTTCAAAAAGTATAATACAGAAAATGTACATTTAAAGTTTGAAAATTAAAACAATTAACAATGAGCTTCAAGAATGTGATAGTGATGACTGACTGAAATTTAGTTCAGCCAGTAGGCTACTAACCAGTGCATGTGATGCCATCAGCATTGAGTTTTTTGCCACTGGGACAAGAGCAGATGAATGTGGTGTTTGATTCGGCTTCATTGCATTCATCAGTACAGGGATCTTCAGCACACAAGTCAACATCTGAAATTAGAGTCATTTTTTAAATTTCAATACAGCTGCTCAATCAGTTTAGTAATGGAAAAACGAGAAAAAATTTTCAGTAAACAAGTGAAAAGTATGTTTTACCTATACACTCAGACGAGTTGGTTGGACTCAATTTTTCCCCAACATTACAATAACACACTGGTAAACCAGAACTGTTCTTGAAACAATTATTTTGCTCCTCACAAGGATTGTCACTTCCACATTTTGCATCCACTAGAGAATAAAGAAATAAAAAACTACAAGAATTGTTAAGAATGTATCTTTTAATAAAGGTAATAGCTGTATTTATAAAAACAAAAAAGACGGTTTTATTGAATTAGTGTGTTCACTAAAGACAAGACAATTGTACATATTTACCCTCACAAGACTTCCCATCAACCTTTAGTTTGAGACCTGCTGGACAAGTGCATCTGTAACCACCTTCTGTATTCTCACAACCTTGTTGGCATCCATCCATTTTCTTTTCACATTCATCAATATCTGTAATGAGGAAGTTTTCATTGAACACAAAGAGAATGAAGCTTCACAAAGTTGACATCAACACAGTAAGTATAAAACCCAACAGCTGATTAGTTCTTAGACAAAGAAAATGTTTAGGCTTACCTTGGCATTTCTTTAATGCAGTATTGTATGTATATCCTTGATTACAGGTGCAAGCATAGCCTCCAATTATATTTTGACACAGCTGATCACAATCATTCAAAGTAGCAAAGGCACATTCATTAATATCTAAGGAAGGAGAAACAAAAAGTCTTCATTTAGATTTCTTCTTTTTTTGTGAAATGTTATAACTTAATATTTTCTTATGATTGAAATTCTAAAAACTATTTTTTTTAAGTGATATATTTTCTAATTCAACAATTTTCTTTAAAAAGCAAAATGAAGTAAAATTAACCAGTGCTCTGTTCAAACAGGTAATGTAATCTAGATATCACACTTTTGCCTTCTTACTTAAATATAAATTAATTTTGTTTATTTCTTATTTTAATTCTAAAAATAAAATTATTTACATTTTTTAAATACACAATTTTAAATCTTATTCCACCATCTTTGGATAGTAAAAACTTTTGTTAAAATATTTGTGTCTTTAAAAAAAAAGGAAAAAACCTCTATTTACCTTGACAATCATTGTTGACCCTTGTATAGCCATCAATACATTGACACAGGGAACTTCCAATAGTATTCACACACTTCTCAGTTGAAGGACATTTTGTTTGACCTAATTTACACTCATCTATATCTTCACTGCAAGTTTTACCTGCCAGATCATGAATACAATAGTGATTTTTAAAGTTCTTTTTCTTTCTCCATCTATTCATACATTTGTTCATCTGAGACAAATGGGTCGAACCATCTTTCTGTTAACATTGCTTGGATCATAAATAACATTCACAGAGTTTAATTCTAGAAAGAAAAGTAGTAAATCTTTTGTTTAAACTCTGTGCTTGACCCTGGCACACATATAAGCTACTATACAGGGTATGAACTTGTCTAGGACATTTTATAACATGGCACCCAAAAACAGAAGAGGCCATTCTGACAGCTATGAACAGAGGAGAGCCATGAGAAATGCAAAGACACAAGAAATGTGCATAACATAATGTGCATGACAGAGATCCGTATAAAAGTAGAACAAGAAATATCCTAAGGGCAAGTAGAAGTGGACATAAGTAAAAGACTTCTGTGCATGTATAATATATAGACAGGGGCAAAGTTATAATGTTCTGTCTATCAAGCATTTAGACCAACCATGATTGTCTATTAAATGGGTCAATCTTCAGTTGAAACTTTGTCTTTCCAGTAGATAGCAACCAAAGGAAATCAGGGACATTCACAAGGTGGTAGACATTTTGGTCAGGTCAGATTCAAGGAGTCTTGTCCATTTTTGACCAGTCAACTTTATCTACCTTTCCTCATTTTCTATAAAGCAAGCTTTGAATATCAACACAAAGAGGAGTGTCTCTGTGCCCACTCTACCCTCATGGTCTCCTAATTAAACAAAATTTTAAGTTTTCACTGAAGTAGAATCTTTGTAGAATAAGTGATTGCTTGACTTTAATATCAGACTAATTAGTTCATCACTTTATGACAGTAAGTCACCATTCATTACAGATGGGCACACATGCCACATATACACAGAAGCCTAAAACGCAGTCAATGGGTATGTGTAAAAAGTATTAACTCTACAACTTTTTTTTCAAATAACAGTTCAAAATCACCAGGCATTGAATATATTAGGCATACATACCTGTGAATCCAGGTAGGCATTGACAGCCAGTTCTAGCGTCACAGCGGGCTGCACCAGTACTGCACCCACACTCTTCAGCACAATTGACCCCCCATTTGCCAGTACCACAAGCTGTTGATCATATAGTAAATTTATCTATTAGTGTTTGTAACATGGACCACATATCAGTGGTTTGAGTCTAGTCAAGCAATTTAATTAATGATTTAAACAAATGTAAAACTATTGGTTTCCAAAGAACAAAGAGAACTTATATGCAATTGTTCTTGCATATAGAATAGGAAATGTCTTTTTATCTTTATGTTTATTGGAGCATTGTAATTGATTATTATTGTGTTTATTTATAAGTTAGAAGAATTTAATGCTTAATGTATTTTTACAACATTTCTATCTGCCCATCTGTCCTCTAGTGTTTCTAGGTTTAGTGATTTAACTATTGGTGTTACTCTGGTCAATTGTAAATATTCACTAGCAATATACCATGCAGCTCTCTCAATTTTGTAAATGTTTTCTTTAGGGGATGGGTACCAAAGAGAAAATGTATATTCTAGTATGGGTCTAAAGATAGGTAAGATTTTAGTTTTATGATTTTGTTACATTTGTAAAAGTGTCTTTTTATGAAGCCTACTGTATTGTACTTACCAACACAAGAACGTCCATCATTGTCCAACATCTGGCCAGCTGGACAGGTACAGTTATACCCTCCTACTGTGTTGACACAACCAGCTTTGTATGCACATAGATTTAAGTGATCATATTTACATTCATCTTGGTCTAAAAGTATAAACAAGCAAAATCTCATTTTATTGTTGTTATTAAATATTTCAATTGTAATATTATCTAGTTTTTTTTTAATATTTTAAATGTAATATGTGATTTGTTCTTTTATTAAAAATATTTTAAATATAATATCTGGTTTTATGTGCTGTTAAATAATTCAAATTTAATCACTGATTTTTTGTTTTATTAAATATTTGAAATATCTGGCTTAATCATTTGTAAAATAAGTCAAATGTATATTACAAAATTTCATTTTTAAGATCTGAGCAAATAAAATAATGATAATAAGTACTTAGAAATCTAAACTGAAGTACACACAAATATGTAGTGAGGTTTATTGTGCAAAACCAGTATAGCATATTACAAAACTCACCAATGCATTTGACTTTATCAACCAGGTCATAGCCAGGTGAACAGAAACAAGATGAAACATTTGTAATCCAGTCTACAGTACAGAACTGAGTGCAATTGAATGTTGCAGTTCTAAATGGTGCACAAACGTCTTTGTCTGGAGGCAGAAATGTTCAGAAAAAAAAGAAAAAAAAATTAACTAATGTCTTAAAACTCTGTTTTATTGTATGTGTAATATTACTCTTCGTTTGGAAAAAATCACTAAATCAAGGTTTGAGTCTAGCTTTGTATTTTGATTAGTGTTTTAAATAATGTTAAATCACTGATTTAGGAAACCTGCTGTTTGATGCCAAATGCTTCTTGGGTAGAAAAAGAATTTATGATTGTTTGTTGCATATGGAGAAAAGTTGTTTTTATCTTTATGTCTTATAGATTTTTTTTCTAGTTCATTTTGTATTATATTTCTAGATTTGAATATCATGGTTTCTGCAAGCCCTACTTTGTTTTTAAATTTTATTTCCTAAAGTTATTTCATTCAAATGCTAACATGCACAAGTGACTGCTAAATTATTTCAATTTGACAAATTCTGGATCATATAAGACAACTTTTGCATAAGACAAGTATTACAAAATGGCTGAAATATCATTGCATATCTCAAATGTTCTGTAAACAAATATTAATCACTAACAAATGTAAAGTTTTTTCTACCTTCAACACAATGTGCTCGATCATTGTCAAGTCTGTAACCATAGCGACAGTTGCAATTAAACTTGCCAGGGACATTTTCACATTTTTGTTCACAATTGTCTGTTTTCTTTTCACATTCATCAATATCTATAAATAGATGCAGTGACTGCTGGTTAAATACTGGAACCCAAATAAGTACACATGTTTAAGGTCATTGAGAACAAAACTGTGTAAACAAGAATACTCTACCTTCACACACAGCACTTTTAGAGTTACGTGCGTAACCACTTCTGCAGACACAGGAGTAACTTCCCCTGTTGTTGACACAATCTTCAACAGCGAGTGAGCAGTTGTGTGTGAGTATACTTTCACATTCATTAACATCTGTTTGAAGAAAAAAATACTTTTTACTTGTTATAAGTAAACTACAGACCCAGAATGCTTTCAAGTAAAGCTCACAATGAAGTAAATATTAAGTAAATAGGTATCAAAAAGTGCCAAAGCTGAGACAGTACATATGATTTAGCTATAAGTAAGTAAGTATCTCTTTCAATTTGGCAATGACATACTAGAGGATTGTGTAGTCAGCAAAATGCACAGCCACTTTATTATCTGCAACTGCTGTTAGGCATCAGAGAACTGGGAACAGATCCTAGTCTTTCAAACCTTAGATCTTCTGTATGACATCAGAGTGTGGGCCACCCCTGGCTACCAAGCCCCCTTTAGTTTATAATTTACAACATTTTGCAAAACTTTTTGACTTCTATTTTGAAAATTAGGAATTCCTAAAACTTTTCTTAATGCTAAATTAGTATTTATCACAGCTTTTAAAACAGTTCAATTTAAAATCCTGAGTCGAAAATATGCTTAATAGATTTTAGTAATTCAGGCTTGATTCATGGTAAAAAAAATCATTAGAATTGTTTTTAAACATGCCCTAGATGTTGTTATCTATGTGGCATTTAAAATAAAAATCATGAGTATAACTACACAGTGCCTTTTAAATGCAAAAAACTGGCGAAAATCACCCTGCAGGGCACAGTGCAGGGTGGAAGAAAGAGAGGCAGGCAGAAGAGAGAGGGAGGTTGACATCAGGGAGTGGACCGGCTTATCTCTTGTGGATTCCCAGATTGCGGTGCAGGACCGAGATGAGTGGCATACAATCGTTCAACAGTAAAAAAAATGGTGCCCCAACGACCCTCAATAAAGGTTATGGGTTAGCTGAAGGTAAACTAGACTATGGTAGCAATAATATATTACTATAAATTGTATATAAAATTTTTTCATTTCAATCTCAAAGTAAATTCTGTGAATAGGCCTATATTGAATATTCTATCTATCAAGGTCTTACAATCACAAATGAAATGCAATAAATGTATATACATACCGGTACAACCAGAACTAGAGTTGACATAACCACGGGGACAAGAACATGTGTATGATCCAATACTGTTTGTACAAATTTGACCAGCAGGACACGCATCAAGTAATGTACTGCATTCATCCACATCATTGTTACAGTTGGTGCCAGTCCAGCCTTTATTGCAGACACAGCCTTTGACATTATCACAAGTTCCAAGTCCATTGCATACACATTGCTTTTCACAATTCTTGCCATAGTATGGTACACTGCACGCTACAAAAATAAATGAAGTAAGCTATCACAACAGAGCATCAGGAGATAATATAAAAATACTCAAAAGTATGTCATTAGCACAACACAGCCCTAGATATGATATAAATATACACAAAATTATGTCATTAGCACAACACAGCCCTAGATATGATATAAATATACACAAAATTTGTCATTAGCGCAACTAAGTCTTAGATACCGGTATATAAGATATACACAAAAATATGTCATTAGCACAAAACAGCCCTAGATATGATATAAATATACACACAATTATGTCATTAGCACAACACAGCCCTAGATATGATATAAATATACACAAATTTATGTCATTAGCACAACACAGCCCTAGATATGATATAAATATACACACACTTTTATGTCATTAGCACAATCTAGCCCTAGATATGATATAAATATACACACTTTTATGTCATTAGCACAATCTAGCCCTAGATATGATATAAATATACACACTTTTATGTCATTAGCACAATCTAGCCATAGATATGATATAAATATACACACTTTTATGTCATTAGCACAATCTAGCCCTAGATATGATATAAATATACACACTTTTATGTCATTAGCACAATCTAGCCCTAGATATGATATAAATATACACACTTTTATGTCATTAGCACAATCTAGCCCTAGATATGATATAAATATACACACTTTTATGTCATTAGCACAATCTAGCCCTAGATATGATATAAATATACACACTTTTATGTCATTAGCACAATCTAGCCCTAGATATGATATAAATATACACACTTTTATGTCATTAGCACAATCTAGCCATAGATATGATATAAATATACACACATTTATGTCATTAGCACAACCCAGCCCTAGATATGATATAAATATACACAGAATTATGTTATTAGCACAACCCAGCCCTAGATATGATATAAATATACACAAAATTATGCCATTAGCACAACACAGACCTAGATATGATATCAATATACACAAAATTATGTCATTAGCACAACACAGCCCTAGATATGATATAAATATACACATAATTATGATAGTAAAACAACAAGCCTAGAATATTTATCAACATACAGAAAAGTATGTCAATAACATATCACAGACCTAGATGTTATATAAAAAAAACACAAAATAATATCAAGAACAGTTTCAGTTGTCAATGAGAATAAAATAAAACTTAGATGTTCAACAAAGCAAATAACTTGCAATTCTTATAAAAAATATATGAAAATTGTTTCATAATGTTTTAAAAACAGAAGGATATTTCTTAATCTAAAATTCTTTGGTAAAAAGTATTAAAATTAACTGTGCACATATTTTACTGGAATGTTATGTTACAAAGCTGTAATACTTCAAATATAAATTAGAGATATTTTCCATTACAGTCATGTTTTTAAAAAAAGTTTATCTTTTCCTATTTAAGAACTAATTGATGTAGTTTTTTTTAACTGCTAGATTGACATTTCTATATGAAATTAACACAACAATTAAACTTCTGCTTTAAAACTCTTATTAAAATAAAAGAATAAAACCAGGAATACTCCTCATTAAAGGACACTCAAGTTTATTATAAGATAAGAACACAAGGTCATGAAAAAAAACGTTTTCTTCAACATACTTTTACAGCTAATTCCATCTTCGTCAAGTTTGAAGCCATCGTAACAAGAGCACTTGAAACCACCAATTGTGTTCTGACAAGACTGACTGCAAGGCTTATTGCCAGATGTGCATTCATCAATATCTACAAGGAAAAGCAAAATAGTTTTTTGTGTTTCTTATCTTATCTGTTACAGATACTCCTTCTATTCATAAGATTATTGTTTATTCTAATTACAACTTTTTTTCAGTAGATTAGGATAAAAGTTATTATATTACCTAATACTTAACTACACATTGGTGCTTTATGTATGCTACAAATGGTATAAATGGAATACGATTTTTTTTTGCTTTGATATTTTTAAAAAATTTACATTTCTTACATTTGTATGTTTGGCTAGAAGGGGATACTTAATTTGGTTTAATAATATACCTATAGATAAGAATCAAGTTTGATTAAATAAGTGATTAAACAATCCTTTGGGAAAGACCATAAGTACCCGTCAAACCAAATTGATCCAAAGGGCCGGTAAAGCAGCATTCACCAGTTTCTGTGGCCATGGATTACTAAGTGATTGTGTGGCCAGCATTATGCACAGCCACCTTTACTTTACCCCAACTAAGAGCTGGGTAGACTCAGGGAACCCTCCAGATCCGGGAAAGACCATAGGATAACCGTAATTTGAGGATTTTTAAATTATTATTCAAAACTAGTGCAAATCTTTTTGTACATAGTGTACATAATTGGTAAAAATGTAATGTTTAAGGGAGAGTAAAAATCAAAAGCATAAAGTAGAACAAGTTTTGACTAATATTTATATATGACATCATTACTATTTTAAATATAAGACTAATAAACAACAAAATTTGTCCTGAATAATGCCAGGAAATGTGCCAGGAAATGTACTTGGAAATGTGCCAGGAAATATGCCAGAAATTTTAAGAAATGGCAGTGAACACTTACCAACACATTTATATTTATTGGCTGTATCCAATTGGTAGCCAGTGAAACAAGCACATCCACCATTACTTGTGCAGATATCACTACAGTTGCATGTGGGATTTTCTGGCACCATAAGAGTAAAATAATGTAGATTTAAAATAACAACATCACGTCTACTTTGTAGTGGCCCAATAAGCCATAAAAGATTTTTATTTAAGTAATGATAGTTGATAACCTGATCTATTTAATATAAAGCTTTGATACAAAAAATTATTTGAATTGAGCCCCACCTTGTTTAGTGCATGTTTTATTATCACTTCCCATTGTGCTTCCATCATAACAAGAACAGTTATAGCTGCCTTCTGTGTTGGTACAAATTTGATTACATTTGTGTGTTCTCTCAGCACATTCATTGACATCTGTAAGATGGGAATATTGAGTCAATTAAATGTATATTGAATGAATACATCATCAATTTTCTATAGATTGTGTGAATGCATAATTAAATGTATATATTATGGTATATTGTGTGAATACATAAATTTATATATATTGTGTGAATACACAATCAATCAATAATATATATTGTGTGAATACACAATTTAAATATTATTATTAGAGTATACATTTATAAATAATTTTAACTCTTGGTTTTGATCCTCTTTTCATTCAAATATATTATATAAATATACTTTTTTTTAAAGACATTTTCCTACATATGTTTACATTATTTTTCAATTTTAGACCTATATAAAAACTAAACTAAAATCTGAATAAAATTATAAATCATACAGGAAATAAAACTAAATAAAATTGTAAATTTGACTAGTTACCTATGCAGTTTTTACCCGGCTCTTTTTCTTTACGATAACCTAGTTCACATGAACAAAGGAAGGAGCCAGCAGAGTTCTCACAGGTTTGATAAAGACCACAGTTGGCAGTTATGTTGCTACATTCATTGATGTCTGTAAATCAAAAAAAGTGTCACAGAGTTCAGATTTCATTGTATGATTATTAAGTGTACAATTTAGATATAAGATAATAAAACAAAAAGTTAAAATTGATCTTTGTTATTGCAAGTATTATCAGTGAACTACTTGTAGTTAAATGTAGACTCTATGTAGTGAGAATGTTTCTTTCTGTATTTAGTTTTTGTTCTTTTTTATTGTTTCCTGTCACACTGACATGAAAAAAGTTCCTGTTAACCTTCTATTAATAAACATTGTGATTGTGTTGACTTGACTTTTTATTAATAATATTTTGTTAATAACACTACAGTATAATTTACATTTTAATCCTGTTTTAAATTTAAAATTTGAATTGCACACAATATATTGAACCTAAACAGGTAAAATGTATATTGTGACTGTACCTAAACAAGATGAATATATATTGTACCTAAACAAGTTGAATATATATTGTACCTAAATAGTTGAATATATATTGCACTTAAACAAGTAAACTGTATATTTGTAATTGTAGTAAAAAAAATTGAATATTTATTTGACCTGAACAAATGGAATGTATATTGTACCTTATTAAGTGGAATATATATTGTGCCTAAACAAGTTGACTATATATTGTACCTAAACAAGTAAAATGTATATTGTAATTGTACCTAACCAAGTTGAATATATATTGTACCTAAACAAGTCGAACATGTAATGTACCTAAAAATGTTGAATATATATTGTGCCGAAACAAGTGGAATATATTTTACCTAAACAAGTGGAATATATTTTACCTAAACTAGTGGAATATATTTTACCTAAACAAGTGGAATATATTTTACCTAAATAAGTGGAATATATTTTACCTAAACAAGTGGAATATATTTTACCTAAACAAGTGGAATATATTTTACCTAAACAAGTGGAATATATTTTACCTAAACAAGTGGAATATATTTTACCTAAACAAGTGGAATATATTTTACCTAAACAAGTGGAATATATTTTACCTAAACAAGTGTTGTTCCTATCTTCATACCCTTTAGGACATCCTCCGCAGTTGTATCCAATACTATTGTTCCCTTGCTGGGCAGGTGTTAAGTCCGTACAGTTCTGTCCCTTTGTACAAGGGGCTGATTGACAACCATCAATGTCTTTATCACAGTCCTCACCTGCATATAAAATTTTATATTATTTAAGTGAATTGCTAAATATTTCCAACTAAAATATTTCAATCATGTAGTTTCAATAGTAGTGAAATTACCACACAAACAAAACACTTGAAATGATGTCAAGTTACCACACTAACAAAACATTTAAAATTATGTCAAGTTACCACACAAACAAAACACTTGAAATGATGTCAAGTTACCACACAAACAAAACATTTAAAATTATGTCAAGTTACCACACAAACAAAACACTTGAAATGATGTCAAGTTACCACACAAACAAAACACTTGAAATGATGTCAAGTTACCACACAAACAAAACATTTAAAATTATGTCAAGTTACCACACAAACAAAACACTTGAAATGATGTCAAGTTACCACACAAACAAAACACTTGAAATGATGTCAAGTTACCACACAAACAAAACACTTGAAATGATGTCAACTTACCACACAAACAAAACATTTAAAATTATGTCAAGTTACCACACAAACAAAACACTTGAAATGATGTCAAGTTACCACACAAACAAAACATTTAAAATTATGTCAAGTTACCACACAAACAAAACACTTGAAATGATGTCAAGTTACCACACAAACAAAACACTTGAAATGATGCCAAGTTACCACACAAACAAAACACTTGAAATGATGTCAAGTTACCACACAAACAGAACACTTGAAATAATGTCAAGTTACCACACAAACAAAACACTTGAAATGATGCCAAGTTACCACACAAACAAAACACTTGAAATGATGTCAAGTTACCACACAAACAGAACACTTGAAATAATGTCAAGTTACCACACAAACAAAACACTTGAAATGATGCCAAGTTACCACACAAACAAAACACTTGAAATGATGTCAAGTTACCACACAAACAGAACACTTGAAATAATGTCAAGTTACCACACAAACAAAACACTTGAAATGATGTCAAGTTACCAGTATAAGCAGCCCAGCAGTCGCAAGTGTTGATTAGAAATTTTCCTCCTTGGTATTCTGTTTCACGAATTCTACCTGTGTTGCAAGCGCCATTTCCACTACATTTAGGGCACACCACTAAATTGACATAAACTACAGATGACAGCCCATCTTTGGCATCTCTTGCTTGAACACTGAAATGTATGCACAATACTTAAATTGTATTTAAAAATATAATTTTTTTACAACAATAACCACCACAATCAGGAGACACCACTAAATTGACATGACTATGGATGACAGCTGTGAAATGTATGCACAAAACTAAAAATTGTATTTAAAAAAATGTAAATTTAAACAAATATTTTTTCTTACAAAGAAAATATAAGTCAACAGTTTGCTGGTGCAGTCTAATGTTTTTTTTCCAGACCTGTTGAAATAGAAACCGACACCTTTAGCTTCTAATACAACACCTGTGTACTTTAAATTGTAATTAGTCTGCCAGAAAAAAAAGCTATGGCATACAACTTTGCATTCAAGTGAAAGGAGCATTAAGGCTGCCAGAAAACTAACCTATTTTGCTATGTGTGTATGGCATGTTTTAAGAATTCTATATACTAAAATGAATGAGGAAAAGACAGACATAATCAGAATTGGATCCAAGAGTAATTTGGCCAAATTCACTGGTCCAGAATCTATCACTGTGATAAACTGTCAAGTGCCATTTGTTAAAAAAGTGAGGAATCTTGGTGTTTTATTGGATCCCACGCTGTCTTTGGACCTGCATATTTCTCAAATGTGCAGAGGTCTATATCTACAGTTGCGTAGACTCGGCCAAATACGACCCTATTTGTCCAATGATTCTGCAAAGACACTAGCAGTCGCTCTGATACTTTCGCGTATCGACTATTGCAACGCCCTGCTAGCCGGCCTGCCCGAGGACAAAATCGCCAGGCTACAGCAAATACAGAACAGTACTGCGCGTTTGGTTATGTGCAGGTCTAAAAGAGACTCGGGAACTGCCCTTCTACGCTCGCTCCACTGGCTCCCCGTGAAAGCCAGAATTGAGTATAAAGTGGCGCTACTTTGCCATCAGTGCATTTTTAACAACAAGTTTCCATCCTATCTCAAGGCACTAATCACACCTTATGTCCTGCAAAGAACACTTCGTTCTGCAAACTCATCGCTTCTGGAAGAGCCCCGTTTCTCTCTGACGACCGTTGGCCTTAGAGCCTTCTCAGTATCCGGTCCGAAGGTGTGGAATCAACTTCCTATTCAACTGAGGCGAACAAGCTCTACTGTTACTTTCAAACAGAACTAAAAAACTCATTATTTCAATATTTACCTTAGATAACATTTAACATGCTTTAGAAACTTACTGTCTTATTTATGGGTTGGGTCGGTTAATACTACATTTATTTGTTTTGTCTTTTTTAATCATCAATTTAGCTCTGTCACCTGGCCTAGGGTAATATCCGTATTCTTAGTTGTATGTTAAACGCGCTCTGAGCTTACATTATGTTTGTTGGCAGCGCTATACAAATATTATTATTATTATACTATTTGAAATGGCCTCCCTAGTTCATGTAGAGCAATTTATTTACCTTTAACATGATGTAAAGAGTATTTGTATAGATAGTTTTGTATTATGATGTAAGAACACAAATTTTTTATCGTGGTCTCTACCACTTTCTAGTTTGCCATTTCTTTTGCATTCAGAAAGCTTTGGGAAGTTCCATTCTTACACTTTCTGCCCCAAAATCTATATATAGCATGCACTGGTGCAATTAGGGTTGTAGTTCATTTTTAGCTACAAGTCAATGTGAAAAAGAATATTTCTTTACCCAATCAGAATTGGTTCCTTTATGTTTGGCCTGTAGATCACTTCCCCAGTTTTGTTGTCAATTGAGAAACTGTTTGATGCATTTCCTACCAGAGCATATGTTACTGCATCATTATCCTCATCAGTGGCCGCAAACTTTATCGTCGTAGCGCTGCCTTCATAGACTTGGAGTCTATTTTTATCATTGAGTGTGGAAGTAATGCTTAACACTGGCAGTTTGTTATCTGAAAATGTATATCAAGTTAAATAAGTTTTTTTTTTTTATTCTATTGTTTACTATTACAATAACTACAAGCAAAAACCAATAAATAGATAAAAACATATTTAACAAAGTATCAGAAACATTATCAAATAGAGATGGTGACTGTATTCTGTTCTTTGATAACTTAATTCCATTTAAAATGTTATAAAATAAGAACAAAATTTCTGTCTATTATAAAAAAAATGTTTTAATTTCATTCATATAGTTATATTTAAAAAAATGTTTAAATTCAATTTATATTTATATATTTATTATATTATAAACAAATGTTAGTATTCAATAAACATAATATTCTACTTTAATTAAATTTTAATATAAAATGTTTGTTTGAAAAATTACTTAGGCTGCTTTGAGCACTGATGGCTTGAGAGCTGGCACTTAATGTAGCATCAGCAAACTTTTTATCTCCAGTGGCGACATAGTCAAAAACACATGCAGTATTATTTTTACACACTTCTTCTGCATTTTTACGAAGAGTTTTATCCACTTCA
This sequence comes from Anisus vortex, assembly GCA_949126835.1. Lineage (NCBI taxonomy): Eukaryota > Metazoa > Mollusca > Gastropoda > Planorbidae > Anisus > Anisus vortex. The sequence goes on from OX421500.1 coordinate 5,702,458, forward strand.
TCCAAGAACAAAGGCTCAAACTTTGGAAATTGATACGTTGTTGCACTTTCACCTTCTTTATATTGAAAAACTGAGTTAGATGTAGTGACTTCCCCTGTTAAAGTAATTAAAAAATACATATAGAAATACAAACATTTAGTTAGACCTATATAGGAATAAAATGAATTGAAACTCTATCTGTAGTGAATAAATAAAGAAAATTATAAAAAAATTATGTATGTCAAATATTTTTAATGATATATTCTTTAAAGCTAGAAACAAAAATTACATTTCCTGGCAAAAAGTTCAAAAATATTCCTTTCAGAGCTGGTATTGCTAAGAATAGTTCCGTTTACAAGCTTAAAGTCATCATTTTGGTCTCCATTGAAATTTCCCATAAGTCCTTCAGTTTCTCCTTTGTAATCTAGAGGAACACTGACTGTAAACTCAAGGTAGTTCTCTACATTATATGCCTCAAAAGAAACACCTGCAATAAATTCAAGTTTATACTGTTATTAAAAGAGAATTATATATATTTTTATTTTAAGTTTTGATTTAAATACCCTTGCAACAAAAACCAATAAATATTTCCTAAAACATACAGACTAGGCATTTGTAGTATAGGTTTAACTAACTTTAGTTAGTATTTTAGTTGTATGTTCTAAAGTTTTGTTTGATTTTTTAAGAACTGCATTAACATGTGATTTTCTTGATAATTTGTTATCTTTCATAATGCCTAAATACTTTACTTTTTTTTGGGTATGGGTTAAAACCATTTTGACAAATAACAATTAGCATTCTTCTGGGGGAAAAGACACCCTCCAATTAGATTTCCATTATTCTAATACATCTAGGATTTAAAAAAAATAGATTTTTGAAACTTTTCCTATCTTTATTGTCTATTCAATTGTACAATCATCAGCAAATAACCATAGTCTACTTATGTTCCTGTATTGATGCTGTTAGAAAAATCCTTTATGAAATTTAGAAATAGAAGGGGACTTAAGACTTTTGTCTTGTGAAACATCTGAGCTTAGAATTATTGGTGCTGATTTAGAGCCATTAATCTTTACAGTTTGCTTTCTATCTGGAAGTCTTAAATCCATTAACGTAAGGGACCTGAGACCAGTAACTAGTATTTATAGTAAACTAAAATGCTAAACTTTAATGAAAGCTTTTAAGTAAACTTTTATGAAAACTATATAGTAATATTTAATTATTATTGACTAACCCTTTGGACCAGTCATCTATTAAACCTATCAATTGGGTTTCACATGGCCTTTACTTAAGTTATGTTGATTAGAACACAGAGTATTATGTTTGTCTAGGTGATTGACTATACAAACATACCTGTATTACATGTTCAGAAATGTTGCATTTAATGCTTTAAATGAAAGGAGTCTATAATTTCCAGGCTCAGATTGAACATCTTTATTTTTTTTAACATTTGTTTTTGCTTGTTTTATATTTTGACATATCCTAATTTAGTGAAACCTGAAAGACTATTTATAAAATGAATGACATAACCGTTTTCTGAGCCTATCTTGGGCAATGCTATTTTATCTTTCAGCAAAAACAATACCATTTTGATAACATCTTTGCCTTGCTCAATATTTTATCCAAGAAAAAGCTACTCATTTAAATATAAACATTTAAAAAGCACACACACATTGTTCCTTCTAATTTGTGAAATTTTGTTTTCAGAAAGCTACCATGAAGAATATGACACGAACAAAATGTAATCATCCTTCAACTATGACAGAGTCACTTCAATAGCTATTAGCAGAGGAAACAAAATTATTGAGAGAATATTGAACATACCACATGGGAATGCTGCAACAACATATGTTCTGTTGTTACTCTCTTTTCTGGTTACTGTTACATCAGCCTTAACACTGCTACCATTGTAACGCTCATCTTTATAAAAGTCAGTAGTCAAGTCTCTACCACAAGATTTAATGATCATGCCTATTGCAAGGTAAAAATATCACTTTTTAGATATCAGCATTAAAAGATAAACCTTATTCAAATAATCATATAATATAATAGCAACATTTTCAAATCTTTTATTACAAATTAAAAACCTTTAAAACTTTTAGGTTGAGGAATCACAATTTAAATTTATTTAGTAAAAGTAAGTAAAGTACCAGTCAGACCAAACTGATCATAGCAGGGCAAAGCAGGGTTCACCAGTTCCATGTGGACAGCAAAATGCCCAGCCGCATTTACTTTATCGGAACTAATGTCAGGTACCCATCAGAGCTGGGTAGACTCAAGAACACCATAAGTCCAGGGAAAAAATTCTAGCCTTAACCAGGATTCAAACCCAGGACCTTTTGTACACCAGTTAAATATGCTGCTACATGGACACTGTGCCCCACAACTTAATAGAGTATGCTTTTACATTAATTGAAAGCTAAAATAATGTTTCAATTACTAACTTTTGCCATCTGAACTGAGCTCCACTTGGAAGGTTGCATTTTCACCATCTTTTGCTGCAAAAGCTGAAAATACTGTTGCCTTTGTGACATTGCCATCTGAAGTGAGAGCTTGTTTAGTGCGAGCTTGAAGAGTAAAGTCTGCTTTGTTTATATTTATTAGTATATATTGACCATAGCCATTCATGGCATATTCTTTACCATCCAGTGTAGTGATATGTGGATCACCCAAAGCACTGCCTGTGGAATTAGTAAATAACATTTAAAAAAAAGATCCTAAAGACTGGAATAATTTATTTTAAGCATGATACAATGAGCTTTTAAGTCAAACATTTACAAGAATTTAATACAAGCAAAGAGAAAATGTATGTTTATGCCAGATAGTTACCGGAAATGAACTCGGCATCAGGTGAACAACCAAAATCAGGTCGGACTTCATTATACAATTCACAAAACATAGAAGGAGAGCTGGAATCCACACAGCACCATCTGTGAGGGGTAAAATCTTCATCCAAAGATTTTCTGGAATCTGATCCCCACCACCACCAAGGATCATTCATCAGCAAATGACTTCCCTGTTCATTTTTGTGGTCTATGTATTGTGCACTTCTCCAAGCCATCTCCCAAGCCATCCAGTCCCACCAAAGAGCAGAATTAGGATAGACATATCTGTAGCAACACAACTGTTGGGAGAAGAATTTAGTTTTATTACTAATACATACTTATATTGTAACGTATAATGATTTAACTCCCTTGATTTTTGTTTAATGATAACCGCCTCTTATTAACTCGTGATCACAGTCTTTTTGTTGACCCCAGAATGATCCTGGTCCATCTGGCGATGAAGGCGTGATGTAAGACCGCATGTGTAGCGAGAGAGAGAAGGATGTGTAGTTTTTAGTTAGAGAGAGCAGACTGATTAGGCTTGTTTATTTTATGACTACTTGGGTTTTACTAAAATTTTATTTGTTTTATGAACAAGCGTTCTGTGTGATTTTGCATTAAAAGTATTAATTTATTGTTCCTGGAGTCTTATTTATAATTACTTGGAAGGAAAATAAGAAGTACTATAATACTATAATACTATAAAAAAGGAGTACTAGTGATTGAACCAACGACCATAGACACTGAGCTGTAACAATATCCACTTTTATTATAACATTGATATTAGAATCATGTATATAACCTATGATTAACTTAAAAGCCGTTATTAGTATGATAATAATGAATCAGAAACGTTTCAATGAAAAAATGCACAGTTTCAACAATATTGTCTACAATAATAAGAAAATAAAGTAAAACCCACCTAAATTTAATAATAATATTATTATTATTATTATATTATTAAGGGCCTTAGTAAAAAAACAACAACTAGAACTAATTGAGAAAAGAGATGTAATTTATATACTCAACAGAGAATGAAAACAGGAATAGTTAAACCACTAAACATAGAAACCGTAAGATAAGAAGAACAAAGAACAAAGTTTCTTCTCAAAAGTTACAAATGCTCTTTCTTTACAGAAGATTCATATCTTATCTTATATATTACAGACACTCCTTCTATAAAAATGATTATTGTCCAAACTTCCTGCTTGGTGGCATGGATTTAAAGCTGGCTGGATTAAAACCCAGAGTACTAGCCACAGGTCCAGCCAAAGGATTAATAAATTAAGTATTAAAGTAGAGCTTCATATACAACACAATAAAATATTACAATATTCAGACAAACTTATAGATTTTTTTTTCTTTTTCTGTTTATAAGGACAACTGCATATAAATTATCTTTCTTATTGATAGGCATGGAATGGATTGCTGAACAAACTAGGAAAACTAACAACTTATTATCATCTAAAACTTTAAGCAAAATAAATAGGATGAAAAAATCTTATAAATAGAAGGAGCAAGATAAGCTTTTTAACTCAACTATTTTTTATAAGTGAAAGACAAAGATATTTATTCAAAGTTACTACTGGAATAGAAATGTATCTTGAATAATTGAAATTTATTTTTCAAAAATCTTGGCAGGAATTATAAAAACAAACATTTAAAGTGTCCTTTTCTGAAAATTAAAACTTATTTTGATGATGTAGATTTGAAAAAGTTTTACTATTATTTTTAGCATAATGTAAAATTATGTTTAAATTTAAGTTTATTATTACCTTATTTAAGGGATTTCCTACTAGAAGTCTATTTTTAGCAGTTGCACCAATGGCTACACAATAAATGTATCCATCACTTGTAGGAGTCCAAGAATATCCCCACCATTGTCTGCCCATTCTGTCAAGACTACAAGGACATTTGTACAATTGATCGATATTTGCTTGATGAGTTGTGCTGGTCAATAAGTATTTATTTGCCTGGTGAAACGCTTGGCATTTGGCATCAGGGTTTTCTATCTTGCCCACTTGCTCTATCCAAGTACCATATCGACCTGTTAGAAAATAATAGTCTAGATTGTTAGTTTGTCTAAGGATATTTATAATTCAGTTGTTTTATATTAAATTTGACACTCAAGTAATTAATATATTTTAGGTAAAGATAGATTACATGAAAGTAATAAATAGTCAAAAACTTCTGTGTGGATTCATTAAAAAGAAATGTATAGAAATATAACAAGAGTGTAAACATTATAATGCAACTTAACATTAGTTAGACCCATATGAGTAACACGAATTAAGAAAAAAAAAAGTTTTCACACAGACATATTTGTACTATAGAGCATATGGTGTAGCATTCACAAGTTTCCTTGGCCATAGCATACTAGGGGAGTGCATGTCCAACTCAATGACCAGCAACCTTAATTATCCCCAACTTGTGCCAAATGCCTTTTAAAACAAGAAAAAATTACATCCTTAACCAGGATTTGAGCCTTGGACCTTGGGTATACACTAGCCTAGTGTGCTGCTGCTGCTGTGCCACTATGTACCCCCATGACACCAATAATGAAATCACTAAAACCAAGAAACACTAGAGGACAAGGTCAAGTGGTAATAATGCATGAAGCATTTAAATCTATCATAAAATACAACACAACAATACTGTATGGATAAACACAATTTTCTTATCCCATATGCAGGAACAAATGAATATAAAGTCTATTTTTTTCTAAGTAGGGGCCTACATCTAGGCATGGAATGGAATGCCTGAACACAACTAACTTCATTTAAAATATGAAAAAGACCTAAACAAAAAAGTTCTTTTTCTTACCAAGTGGCATCTGAACATGGAATGGGTTACTTAATTAATTAAATAATAAATTATCATAATGGAAAAACCACATTTGTACTTGTGTATACCATAAAACAGTAATAACAATATATGAAAAATAATATAGCCTAAAGACTGACCTTTATATAAATATGTACTTTAATTTCATGTTTATGTTGTGTTTTATCAACATTTTTTATTTATCTGACACTTTTAAATTCTAATTATTTACTTTTAACATAATAGAAACTGTAAATGTTCAATTTACATTAAATATTAGTATTTTCTATTGTTATATTACCAGTATTCCAAGTTAACTGGTCCATTTTGGTAGTAAGATCAGTGTAAGTAACATCAAAATTTCTGATCTTTTCATTATTTTGAAAACCAACAAGAATTGGACTGTTAGGGTCATATGACCATTTCATTCCACCTTTCAAGTATGTGACTATGACATAGCCAGCTTGTCCATCGGTCACATACACAGCTTGGAAGGTATTTGTCTCCTTTGGCTAAAAAAGAATAGACAATGGAATTAGGTCAATGACAAAAGATGTAGAACTGTGGACTATTTTTCAAAAGACTGGTTCTAATGTAAATAAATAAAAATAATTGCATTTTCTTAGAAATATTACTTCTTAATTTTATTTCATAACTGCAAATTCTTTTTAAATTATGTGTTTTTAAGTCTCACTCTAAAATCAAAATGTTATAGAAACCCAAAATGGGACAGTCTGAAGAGATTTATAGGCATTTTTTTTTCAAATAATTTTGTTTTATAGTTCTAGCCAATCAGCATTTACCAGTTAGTTCAGTTTCACTTATGGATTGTGCTGGAAGCAATGTCTAGCTGAATTTATCTACTTAAACTAATGTCAGGTCCGTCAAAGGTGTGTAGCTTTATACAAACCTTACAGCACACATTATTGGTCTGATATTGGTCCATATTGGACCAATATTGTATTCTAGGCATCTGTAATATGTAACCAATGTATTGTTATGATTAAAATAACATTTATTGATGATCTCTCCCTTGTACAATGCAAACCCTACATTGGCACCATATTGGTCCAATATTGCAGTTCTTGCTAATTGCTCTCATGGGATTGTGGTCGCCATATGTGATCACCCCCAACTCTGTGGTGAAGCCGGGAGCTAAAATGACTTATCCTGTGATTGCAGCACCCCATGGCAGCCCCATGAGTCTAATAGGGTAAATAAAAATGTACATTTGGCAGGGGACCAATGGAGCAAAAAGTCCTTAGACCTATCATGCAACAAGCACGAGGCTAATCAAACATGGGCTAGACTAAGATAACTTCCTCAACCCTTGCCTGCATTTATGCATGGCCTGCTGCTGCATATTTTAAACCAGGATCTAAGTCTAAGGTAGCGATCTCAGTAGGGGACAGAACTAGCATTTGACTCTCTGACAGTGTTTCAGAGAAATAGAGGTATTCTTACTCGATTTGAATCCGACATTGAGATTTTTAACCCTTCCCACACCAACCTACTTTCTTGCTATGCATTTCTTCATTACCAGAAATTATTTTACTGACTACTCTCCATGGCCCAGACTTTATTTTAGAATAATGATAACAGGTAACAGGGTTTCGAAATTAAATTTTTACTATTTATTTTTAAAATGTGATAATAACATGTAGAGAGTAAACTGTTTTAAACTTAATAACTTATCTTTATCTTATTCAAATAATTATTGTAATAAAATAATTACTTTAATAATTCTATTCATTCGTAATATTAATTCATAAGTCTTAAGTCTATAACACTTAAGCCGGCTGGTCCTGCGGTTAGTTTATCGGACTGTCAACCAAAAACCAACTGACACGTCGTGGGTTCTATCCCTGCCACCAACCGATCCCTGCAGCCCTGCAGGAGTTTTGGGACTAGAGTACATAATAATCTTCTAGAGCGCACTGAGCATGCTAAAATAGCATGGATAGAAGAGCAATATAAATAACCATTGTTATTATTATTTTTATTATTAATAGGGGAAGGTAAAAAGCTATCGGCCATTAGACCCACACAAAACCTCAATAATTGGTCAATTTTCATAATTTAAAAAATTATACTATTCAGCTATAGAATAATCATTCTGCCTGAGACTATGGTGAAAGGTCACATCCTTATTTTTATACTTTAAATAGATAACCTTCATTGAGGAAAGTATACGTGCCTGCGGGACACAGATAATTGCGTCAGCTGAGGAAAATATATGCCCTCAGGATGGAGGGGAAAAAGTAGGTAGATGGAAATATACGTGCCTGGTGCTGTCAGGGTTAAAATAGCAATCCAATGGTCTTTCTCTAATCCACCATGCCCCATTTCATTATAAATCTTATCAATAATTGAATAAAAAGAAAATTGTCTTTTTTGCTTGAAAATATTATTAGCCTAAATATTAAGACCTTTAACAAATCACTTACTTTGTTGCAGTACTGATTGTAGTAGTCCTGGTAATAAGCAATAAACCACCATTCGTTACCATACAACTTTTGGTAGTCACACACCCAATTGTACCATGTAGAGGGCTCAACATTAACCCAGGTAACAACCAGTGCATAGGACACTTTGAAAGATGACAGCTTGTAAAATTCTTGAATCTGATTGGTATAAGATAGCAACAAGAGAATATAAAGAAAATGCAACACTTTTTTTGAGAGACATCTCTGCAATTTAGGTTAGCTCAAAAGTCTTTTTTAACCAAATGATTTTATCTTATGATCCATTTCAAGATAAAAAAAAAACACATTTTACTTTGATCTGACAAAAATAACAAATATGGTAAAATATTTCTAATTAATTACTTATTAGGCCTACTAATTAATATATATTAGGGCCGTATCCTATACTATAATACGAGTTAAAATTGTATGTATGTATATATATATATATGTGTGTATGTAAGTATGTATGTATGTATGTCTGGAAATTTTCTTCAAAAGCACTCTAACGATTATCTACATGTTTTAATGCACGACTTGTTTCACCTAAAAAAAAATCTACAGCTTTTCGGCCCCACAAATAAAAATCGGAAACAAACGTTAGACAAAAATACCCATTAGATTTATCGTAGACAGTGCTTTTTTTTGTGACGGTACGCACCGGTACGGCGTACCGGGACCTTTTTCAATGTGGCGAAAAAATTATTACTTTTCTTGTATTTTAACGTTTATTATTAATTTATTATATTATTAATTTGTTAAAATTGAATTATTTTAAAATTGTGCGCAATAAGAATTAAAATATAAAATGCGAAACTGCTTTAAAAGTTAGGCAATCCATCATCACTGAGTACCGGCACCTATTTGTTTACACAAAAAAAAAAGCACTGATCGTAGATAATTGATTTTGGCCGTGTAAACATGCCATTGCACGATCCACGTGTAGCGCTGCTTTCAAGAGCGGTGTTTTGTTGCATCGCAATTATGACGTTTCGGAAATACCCATAGGCTTACTACAGCAGAAAGAAGTTTAATTTCTTGTTTAGACTACTGTTGCACACCGATGATAGATATAATTTAAAGCAAGACTAAGTGTAATTTATGTAATGCAGGGGTGTGCAAACTACAGCCAGTGGGTTGACAAAAATTAGTATGCGGCCCTCGAGGCCTAGGCCTATTTAGATGATAAAATCTTCAATGTATTTTAGATTAAATAAAAGAAAATAGCGCTTAAAAATTATATGAGGAAAAGATAAATGGACTCTATATAACCATGTTGGAAATGTTTTCCATTACGTATTAATTACTATTGAGAGAATAATTTTACGTTTAAGTAATAACAGAATTAGATTTAGGTTTCACCAAACTATATATTTTACTTTTTTTATCAAATATCGTTTGGAAAAAAAACACGTCGAAAATAATAATTTAGATTAAACTTCAATATATTTTAGATTAAATTTTAAAAAATAAAAAAATTAACGTATTAATTAATAGTCAAATAATTGTTAGCCATTTAAATAATAACAGAATTAGATGAAGTTTCACCAAACTAAAGGTCTATTTTTAACTTTCTTTTATCTGACATGGTTTGGAAAAAAAACACCTCTAAAACTTTTTTGTGTTTAAACAATGAATAGCTGAATAGTGTACACTGTAGCAGATTACACTACACTGTATATAGTGTTCACTGTAGCAGTATACACTACGCTGTAAATAGTATACAATGTAGCAGTATACTCTACACTGTAAATAATATACACTGTATTAGTAAGCACTTTTTTAAATTCAATGCATAAGTTTACGAATGTTTCATTAAAAATATTATGATTAGATTATAAAGGCCTACCATAGTAAGATATATTAGAATAAGTTAACATTGTTAATTCAAAATCTGGTAAACTAGAAAAGATGTATTCAGTTTATTCGTATTTTCCTTATAACAATAGTCAGAAGTGTAATATACTGTTAGTTTTATTGAGGGGCGGGGGGGGGGGGGGGGGGGGGGAAGGAATTAAACAAATCATCTAATGTAGCCTATATATATTATAATCTTTTCATTTGCAGTCTTTTCAATGAATAACACAATTTCACCTTTAATTTTTTAGTATTCAAGTTTAATGCTCAAAATTTAAACAATTTTTTTTAAATGTTTATTATACCATTCTTTTAATTAATCAATATTATATTTTGCCGCGATAGTTTATTTTAAATAGTAACACAAATGGGGGATATTAGATAATGCTAACACCAAACTATATATTTTTACTTTTTTGTACAACAATGTTTGGAATAATACATTGAAAACATTGAAAATCTATTTATATATAAAAAGATCGTGTTTGTGTCCCCACGGATCCCCATTGGTCAATTTGTGAGTTTGTGTCACTGACTTATTTAGGCCTAATCCTATATACTGTCTAATAGATTTTCACATCTGACATGTGTCTTCTCTAGCTAAGTTGTTAACGTAGAGGACTGCTGTGTGGGCGACCCGGGTTCGATTCTCCAGTTAGACGCCCTTACACCTTTTTGTCTACATTTTTTTTTCAAACTTTTAAATACAAAAGACATTGTAAATCTACCGGCAATTTAGATTTTTGTTAAATAAAAATACTTGCCTATTTTTTTACCCGATAAAAATATTTATTTTAAATTACTCTCCTAATTAGGACTTCATTTTAAAAAAATAATTTAAATATTAGATTTATAGCTTTCTTTTAATTGTAGTTTATAAAATTTTATCTGCACCTTATACAGTCCTGTTTTTTTTCACCCGGGCAATGCCGGGCAATGTAGCTTGTAATAAATAAATACTTTTTGTATAAGATATTTTTTACAAGTCATTTACAAACTATACTTATGATTTATATATGTGCCCAAGTAAGAAATATTAAACTATGTTAAGAAGTCAATATGAAATCTGGTAAACTAGTAAAAATGTATTACATCTATTCGTAGATCTTTTTAATTTATATCAAACATATTTGCCGGTCGTAACTCATTGTTAGCTTAAATAGGGTGAGGGAGGGAGTTAAAAAAATTGACATAATTTTATATGAGGGGTCACTAGAAAGTTTGACAGTTGTTAAAGTAGGGGAGGAGGTAGAAGAACTAAAAATTGTAACGTAATTCACAATATTTTAAATTTAAACTTTTCATTTACAGTCTTTTAAATATATAACATAATGACATAAATTTTAGTTGGATTTAAAACTGACATCTCTAGCCTACATTTTTTTTTGGGGGGGGGGGGGGGTTTAAAATGAGATAAAGCTGTTTTGTTTTTAATTTTTTTATTATTTTTTTTTTGGGGGGGGGGGGGGGTTATCGGGCAAAATCTAGATATTAGACTGCACAAATAAAAATCTGCTTTGACTGTTAGAATTTAAAGCCCATGTTGTTCATAGTAAAAAAGAGAAAAAAGACAAATACAATTTTTTGGTCTGGTAAAGACATATTTTAAAAATTTATGCACTGTTGTTTTACATACACATTATGTTAAGGTACAAGCGCCTGCTCTTTATTACCAATCAAATGATCGGTCACCTGGTACTGTTTCATAAAAGAATTTAATATTTTAAGCGACATCTCAATTATTTTTTTTTCAAATGTTGATACCTCTGATCCAGCTCTGGCTATCACTTGATTATTTTCTCCTACTTTATCTGTTTCATAAAGCTGATAGTAAGTGGTTCCATTATTACTGTACCAGTTGTACATAAACCAAAATGGTGCAATAAAGCCGTCACTGTTTGAGGAGCTGTCCCAATATGGATACCAAAGATCATATCCTTTTCCAAATCTAATGACACCATTTGTTTGAACCTGTTTTTTTTAATGACAAAATATTTGTATTTTTTTATTTTTTTTTATTTATGACAATACATACAGTATGTTATATACACTATTTTATAGTGTACATTCAATATGTTTAGGTACTTCAATAAAAAATGAATTTCTATTTTTCGAAAGTGTGTCATGGTGGAATTTTTTTAGTTCTCCAGCCTTTTGCAGTCTGCTATGGTCAACTGTGATAGTGACCCCCTTTATTCTAATACATTTGTGTTTTTTTTACAAGGACCGCAAAGAATTTGATATTATTTTGTGATTTTTCCATACATGTGAAAAATACTAAAAACAAGCAAATTAGAAAAGCATTTACTTTATGAATTATCATTGTTTATATTATAAAAAAGACACCTGTATTAAAATAACCCCTAGTAACATAGATTATATCTGCATTTTTAGTTGTATGTTAAATGCGCTCTGATCTTCCATAATGTTTGTTGGCAGCGCTATACCAATATCATTATTATTATTATAATACAACAGCTATTTGAATGACTCTACAGCTAGAAAAATATACACATAGAATACATAAAAACTTTCTGGATTTAAAGTATATTAAACATATAGGCCTATAATATTAATAAAGATTTTAAAGTTTATTTCAAATTGATACTTTCTTCAAAATATTTTTTATAATAAATTTAATTTAAAACTTACAAAGGCCTGTTTTACTCTCCTGTCTCCAAAAGGAGCTCCAGAATAAAAATCAATTGCTTTGCTGATTGTAAACCACCAATAATACCAATCATAAGTTTGAGTGAGTTTATTGTCTCCAGCAGTTGACCCATATGGATATAACTCTGAACAGAAAGAGGTAAATAAAATTATATGTATGTCTGTGCAAAAAGGGATATAATTCAGATCTATGGACCTACTATTTGAAAAGTTTTTTGATAAGCATTCTACTAGTCAAAGAGATTTTTCTCGTTTTAGTGTTATTAATTGTCTTTTTTAGTTTTTAAAACATATTTGTTTGTGAAAATAAAAATTATTGTTAGTTATATAACGCATAAAAGTAGGCTACTAATCATACATTTTTTTATCCTAATTTGTTTGGCAAGGGCTATTTTATGAGAAACAAATTATTGTCAACATTTTATATACTTTATAATATAAACTAAATAGTTTTTCTCTGTCTGTCTTTAGCTTTTGTAACATTTTGACAATTAATTGTGAGTATAGAAGTTATCACCAAATACCTTCCAATGAAGTTTCCAATCCTTCTGGTAGATTTCTCATTTACTTGTAATTCTACTCTTTCTACAACATATTCATATGCTAAAACCTTTTTCTACAATTTATTTATATTCTACTAATTCTATGACTAATTAGTGCTCTTTTATATGTAAGCTTTATGTGTATTCTAATAATTTACAACTAATTTCTATTTGTTTTTCATGTTGTTCTATTGCTAAGAATTTTTTGTGTTTTACTGTTTCTGCAACAGTCAACTATATTTATATTGTATTAAGTATAATTTTGTGTAACTAAAAAAAATAAATAGGGCCTAAGCTTAAATAAAAAAAATATTAATGCTGAATATGTTTTATCAAAGTCTTAAACCTAATCGGACACTAAAATATAACATTTACTTAATTCTTCCCATCATCAATTTAAGGTTTTAAAAATGAGCATCTTTTGCTTTTATAAATCAATTATTTTATTAATATATATATTAGAAATTAACAGTATTTGTTTACCTCTCTGTTTCTTTTGTGGGTCTGAAAAAAAGAGTACATTTATTTTCTTTGTTATTATTTAGTATTAAATCATCTAACTAATTGTTAAATATATATTTACAGAAATAATAGACTTTATAGAAAAAACTATTTTAGGCCTACTATAAATAATTTATATAAAAAATTAATAAAATGAATTCATTGCATACTGATAAATATCTAGGACTTAAAAAAACACATTAAAAAATTGTTAAAATATTTTTTAAATGATATTGTTAGATAAATGAAAGTAGAAATGGCAGACCTTTGGAATGTTATATAAATGTATGCAGTAGAGGACAGAACATAAGATTGTTACATGAATCTATCTAGTAGAGGACAGAACATTGAAATGTTATATAAATATATCTAGTAGAAGACAGAACATTGGATTGTTATATAAATGTATGTTGTAGAGGACAGAACATTAAAGCAATCTTATAAGTTTACAGATGTTCCTTCTAGATAGAAGATTATTACGTCCACTAGGCCCAAAACTACTGCAGGGCGACAGGGATCCGTTGGTGGCGGGGCTAGAACACGCGACCTGTCAGTTGTTTTTGGTTGACAGTCTGGTGAACTAACCGCTGGACCAGTTAGCTTAGAATGTTATATGAATGTATGTTGTACAGGACAGAACATTAGATTGTTCTTTGAATGTATGTTGTACAGGACAGAACATTAGATTGATATAAATATATGTATTAAAGAACAGAAAATTTCATTGCTATACAAATGTATGTTAGACATAATGGCAGATTGTATTAATACTCAATGTTTGGGTAAAACCCAAGCTCTAATGGGCATTGTACATTATTTGGGAGCAGTATAAGCAGCTAGGAATTATACTGGCTTCACAATCTCCTTGTATGCAATGATTATTGAAACTAGTGTACCCTGCTTCCCTTTTACTATGGAACAAAAGTTCTATGATATAGATTTTATTGGGTTTATTTGTAAGACAAAATCATATATTTGTCACTTTATTATGTGTAAAAACCGCAATACTTTACATGTGGACAATAGTAATAATATATAATTCACTTATTTGTAAATGTTCCTACCTTCTTTTGAAGTGCCTGTGAAAGATAAAGTAAATACATTTTGAATATATAAGTAATGCAGGAACCACAAAATATTTTTTATGATAAGTTGAAGCTTATGTTGAATTAGACTACATTGACACAATTGTACATTGTTTAAAAATAGATAAAATTATTACTAGATACAAACATTTCATATTTCACCAGTAGAATAATATTATTAAAAAAATTATTTTATATCATTAGAAAAATAGCATCTCATTTGTTTTATACCCGTAAGCAGAGCCATGGGAAGGGATGCTGGGTTGGTGAAAGGCAAGTGACACTTTTATTTCCAAAATCAAAGATGTTAAAAAATTTAATTTTTTTGAGAAATGAAAGAAATTCAAAAGACAGTTCTTATGGAGTCAACAGATTTGTCATTTACATTATTACACCTTTGAAATTTCTATAAAATTTTCATTGTATTTATTTTAGAATTAATTTATGGTCATTTTATGCTGATCTAAATTAATATGTCTTTGTGCATATGGTATAACCCAGGCAGTAAAACTTGTACCCGCCCCCCCCCCCCTTTGTGGTACAGTTTGACAGAGGTCCAGATTGCACTAACCTGGATAGAGGTTTTTGCACATCTCCTGCTGGGGGATTGGGAAGGGGGGGGGGAGGGAAGGCTCTGGTGTTGGTAACATGGAGTTGGGTGGGTGTAAAGTTGTGAAGGGTTCTGGATCCAGGAGGTAACAATTCCACAGAGCATTCCCAGAATCTACAAAACTAAATGGCACAACTGAGTGTCATAACCATTTGGAGAGCTCTGTGGATGAGAGAGGGAGAATGGACCATAGACCAGCCCCACCTCAGCCCTGGCTCAATGTTGCCTGATTCCCGCAGTACCACTTGCAGGTGCTGGGAGCAGAACCAAAAACTCTCTTGAACTGGGGGGTTTAAAAAAAGCCACAAAGAAAAACCCAGTGTGTCTGGCAGAGAGCAAACTGCTCTGCAGACTGTCTAATAGAAGACAAAGAAGAAATTTTGTTGGGTTTCCATTGGAATGTTTTTGCACTTGGTGTGTCAATGTTTTGACAAGCAGTCTAGTATTTCAGTGCTGTTTTAATTTTTAAACTTAATTCCTGAGTGTAATTATAAATTTAGCCTCAAACAAATTTATCAACTTAAAAGAACAAACAAATTTAATTCACTTTTTTTACTTAATTTTTTGGTCTCAACTATTGAAAATTATCTTTTTCAAAAGTTCAGGATAAATATGTGCATTATTTCAGAGTCAGCCTTTTGTTGACCCTTACTAAGCACTTTAACACCCCAACCAACTTACACTAATACACTATTCTCCCCACCCCCTCCACCTTTATACGTTTGTTCCCCCCTTTTTTCCACCTCATACCTACCCCAACCTTGTACTATTCACTCCCCTACCTTGTACTATTCACTCCCCTACCTTGTACTATTCACTCCCCTACCTTGTACTATTCACTCCCCTACCTTGTACTATTCACTCCCCTACCTTGTTCTATTCACTCCCCTACCTTGTACTATTCACTCCCCTACCTTGTACTATTCACTCCCCTACCTTGTACTATTCACTCCCCTACCTTGTACTATTCACTCCCCTACCTTGTACTATTCACTCCCCTACCTTGTACTATTCACTCCCCTACCTTGTACTATTCACTCCCCTACCTTGTACTATTCACTCCCCTACCTTGTACTATTCACTCCCCTACCTTGTACTATTCACTCCCCTACCTTGTACTATTCACTCCCCTACCTTGTACTATTCACTCCCCTACCTTGTACTATTCACTCCCCTACCTTGTACTATTCACTCCCCTACCTTGTACTATTCACTCCCCTACCTTGTACTATTCACTCCCCTACCTTGTACTATTCATTCCCCAACCTTGTACTATTCACTCCCCTACCTTGTACTATTCACTCCCCTACCTTGTACTATTCACTCCCCTACCTTGTACTATTCACTCCCCTACCTTGTACTATTCACTCCCCTACCTTGTACTATTAATTCCCCTACCTTGTACTATTCACTCCCCTACCTTGAACTATTCACTCCCCTACCTTGTACTATTCACTCCCCTACCTTGTACTATTCACTCCCCTACCTTGTACTATTCACTCCCCTACCTTGTACTATTCACTCCCTTACCTTGTACTATTCACTCCCCTACCTTGCAATCTTATTATACCATTATAATATTACCATCATTTAAAATTAAACAACTGAAATAATACCATCAAATGCATATTATACCAAATAGAAAATGCCAATACATTGATACTATACTAAATGTGGTAGAAAAATACCCTATTTTAATAACATCATATACATATGATAAGAACAATACCATCAGATACATACATTCAAAGAACAAAGCTGTATCAGTGCAGGTTTGGCCTGAGTTGCATTCATCAAAATTATGTTGGCTCTTAAGGCTTGAAAGGAAACTGCACCATGAAACCACTGAAAAAAAAATTATAATAATATAATATATATAACATTGCAACCAGCTGATTTACTACTGTTTATTTAATACTGTCAGTGTAACTTTATCTCTCTCTTGAAGGGTTCATTAAGAGATTTAATTACTTGCACTTTACTTGACAGATGTGAATATTTATTTGTAATGAACCTTACAATTTGTATGCCACTTGAACGAATGAGAATTTATATGAATATGTCCTTGCATCCCTTATGCAAGAACAAATGCATATAAGTACTCTTTCTTCCTGAGTGGCCTTTGGGCATGGAATGGGTTTCCTGAACCAACCAGAAAAATCAGTAACTTAACATCATTTATAACATTAATAAAGATGCGGGACTAGATGCAATTATCTTCTTTATAGAAGGAGCGTTTATAATGTATAAGATAAGGAAAGTGTTGTTATCTCTAAGTCTTTCTAAATCTAATTTATTAAATGATTGTTCTAACATTCCAGGATTATCTTATTAACCTATACACAGCTGTCTGTGTATAGATCTCTGGGTAAGATGTCTGTGCATAGATCTCTGGGTATAGCAATAGCATTCAAATCACCTGATTTACTAATGTCCATGTCAGATTTTGATCTAAATATAGCTACTGGGCCAGTAAAAGAATATTGGCTGCCACCAAATGAGCCACCAAGCTGTTCATGTGAGGTTATCACAGATTCTGCAATGGCATTTGTACTTGTGTTGCTAATAGCTTCTTTAAAAACAAGACTAGCAACAAAAGTTGTCTGGCTGGAATTGGAAGATCTGAAGAAAAGAAAAATTACAATAAATCAAATAAGTAAATCAAAGCAGATGCTTCATTTTTTATGAATATTAGAAAACAAAAACAATTTTTTAGTTTGAAATATGACTGAAATGAAAGGGGCACGGTTGCTGAGAGGCAGCACATTTGACTGGCAATCCGAAGGTCCTGGGTTAAAATCCTGGTGCAGCCTGGATTTTTTCCAGGACTTCAGAGTGTCCCTGAGTCTACCCAGCTCTAATGGGTACCTGATATTAGTTGGGGTAAAGTAAAGGCGGCTGGGCATTGTGCTGGCCACACATAGCCTTGTATGCCCTGGCCACAGAAACTGGTGAATGCTGCTTCACCAGCCCTATGATCAGTTTGATCCGAAGGGTACTTTACTTACTTATGACTGAAATGAAAATGAATTTTTTATTTGTTTGTCTTTCCTATTAGTTAATTCTGTCAACTGAATTCATTTGTAAATGTTAAAGTTGGCTAAGTGACGATACAGGAAATGATGGTCTTTCAGCAGTGTGCTGTACCTGGGTTAAAAACCAGGTCAAACCAATATTTCAGGAAGTTTCTCCCAGGTGTATTATTAGAGACAGGTCTGGTAGGGTGTCTCTGAAGGTATCTACCATTGTGCTGGTCCCTTAATCTTCTTGTCTGCTGAGGTTAGCCTACATAATCCCCTAGTTTGCTTAAGACATTTAAAAACAAACAAAAAAAAACAGGAGGTTCTTTTTTTTGTCTTTAAGAAACGCTTTTAAAACAAAGTCTACATACACTAAAGTTTCCAAATTGCAATACAGGTAAGTAGATATTAACTGGCCAATTTCTGTGACTGACTGAAAAAATAGAAAAGGAAACAAAATTATTTACTTGCATACATATTTTCTCTAGATCGTTGATATATTTGTATTGTTGTTTAAACCAGACAAAATTGACTCAAAATACATTGTACTTCATTGAATTTCAATACTACTCTAAATAAAAAGGAAGCATTCTTTTTTTTACCATTAGAATTGCTATGCTAATAAATTAAATCAAAGTTGGATCTATCAAATTAAAAAGAAATATTTATAATAAGAAAATAACATGAGATCTAGATTTGTGTGTCTCTACCGGGAATTGCTTTATCTACCAGGCTCTCGTTGTTAAATAGAATAAATGAATGTAATTAAGAAGAGTGTGTCTAATGGATTTACTTACTTCAGATATCAAAGTGTTGTACAAAGTTGTCGCATCAAGTTGACTATTGAGGGAAGCCCTTAAGTAAGCAACACGGTTTTCAGAGGCTAAGAACAAAAACATTTCTTTCAAAAAGTCTTTAACAATATTCCTATTTAATTTTTTCAACAAATGGTTCATAATACATCTTTGTAGGCCTAAAGGTTAAATCTAAATACACAGTTTTTCAAAAATATGTTTGAATTTCATCTTTTAAAATTATAAGAAACATAAAATGTATGCCCCAAAATATACCATATTAAAAAAACTAAAATAAATAGAGCCACCATTATACAATACAGAGATTTTAACAAAAGTCTGGCTTTTCATTTTCAATAATACTTCTTTAAAAGTAAACTTGGAAAGATCTTCAGTATTCTTATAAGTTTGCAGTCGTTCCTTCTAGATAGAAGATTATTACGTCCACTAGGCCCAAAACTCCTGCAGGGCAACAGGGATCTTTAGTTAAAGCAACTTTAATATTTAACAAAAACTATTTTCTTTTATATTTATCCTTAACTTGTATTTTGACAGCTCATTTGGAATATATCATTTTTTATACTGACACATTTTTATACTGAAACAAATTCAGTTTTCCTAAAGAAACAAATAATTATTGATTTAAAATATCATCACCTGGAATTACTGTAACATTGGCAGCTACTGGAGGTAGATTTATAACCATATTTATCTGAGGATGGCAAAAAAAACAACAAAAAAAACAAGTCAATAAATGAATAGGCCTATACTAGTGTTGAGAGCTATTTTGAAAAAAGTTAAGTTATAAAAAGGTACAAATATTGTTGACGTATGGATGACGAGGAGAATGTTGTATGAGTGAAGGGAACAAATATGTGTGTGTGTGTTACATATGAGAAGTGACAGTGGAAGTGTTCTTGTAAATATAGGAATGAATGGCTTCAACTTGGCTATGTGTGAATGGGAATGAATGAGAGCTAACACTGTGTGAAAGAAAGGATGGAAGCTAGAACATTCTGAGTGCAAGCTCTGCCCAGACATGTATGTATATCATATGTTTTCATCATATCGCTTTGAATTAATCTATAGCATGAATGAAACTATGGATAATGTATACTACTCTTGGATAATGCATACTACTCTGTTTGTTTAATAATGTCAAACCAAAGCTATGAGTTAGATATGAGCTGGGTAACCTAAACAACTAGATTCAATTAACATAATTTAAATAATAGCATTTATTGAACAGCTTACTTTGATCAATATAATTTCTAATTTGTCCATGAAATTTATAAGGCTTTTTTAATCTAGATATTTCAAGTTTGGTAAATGATACTGTTCATTCTAAATGTAATGTAAATGTGGCATTATGAGTTATACAAATGACCATCATTATCATTTAGTTTAAAAATGCCATACCTTGTTTGAAAGTGCAGCATTTAATGTTGTAAGATTAGAAAAAGACTCTAGTAAAACTTCCAATGATTTTCTATTTCCATCTGTAGTACTGATAAATTCTCTGTTCAATATTCAAAAGACTTTTTATAGTAATTTAAGAAAACCTTTTAAATTGTTTATATTTGAAACTATTTAAATAATAATACATAATTCCAAAGAATCACAACTCAGTAGGAGTTGTAATGTTCTATAAGTTACAGACATTCTTCCTAGAATGAACATTATTATGTCCATTGCCTAATAGCCTCCTGCGGGACAGATGGGAATGGTTGGCAGCATGGTTAGAAATCAGGTCATGGGGGTGAAAATGAGGATTGCTAACCAATGGACAAGCCAATGTAAAATTTCTTCAGCTTACAATCTTACTTTACCCTTACAATGATGATGTGTTAATTAAAATAAAGTTATTGTAACTACTAATGAATATTCATACAGTATTTCTTTCTATACAGTATATGGACTTGTTTAATGTACTTACGGAACATTATAAAATGCTACAGTTGCCCTTGTAATGAAATCAGTACAGTTGGCAGACTGACTGCAAGAACTTCCAAGTTTACATTGTTCTTGTTTGTTTACTTGAAAGACCATGTTCTCACAGTTGGTCAAATTTAAGCACAAACCACTGAATTTAAAATAAAGTGAAAATAACAGTATTCATGAACAAATAGGGAGCATTGTAGCCTACATGATAAAGAAGACTTCAATGTTTCTATATTTTTGTCGCCTCTTTACAAGAGAATGAATATTGATCATCAGGGCATCACAGGACCGGAACAAATGGCAAGAGATTGTGAACAGTCAACGATGGTGCCCCAACGACCCACCCAGGGGTTAAGGGATAGGTGAAGGTGAAGAAGAATATAGATCTATAAGAAGCCAAATTAAACAAGTTTGTGCTCACTTGGTAGACTATTCATTAAAAACAATCATCATTTTAACCTTTCTAACCTTAACTCTTATTTATTTCTTTATGCTTACACAAATTTAATCCAATTTAAAATATAAATATATATTTAAAATAGAAAATAAAATATTAAAAAAAAAAAAATAATATATTTATGCAGGTATTAAGAGAGATTCTATGGTTATAATTATTTCAACAGTTTCAATGAATATTTTGTTAATGTTATTAATAATTTTATCAAACATACCAGTTTGGTTCTTTGGCCAATAGGTTACCACGTATAAATTTTCCACCATTGCTAGATATTTCATCCCCAACCTTGCATGAAGTTGATTGATAGTCAAAGGTTACTTGTATATCAACTCTGTTTACAGTTTTTGCTGTAGAATATATATTAACATGTTTATAGATTTAGCTGTAAGCTTAGAGTATTTATTGACATTTTAACTGATATTTTAGTAAGTTGTGAGTGTACATGGCATTATAATAAACTGTGATAAATTGATGTCTAGTGTATTTGATTAAATATCTAATTTTATAAGTTACAGATTTGTCTTCTATAAAGAAGATTTTTGCATCTTTTGTATATCCCTGGTTTGATTCTGATCTTGCATTTTTATTAGTGTTATAAATATTCTTAAGTTGTCCTGGTCTGTTCCGGCAACCCATTCTATGCCAAGATATCCCTCTGGAATTGAGTTGTTTGCAGGCCAAGCTTGCATCCAAATACTGTGCCTCATAAACAAATGATTCTAGACTTTAAAAAGTATTTAACAATGCTAAACATATTTTTCTTACTCGAAGTGCCAGTACAGGCGTCCTTGTTTGTTGACACAGTGTTTGGACAATAGAGACAGTAGTTTCTGGTTCCATCATTATATTCATTGGAATCACAGACTTTACAAGATTTGGACACCCAGGTGTAACCTTGTCCTTTTATACAGTTACCTAAAAAAAGATACAAGGCAGTAAATTAGATGAAAAGCTAACTAATTATTGATAAATATAACTTTACATTTATCACAGAATCAATTTCTTGCATTGGTACTAAAAATTGTTAGCAAAATTAATAACACAGCACAAAAGCAATAAACTCAAGTAATTAAAGTTGATAGTTTTTACAGTAACAATTTATTCATCAGTTAAATACTGCAAAGTTGTTATAACAAAATTTCACTAATGTAATATTAATTTTGCTTAGTAAAATTAGATAAGCTTTTACTTTTAAAAGTCTGGTACTAATGTTACACTTACTGCTGGCAGTGGTGGTTGACATTGTTGTTTGTAATTTGGTTGTCATTGGGGTTGTTGTGGTTGCTAAATTGCAAATAAGATGAATGTTAGTTTAAATTGAACATTGTCTGTTTCTATAGTTCTATCATATAAAAGAGCCTGATCTCCATGGAACACTTTACTTATGTTAAATGCTACAGATGGTTCTTCTATACAAAAGCTTTTTGTATCCAATGCTTAGCAGTGGTTTAGTATTACATGAAGATCTGCTGCTTTGGTCACAACATTTGAGAGGAAATAGTGGGCTTATCACAAAGGCCTTTATTCTTATAGTTAACTGCAGCTCATTGCCAAATTGAATTTATTAAAAAAAACATGGTTTTATTTTTTTATCATGCAGACTAAACATAAGCAACAATCACGTCTGAGACAATCACTGCATGTCAAGGGATGTATCAAATCGCCCAGTCATCCAGAAATGCAATAGTTGACAACTAAAGATAATTTTTATTGAATAGTGTGCATGCATGTCTATTATATAAGTACTGTATATACTCGCCAATAAGTCACACTTTTTTTTACCAATATTTTATACATAAAGTAGAGGTGCGACTTATACACTGGTGCCACTTATACGCGAGTACCCGGTGTATACGGTATATTTCTGTCTTTGTGTATAAATATATTTTATATATTATTGAATTTGTTCCATTAATGCTGAAAGACAGGACATCTGTCGTCAAGTCAAATTTCCATATGTTTGGATCAATCAAGGCATATTTATCTTTATTTTCTTTTCATTGTTATTTGAGATAAATCTTTTTTTAAAAACCATTATACTGAGATGAAAACAAAATACAAAATAATAATAAAAAATAAAAGATGTCTTTAATATAGCCAACAAAAAGAATTGCGCTAATGGAGCACTTTATATTGTGCAGTATGTTAAGAGGCAATGTTTACGTTCCCATGTCACAGACAGCAAAATACTTATACTTATGCTTGTAAGTAAAGTACCCTTCGGACCAGTTTCTGTGGCCACTGCATATGAGGGATGTGTGGCCAGCATAATGCCCAGCCACCTTTACTTTACCCAAACTAGTCAGGTACCTATCAGAGCTGGGTAGACTCAGGGACACCCTCCAGTCCTGGGAAAAAAATTCTAGCCTGCATCAGGATTCAAACCCAGACCCTTCAGATCGCCAGTCAAACGCAGCTGCCGCTCGACCACCGTGCCTCATATATACTTATGCTTGACATGCTGTAAAATTCATGATTACATAGGACGTGGGGGATCATGCATAACTCTTTGATTGCTTAGCAAAAAAAAAATATGTTATTAAGGAAGGTTTAGTACAAGAGTTACAATAATGAAGTACCAAGGGTGATTAATGGTCAGTTAACTGCAAATCTTTTTATAAATAAAGTATTCTGTTGCTTTACATTCAATCACTGAGATAATAGAACTAAGTACTTACATGCAGTGGTGGAAATATCTCTGTAGGAAAAACAGACATGATGTTATTAGTATGTAATTTTTCTCATGTTTCTTCCTACCAACTCTAAAGTCATAATCTGTCTGTCAGTTCT
The DNA here is from genome assembly GCA_949126835.1 of Anisus vortex. Taxonomy (NCBI): domain Eukaryota; kingdom Metazoa; phylum Mollusca; class Gastropoda; family Planorbidae; genus Anisus; species Anisus vortex. The sequence continues at coordinate 5,726,814 of OX421500.1, forward strand.
ATCCTTTAAAAAATAGCATAAGTGAATAAAAGGGAAATGATGTAGAAATTCCACTTACTGACAAAATGTCTGATTTCCAGAATTCACACATTGTTGATTGGGTGCACATACATTGGTCAGCAGGGAACAGATATCTGGTTGGTTAGAAATATTTGAATCATAACTTTAGATTATTTGTATACATTAAATATACATGTAACTTCTTCACATCTATATCTAACATTTATTATTTTCAAATTAACTGTTAGACTAATTACCTCCTAAATAATGACTTAGAAAAAAAGGTTTTAAAGTTGTTAGTTCTCTTAATAAACATTTCTAAAAAATTTTAAGAATATTTTTTATCTTACCAGTGTTTACATTATAGCTGACATTGCCAATTGTAATTGAGGAATTTAAAGTGATGACTCCACTGATTATGTCAGTTTGCAAGGCTTGATCATTGGTGTAGTTTGTGGTATTTACAACTATAAAAAAATCCACAACAACACTCCCTGGACTGAAAGCAACATATAAAATGTAAAATAGAAACAGCTTACAATAATTTAATTTGTGTACAGGTCTATTCATTATAAATGGTTTCACTTAAACAAACTGAAATTCTAGGACTTACAATAATTTGATTTGTGGACAGGTCTATTCATAATAAATGGTTTCACTTCAATAAACTGAAATTCTAGGAATTAAATTCAACAAAAACCAGTTCAATAATTTGACAACTGCTTGACTGTATTTTCTTTTTTTTTTTTAAGTAGCAGATGAAAAGCTCGGATGACAGTTCTTTGCCATTTTTTGTGTGTTCATTTTATTTCTATACTCTTTGCAGAAGCACTTGCTACAAAGAGATATATTGGTTGACAGGGCACCTATATAAATACATGTAGGCCTACCCTCCATTTTTTTTTACCTTTCTCTGTTTCTTTTTCCTCTTTCTCTTACTTATACAATTTTAACATATTTAATTTCTTTGAGCGTATATATATATTCTTTATATGCCAGTTGATTTGTTTGTTAGTTTTAGACTCGTGGCCTTTTTTGTATGATTGCAAACAAATTTTAAAAATAGTCAATGTTATTATTGATTTCTCAATGCACTAACATGTGACTGGCATATTGGCTCAACTGGCATATTGAAGGTCCTGGGTTCGAATCCATGTGAAGAATAGTATTTTTTCCTGGTTTTGATGGTGTCTCTGAGTCTACCCAGCTCTTATGAGTACCTGACATTAGTTGGGGATAAATAAGGATGACTGGACATTGTGCTGGCCACACAATCCCCACATATGATAGAGCCACAGAAACTCTTGAATACTGAGACCTCAAAAATCAACTTTGTCTGACAGGGATATTTAACTTTACTATATACTAACAATTTATTCTAACAGTATACTTACCTCAATTTTGTGATTACAACTTCTATTAGTCCATCAACAACTGCTATCAACTTGTTAAAGATCTGGATAGCACCAATAAAATATAATTGTTATAGAAAAATGCACAATTAAGAATACTGCTATTAAATAAATACATTCTTAAATGTTTAAGTAAATTACTTACTGCAGTCTCTACATTTAGTTTCAAATCTTTATATTGTGTACTGTTGGTATCCGTGAAGTTTACATTTGAAGCATTCATGTTTATCACCAAATTAAATGGAATTTCAATGAGCTCTGTTGAAAGATATTTTTTGTTTATCTAATCATGCCTTGCAAACGCAGATTGTTTAAAGATTATTTTTAAAAGTTTATCTCTAAAACAAATATTTAGCGAGTCTATGGTGGTATTTCTTATTAGTCTTTTATTGAAGGTGGAAATTTTATGAGATCTTATTTACGCTATTCCTTTTTTGTGTTCATACTTCATTGACTCCCGCAACATATCTTTTTGTATACTAATAACAAAAAAAAATCTGGTAAGGAAACAGTTTTAAAATTGAAGTAAGGAAACATTGGACACAGTTTTAAAATTAAGTAAGGAAACATTGGACACAGTTTTAAAATTGAAGTAAGGAAACATTGGAAACAGTTTTAAAATTGAAGTAAGGAAACATTGGAAACAGTTTTAAAATTGAAGTAAGGAAACATTGGACACAGTTTTAAAATTGAAGTAAGGAAACATTGGACACAGTTTTGAAATTGAAGTAAGGAAACATTGGACACAATTTTAAAATTGTAGTAAGGAAACATTGGACACAGTTTTAAAATTGAAGTAAGGAAACATTGGACAGTTTTAAAATTGAAGTAAGGAAACATTGGACAGTTTTAAAATTGAAGTAAGGAAACATTGGACACAGTTTTAAAATTGAAGTAAGAAAACATTGGACAGTTTTAAAATTGAAGTAAGGAAACATTGGACAGTTTTGAAATTGAAGTAAGGAAACATTGGACAGTTTTAAAATTGAAGTAAGGAAACATTGGACACAGTTTTAAAATTGAAGTAAGGAAACATTGGACACAGTTTTAAAATTGAAGTAAGGAAACATTGGACACAGTTTTAAAATTGAAGTAAGGAAACATTGGACAGTTTTGAAATTGAAGTAAGAAAACATTGGACACAGTTTTAAAATTGAAGTAAGGAAACATTGGACAGTTTTGAAATTGAAGTAAGAAAACATTGAACACAGTTTTGAAATTGAAAATATTTTGCTTTTATTTAAAAAACTACTAAAAGTAGCTCTTGTCTAGACAACACTTAAATAATCACTCATATTAAAACCATATGACTGTGCTTTATCTAAGTATCTACAATAAACAAGTCAAACAAGCCAGGTGTTCTTTCAAACCATAATTCAACTTGTCATTAGATTTTTTTATTGATGCATTTAAAATAAGACCAAAGAAATGTTAAAAACATAAATAAATCTCACCCATTGTTGCCGTGGTGGAAGTTGAACTGGTGGATGCTATAGTGGTGGATGTTGTGTTTGCTGTAGACATGAAAAAAATATAAGTTTTAATCATCGTAAAGAAAGAAATATTAGCCTATATAGGCATGTGTGTAGTCAAGATTCATAATAATTATTGAATAAAAGATTTAATAATACAAATTACATATTTATATAGCGCTATTCATAAATACAGTCTTCGAATGTGCTTTACATTTACCAAGTGTTATTAAAATCTCTTAAGTAACTAGCCTTCATTTTAAGGTTTTATTTACTTCTCTGTTTTATGAAATATGGAGTAGAGCCCAAAAGTTATTTGTAAAAGTAAGGTAGTCCCTTTGGAATAAATTGATCCATAGGGCTGGTGAATCAGCATTGACCAATGCGAAATTGTGTGACGAGCACAATGCCAAGGCTGTCTTTACTTTGCCATAACTAATGTCAGGTACCCCTCTTAAAAGTGGTGTAGACTCAGGGACAACCTCACCATGGCCTTCACCTAGCAGCTAAATGTGCTGCCAATCAGCCCCTGTGCCCCACACAATATTTTTAGTCATGGTATATAGGCTAGGGTTTATAGAATGGCCATCACAATGCTCATCTACTTTTTTCTTTCCTTAAAGAACTCTAAGTAGATACAATTGTTGAATTTCATGTATCCTTACATATTTGAATGACACATTTCCGTAAAAAAAAACATAGGCATTACCTGATCAATTTTATAACTGTGCCTACCAATTAATAATTTGGCAAACACAAGTAGTAAAGTACCCGTCGGACCGAATTGATCCATAGGTCTGATGAAGCAGCGCTGACCAGTTTCTGTGGCCACTGCATACTAGGTGATTGCTGCCTTTACTTTACCCCAACTTAGGTCAGGTACCCATCAGAGCTGGGTAGACTCAGGGACACCCTCCAGACCCAGGAAAAAATCCAAGCCTGCACCAGAATTTAAACCCTGGGACCTTCGGCTTGCCAGTCTAACGCGCTGCCGCTCGGCTAACGTGCCCCGTACAACCACAAATGAGAAAATCAATTTTGTTACCTGCAACTGTAGTGTTAGAAGCCACTGTTGTTGTTACTCCTGAACTTTGAGTTGTATTTACTTGTGCTTTAACATTTAATGAATTAATGAAAAAAAAAAGCTAAATCATAGAGAATAAGTTAAAAATACTGAAAAGGTTCAACATTAGACAATAGAGAATAACTTAAAAATAAAAGAATAAATTGAAAATAAGTAAAATAGTAATGAATTACAACAGAAAATAAGTTAAACGGAGACTAAATTAAATAAAAGAGAATAAATTATAGACTATAAACTAAAAAGTTAGACAATGGCATCAAAGAATGAGAAAAACTAAGAAACAAAAGTAAATCTATGAAATAACAATTCAAATAAGTCAAAAAAGTGTAAGGTAATGTAAACATACTCTAAATTCTATTTTAAATTTTTCTTTAATTTCGTTTAGAGAATATCTTAATTTGGTATCATCTTATGATCAGGTAACACTTTAACATCAGGTTATATTATAACGTCAGGTTATATTTTAACATTAGGTAATAAATTATAAGACAATATGTTACCTGCAACTGTAGTGTTAGAATCGACTGTTGTTGCTACCGAGCTTTCTGTTGTGTTTACTGGTGATTGAAAAAATGGCATCCAGTTGTTGTTTTTTTATTACAAGTTGAACAGAAGATTTAAAGGTGAAAATTCAAGCAAAAAATATTTTGAAAGCAATCAAGAAACAAGCTACTAATGAAAGTTCAATAATTGAACAGAAATAGGCCTACTTGGTTCACAAAATATATAGGCCTATACACAAACCTTGCATTTTAATGTATTTTAAATTGGTCTAGCTACAATTAAAATTGAGGATCATTTCAAAATAATTTCAGTCATGGCAATATTAAAATGAAAAACATGAAATTTCCATTTGAAAAAAAAAATTGTTGGCAAAGATATACTAAAGAAACATGAAAGAAATTAAAACTTTGTATGAAAAAAAACAACTAATTACTTTAAGAGCTAAAGAATAAATAAGCATAAAGCTTCCTTATCAAGCTTCGACTGCAAACCTAAGATACTAACGTAAACTCATAAGCATAACAAGATAATCAAGATATTAACATCAGGTAATATCTCATCAGTTAATGACACAATAGCATTTGAAAAAAAAAACATCAGCAAAGAGTAGAAGTATTAATGTCAACAAGTGCCCATTTGTTGTGTTCATTATTGAAGTTTAGCAGAGGTCATCAACATGGCGATGGATGCAGGCAATAAGAAGGTAAGAAATTAAATGCATTAGAGAAAAAAATGTTGATTCAATAGTAGAAATATTCAATCACACCAATGAAACTAATTGCAACCAAATTAATTTCATTTCTGGTAATATTTAATGCCATTAATATCTTACCAGTTGATACTGTGTCATTGCCACTTGCAGCAGTGGTAGTTGGGACTAATACAATCACATTTGGTCACAGATGATTGAATTTACCAAGCCGCAAATAGCAGTTTATGCAGCAGCAGCAGTAGTCATAAAAGTTGAAATGTCCAGCAAAAGATGATAGCCAATAGGGAAAAAGCAAAAGCAGATCATGAATATTGACATGGCTTTGTTGATGTCAACCATTATTGAAGTTATGCAAATGTCATTAAGTGGTGTATTTTTAGCATGCCATTGAAATATTTGTGATTGGTCAAAACAGTAAAATGAAAAAAAATGAAAAAATTATATTTTGAAATTAAGAAAAAAAAATATTAAATAATTAGATCTACGGTTTAAATATATCTTTAAAAAAACATTTTTTTTAGTTTGTATTACTTAAAGTATTTAAAAGTATTTTTACAAATTTATTGCTTTTTCAATATTGTTTATTTTTTTTTAAATGAAGTTTAAAAAAAAAATGTTCAATTACTCTTTTTTAAATATTTTTTTGGTAATTGTTTTTTTTATTGTTTTGGTAATTGTTTTAAATACAAAAACTTAACCTTTTTTATGTAACTATATCTAAATTTAGTAAACCAGTCCAATAAGCAATAGTTATAAGATATAGTATCTATACTTTTAAATTAACATTTAAATGACTATTTTTAAGTTTTAATTGTGCATAAACAATAGAGATTTAATGTTTAAAAAAAAATTAAGTAAAATTATTTTTAACAAATATGATGGGTTTACTTTAGTTTGATTCCAATTTCTAATAAACAACATCAAGTAACAAATTACCAGTGGATGTAAGTGTACTTGATGGCAATGTTGATTCTAATACAATCACAATTGTAGCAGATGATGAAATGTAAAAAGCAGCAAGCAATTGATGAAGCAGATGAACAGGCAAATGTTCAAATGATCAGGAGCAGTATTTAGCAGTATTGTCAATTAATGAACAATGATTGAAGTGAGCATAAGTCATCAACATGGTCATAAATGAAGGTGATTGGCAGGATTAGCAGGCAAGCAAATGGAGAAAAAAAATCATATGCATAAAAATAAGTTTGAGTTCAAAACAAATCTGTGTTTCAAATTTAATTAAATTAAAAGCAATCCAATAAAGTCCATGTAAGATTAATTAGTTTCTATTCTGATCACATCTCACCAGTAGATGCTTGGCTGCTTGTACTTGATGGTGTTGTTGATGTTGTTGATTCTAATACAATCACAATTGTAGCAGATGATGAAATGTAGCAACAAGCAGGGAAGCAGTAATCAATTTAGCATCAGCAAATGTAGGCGAATGTTGATATTTGGCCAGTGCATAAGTTGATTAAAGCACAATGACAGCCATTGTCAGAACAGTACAGAGCAGATGTATCAATGTCAGCATGGGTCCGTTTGTTGTGGTCATTTTTTATGTTTAGCAAAAAGCATCAAAATGGTGATGAATGCAGGGGATTGGCAGGATAAGCAGAGGAGAAAATGAAAAAAAAAGCATGATATTTGTTGAATTTGTGCTATATTACACAAGTGAAAAATATTGCAACACAAAAGAAAATTCTGGTAATATAAAAACATCACTAATATCTTACCAGTTGATGCTGTATTAGGAGCTGTAGTAGTAGTAGTTGTTGAGTCTAATACATTCACAATTGTAGCAGATGATGAAATGTTTCAAGCAGCATGACAGGCAGCAAGAAATTGATGAAGCAGATGAATTAGCAAATGTTTTAATGCACAGAAAACAATGAGCATTTGGGCAGAATTTTAAATGGAAGAACAATGATTGAATTGAGCAGAAGTCATCAACAGGATAATTAATGTAGATGGTTGTCGGGATAAGCAGGCAGGCAAATGTAAAAAATATGGATGAAATTACCGGTAGTTTATTGGATAGAACACTAAGCCTATATTTCAAAATTAAATTGTCTTTTATTTATTGTTGATTCTAATACAATCACAATTGTAGCAGATGATGAAATGTATCAACAAGCAGGGAAGTAGTAATCAATTTAGCATCAGCAAATGTAGGCAAATGTTGATATTTGGACAGTGCATAAGTTGATTAAAGCACAATGACAGCCATTGTCAGAACAGTACAGAGCAGATGTATCAATGTCAGCATGGGTCAAATTGTTGTGGTCATTTTTGATGTTTAGCAAAGAGCATCAATGTGGTAAGCGCAGATGATTGGCAGGATAAGTAGGCAAGCAAGGAAATAAATATGCATGAAATTAGTTGATTTAACAAACATAAATTTGACATTCAAAGAAAGATTCTAGCACACAAGTGATATATTTTCTTGTAATGTAATATCATCACTAATATCTTACCAGTTGATGCTGTATTAAGAGTTGTTGTAGTAGTAGTTGTTGATTCTAATACAATCACAATTGTAGCAGACGATAAAATGTATCAACAAGCATAGAAGCAGTAATCAATTTAGCATCAGCAAATTTTTGGCCAGTGCATTAGTATAATTAGCAGAATTGCCAATTTAAGCAGTATGACAGCAATGGTCAGAACAATATGGAGCAGAAGCATCAATGTCAGCATTTGTCCATATGTGGTGGTCATTATTAATGTTCAGCAAAGAGCATCAATTTGGTGATGAATTCAGGTGTTTTGTAGAATAAGCAGGCAAGCAAGTAAAAAAATGCATGAAATTAGTTTATTTAAACCAAATTAAATCTGTAATTGAAAATAATATTGTAGCACTAAAAATATATTGCAAGTAAATTAATTTGTTGACTGGTTATATTGTAATGTCACTAATATCTTACCAATTGATGCTGTATTAGGAGTTGTAGTAGTAGTAGTTGTTGAGTCTAATACAATCACAATTGGTCACCGATGATTGAATATTTCAAGCAGCAAATAGCAGTTCATGCAGCAGCAATATTGACAAAAGTTGAAATGTCCAGCAAAAGATGATAGCCAAGGGGGGGGGGAAAGCAAAAGCATATTATGAATTTTAACATGGCTTTGTTGATGTCAACCATTTTTTTTTATTATGCAGTTTGGCACATAGCATTTATATGTTGTCAGCACCTCATAAGCATGATTTGCGATAGCAGAAGAACAGTTATAAATAAAATAAAAGTTTTTCAAAAACTATTTGGCTTTGACCTTTGATGTTAAAAAATAATTAGATTTTAACTTATTTAAATTTTAAAAATACAAAAGAAAACATTAAATACTACATATTAATATTCAAAAACAATTCTCTATTTTTTTGTTTACTTTAAGCTGTTAATATTTGATATTTCAAAAATATGCTTCTATGTTTTCAATGAAGAAAAACAATTTTTTTGTTATTAGTTAATATTATTTTGGTTATTTAGTTAAAAAAATAACAAAAAGACAGCTTTCTTGTTTAATTTCTAATCTTACAAAACAATGATATAGTATAAAAAGTAAAAGGTGTATTTTTGTATATTGTTTTATTAATTTTTGTAAGTAGTAAAAAATTAACTAATACAATATCCTTATTGATATTTTAAAAGAAAAGGTTTTATTAAATCTAAGAATTTCTTTTATCCTTAAAATATAGACCTTATTGAACAGTATAATTAGAATATATATATCAATATGGTGATCATTTCTATATATATAGCGATGGTTTACATTTTATGGCCAAAATAATTGTATAGGCCCTAATTTTAAAATATTTGTTATTCCTTCTTATTTCACACAAAGAAATATTAAATGTAATCATTAACTAACAATGGCTGTGTTTTGAAATTAAAGGAATAATAGCTTGTGATGAACATGTTAACCCTTTAACTGCTGCAGTATTTTGAATATAAATATTTGCCGACTTTGCATATTTTTTACAATTTCTTTATTTATTTATCAAGTTGATGTGATGTCTTCTGTATTTAAGTGTACAGAAATGATGATGTCAATGTCACGTCCACTTTATTTAAGGGGTTAATAGACATTAAATGCAAAGAGTGTAATTAAACAACATCAAGTAACATCTTACCAGTGGATGATATTGTACTAGATGGTGTTGTTGATGTTGTTGATTCTAATACAATCACAATTGTAGCAGATGATGAATGGTAGCAAGCAGCAAGACAGCAGCAAGCAATTGATGAAGCAGATGAATTAGCAAATGTTTTAATGCACAGAAAACAATGAGCATTTTGCAGAATTTTCAATGAAAGAACAATGATTGAATTGAGCAGTAATCAACAAAATGGTGATAAATGTAGGTGATTGGCAGGTTAAGCAGGCAGGCAAATTTTTTTAAAAAAGGATGAAATTTGTTTATTTTATAGGACTCTAAGTCTAAATTTCAAAATTAAATTGGCCTTCTTTTAATTATACAAGTGGCAGATAAATTAATTTCTATTGTGATCACATCTCACCAGTAGATTCTGGGCTGCTAGTACTTGATTGTGTTGTTGATGTTGTTGATTCTAATACAATCACAATTGTAGCAGATGATGAATGGTAGCAAGCAGCAAGACAGCAGCAAGAAATTGATGAAGCAGATGAATTAGCAAATGTTTTAATGCACAGAAAACAATGAGCATTTGGCAGAATTTTCAATGAAAGAACAATGATTGAATTGAGAAGTAATCATCAAAATGGTGATAAATGTAGGTGATTGGCAGGTTAAGCAGGCAGGCAAATTTTTAAAAAAAGGATGAAATTTGTTTGTTTTATAGGACTCTAAGTCTAAATTTCAAAATTAAATTGGCCTTCTTTTAATTATAAAAGTGGCAGATAAATTAATTTCTATTGTGATCACATCTCACCAGTAGATTCTGGACTGCTTGTACTTGATGATGTTGTTGATGTTGTTGATTCTAATACAATCAGAATTGTAGCAGATGATGAAATGTATCAACAAGCAGGGAAGCAGTAATCAATTTAGCATCAGCAAATGTAGGCAAATGTTGATATTTGGATAGTGCATAAGTTGATTAAAGCACAATGACAGCCATTGTCAGAACAGTACAGAGCAGATGTATCAATGTCAACATTGGTCCGTTTGTTGTGGTATTTTTTCATGTTTTGCAAAAAGCATCAAAATGATGATGAATGCAGGAGATTGGCGGGATAAGCAGATGAGAAAATAAAAAAAAGCATAATGTTTTTATTTATGCCACTTTGAATTTGTAATTCAAAGAAAGATTCTAGCACACAAGTGAAATATTTTCTGGTAATATAATATCATCACTAATATCTTACCAGTTGATGCTGCATTAGGAGTTGTGGTAGTTGTTGAGTCTAATACATTCACAATTGGTCACAGGTGATAGAATACATCAAGCAGCAAATATAGCAGTTTATGCACAGCAGCAATATTGACAAAAGTTGAAATGTCCAGCAAAAGATGATAGCCAAGGAGGAAAAGCAAAAGCATATTATGAATTTTAACATGGCTTTGTTGATGTCAACCATTTTTTATTTTTGATGTTTAAATGTTATCAACACCTCAAAAACATGATTTGTGATAGCAAAAGAACTGTTATAAAAAATAAAGGCTAAAAAAAAAACTTGGCTTTTATCTACAATAGTATAAAATAGATTTAAGCTACTTAAACTTTAAAAATACAAAAGAAAACATTGAATACTAATTAATTAATACTCAAAAATAAATTCGCTATATTTGTGTTTTCTTTAAGCTGTTAAAATTTGATATTTAAAAAATATTTTGTGTTTTTAATGAAAAAAACAATTAATGTATTAGCAATTAGTTAACATTATTTTGGTAATTAGTTAAAAAATATCAAAAAGAAAACTTTCTTGTGTAATTTCTTATCTTACAAAACAATGATATAGTATAAAAAGTTAAAGGTGTATTTGTGTATATTGTTTCATTAATTTTTGTAATTAGTAGTAAAAAATTAACTAATACAATATACTTATTGACATTTTAAAAGAATAGTTTTTTTTAAGCCTAAAAATGTCTTTTTTTTATTCTTACTATATAGACCTTATTGAATAGTTTAATTAGAATATACATGTATATCAATATGGTGATCATTTCTATATATATAGAGAGACATGGTTTACATATTATGGCCTAAATTATTTCATAATTTTTTAATATTATTATTCATTCTTTTTTGCTCAAAGAAATACTAAATCTTATCATTAACTAACAAGGGCAATGTTTTAAAATGAAAGGAATAATTGCATGGGATGAACATTTTAACCCTTTAACTGCCGCTGGTTTTTAAATATAAATATTTGCTGACTTAGCATAATTTTACTATTTCTTTTTTTATGTAAGAAGTCGATGTGATGTCTTCTGTATTTAAGTGTACAGAAATGAGGACGTGATGTCAGGTCCACTTTATTTAAGGGGTTAATAGACATTAAATGAAAAGAGTGTAAATAAACAACATCATATAACATCTTACCAGTGGATGATATTGTACTAGATGGTGTTGTTGATGTTGTTGATTCTAATACAATCACAATTGTAGCAGATGATGAATGGTAGCAAGCAGCAAGACAGCAGCAAGCAATTGATGAAACAGATGAATTAGCAAATGTTTTAATGCACAGAAAACAATGAGCATTTGGCAGAATATTCAATGGAAGAACAATGATTGAATTGAGCAGTAATCATCAAAATGATGATAAATGTAGGTGATTGGCAGGTTAAGCAGGCAGGCAAATGTAAAAAAAAATATGAAATTTGTTTATTTTTTAGGACACTAAGTCTATATTTCAACATTAAATTGGCCTTCTTTTAATTATAAAAGTGGCAGATAAATTAATTTCTATTGTGATCAGATCTCACCAGTAGATTCTGGGCTGCTAGTACTTGATGGTGTTGTTGATGTTGTTGATTCTAATACAATCACAATTGTAGCAGATGATGAATGGTAGCAAGCAGCAAGACCGCAGCAAGAAATTGATGAAGCAGATGAATTAGCAAATGTTTTAATGCACAGAAAACAATGAGCATTTGGGCAGAATTTTCAATGGAAGAACAATGATTGAATTGAGCAGTAATCATCAAAATGATGATAAATGTAGGTGATTGGCAGGTTAAGCGGGCAGGCAAATGTAAAAAAAAAAAACGGATGAAATGTGTTTATTTTATAGGACACTAAGTCTATATTTCAACATTAAATTGGCCTTCTTTAAATTATAAAAGTGGCAGATAAATTAATTTCTATTGTGATCAGATCTCACCAGTAGATTCTGGGCTGCTAGTACTTGATGGTGTTGTTGATTCTAATACAATCACAATTGTAGCAGATGATGAAATGTAGCAAGCAGCATGACAGCAGCAAGAAATTGATGAAGCAGATGAATTAGCAAATGTTTTTATGCACAGAAAACAATGAGCATTTGGCAGAATTTTCAATGAAAGAACAATGATTGAATTGAGCAGTAATCATCAAAATGGTGATAAATGTAGGTGATTGGCAGGTTAAGCAGGCAGGCAAATTTAAAAAAAAAGGATGAAATTTGTTTATTTTATAGGACTCTAAGTCTAAATTTCAAAATTAAATTGGCCTTCTTTTAATTATAAAAGTGGCAGATAAATTAATTTCTATTGTCATCAGATCTCACCAGTAGATTCTGGGCTGCTAGTACTTGATGGTGTTGTTGATGTTGTTGATTCTAATACAATCACAATTGTAGCAGATGATGAATGGTAGCAAGCAGCAAGACCGCAGCAAGAAATTGATGAAGCAGATGAATTAGCAAATGTTTTAATGCACAGAAAACAATGAGCATTTGGGCAGAATTTTCAATGGAAGAACAATGATTGAATTGAGCAGTAATCATCAAAATGATGATAAATGTAGGTGATTGGCAGGTTAAGCGGGCAGCCAAATGTAAAAAAAAAAACGGATGAAATGTGTTTATTTTATAGGACACTAAGTCTATATTTCAACATTAAATTGGCCTTCTTTAAATTATAAAAGTGGCAGATAAATTAATTTCTATTGTGATCAGATCTCACCAGTAGATTCTGGGCTGCTAGTACTTGATGGTGTTGTTGATTCTAATACAATCACAATTGTAGCAGATGATGAATGGTAGCAAGCAGCAAGACAGCAGCAAGCAATTGATGAAGCAGATGAATTAGCAAATGTTTTAATGCACAGAAAACAATGAGCATTTGGCAGAATTTTCAATGGAAGAACAATGATTGAATTGAGCAGTAATCATCAAAATGATGATAAATGTAGGTGATTGGCAGGTTAAGCAGGCAGGCAAATGTAAAAAAAAAAACGGATGAAATTTGTTTATTTTATAGGACACTAAGTCTATATTTCAACATTAAATTGGCCTTCTTTTAATTATAAAAGTGGCAGATAAATTAATTTCTATTGTCATCAGATCTCACCAGTAGATTCTGGGCTGCTAGTACTTGATGGTGTTGTTGATGTTGTTGATTCTAATACAATCACAATTGTAGCAGATGATGAAATGTAGCAAGCAGCATGACAGCAGGAAGAAATTGATGAAGCAGATGAATTAGCAAATGTTTTAATGCACAGAAAACAATGAGCATTTGGCAGAATTTTCAATGAAAGAACAATGATTGAATTGAGCAGTAATCATCAAAATGGTGATAAATGTAGGTGATTGGCAGGTTAAGCAGGCAGGCAAATGTAAAAAAAAGGATGAAATTTGTTTATTTTATAGGACACTAAGTTTATATTTCAACATTAATTGGCCTTCTTTTAATTATAAAAGTGGCAGATAAATTAATTTCTATTGTGATCACATCTCACCAGTAGATTCTGGGCTGCTTGTACTTGATGATGTTGTTGATGTTGTTGATTCTAATACAATCACAATTGTAGCAGATGATGAAATGTATCAACAAGCAGGGAAGCAGTAATCAATTTAGCATCAGCAAATGTAGGCAAATGTTGATATTTGGACAGTGCATAAGTTGATTAAAGCACAATGACAGCCATTGTCAGAGCAGTACAGAGCAGATGTATCAATGTCAGCATGGGTCAAATTGTTGTGGTCATTTTTGATGTTTAGCAAAGAGCATCAAAGTGGTAAGCGCAGATGATTGGCAGGATAAGTAGGCAAGCAAAGAAATAAATATGCATGAAATTAGTTGATTTAACTTACATAAATAAATTTGACATTCAAAAAAAGATTCTAGCACACAAGTGAAATATTTTCTTGTAATATAATAACATCATTAATATCTTACCAGTTGATGCTGTATTAGGATTTGTAGTAGTAGTAGTTGTTGAGTCTAATACAATCAAAATTGGTCACAGGTGATAGAATACATCAAGCAGCAAATAGCAGTTCATGCAGCAGCAGCATTGACAAAAGTTGAAATGTCCAGCAAAAGATGATAGCCAAGGGGGGAAAAAGCAAAAGCATATTATGAATTTTAACATGGCTTTGTTGATGTCAACATTCTTTTTATTTTGAAGTTTGGCAATAGTCATTTAGAGATATTTCTAGCCCCTCATCAATATGTTTGTGATTATAAATAAACTGTTAATAGTAAAATACACAAATGTAGAAATGATTGGACTAGTGTTTGACATAAAATAGTCTACAAATAAGATTATTAAAGCTTTCATGTAAGTTTAAAAATATTTTTGAAATAGTAGAGGTCATTGAACAGTTTCTTGTGAAACTCCTGAGTTAATAGTTATTGGTGATGATTAAGAGCCATTAGTCATTTAAGTTTGTATTGTGCCTATAAGAAAGTCTTGATTAATTAAGATTTGTATATGATGAGGAAATGTAGCAAGCATTGAGGCAGCAACGTGATGGAGGAATGGGATTGTCAAATATTTCAATAAAGTGAGCAAGCAGATGGAAAAGAATGCATGAAATTACTTTATTTGTTCAAAACCATAAGCTTGATTTAGTTAAAAAATAATATTCATTGAAAATATGATTGCAGATAACTAAAAGATATTTACTTTTCTACATTTAATAACCTATTACCTGTTGATGCAGTGCTTAGTGTACTTGATGGTGTTGTTGATGTTGTTGATTCTAATACAATCACAATTGTAGCAGATGATGAATGGTAGCAAGCAGCAAGACCGCAGCAAGAAATTGATGAAGCAGATGAATTAGCAAATGTTTTAATGCACAGAAAACAATGAGCATTTGGGCAGAATTTTCAATGGAAGAACAATGATTGAATTGAGCAGTAATCATCAAAATGATGATAAATGTAGGTGATTGGCAGGTTAAGCGGGCAGGCAAATGTAAAAAAAAAAAACGGATGAAATGTGTTTATTTTATAGGACACTAAGTCTATATTTCAACATTAAATTGGCCTTCTTTAAATTATAAAAGTGGCAGATAAATTAATTTCTATTGTGATCAGATCTCACCAGTAGATTCTGGGCTGCTAGTACTTGATGGTGTTGTTGATTCTAATACAATCACAATTGTAGCAGATGATGAAATGTAGCAAGCAGCATGACAGCAGCAAGAAATTGATGAAGCAGATGAATTAGCAAATGTTTTTATGCACAGAAAACAATGAGCATTTGGCAGAATTTTCAATGAAAGAACAATGATTGAATTGAGCAGTAATCATCAAAATGGTGATAAATGTAGGTGATTGGCAGGTTAAGCAGGCAGGCAAATTTTAAAAAAAAGGATGAAATTTGTTTATTTTATAGGACTCTAAGTCTAAATTTCAAAATTAAATTGGCCTTCTTTTAATTATAAAAGTGGCAGATAAATTAATTTCTATTGTCATCAGATCTCACCAGTAGATTCTGGGCTGCTAGTACTTGATGGTGTTGTTGATGTTGTTGATTCTAATACAATCACAATTGTAGCAGATGATGAATGGTAGCAAGCAGCAAGACCGCAGCAAGAAATTGATGAAGCAGATGAATTAGCAAATGTTTTAATGCACAGAAAACAATGAGCATTTGGGCAGAATTTTCAATGGAAGAACAATGATTGAATTGAGCAGTAATCATCAAAATGATGATAAATGTAGGTGATTGGCAGGTTAAGCGGGCAGCCAAATGTAAAAAAAAAAACGGATGAAATGTGTTTATTTTATAGGACACTAAGTCTATATTTCAACATTAAATTGGCCTTCTTTAAATTATAAAAGTGGCAGATAAATTAATTTCTATTGTGATCAGATCTCACCAGTAGATTCTGGGCTGCTAGTACTTGATGGTGTTGTTGATTCTAATACAATCACAATTGTAGCAGATGATGAATGGTAGCAAGCAGCAAGACAGCAGCAAGCAATTGATGAAGCAGATGAATTAGCAAATGTTTTAATGCACAGAAAACAATGAGCATTTGGCAGAATTTTCAATGGAAGAACAATGATTGAATTGAGCAGTAATCATCAAAATGATGATAAATGTAGGTGATTGGCAGGTTAAGCAGGCAGGCAAATGTAAAAAAAAAAACGGATGAAATTTGTTTATTTTATAGGACACTAAGTCTATATTTCAACATTAAATTGGCCTTCTTTTAATTATAAAAGTGGCAGATAAATTAATTTCTATTGTCATCAGATCTCACCAGTAGATTCTGGGCTGCTAGTACTTGATGGTGTTGTTGATGTTGTTGATTCTAATACAATCACAATTGTAGCAGATGATGAAATGTAGCAAGCAGCATGACAGCAGGAAGAAATTGATGAAGCAGATGAATTAGCAAATGTTTTAATGCACAGAAAACAATGAGCATTTGGCAGAATTTTCAATGAAAGAACAATGATTGAATTGAGCAGTAATCATCAAAATGGTGATAAATGTAGGTGATTGGCAGGTTAAGCAGGCAGGCAAATGTAAAAAAAAGGATGAAATTTGTTTATTTTATAGGACACTAAGTTTATATTTCAACATTAATTGGCCTTCTTTTAATTATAAAAGTGGCAGATAAATTAATTTCTATTGTGATCACATCTCACCAGTAGATTCTGGGCTGCTTGTACTTGATGATGTTGTTGATGTTGTTGATTCTAATACAATCACAATTGTAGCAGATGATGAAATGTATCAACAAGCAGGGAAGCAGTAATCAATTTAGCATCAGCAAATGTAGGCAAATGTTGATATTTGGACAGTGCATAAGTTGATTAAAGCACAATGACAGCCATTGTCAGAGCAGTACAGAGCAGATGTATCAATGTCAGCATGGGTCAAATTGTTGTGGTCATTTTTGATGTTTAGCAAAGAGCATCAAAGTGGTAAGCGCAGATGATTGGCAGGATAAGTAGGCAAGCAAAGAAATAAATATGCATGAAATTAGTTGATTTAACTTACATAAATAAATTTGACATTCAAAAAAAGATTCTAGCACACAAGTGAAATATTTTCTTGTAATATAATAACATCATTAATATCTTACCAGTTGATGCTGTATTAGGATTTGTAGTAGTAGTAGTTGTTGAGTCTAATACAATCAAAATTGGTCACAGGTGATAGAATACATCAAGCAGCAAATAGCAGTTCATGCAGCAGCAGCATTGACAAAAGTTGAAATGTCCAGCAAAAGATGATAGCCAAGGGGGGAAAAAGCAAAAGCATATTATGAATTTTAACATGGCTTTGTTGATGTCAACATTCTTTTTATTTTGAAGTTTGGCAATAGTCATTTAGAGATATTTCTAGCCCCTCATCAATATGTTTGTGATTATAAATAAACTGTTAATAGTAAAATACACAAATGTAGAAATGATTGGACTAGTGTTTGACATAAAATAGTCTACAAATAAGATTATTAAAGCTTTCATGTAAGTTTAAAAATATTTTTGAAATAGTAGAGGTCATTGAACAGTTTCTTGTGAAACTCCTGAGTTAATAGTTATTGGTGATGATTAAGAGCCATTAGTCATTTAAGTTTGTATTGTGCCTATAAGAAAGTCTTGATTAATTAAGATTTGTATATGATGAGGAAATGTAGCAAGCATTGAGGCAGCAACGTGATGGAGGAATGGGATTGTCAAATATTTCAATAAAGTGAGCAAGCAGATGGAAAAGAATGCATGAAATTACTTTATTTGTTCAAAACCATAAGCTTGATTTAGTTAAAAAATAATATTCATTGAAAATATGATTGCAGATAACTAAAAGATATTTACTTTTCTACATTTAATAACCTATTACCTGTTGATGCAGTGCTTAGTGTACTTGATGGTGTTGTTGATGTTGTTGAGTCTAATACAATCACAATTGTAGCAGATGATGAAAGATAGCAAGCAGCAAGATAGCACCAAGCAATTGATGAAGCAGATGAATTAGCAAATGTTTTAATGACCAGAGAACGATTATCATTTGGCAGCATTGTCATTGGAAGAAAAATGATTGAATTGAGCAGAAGTCATCAATATGGTGATAAATTTAGATGATTGGCAGGATAAGCAGGCAAGAAAATGAAAATAAAATGCATGCAATTAATTGGATTGCATTGTATATTACACGAGCATTTTAAAAAAAGTTTCTATTCCAGGACAAACAAATTCTAAGCCTATTATTAAATTATTTTTTCTTCAGTCATATTGCATTAGATTATCTTACCTGTGTCACCAGCACTTTGTGTTGAGGTTGAGTCTAATGCATTCATAATTGTGAATAAAGCAGCAATTAGCAGTTCATGAAGAAGGTTTTGACACAATTTGATGATATTTGCAGCAAAGGATTTGTCGCCAATTGGAAAAAAAGCAAGAGCAAAGCATGAATGTTAATTTTGACTTTTTCGGTATCATGGACATAAGGCAAATGTCATCAGTATGTCATGAACTAGTAATGAAAAGGTTTTTTTATGCAGATTAACTGTACAAAATGCAAAGCGCAAAAGGTTTCCCAAATTATTTTGTTAACATTTGTCACTTAAAAGTAAGTAATATTAAATCTGTATAGATTTGTTCTTGCTTTTTCAATACTATTTTTTTTTTGCTAAAAATAATTTACCCTTTATATCTACCACTGGTTTTTAATACAAATATTTGCTGACTTTTTCATATTTTAAATTATTTTCCTTAAATGTTGTTCAAGTAATGTTTTGAATAGTGGAGTCTAAAGAGGTCATGACAGTGATGTTACATTCCTTGTTACTAAAGGGTTAAAAACAAAATTTCATCATCCCTGCCAGATATTTGTGTAAAACACAATTTAAAGAAATTAATTATCTCATTTATACCAACATAGTGTTCTATAAAATATTTTGTTGATATTGTAATAAATTTGTGTGATTTGTGACATATTACAATTAGAAAAAAAAAGTTTTAACATTTACTTTCTATTCTATTATGTTTATATTTAGATTATCTGCACACAAAAAAAATAAAAATGATGAAAGAAATAGCACATGTTTACTTGTGTTTGTTATCAATAGTCAATAACTATCAAGTAACATCTTACCAGTGGATGATGTTGCACCTGTTGGTGTTGTTGATGTTGTTGATTCTAATACAATCACAATTGTAGCAGATGATAAAATGTAGCAAGCAGCAAGATAGCACCAAGCAATTGATGAAGCAGATGAATTAGCAAATGTTTTAATGACCAGAGAACGATTATCATTTGGCAGCATTGTCATTGGAAGAAAAATGATTGAATTGAGCAGAAGTCATCAATATGGTAATAAATTTAGATGATTGGCAGGATAAGCAGGCAAGAAAATGAAAATAAAATGCATGCAATTATTTGGATTGGATATTACACAAGCAATTTTAAAAAAGTTTCTATTCCAGGACAAACAAATTCTAGGCCTATTATTAAATTAATTTCTTCAGCCATATTGCATTAGATTATCTTACCTGAGTCACCAGCACTTTGTGTTGAGGTTGAGTCTAATGCATTCATAATTGTGAATAAAGCAGCAATTAGCAGTTCATGAAGAAGTAGCGGTTTTGACACAATTTGATGATATTTGCAGCAAAGGATTTGTCGCCAATTGGAAAAAAAGCAAGAGCAAAGCATGAATGTTAATTTTGACTTTTTCGGTATCATGGACGTAAGACAAATGTCATCAGTAGGTCATGAACTAGTAATGAAAAGGTTTTTTTATGCAGATTAACTGTAAAAAATGCAAAGCGCAAAAGGTTTCCCAAATTATTTTGTTAACATTTGTCACTTAAAAGTAAGTAATATTAAATCTGTATAGATTTGTTCTTGCTTTTTCAATACTATTTATTTTTGCTAAAAAGAATTAATCCTTTATATCTACCACTGGTTTTTAATACAAATATTTGCTGACTTTTTCATATTTTAAATTATTTTCTTTAAATGTTGTTCAAGTAATGTTTTGAATAGTGGAGTCTAAAGAGGTCATGACAGTGATGTTACATTCCTTGTTACTAAAGGGTTAAAAACAAAATTTCAACGTCCCTGCCAGATATTTGTGTAAAACATAATTTAAAGAAATTAATTATCTCATTTATACCAACATAGTGTTCTATAAAATATTTTGTTGATATTGTAATACACTTGTGTGATTTGTGACATATTACAATTAGAAAAAAAAAGTTTTAACATTTAGTTTTTATTCTATTATGTTTATATTTAGATTATCTGCACAAAAAAAAAAAAAAATGATGAAAGAAATAGCACATGTTTACTTGTGATTGTTATCAATAGTCAATAACTATCAAGTAACATCTTACCAGTGGATGATGTTGCACCCGTTGGTGTTGTTGATGTTGTTGATTCTAATACAATCACAATTGTAGCAGATGATGAAATGTAGCAAGCAAGCGATTGATGAAGCAGATGAATTGGCAAATGTTTTAATGACCAGAAAATAATAGCAGCAGAATTTAGTTGTCAATTAATTGGGGGGAAAATGATAGAAATTAGCCAATGTTGTTAACATGGTGATAAATTCAGTTGATTGGCAGGATAAGCAGGCAAGCAAGTGGGAGAAAAAAAAACGTCCATGAAAATTAGCTTATTTGATTGAAAATTAGATGATTTGATTGAAAATTAAACTTGATGTAATTGAAACTAAGCATTTCAATAGAAAAAATGCTAATAATTTAGTTTACCCAAGGAAATAACTAAATAAGTAATGGGACCAAATTGATCATAGGGCCGAAGAAGCAGCGTTCATCAGTTTTTGTGGTCACATTATACTAGGTTATTGGGGGCCAGCACAATGCACAACCGCCTTTACTTTAAACCCAACTAAAGTCAGGTACCCATCAGAGCTGGGTAGACTCAGGGAACCCTCCAAACCTGGGGAAGAAATCCTAGTCTTAACCAGGATTCAAACCCAGGACCTTTGGTACACCAGTCGAATGTGCTGCCGCTCAGCCACCATGTCCCAAAGATATATACATAGATTAATATCTTACCAGTAGCAGCAGTGCTGGTTGTAGTTGGTATTGTTGTTGCTGGGGTTGATGGTGTTGTTGTTGAATCTAATACAATCACCATTGTAGCAGATGATAAATGTAGCAAGCAGCAAAGTAGCAGCAAGCAATTGATGAAGCAGATGAATTAGCAAATGTTTTAATGACCAGAAATTATGAACGTTTGGCAGAATTTTCAATGGAAGAACAATGATTGATGTGAGCAGAATTCATCAACATGGTGATAAAGGCAGGTGACTGGCAGGATTGGCAGGCAAAGAAATGAATAATAATTTAGTTTACTCAAAGATATATACATAGATTAATATCTTACCATTAGCAGCAGTGTCGGTTGGAGTTGGTGTAGAGTCTAATACAATTGTAGCAGATTATACAATGTATGAAGCAGCAAGACAGCAGGAAGCAATTAATGTAGCATCAGTGTAAAGTTGACAAAAGTTGATGATATGGCCAATGAATGCAAAAGTACAACAGTGGTAAAACACCACAAAAAAGCAGATGTTTTTTTATTTCAGTGTCAGTCCATTTAGTCATTATTGAAGTTACATGCAGATGTCATTTGCATGGTGAGGATTGCAGAAGTTTTTCAGGATAATAGCAAGCAAGAATATGAAATAATAAAGAATTAATTTGGTAAGTGAACTGTCACTGTTCTAAACAAATCAATAATAAACTTTTTATTGAACATCATAATTATAGAAGTGCATTTAAAGTTTCTTTTAAAATTTATAGTAATCATTATGAAGATAAAATATTTTATGACTCACACTGCTGAATGTTTCAAACAATCTACATGCATATGTTGATCTATGGGATTGTGTGGCCAGCACAATGTTAAGCTATCTTTAATTACCCCCAACTTATTTCACCCATCAGAGCTAGGTAGACTCAGGGACACTCTCCAGCCCCAAGAAAAAATCCTAGCCTTTACAAGGATTCTAACCAGAACCTTCGCTATGCAAGCCAAACATGCAGCCCCTTGGCCACCAAGCCGTATTATATTATTATAATGTTCTCAAAACATTTTGAAATTTAATTATCAAACTATTAAAAACTATGCCCTGCATCATTTTGTTATTTTATTTTTTTACTTTATGGAGAAGATGATGGAGCAGATGATGGAGAAAATTTAAATGACCCTTGTAACAAACCTGACTTTTACTCATATAGATCTCAACATACCAAAAAGCATTTTTAATTTTTTTTTATTGATAGTTTTATCTCTGATTTCTAATAAAATTAAAAAATGCATAAAGCAATGAAAGAAATAGCAACAGGAGCAGATTAAAATTGATGATTAGGCAAGCAATGAACCATAAAGCATTGTCACATTTTCTAATCTAATTTTTTATTATACCTATCATTTAAAACAAACTGACCTGTTGTTGACTCTATTGTGGTCACACACATTCAGTGAAGAAATATTTGCAAGGTTTGAAGTATTGCCAAATAATGGTCAGTGATATGAAGGGGAAAAAAGAAAATAACAAAATGTAAAAGTAATTTTAAAAAGAATGTTGCAATATTTTCTCAGATTCTACCATTCATAGGACATTTCTAAATTTTAAGAAATACTAAAAGTCTAAAATTCTAAGGTAGACTAACTTCAGATGCTATTGTCTAGTCTAGGACAGTATCATCGACCAGATGACATTGCTTTAAAGAATTAGGAAGTATAGTTCTATGAGAGGTTTTTATATTTTATGCACAAAGTATTATTAACAGAGTGTCCAAAAACATGTAAATGCAATGTTAAACTCAAACCACAGACAACAAGCATAGGACACAATAATTTCCTGTGACATGTGCGACACAAGACTTTTTTCTACTTAGTGATACAAACAAAGGATGTGTGAGGGCAAAAGATATTAGCAAAATAATCTTATTGATCCAGTCAATATGAAACATAGCTATTAGTTTTAAACTATGGTACAATGTAACTGGTCATACATGAAATAAAGCAGCCATTCATATTAGTCTGAGCAGGCAAAACATACATGGAGCAGGTGATGGAGCAGGTGAGGGAGCAGATGATGGAGCAGATTAAAATTACCCTTCTAACCAACCTGATTTTTACTCATATTTAGCTTTAATTTACAAACTAATATCAAATAAAGGTGTTTTAAAAAGTGTTGATATTTGCCAAAACTATTTAGTCCTAGGAAGTTAAAAATTCAATAAATTCAGCCCTAAAAGAGTTAATTAGAACTAACTTGCATTTTAGTGCCAATATATATATTTTCAAAATTGATAGTTTTATTTTCTGATTTCTAATAATGACCCACAAAAACTTACCAGTCAATGTTTCTGATGAAGTTGTTAAGATTGTTGTTGACTCGGCTTTTTAAGTGGCAAGCATGAAATCATGGGTGGAAAATGGGTTTGCAGATGGCGTAGAAAATCAAAAATGCATAAAGCAATGAATGAATTAGTAGCATGAGCATTTTAAATTTGATGATTTGGCAAGAAATTAAGTTTGAAACATTGCAGAAATATCATAATTGTCACTTGTTTATTTATTTTGTTCAAAATCAAGACTGTAGATAGGATCATCAATTTAGTACCTGAGCAGTGTAGTAGGACTATTGGTCATTTTGACTTATTTCATTTAATAGATAGGCCTAGATTTAATTTTTTTTTTCATAATACTAATTTTATATGTCAATTTTAAGTCTATGTTGAGTAATTATAAGAAAACACCTTAAGTTTGAAAGAAAAAATAAGTATGCATAGGTTTCTGGTTTTTTTACTAGTATCTTTTTTGTTGTTTTATCAAAATCATTGCCTTTTATCATTGTCAATCAGGACTATTAACAGTATTAGCAGGGACAATAATTCATGCATTTCCTGGCATTATGTGTGAAAAGTAGTTAAGTCCCTTAAGTCCAAAAATTTCCTTTTTTATTATAATCTAAGTCTCAGCTTTGTTTTCTAGTGGGCTTGTACAAAAACAGTGTAACAGCCTTAAAATGTTTTCCAATCTTAGTGGGCAAAAAAACTATGGCTTACCAGTTGATTGCATGGTAACTGTTGACTGTGTTGTTAGTGAAGATGTCGACTCTATTGTTAGTGAAGCAATGGGATGAAATGAAAATGATGAGAGCAGCATGAACAATTGTATAAAGCAATAACATGAAGATGAGCATCAGGTTGAATTAAGCATGTGAAGCGTTGCAAAACTATATAATAATTACATGTCTCAGCAATCTAGATATTTTCATGAATAATAATTAAGCTGTCTTGCACCTTTTGTATAAAGAAGTTGTAGTTGATTGTTTTTTGTGAAAAATTGGGGAGAAGAGTGATTAGCACTAATAAATATGAGAAACATTTTTTTTTTAATTTACGTTAGTATTTTGTTATTAGTTTTTATTACTATTTTGTTTTTAACTGTATGTTTACCAATAGGAAAACATTGATATTTCTCAACAAATTGTCATCTCTTAAGAATATTTTTTGTATTTTAATTTACGCTTGTCTTTATTTAAATCCAAAAAGTTGTTTTTTTCTTTTATTAAGACTTTAATTTTCCAAAAAGCTTGTGTATTATAACTTTATGATGACTTAGACCAACTTTGAGAATTGACTCCTACCATTGCAACTACATTCTACTAATTTTTTAAGTCAATTACCAGTACTTTCTGTGGATCCTGTTGTGGCCTCTGTATGTTTAAATACATTGAACATAATGGTTTCAAGCAAATAAGCAAAGGCGAATCAGCACAAGCCATGGACAGCAGCAAATGCAGGATCATTGAAGAGTTCATTCAGCAAAATAGTAACACCAAAATGGTAGCAGCAAAATGGCAGCAGCAAAATGGCAGAAGCACAAGCAACAAAGCAGAAGGAAAAAAACAAAAACATCTTTTGGCACTTTCTAATGCATAGCATTTGACATTTTACTATTACTTTATGTATATTGTATTTTGGGGGGGGGGGGGAAATTGTAGTTGAGTAAAATTGTATTCTGGCTGTTGTGATCGTTATAATTATTTGTTGTGTTGTTTCCCTTGTTGACATTGTTAGAGTGCTAGCCCCCTATGCTGTTACCCCAGAATTCCCCAGTATGAATGTTATGACCTTGTCTACTACTTGGTGTGTGTCTCATGTTTTACAGAATAAAAGCCTTTTGTTACAATATTAAAGATGCTAGGACATTCCTTATTTACATACTAATATACTACTACACTTGCTAAAAAAACATTTTAAATTTCAGATGCACATGTTATATTTAAACTAAAAATGGTAGTTCATTAATTACCAGTGCCAGCAGTATCTGTGACTGATGTGGTGGTCTCTGATCAGATGGAAGCATTACACGAAAGTCAGATGTAAGCAATATCACATGAACATAGCACATTGATTCAATAGCAGCAGCAAAAGAATAATTTCAGACAAGCACAAGCCATGGGCAACGCAGTTCAGCAATTTTTCAGCAAAGGTATCATGGAGATAGCATGATGGAAATGAAAGAATTTGATAAGGGTTAGAAACAATGAAAAAGTATGTACATTTTCTATTATAGACTGCTCAGTTTGTGTAGTTTTTTATACAAGTCTTGCTGGTTCTTAAGCAGAAAGAAACAAGTTTAAATTACATTAGCTATTTAGAACATGAATTTAAACAAAGTTAGATTACCAGCAGGTACTGTAGTTCCTATTAATCAGTATTTAGCATAATTTCATGAAGTTCAGATGGTGATGAAGTGAGCAGTGATTTGGTAACAACGCAGCCATTGTTGCAAAGGGAAGTAGATGAAAAAAATACAACACATTTTTTAAAACACATTTTAGCACACTGATGAATTTCAACCATTTTTGAATCACATCAGCAAAATGTCAGTGAGCACAAGTTGATAAACAAATTTGAAAAAAATAAAAAAATGTATAAAGCAGTTTATGCAGGATGTAAATTATATCTTTTTATCTCATTATACTTTAAGCATTAAACTTTATTTAAAGGATTCTTAGCAACATGACATGTAACTAACAATTTGAAAGACTACATTTTTGTCACATAATATATAACATATTTCAATATTGTTGAAAAATATATTTTTTAAGCAATTATAAGTAAATAAGTTTTACTGATGTTTTAAAAATGATATTTTTAAATAACATAAATGACTACAACTATTTTTGTATGCACTAAGATTGTAAACACTTTAATTATAAATATATTTTTTTTCAGAGCAATGAAAATTCATTTTATTTTCTATTTACATTGTTTCCTTTAAAATCTAAAGTCTAAAGCGATGATCAAACCTTTCTAAATTTTTTTTTTAATTTCTTATTAATCTCATATTACTTAAGTCTATTTAACTCTATACTAAAAGAATAAAGGCAAATAATCTTTTACCACTAGTGATACTTTCTGAGGTTGTAGAACTTTCTAATCATTGGTAAGCAAAATGCCATGAAGTAAAGGGAAATAATTCACAATAATGAATTAAGCAGCCATATTGCAACAAAGCAAATTAAGCAACATAAATTTGTGTTGAGCAGAAGTGTATGGATGGGATGAAACATAACATAAGAAGCCAGCAGCACAGTTACATCAAGCATCACAATTCCAGGATGTGTAGTCAGCAATGCAAGGAAACAGATGACATCATCAGCAAGGCAGCAAGCAATAGCAATAGAGCAGAAGGGGGAAAAAAATAGAATTCTTTAGTTAAAAAAAGATTTTAAAAGTTCTAAATAAAATATCATAGCTAATAATATGTACTGCCAAGCTTTTAAATATTTTATTTCATTTATGAAAATATGACGCTCAATTTCAAAACTTTTAATCTCATGAGCTTTTTATGAAAGGGATAACAAAATTCATTTAATTTGAACTAAAAAAAACTTAAGTTAAATTACCAGAGCTAATAGTATCTGTGGTTGATGTTTCAGCCCCTGATTAGATGTAAGCATAACATGAACAATAGATGAACATCGGATGTAAGCATTTTCAGATTAAAGCATAACCGATCAAATAAATTCCAGACAAAAGCCAATAATTTAAGGTAAAATCAAGCCATGGGCATCAAAGTCCAGAAGTTAAGGCCATGTTTGTTTGATGACATCAGCAAGTAGAGAGCAGCACAAGCGAGAAAGCAGTTTATGGAAAGAAAAAAAAATAATTTTAAAATAATAGTATTGAAGGCTCATACTTAAAGTAAATCAATTACTTAAAACAAATATTTCCGTAATTATTTGCTGGTTATAATCAAAACACAATTATATTAAATTTGTAAAGATTAATTTTAGGCAAGACAATTAAATGTAGATAATAATTTACCAGTAGTTGCATTCTCATAGCTTGTAGTTGTACTATCTGATCAGTTGTAAGCATAATTGCATAGTTTAAGATAAGATAATCACGGCCATAGATATCAGAAGCAGCAATGCAGTATTGCAGGTAGCATCCATGGTATGACCAAGAAGCAGATAAATTGCATGAGTTGGCAGGCACAGGCGGGCAATCAAATAGAAAAGTTCATAAATAAATGTCAATAATTTATATAGCATACTATATAGATCAGTGCATACTAAGTTTATATCGAAACATTTTCTTAATCACTATATTATTTTAAGTGAAAAACAATATTTAGTTAAAGCAAAATGAAATTATATTCCATTTACGAAGAAATATGTTAAACAGAGAGATTTAAAGTTAAATTAGTGATCAACATTTTGCTTTTCTTATTCATAATGTCATGGAAAACTATATTTGTTCACAAAATAATTTACCAGTAGTTGCATTCTCATAGCTTGTAGTTGTACTATCTGATCAGTTGTAAGCATAATTGCATAGTTTAAGATAAGATAATCACGGCCATAGATATCAGAAGCAGCAATGCAGTATTGCAGGTAGCATCCATGGTATGACAAAGAAGCAGATAAATTGCATGAGTTGGCAGGCACAGGCAGGCAATCAAAGAGAAAAGTTCATAAATAAATGTCAATAATTTATATAGCATACTAAGATATAGATCAGTGCATACTACGTTTATATCGAAACATTTTCTTAATTACTATATTATTTTAAGTGAAGAACAATATTTAGTTAAAGCAAAATGAAATTATATTCCATTTACGAAGAAATACATTAAACAGAGAGATTTAAAGTTAAATTAGTGTTCAACATTTTGCTTTTCTTATTCATGATGTCATGGAAGACTATATTTGTTCACAAAATAATTTACCAGTAGTTGCATTCTCATAGCTTGTAGTTGTACTATCTGATCAGTTGTAAGCATTATTGCATAGTTTAAGATAAGATAATCACGGCCATAGATATCAGAAGCAGCAATGCAGTATTGCAGGTAGCATCCATGGTATGACAAAGAAGCAGATAAATTGCATGAGTTGGCAGGCACAGGCAGGCAATCAAAGAGAAAAGTTCATAAATAAATGTCAATAATTTATATAGCATACTATATAGATCAGTGCATACTAAGTTTATATCAAAACATTTTATTAATCACTATATTATTTTAAGTGAAGAACAATATTTAGTTAAAGCAAAATGAAATTATATTCTATTTACGAAGAAATACATTAAACAGAGAGATTTAAAGTTAAACTAGTGTTCAACATTTTGCTTTTTTTATTCATGATGTCATGGAAGACTATATTTGTTCACAAAATTCAATATTTAAGTTATTATCCCTTTAAAATATATATATATATGTATATATATAAATATATATATATATATATATATATATATATATAATATATATATATCGTTATAGAAGTATATATATAAATCTTCAATCATAGAAAAGGATTGAAGAAAAGTGAGCCAGAAGAAGAGGGAAGGGCAGATGAAAAGGGAATTATGCCACCATCCCTTGAAGACTGATGGCTGCTAAAAATATAAATAGAGAGAGAGATAGATAAATAGATTGATTGATAGAATATATTTATCAATTCAGCTTAATGTACAATTTTATTTTTTTTAAAGAAAGATTTTTTAACATGAAATTTATGATTTAAAAAGGTAGAGATAAATTACCGTTTGCTGTTATTGTTGATGCTGTGTCTACTGATTAATTAATAAAAGTATCCACGTTGAAGTTGAATTGTGAAGTTGCAAGGCAATGATGAAGCAGCAATAGTTTCACAAGGCAATAGATGAAATCAGACAATGTACAAGCAATGTCCAGCAGCACACATCCAGGATTTGGTGTTAAGTTTTGAGGTGAAGCAGAAGGCATCAGCAGACGGAAAGATAATTTAAGCGAAAATTGTTCATTTAGTTTTTCCTTCTTTAAAATGATTCACTTTAAAATTAAAATTCATATCTTTAATTTTTAAAGCATGAAAGATTGTTAGCTTATAGATAAATAGCACCAGTTTTTACATGTAGGCTAAATAAAATGTTTATTCACATCTGTGTATAAATTTAATAGATAGCAAGCAAGCACATTAACTTTAAACAATATAAGGCCTATATGTATTAAACTGTTATTCAAAGTATATTAATTTCCCATCAAGAGTTCAGTTGCCACCAAAAAAATTTAACAATTTCAATCGTCAATAATTTAATTGGATAAATTTGGTTTACATTGATATATTAGTAAGGGATGTTCCCTTCGGACCAAACTGATCATAGGGCTGTTGAAGCAGTGTTCACAAGTTTCTGTGGCCATGGCTAACTAGGGGATGTGTGGCCAGCACAAAGCCCAGCCGCCTTTACTTTATCCCAACTAATGTCAGGTACCCATCAGAGCTGGGTAGACTCAAGGACACCCTCAAGTCCTGGGGAAAAATCCTAGCCTCCACCAGGATTTGAACCCAGGACCTTCGGATCTCCAGTCGAACGCGCTGTCACTCGGCTACTGTGTCCCATACATTGATATATAAGTAATTGCTATTTTTGTTCACCCACATAAACTTCTGATGCATTTTTAAGTTGTTTACATTAGTTGGATAAATTGACAAGTTCTCTTTGAGGGTTAATGATTTCTACTAGTTCTGGAATGATTCGGCTGTCCATATTCTGTTGTAGGCCTATTCATATTCTAATGGTTTCTTTAGGGCTGGTTAGTACATGACCAATCCCTGTTGCCCTGCAGGAGTTTTGGGCCTAGGATGTAATAATCTTCTATCTTGAAGATAATCTTCTATCTATCAACTTATAAATCAGCCTGTACTAGGGCTTATCAGTGGCTCACCATATTTAAAGATGAACATGACATTATGTTTTGTATGTATCAGTAATAAAAAACATACATTAAACAGAATGAAATCAGATAAATAATTACCAGTAGCATTATCAGTTGTTGTTGAATAGCCTACATTTTATTATGATGAATTGAGCAACAACATGGCAAGCATTCAAGTTATATACCGGCCAAGGTTATGGGATGAAGCAAATGAATTGCACAAAACATAACCCAGAAGGAAAACAAGCAGCACAAGTTTAGAAGTCATGGTCATTTTGTGTATGGAGAGTAACAATTGACGTCAGCCAGTCGGCAACAGCACAAGCAGGGGAGCAGAAAGAAAACAATTATTGTTAGAAGAAATAAAAATATTTTGGAATCAAAGATGCTGTATATTTACTGATACGCAATTTAAAGGTTTAAACATGAGAACATTTCTTAATTTGAAAACAGAGAACACTGCTACAATGTTCGCAATATTTAATTTAGTACGCGAATTTTTACATTTTAAATACATTGAGTGTTCAACAGTTTTGGAATCTTGAGAAACATATTCTAATTATTGAAATGACAAGGGAAGTAACTAACAATAAAATTAAAATGCTCAGATAAATATGCTAAACTAGCTTGAAAGTTGTGTTATTTACAGTGGAGTGCAATTGTCTAGAATAGAGAGGTTTCAAGAATGTGTTTCTTCCAATATCAGTGCGAATTTTTTAACGTTATTACCCGTTAGCCAGAAAAACAATATAGCAGGCTACGCCATATTGACAATTTTCTTGTGTGAATAGTAGACTATGATAGTTCGAGTGTGTTTGTAGGGCCTATATATTTATATAGATAGATATAGATATATGTATATTTGTGAGTATGTGTCTGCCTGTGCACGTGTCTGTGTATGAATATTTACTTGTTGTATCATTTGTAGACACAGTCGTATCATTTGAGGACACAGTTGTATCATTTGTAGACACAGTCGTATCATTTGGGGACACAGTTGTATCATTTGTGGACACAGTCGTATCATTTGAGGACACAGTTGTATCATTTGTAGACACAGTCGTATCATTTGAGGACACAGTTGTATCATTTGTTGACACAGTCGTATCATTTGTGGACACAGTTGTATCATTTGTAGACATGGTCGTATCATTTGGGGACACAGTTGTATCATTTGTGGACACAGTTGTATCATTTGTGGACACAGTTGTATCATTCGTGGACACAGTTGTGGGATCAGTTGTGGGATCAGTTGTGGAATCAGTTGTATTCTCAGTCGCAGTGGTTGACCCGGCTGTAGCTTGTGATGAAACGTAGATGGCTATAAATTATTTTTGTTTTAAAAAAATAGGGCAAACGTAATATGTACTTAAAAACAATTAAAATAAAAACACAAATTTAAGGTGAATAAACTTTCAAATGAAAAAAAAATGACTTGGTAAAATGCCTATTGCTTATATAATATTATGTTTCTAGAATATTAGAGCCCTTAAAGGCAATGATAAAACAGAAGCAATCCAAACAATAAACACGTGACATTAGTAATATGCCTACATAAATGTATGCATTAAGTAATGTTTTGAACAATGTTACCGAGTATGAGGAAGGCAAACGTGATATATTTCCATTTCCACATTTCTGAAACTTTTTTTCGTTTAGGACTTTCGTAGTGAAGGAGTCACCTGTAGATTGGGCGGTAGTATCATTAGGTTAGTTTCACAGTCATGATATTAAATAGTTTCATTAAGTCGATGTTGATTGTGTATTCAGCTACCATTGAGTTGTAAAAGTGAAATGTAGCTTCACCCCACATAATAAATATACCTATTCTGTGCTTCACCCCATCCCAGCTTCTTTCAGTAGAATTATAGCTTTTAATATTGTAATTATATATTCTAATAACTAAATAAAATTCTGAAAATTGGTTTGCTGATTTCACAAAAGTTTCACTTCATTAAAGTTTCACGTTCATCACAATAGTATTTTGTTAAAAATGGATTTCAATAGTCAATTTGTAAGATTTCTAGAAATTACAAAAGTCAATGTGTTAAGTTATTAAAAATGTATTTCAATAGTCTATATGTAAGGTTATTATAAATAATTGATTTCAATCGCCATTATGTATTGTTATTGGGAAATATATTTCAAATGCCATATGTGAGGTTTTCGTTAATATATCTCAATAGACAATAAACAAGGCTCTTGAAAATGTATTAATTATGAGTAGTGAGTATGTAAGGTTCTTGGAACTAGATCCTTATAGTGAGTATGTAAGGTTCTTGGAACTAGATCCTTATAGTTAGTATGTAAGGTTCTTGGAACTAGATCCTTATAGTGAGTATGTAAGGTTCTTGGAACTCGATCCTTATAGTGAGTATGTAAGATTCTAGGAACTAGATCCTTATAGTGAGTATGTAAGATTCTAGGAACTAGATCCTTATAGTGAGTATGTAAGATTCTAGGAACTAGATCCTTATAGTGCGTGAGTATGTAAGATTCTAGGAACTAGATCCTTATAGTGCGTGAGTATGTAAGGTTCTTGGAACTAGATCCTTATAGTGAGTATGTAAGGTTCTTGGATCTAGATCCTTATAGTGAGTATGTACGATTCTAGGAACTAGATCCTTATAGTGCGTGAGTATGTAAGGTTCTTGTAACTAGATCCTTATAGTGAGTATGTAAGGTTTTTGTAACTAGATCCTTATAGTGAGTATGTAAGGTTTTTGTAACTAGATCCTTAAAGTGAGTATGTAAGGTTTTTGTAACTAGATCCTTATAGTGAGTATGTAAGGTTTTTGTAACTAGATCCTTATAGTGAGTATGTAAGGTTCTTGTAACTAGATCCTTATAGTGAGTATGTAAGGTTCTTGTAACTAGATCCTCATAGTGAGTATGTAAGGTTCTTGTAACTAGATCCTTATAGTGAGTATGTAAGGTTCTTGTAACTAGATCCCTATAGTGAGTATGTAAGGTTCTTGTAACTAGATCCTATAGTGCGTATGTAAGGTTCTTGTAACTAGATCCCTATAGTGCCTATGTAAGGTTCTTTGAACTAGATTTCTATAGTGCGTATGTAAGGTTCTTTGAGCTAGATCCCTATAGTGAGTATGTAAGGGTCTTGTAATTATATCCTTATAGTGCGTGAGTATGTAAGGTTCTAGGAATTCCTATAGTGAGATGTAAGGTTCTTGGTAATAGATCCCTATAGTCAGTATGTAAGGTTCTTGTAACTATATCCTTATAGTGCGTGAGTATGTAAGGTTCTAGGAATTCCTATAGTGAGTATGAAAGGTTCTTGTAACTAGATCCCTATAGTGCGCATGTTAGGTTCATGGAACTAGAGCCCTATAGTGCGTATTTAAGGTTCTTTGAACTAGATCCCTATAGTGAGTATGTAAGGTTCTAGGAACTAGATCCCTATAGTGCGTATGTAAGGTTCTAGGAACTAGATCCCTATAGTGAGTATGTAAGGTTCTTGTAACTAGATCCCTATGGTGCGTATGTTAGGTTCATGGAACTAGAGCCCTATAGTGCGTATTTAAGGTTCTTTGAACTAGATCCCTATAGTGAGTATGTAAGGTTCTAGGAACTAGATCCCTATAGTGAGTATGTAAGGTTCTAGGAATTCCTATAGTTAGTATGTAAGGTTCTTGTAACTAGATCCTTATAGTGAGTATGTAAGGTTCTTGGAACTAGATCCTTATAGTGAGTATGTAAGGTTCTTGGAACTAGATCCTTATAGTGAGTATGTAAGGTTCTTGGAACTAGATCCTTATAGTTAGTATGTAAGGTTCTTGTAACTAGATCCTTATAGTGAGTATGTAAGGTTCTTGGAACTAGATCCTTATAGTGAGTATGTAAGGTTCTTGGAACTAGATCCTTATAATGAGTATGTACGGTTCTTGGAACTAGATCCTTATAGTGAGTGAGTATGTAAGGTTCTTAAGGTCCTCACGTGACTATGTAGTTTTTACCAAATTAATAGGCTTACATTGAAACGTGTCTGTTTATAAGTCTCCATAAGAGATGTTTTTTTGTTTGTTTTGAAACAGTTAATGTTAGACTAAAGTTAATCCAAATTACATTATGCCTGATGTGCAGTGAAAATAAGGGAGAACAGCGCCATCAAATTGTCAGGGAGGGCTGCACTAATTTATAAATATATGTCTAGTGTAATAACCGTTTTAAAAACGTGTGAATACTAAACTAAACCATTTAGTCTATTTGAGATAAGAGATTCTGTTATAAAATGGCGAAGAAACGATAAAACTTAGTCTATTTGAGATAAGAGATTCTGTTATAAAATGGCGAAGAAACGATAAAACTTTAGGAACTTTATTCATTCATAACAATATCTTTTTAGACTACTGATTAAAAAAAAAGATATCTTTTAATAAAATAAAATTAAAAATTATTTTTTTTGGGCTTCGCTGACAGTTAAAGGACAGCCTTTCCATGCAACTATAGATACGTTAATGGATGGGGGTGTGATATGCAAATTCTCTAGGAGTCTAGGCCTTAGCCATAAGCTGGAATAGTTTTTGTACAATAGAAAAAGAAAAAGACACAAATAGTAGGCTATATACGTAAGCAAAAAAAACAACAACACATAAATTGAAGGTATTACACGTACAGTCTGTAATTGTAACTACAGTGAAAATAATTTGGTTCAATACATTTAGAAAAGGTTAGGCTAGCACCTAATTATTTAAATAAGTACATTTACAATTCATATGTGTTGATATCAAGTTCAATTAATTTTGATTTAAGCGAAACACGTACATACCATGTGGTTGTGACTCGAGTAATAAGTCCGCTATGAGCAAAACGACTACGGTTAAGATAATTTATCTGCACGCCACAAATCAATGGTGTAGAGTGTATGCCTATATTACCATAGCGACATTACTGGAATCCAACCATTTAAACAAAATGTTTTAGATTTCTTTGCAGGCCCACCCCTTTTCCCTACCCCCCCCCCTACAAGCCCCCACCCCCTATCCTGAACACCCCCCCCCCCATCAATGCCCCTCGTCCCCCGAACAGTACACCCGCCTCCAACTCCCGAGCCAGGAACAGCCACCCAAGGCTTGCCTAATATATTTTTTTGTCCTACTTTGCAATCGTTCATTGAAACCTTTTTTCGTCCCATTGCCTGATTGGCTTTTGCGTTGGGTTCGAAGTTCGAAGTTTCAAGTGGCTTTCGCCGTATGAATAGCTTTGTTTTTGTTTCGTCTTTTTAAAAATATTATTTAATTATTATTATTATTGAGATGGGGTGGGGGAGAATAAACAAGCACGACACAATGTTATGCTCTACTTCCAGTGTTATAACGTAGCTGCTTACAAATCGTGATAATAATCTATAGACACCGACGTAGTCAATACAATTATTGCTGTAATGGCTACACGAAGTCTCAATTGTATGTTCTTATTTAGTTATTCAAACAGTTTACGTATATGAATAAGTACAAAGGCCCGTTTTTAAAAATAGACTCGCCGTGGAATCTCAAAGTGTTTACCCCAAGACATCAGTCGATGGCCTACACTTTTATGAGATTTATTGTGGTTTTTTTTTTACTCAAAAAGAATACAAAGTAATAGTAAAAGAAATTGTGTATAAACTTACATAGCCTACCATAGATTGTGTTCTCTAAGCGAGAAATAAGAAGGGAAAAAAACTATCCTTATAACAAAAGTATGAAACTAATGCCATCAATGAGATAAACAACATAAAATATATACATCCCATATGAAGAAATTGATTCATAGATACGTAGATAGATACATAGATATATAGATGGACAGTTAAAATGTCAGGTTAATATGTAGATAGATGTACAGATACTTAGATATGAAGACAGAATTGATAGATAGATACATAGATATATACAAAGGTATAACTATATATAGACAGTTAATAAGACAGAAACAATGTGAGAGAGATGTGCAGATGAATAGAAATATAGATACTATTGTTACGTCTCGCTGTCTAGGGTGGGCGGTTTTATCACACGTACTTCTTATTTCGCTTGAAGAATCCTTATTATCTCGCCCAAACTTCCATCCAAGTAATTAGAAAGACGCCAGGAACAATTAACAGTAACTTTTTATTAAACATATCTCATAAAATCGAGCTCAACTCAAGTCTACAATAATTTAAGAAAATACACAAGTCGTAGTAAACACAGCCTAACTCTACACAGTCTCTCTACACTCTACTCTCTAACTCTCACTACACATAACACACCGCATGGCCAGACGGACAAGGGTCACCTAGGGTCACCAAAAAAAAAAAGGTGACCACCAGTTTAAAAAGGGGAGATAATCACAACAGCTAAACAAAAAGAAGGGAGTTAAATAATTATAGTCTCACACATCACACTATATAGACAGTTAAAAAGGACAGATGGAGGGAAGGGGGGGGACGGATATTTAAAAAAAATGATGGTGGATAAATAGATAGATAGATAGCTGGATGATAGATAGATAGATAGAAACATAGTTAGAAACATAGCTAGAAAGATAATCAGAGAGAGAGACTGGTTGATTAATTGATTGATAAAAATACAGACAAACGGACGGCGGACGGACGTATGGATGGATGGACAAATGGATGGACGGATGTAAAGAATAATTGTCAGATCTTAAGAAGCATCCCTTTAAGATAAAATTGGTCCGTGGTACCGGGGAAGCAGCGAATACAAGTATCCGTGGCTATGATATACAAGTGGATTGTGTTGCCAGCACATTGTTCAGTCGCCTTTACTTACAGATTAATGTGGTTCATGGGACCGATGAAGCAGCGTTTATAAGTATCCGTGGCTATGAGATTGAAGGGGATTGTGTCGCCAGTCGCTTTTACTTTCAGACAAAGTTGGTTCATGGGGCCACTTGTGTACCCATGGGCCTTAAAGACTGGCGAAGTGTGTAAACCGCCGATACGTTCCCATTAAGAATACACCGGCGGGCGAACGCATGGGGGACAGCCCCCGCAGCGGGTCCGAGACCCATTGCACTGCCGACAGGCCACAGGGGTCTCGATGGGGAGGAAGTCATGGACGCTGCAATCCCGTCTCGAGAACCACCCGGTGCCTGGATGTCTGTACCTATAGTATAGGATTTGTGCTACCGTGTGACAGTCCAGGTATACAGGAGAGCCACCACGATAATGATCCTTAGGGGAACCGCAGTGGGCAACCTAGCTGCGGAATCCTCACTGTTTCACGGCACGCCACGCCTTTGGCCAGTTGAGCTGAGCTCAAACCTATTGTTAAGCCATGGACGAAAGACCCCTTTGGGCTCGTCCGTTTTTTTTTTCAAGAGACCTTAAAAATCAGTTCATGGGACCGGTGAATCAGCATTTACAATTATCCGTGGCTATGAGATACAAGGGGATTGTGTTGCCAGCACACTTTAAGTCACCTTAACTTTCCCAAACTAATATCAATTACCCGTCAGAACTGGATAGACTCAGGAACACCATCGTGAAGCCGGCTGGCCTAGCGGTTAGCTCACCAGACTGTCAACCAAAACCACTTGACACGTCGCGGGTTCGAGCCCCGCCACCGGCAGATCCCTGTCGCCCTACAGGAGTTTTGGGACTAGATGACGTTAATATTGAGTTGTTATCACATGCGCTTAACCGGCAGCAGTGAAACCTCTCACAGATTAATAGTCTTCTAGAGCGCACTGAGCATGCTAAAATAGCATGGATAGAAGCGCTATATAAATTACCATTACCATTACCATTTAAAAAAATGACATTTTTCTTGGTTCGAAACCAGGACGTTCTGTCCGGTATTTCACAGCACTATCCCTGAACGTAGCCAATGGGACAATTTTCCAACAAGTGGACCTTTTCAAGAAAAATAAATAGTAAAGTTTCACGAAAAAAAGTGGACTATTCAAAAGTAAAGTGGATTCTTTTCAAGAAAAAAATGAAAAGAGAAACCGGCACGAACCATCTGAATGGGACAAAAAGAAAAAGGAAGGAAAGGGTGAAGATCATTTCAAAATGAGCGTAGGACGCAATAATCTTCTTTAGAGAAGGAGCGTCTGTAATAAGTAATAAGTAAGATAAGATATAAAAAAACAGAAAAAGAGTTAAATTGTGAAATGTTTCCTTTAGCACGACGTCTACTGTACCTGACGATCATCTCTCTAGGAAGTGGGCCTAATAGAAACATCCCGGCTCCCGAAGATGCAACTGCCAAGAGTAGAAGATTTAGAAATCCTATTTTGGCTCAGTATTATCAAAAGTTTGCCGATCCCTGCACTAGATTGTAAATTTGAGTATGTTAAAAAATGTGACTTTCAAATTTAGTTGCATAGAATCTAGCAATTTTAGCAATGCCGATAAATGTGAAAAATAAAAATCCAATCCTAAAGCCGACATGTACTCAGTGCCATTAATGGAAAAACTAAATTTTTTAAATAATTTCTTTCATTTTTATAAATCCACAAGAAAATGATCAGTATTATTAATAAGGAAATGACCAGTGTCGAAGAAGTAGGCTAACCATCAACAATGTACTGAAATACAAGATGGCCACAATGTCGTATGCTTTTTTTATATCACATAGCCTGTACACATTTTATTGTAATAAAAAAAATTTTTTTACAAAATACATTGAAGGTGCCGTACGATTTTTCGAACGATTCAAAATCAAATAATCACACCCATTTTTGGCGAGGTCAGATGAAATGGTTGAAAATTTAGTTCGGCATTAAAGTGGACTATAACAATAGAAATAAAACATGTTGCTAGAATAGAGCCAAGACGAAACAGGTGGTTGTAATTGTTGGAATTGTTTTAGGCGTTATACTACTTTTACTTATAGGTTACTAATAATAGTTCTGCTATCTTTACTATTTTTGTACTATTTAGTGTGTTTTTTTTAATAATAAAAAAAAGGATAATTTATATAAAATGAAATAATTGAAATTTTTTTTTCGTCAGGGCTTTTTTCTTACATTGTTGCTCCACTAAGTATCAAAACCTGACTACGCCCAGGGCCGGATTAAGCCATCTTGGTGCCCTAGGTACAAACCCACATGGTATGTTCAATTTTATGCAAAAAACTATCAAAGAAAAACAAATGTTAACACATATGTTTGTACTACTATAAAACCTACAAAAAGGTATTTCTGTATTAAAATTTATAGTTTATTAATTTCGTAATAATAATACACAAAAATACTGTAACTTTTTTAATAGATGAGATAGTCAGAGAAAGCACACATTTACATTTTAAAGTTCTTTTTTCGAGATTTTGATCTGGCAAAGTTTTTTAGTTCCATTATAATTAAAGGGCGCAAAATATAGGGGGGGGGGCATAATTGAGTTGTTTTTTGTTTTTATTTAATTTGAGGATTTAAAAATATAAACTAAATTAAAGTTTAGTTTAGGCAGAGGAATTACTAGATCTAGGTAGTGAAAGATGAAGGGTATTTTATTTAAGTTGTCTTAAAAATAGGAAAGTATGACCTAACACTAGGCCTACTCAGTTTCTTCCCGCCGAAGGCA
The DNA here is from genome assembly GCA_949126835.1 of Anisus vortex. NCBI lineage: Eukaryota > Metazoa > Mollusca > Gastropoda > Planorbidae > Anisus > Anisus vortex. The sequence continues at coordinate 5,767,116 of OX421500.1, forward strand.
CTTTAATGAGGGCGCAGAATTTGTTTTCGCCTATGGCATCAAAAGCCTTAGAGCCGGTCCTGTCATCAGAGATAAGGAATCAAGCCTTTCTTGTTTCATTGTCGATCTACTTGGATTTTTTGTATGTTTCAACTGAGAAAAAGAGCGCTCAGTTGAACAGTTCGTAACCATTAATGTTAAAAATATGCGCAAGGCTATTTCTACATTTGAAAAAACACACTCGATGTTGTCTCTAACTATTACCTTATCATATACATTTCAGATGCTCCTTCTATGGATGCTCCTTCTATAAAGAAGATAATTGTGTCCTACGCTCCTCAGTGGTCCGAGTCTAGTCTTGCATTTTAATTAATGTTTTAAATGATGTTAAGTTACTGGTTTGTTCAGGCAACACATTCCATGCCCGAATGCCACTCCATAAGGAAAGTGTTTTTGTCTTTATGTTTATCTGAGCTTTGCAACAGGTGCTTATTGGGTTGTATAATTTTGCATGTCTGGACGTGTTGTTTTCAGATTTTGATTCACCAAATTTGTGGCGAATATATGAGTGGAAATGTTGTAGTTCAGTATATTATAAATTATTGTTCAGATCTTCAGGATAATCATTTATTAGTCTTTCACAATGCCCAACACTGAGATGATTGTGATACATCGACCAAACAAGAAAATCGAACTGCTATATCATTGTATACCTGTCATCGTCTACTCATCTCTGTCTCAAGTTGGTCAACAATGGCGTAGAAAGCAAAGATACGAAATTTGTCTCTGGAATTCAGAGATACTTCATTGGCATCCCCATTAATGGCCAATGTCTTTCCTTTACGATTACGGTTCAAAGTTGACTTATAATCCACACCTGGTCTTATTTATTTTGCAGCTTCTTCAAATCTTGCAAATTCATTCCTAGATTCATGCAAGTGATATACTAGTGAAGAATACAAAGCAGCACATGTTTTCAAGTTCACGTGCTCATTTTGTAACGTTTGACTGACCCTGTGAAAATGCTGTAACACTTCTTCCGAAAAGACAAGCATAAGAGCAAATTCTAATTCTTGTATCTTCTTAACAATGTTTTCTGCTTCTGTGACTGGTCTTCTTGTAAACATTCTAACGCTTCTATAATCTGAGGATGAAACTTTAGAATAGCTTCAGTTGCAACAGCATGTGCTTCCCATCTGATATCGGAAAGAGACTTTACCAGCGTTTCATTCACAAGACATCCTTTCAGAATCTTCCATCTGTTGGTTGAAGCTGATAAAAAGTATAGATAAGTTGCACAGTAAGGAAGAAGTTTACTGCCTCTAAACAAGTGTCAACGGCACTTCTGCCTACCAGATTTAGTGAATGGGCAGCACAGGGTATGTATAAAGGAAATTCATTTTCCTCTAGAACTTGAATGTTATTTTTCCAGTCACTGAACCCATTTTTATCAGCCAAACTTGTGGAACCTTTAGACAAACAAAGCAGTACACAGATCCCGTGGATGGTGAATACAATAACCATTCTCTCCTGTACTGCTCACCATTTGCTTTGGTGCCATAGAAGAGTTTTTGAGAAAAATAGCTTGTCATTTTTCCTCCAGCATAAATACGGCAAGATTTATCAAAGGGATCATAATGATGCTGAAAGTTAGTGGGCCCACAGTCAACCCAGTAAGCCACATCATCATCGGAGACGTCAATCCACAATCCTTGATCTACTGCTTGATTTATTTTATCATCTTCATCTTTATCATCATCTTCAGGAGACTGAAATGGGTCACAACATATTTCATTTTCAAGCACTAATGCAGTGTCTGAATTTGCAGAACCGGCTGTAGTCAGGGCCGCATTTAGGATTGTGGGGGCTCTGATCTCAAGGGCCAAATTTATGTGAGGGCCCCCTCGTGGACTCGACCCTTCCAGTGTCACTTAACAAGCAAATGTGATTTCCCATTCACAGTATTTGTGCATTGTGCGCTTCTACAACAGCACTGTTCTAATTGCCATAAGAAAAAACTAAAACATTTTAATTTGGAATGTGTGGGGGCTCCTTTGTGTGGAACGTGCCTAAATACGCCTCTGCCTATAGTAGACTTATCAAGAGGATTGATGGTGTCTGTAAAATCCTGTTCCACCTGTTGCTTAACTGAAAATAACTAATTCGTTAATTTTCTGCTCTCAGCTTTTACACATTTTTCTTGAGGACTTGTGGTGCCCCCCAAACGCTTGGTGCCCTAGGCACGTGCCTTGTTCGCATAATGGTTAATCCTGCCCTGGCTACGCTATTGGTTAAATTGTCTCAAAGATAGATATATAGATGATAGGTATATAATAGATAGATAGATTATAGATATAATATAGATAGATGATATATATATAGATATATGATTGATATCTGATTGATAGATATATTACTATACAGACATGGACAGATTATAGACAGGTAGGCATAGTGATAGCCAGAGAGAAAAATAGGCATATAGAAAAATAGATAGATAATAGATAGATAGTTAAATAGATCGATAGATAAATAGAGTGGTAGATCAATAGATAGATAAATAGATAGATAAAAAAAGATCGGTAGTAAGGTAGATAGATGGATAAATAGTTAGATGATAAATAGATTGGTAGACACATAGATAAATAGTGGCCTAAATAGATAGATGATAGATAGATCTTAGATAGATAAATAAATAGATAGATAGTTAGATGATAGGTAGATAAATAGATAGATAAATAGATAGATACATAGATAGTTAATAGATAGATAGATATATAGATCTTAGATAGAGAAATAAATAGATAGATATTAAACACATCGTTAGATAGGTAGATAGAAGGATAGATAATGATAGATAGATAGCCCAGATGAAAGACAAACATGATACATGAATATTTTTAGTACCGGCATTAAAATTATTAACGATATATTATATTGTGTAAGGACCTCTAGAAATCATTATGTCATGCCCATAAAACACCCAACGACCCCTTAGAAAACACTTGGTGGCCCCCTAGATAAACAATATACGCTCTAATAAATGCATACTGAAGAATCATTCGTTATTCATGCTCCAATGATTCATTTAGGTAAGGTTAGTGGTTAAAAATGTCACGATTTTTAAGGTTTTGTTTAATTTGTGGGATAGACAAAGTCTATGGGTGCATTGAACAGATATAGAATCATTTTTAGCAAGTTTGGATATCTCGACAAAACAGTCGGGTTCTAGCCGACCAATCCCTGTCGCCCTGTGGGAGTTTTCGGCCTCGGAAGTAAGAAATCTTTTATCTAGAAGGAATGTCTGTAAACTTTTAAGTTAGAGCTCGGCATTATTTATTTGAAGACAAAGAAACTCTTAGTTGGCATTTCTTAATAAGGTGACGTTAGAAAAAGGCAAAATTTGTTTCAGTTGAGCAATTCTGTATGGATCTAGATCTTTTGTAAAAAAAAATTAACGATTAGATCTTCGACTACAAAATCAATTTTAGGGACTTATCTATTTTGTAAAAAAAATCGCGACTGAAATAATTGCAAACTTTGCTTAATGCCTTCGTCATGTTCATCTTTAGATATCAGGGCCATAAGAGGTTCATAAAGATCTATAATATAATAATAATAATAATACTAATTCTATTATCTAATAATGATAATAATAATATATATTCTAGAGTCTAGACAAAAACAAAACTACATGTTGGGAATTTTCGATGACTTGTATAATATGTCAGATGATATTTTCTAATAGGAAAAAAAAAGATTTGTCATACGAGCTTGAACTTTGCGTCAAGATGCAAAAAATCTCTGCAACGTCAGAATCCTCAGCAAATTATTTTGGGGAATTTTGGAGAAAAACTATAAGATCCATACAAACTATTTTTAAAATATAGAAAGAGAGAAAGAGGGGGATAATTTTAGATCATACTTTTGTGGACAAGATGCGAGGGAAGTTTAGATCCCAACAAACTATTGTGGACAAAGGAGAGGGAAGTTTAGATCCTAACAAACTATTGCGGACAAAGGAGAGGGAAGTTTAGATCCCAACAAATCACTGTGTGACCAAGGGAAAAGTTTAGATCCTAACAAACTATTGTGGACAAAGAAGAGGGAAGTTTAGATCCTAACAAACTATTGTGGACAAAGAAGAGGGAAGTTTAGATCCTAACAAACTATTGTGGACAAAGAAGAGGGAAGTTTAGATCCTAACAAACTATTGTGGACAAAGAAGAGGGAAGTTTAGATCCTAACAAACTATTGTGGACAAAGAAGAGGGAAGTTTAGATCCTAACAAACTATTGTGGACAAAGAAGAGGGAAGTTTAGATCCTAACAAACTGTTGTGGACAAAGAAGAGGGAAGTTTAGATCCTAACAAACTATTGTGGACAAAGAAGAGGGAAGTTTAGATCCTAACAAACTATTGTGGACAAAGAAGAGGGAAGTTTAGATCCTAACAAACTATTGTGGACAAAGAAGAGGGAAGTTTAGATCCTAACAAACTATTGTGGACAAAGAAGAGGGAAGTTTAGATCCTAACAAACTATTGCGGACAAAGAAGAGGGAAGTTTAGATCCTAACAAACTATTGTGGACAAAGAAGAGGGAAGTTTAGATCCTAACAAACTATTGCGGACAAAGAAGAGGGAAGTTTAGATCCTAACAAACTATTGCGGACAAAGAAGAGGGAAGCTTACACAACAACAAATCATTGTGTAACCAAGGGAGGTTACAAATTATTGTGAACAAAGGAGAGGGAAGTTTAGATCACAATCAACTACATTGGAAAAAAATCTGCTTCATACTTTCTAACATTACCTTTCTTCTTTCTTATATTATTTCTGTCTTTCTTATCTCTTTCTTTTTTTTACTCCCTTTATTTTAAGTTGTAATTTCTGTCTGTCTGTCTGTCTGCAATGGTGCAAAAATTGGCTTCGATTTTTTTACCACTTCCCGTGGTCCGATCGAGCTGAAATTTGGACAGCAGACTTGTGGCGACTAACAATACATTCTATCAAATTTTCAGTTAAAACAAATTAATAATGCTACACTTATGACAATATTCATTTCTTAAAGGAAAGTATAAGAAAAATTTTGATTTCGCGTTAAAAATGCTTGTGCAACTTTTTATACTTTTTCGGCGCAAAGCTAGAAAAAAAAATTATGCGCTAAGATTATTTTTAGAACAATTCATACTGAGTAAGGAGATATTTTTGAGATTTGCAACACAGATATTTTTCTGTACGTTTCATTTGCAGTAGTCAATCAATTATTTAATTACATGATGGTAAACTTAGTTTGCAAATAAAGGGAGTATGATAAAAACTAAGTTTTCTTGTATTTATTCCTCTTCTTTCCTCTTCGCTTCCTTTTTTTCGGCTTTTCTATTTTTCTTTCCTTCTTTCTTTCTTTAGTTCTCTATTCTTTTTTTTTACATTTCTTTCTCCTTCTCTCTTTTTCTCATCCTCTCCATCTTTCTTTCTGCTTCTTATTATTTAAGTTTTCTCTCATTGGCCTTTTTTTTTTCATTTCCTCTTCTTTTCTTCATCCTCTTTTTTTTTGTCGCCATTCTTCTTCTTTTATGTCATCTAATTTACTTTCATTCTTTTTGTTGCTTGATATATTATAGCTTCTTTTATTTTCTTTCTGTCTATCTCTCAATAAATATTTCTGTAATGTTTTTTTCTTTCCCTCTATTTCTCTTTTTTCAGTCTTTCCTTCTGAGTCCTTTATCGTATTTAACTTTCGGTTTATTCTAATTAATTCTGTATCTCCTTGTCATTCTTTTCTATCTTTCCATTTCCGTTTCCTCCCCTGTGTATGATTCAAATGCTATAAATAGACAACAATAGTGTCAACAGAAAGCAATCGATAAATGCGTTGTTTACTTTAAGTTGAATAATGTCACATGCCTTTTTGTATTATTACTACTTTACTCTTTGCCCTTCTGTCCTGTAGTGTTTCTTATCGTATATATTACAGACGTTCGGTCCATAAAGAAGATTATTGCGCCCTACGCTCATCCGTAGTCCGAGTCTAGTCTTGCATTTTTATTGATGTTTTAAATGATGTTAAGTTACTGATTTTCTGGTTTGTTCAGGCAACCCATTCCATGCCCGGATGCCAATCGAGAAGAGAGAGTACTTATACACGGTTTGTTCTCGCATAAGGGATAAGGAAAGTGTTTTTGTTCTGTTTAGCTGAGCATTGTGGCATATTGTCTCTGTTTTGTATTTTAAAATTAGAATTTAATAGCCTTATGTATTATTACTACTTTACTCTTTGCCATTCTGTCCTCTAGTGTTTCTTAGGCGCAGTGATTTTACTATTGGTGTTACTCTTGTTAATTGGGAATATTCACTAGAAATGAACCTAGAGGATCTATTCTGAATTTATTCTAATTTTCAAATGTTTTCTTTAGTTGTTGGGTCCCATACAGATGTATATTCAAGCACTTTCCGTGTCTTGTCTAGCGCCATCCATATTTCTTCCTTTCTGATAAAAACAATATTTCTATCGTACCCACTTTGTTCCAGAGGGCGGGCGAAGCATCGCTAATTAGTTTCCGTGATCATCGCATACAAAAAGATTGCGTAGCCAGCACAATGCCCAGCCGCCTTTACTTCTCTTCAACCAGTAATGGCATTTTCATCAGAGCTGGGTTTCTGGAGGAACATTCCAAAACCGGGGGGGGGGGAAGTCCTAGCCTTCACAAGGATTCGAACCCAGGACCTTCGTTCGGTCGAACGCTTTCTAAAGGAAAGACTAGTCTAATCCCAACCATTTGTAGTTAGGCTCTAAGTATTCTGCATAGATATGAGTAATCCATTCGTAGTTTAGCCCAAGTCTTTATTTTTACTGCTCCTTTTTACAAGATAAAACACTACAAGAAGCAATTTTATTCGACCGTCGATGTGGCCTTGCACAAACGGCAGAACTTAATTCCGCAAGCCTAATGGCCAGTTTCCTATCAACGGTTACGTAACACTGACTATCATACGATCAATCTTTTTGATTTGTTCTCTAATCGATTCGATAAGCCCGAAAAGGTTCTCGTGTTGTGTCAAATTACCATTTCCGGTTTCAAGTTTGTAACTACACTAATAAAACATAACATCAGAAAGACAATAGCCAATAATAATGTATAATTTGCAGTAGGTAGAGAATAAAACTTCGCTTATTTCAACAACAAGTAGAATGTAATAGCTGGTGTTTGTTTGTGGATAATTTGAGAATCCCTGATAAAACAATGAAAACAAAAACTTGATGGTTTCTCGTCAATAAAATCGATTCTGTTATTGTAAACTATCAATAGATCTAAAATGACTCAACCAATTTGCTGTGCTGGAGTGGTCACGCTATGCAGGGTACACAGTGCCTCGCCAGCAGCGGTCACGCCATCCAAAGTGCACAGTGGTCTGCTTGATGTGGTCTATCTATATAGTTTGCACAGTAGCTCACCTGCCCTGTTGATGGCTTGCATAAAACCCCCGTTCTGCCTGACATGAGCAGTGAGAAAGCAGCGGAAACACTTAGCAAATTCTTCACTGACAAAGTTGAGAAAATTAGGAAAAGCTTTGAAGAGCGTGATTCTTTGCCCCTAGTGGATGATGTCTTCGCAGGTATCCCATTAGTGGAACTCATCCCTGTTTGTGAGGAAGGACTTAAACGTATTATTCTATCATCTAAACCTACTTATTCCACTGTTGACCCCATCCCTACCAAAATTGTGCTGACATGCATGGACCTTCTACTTCCTGTGTTGGTACGTATTATAAACACCTGCCTACTGTCTGCCGAAATTCCACGCCCATTCAAGACGGCGATCATTAAGCCCCTCCTGAAGAAAAATGGCTTAGATATGAATGACTGCAATAACTATCGCCCGGTCTCAAATCTCTCCTTTATTTCTAAAATACTTGAGAGAGTTGTGTCGCAACAACTTGTGCAGCACCTTAATGCTAATAATCTACTTGACCCGTTCCAATCTGCCTATCGACATGGCCACAGTTGCGAAACAGCACTTCTGCGAGTCCTAAATGATGTACTTTGTAGTGCTGATCGTGGCGAACTATCACTATTAGTGTTGCTTGACCTAAGTGCAGCTTTCGACGTAATTGACCATGAGCTTCTTCTAGCTAGGCTTAAAAAGGAGATGGGCATCACGGGCAATGCGCTGCGGTGGTTCACGTCTTATTTGGAGGATAGGACCCAATATGTTATGGTAAAACAAGCTTCTTCGCAGAGCACACCACTGAGGTGCGGAGTACCACAAGGCTCTGTATTGGGACCTATACTATTCTCTATCTATACTAGTAAACTTGGCAAAATCATTAGTACCCATGGCGTAAATCGTAAGCTATTTGCCGACGACACGGAATTATACATTAGTTTCAATCCTGATCCTGCTTCCTGTGCTGCGGCTGTAAAATCTCTTGAAGACTGCTGCCTGTCAGTGAAATCGTGGATGTTGGAAAATAGGCTAAAGCTAAATGATGATAAAACAGTGGCAATATTGTGTGGGTCTCATGCTAAACTTAAAACCTCTAAGCTAGAAGCAATAAAAGTTGGCACTGCTGAAATTACCTTATCTGACTATGTAAAAGATCTTGGCTTGTTTATTGACAGTAAACTTTCAATGACTACCCATGTCAGCTCTGTCGTCCGGGCATGCTCTATGCAATTACGGCCTTAGGTCAATTGCGACCTCATCTAAATAAGAAAACAGCAAATGCTGTTGCCGTCTCTCTTATTCTCTCAAGACTTGATTATTGCAACAGCTGCTTGTGGGGGATTCCAAAAAAGCAGATTGAGAGACTCCAGAAGGTGCAAAATAATGCCGCACGCATAGTATCTCTGGTCGAGAGGTCCGCTCACATCACCCCTATACTTAGGGATCTCCACTGGCTCCCCGTGCAAAAGCGAATTGAATTTAAGCTTCTTTCCCTGGCATTCAGCTGCTTGGATGGCACTGCACCTAGCTATCTTCAAAACATTCTTACAACACATGTTCCAGCAAGAGATCTCCGTTCAAGTGAAAAGTCATTACTCAGGACTCCCAGTCTTATTGGACATAGAAAGAAAACCTTTGGAGTGCGCGCCTTTGAGGCGGTGGCGCCCGTATTATGGAACAATTTGCCTATTTCACTAAGGCAAACTGAAGCAAAGTATTTTAAAAAGAACCTAAAGTCATATATGTTTAAGTAATCATTGTCTAATTTGTGCTCTTGTATCTATGTCATGACAGCGCACTGAGCATGCTATTATAGCATGGATAGTTGCGCTATAAAAGTGCTCATTATTATTATATGTTCCCGGATCTGGTGGGTGTCCCTGCGTCTATCCAGCTCTGATGGGTACCTGACTTTAGTTGGGGAAAGGTAAAGGCGGATTGGCATTTTACTGGCCACACAATCTCCTAGTATGCCGTAGCCACAGAAACTGGTGAGCGCTGATTCACTGGCCCTATGGATAAATTTAATCCGACGGGACTCCTTTTTTATTAAACCATATTTTTGAATATTTGGCGGGCTTTTTGTAAATACGTCGGCTAGAGACCGACCGATATTCGGTTTCGGCTTCGGTTTCGGCCGAAGCCAAAAGGTTAGTCTTCGTTTTGTTTACGGTTTCGGCCGAAACTGATATTGACTTTCGGTCATCAGCCGAATATCTATTTTAACTTTTCAAAATTCAAAATTCTACGCTATTGCTGCATCTATTACTCGGCTTATTGATACTTTCATTTAGTTAAGCTGTTGTGAACTAATCTGTGTGAAGTAGGGATGTTAAACGAAAACCGGATTTCGGGAGGAAATCATTCATAACTGTATTGCACGATTTATTTATCTTTTTATCTGAAGAAATATTTGTAAACCCTGTTTGATTAGCAGTAAACAATTCCTTAACATTATATCCTTGCAAACATTTATTTGTCAGAGGCGTCATATAGTTTTTGTTTTTTTCGAATTCCGAATATTGCTTGTGAATTTGCAATACAACAGCAAATGCAGATGTTAACGCTAGTTGTCGGTACAGACATTTGATCTACGTATTCGAAAACAAAAAAAAAAGCAATTTCCCCACTGATGCTGAACGCTTTTTTAACAGACAAACAGACCGATAGACGTAAGGTTGCGAGATACTTGGACTTCAAAAGGACATAGAGAGACAACAAGAATGACATATTTAGTGTCAGTGGTGTAGCTAGGGAAGGGGGAGAGGTCCAAATTCGAAAGTCCCCCCGGGCCCCTACTTGAGGGGGGGGGGCCCAATGGAGTGTCCGAATTTTTTTTCTCATGTCATAATGTCGCATGTCAAAATGCAGGGGCCCCTAAAGAGGCCAAGCCCCCCGGGCCCCCAAATCCCTAGCAAAAGCACTGTTTAGTTTTCACAATCCACAATCAGTTCAGTTTTATTACATTAGCTGCCAATAATTGTATATTAGTAAAACTGACCCAACATTTTATTTAATGTAGACTGAAAAGCAACTAAGAAGAAGAAAAACTGAGAATAGTATGGACACGTAGCAAGATCTGGAGGTCTTTCAAAGACTATAATGCAGGGCACAGTCCAGGGAGGAAGAAAAAGAGGCAGGCAAAAGAAGAGATGGGAAGACAACATCAAGGAGTGGACCGGCCTGTCGTTCATCGACTCCCAAAGGGCATCACAGGACCGGAACAAATGGCAAGAGATTGTGAACAGTCAACGATGGTGCCCCACGACCCACCCACGGGTTAAGGGGTATGTGAAGGTGACGGAAGGAGAAGGAAAAGCAACTTGAGCAATAAAAAAATCAACTGTGCAGCGCATGTAAGGTTCTTTTCAAAAACGGTAAATTTTCTTGCCGGACGTCTGTCAACCCTAGATAGATGTGTCTGGAATTTTATTCGTATTCTACAAATATTCTTTTAATGTGTGTAACATATAGATCTAACATCCTCTGATTTATATTATAATTATTAAGGTCTAAATTCATGACACTACAGCTTTTGACTTCTGCTAATCGACAATCAACTATTTTTTTTTTTACAAAGATTTCACCACGTACTAAGGATCAATGGTCCTTCGTGTTATTTTTTTTTTTTGTATAATCAATGCAAATTTGTCTTTTCCAAACTATAACTTACTTTGCCCGGGGGGGGGGGGGACAGGTGGAAAAGAAAATGGGTAAAATTTCAAATATTTTGAACCGAAAATAGGTTTTGAGAAAAAAAAAGGATATTAACATCCCTAATGTGAAGTAGAAGGCTGAAGTCAATAAAAACGGATTATTTAATCTCTCCAAAGAATGGTTTACTCAAATAGAGTGCTTATAAACTAGTTAATATTACACATAAAAAAGCAGTCTTTTGAAATCATTTGCATGTTTCGGATTTTCGGTTTATTTTTCGGTTTCGGCTGAAGTTGTAGTTAAATTGTCGGTTTCGGCTTCGGTTGCGGCCGAAAGTCAATGTATAATATTCGGTATGGTTTCGTTTTCGGCGGAATCTAAAAATTTGGTTTCGGTCGGTCTCAAACGTCGGCCCTAGTTCTTTTAGCTATTTGGCGATTAGGGTTAACTATGATAGGCAGTGGCGTATTTAGACATGTTCCATTGGAACAGGGGCCCCCACACAAAAGGGGCCCCTCACACTTCCCAACAATAATTTTTTTGTGACATCCCCTTTCTTTCGTTGAAAATATCAAATAAAATTCATTAATTCCCTTACTATTTTAAGCGCTCCAGTCCAACCAAGCTAAGCTACAAGCTATTTATAATTTTAAAGAATGTAATATGAACTGCGCTTATCTGAGGTATTTGGAAGGCATGGGCGAAGTCAAAAGGGGCCCGCACATAAATTTGAGAACAGGGCTACCACAATCCTAAATACGGCCCTGATTATAGGCCTAATGATATTTTAGTATGCTAGAAGGATTAGGGTTAACTATTATAATGATATTTTAGCTATGCTAGAAGGAACAGGAGACATCTCATTGTTCAAGACTTACTCATGATTCATCACTTCATGCAGGCATAGAAACTAAAACAACAAGACTGTCCAAAACACTGAAATACAATGCTATGTTTATTATTGCTTTGTTTTTCCCCATATAGTTGGTATTTTTTAAATTCCTTCTACCTATAATAAAGATTTCTAAAATAAGTTGTTGTTTTGTTTATTATGCAATGCTGCGTGACAAAGTGTACAAGCTGTAAGGTCGCTGAGATTTGAAACGAAAACCTTAAATAAATTGAAACCACTCATCGGAAACAGTTGGGAGCTCGTGGTATCGATTTTTTTAAAAATGTATCGATCCAACATCCAACTTGAGGCGATTCTCGAAAAATTAATCGGCAAGTTCCGCCTCGGACCAAACCCTTGAGCCCTGAACTATAGAATATGTCAACCGCAGCTAGATGTGATTTCTCATTATGGTGAAGATCGTTAATTTCTTTTCCCTTTATATTAAGCCTACATCTTATTTTTAAACACAATATGTGAGTTGCCGTTTATTGTAATGTTATAACAGTTTTCTGTACCTATAAACATGCTCTGTAAATATGACAATATCCCTTCATTATAACACTATATAGGCCTACTTCGACGATAACAATGAATATATATCATGTAATTAAAATAATATCGAGTAACTATGGAAACAAAATGTAACTCGAACAATATCCTGTTATAATATCGCAGATAAATAACAATATCCTCTACCTGTAACAATACCCTGAGATTGTAACACAGTTTTTCACAGAACTGTATTCATTAACTACAACAATATCTTATCTTATATGTTACAGACGCTCCTTCTATAGACCTTTTTACTCTGACCCCGGTTGCCATGCAAAATGGGCGTTCCTGACCTGCGTACTCGCTTCCAACTCTTTTTGGGGCAGGACATATTTTAAGCCTTCCTTACACTTAGTATTTTAACTAGAGGCATTGTGTGTTTTTTATGTTATCAAAGTTGTGTTTAAATTTTAGACCATTAAAACGCATGGAAACTTTATACCAAGTACGCAGGGGGCTAACTGTTAAAAAAATATTGCGTGCTACGATTATCCATGGTTTTAGTCTAGTCTTGCATTTTGATTAGTGTTTTCAATGATGATATGTTGTTGGTTTTCCTGGGTTATAAGTATTTATAGACTTCATGCATGATATTCAGCAATATATCTAGGCTACATGACATAAGAAAAATGTCTAGACACTACACTATATGACATTAAGTTATATAGCTAGGATACATCAGATAAAGCAATATATCTAGACTACATGACATTAGGCAATATATTTAGAATACATGTCATTACGCAATATATATAGACTACATGACATTTAGCAATATATCTAGACAACATGTCATTAGGCAATATATATATATATATATGTATATATATCAATAAGTGACATTCAGAAATATATGTAGACTACGTGAAATGTAGCAAAACATCTAGACTAAACTACATTACATGTATCAATATATCTAAACTAAATATAATTTTATATATAGACTACATGACATTAAGCAAAATATTTATACTAGATGATATTTAGAAATATCTCCAGACTACATGTCGTTTGGTAATATCTCTAAACTACATGACATTTCGTAATATCTCTGGAGGTTTTAAAATTTAGGACTTTGCCCAGGCGTACAGGGCAGTGAACAATTAAGATAATCTTTAAACTAACATTCAATATGAAATGATGTTAAGCTACTGGTTCTCTTGTGTTTTTTTTTCATGCAACCCATTCCATGTGCGAATGCCACTCGGGAATAAAGAATACTTATATGCATTTGTTCTGTCATAAGGGTTAAGGAAAGTATTTTTGTCTATATGTTTAGCTTAGCATTGCAACAGGTTGTTATTGGGTTTTATTTCTAAATTACTAATGCATTATTACTACTTTACTCTTTGCCCTTCTGTCCTCTAGTGTTTCTAGGTTTAGTGATTTAACTAATGGTGCTACTCTTGTCAGGTGTGAATATTCACTAGTTATGAACCTTGCTGCTCTTTTCTGATTTATTTTAAATTTTTTAATGTTTTCTTTAGTTGATGGGTCCCACACTCATAATGCATATTCTAGTAGAGGCCTAACTAATGTTAGATATCATTTTAGTTTTATATTCTTTTTACATTTGTAAAAGTTCATTTTTATGAATCCTAATGTGTTGTTAGATTTTTTAAATTTAATATATAGGTAGATTCTTCTCGATATTTATAAGTATGACATTTTTTTTATGCTGACAATCGCTTCTTTAAAAATTATTTAAACTTAAAATATTTATTCCTGGTTGTAACAACTAGATCTAATAGTAATCGAGTCACCACGAATTGGAACCTCAGAGAATAAGATTGGAAACTGTAACGCACTGCTTACCCCCCCCCCCCCGGGGGGGTCTAAGCTTACGTCACGTGATACCACACCAATGTCACGTGATATGATGCAACGTGATACTTTAAGCTGTGTATTGAGTTTCGTTCTATACAGTTTGATCTCTCAGTCGTCCCACTGTTTTTAAAAACAAAATGTTATTCTGCTGTTATACATCTATTATTAAAAAAAACAACTGTGAACTAACGTTCAGTTTCAAGGGGAAAAAATTATAAAACTCTAATAAAATTAAATCATTAAACCAAGAAACACTAGAGGACAGAAGGGCAAAGAGTAAAATAATAATATTATACAAGGCATTAAATTTTAATTTAGAAATAAAACGAAATAACAATCTATTACAGTGCTCAGATAAACATAAGGACAAAAACACTTCTCTTATCGCTTATGCAAGAAAAATGCATTTAAGTGATGTCTCTTCCCTAGAGGCATCTGGGCATGGAATGGGTTGCCTGAACAAACCAGAAAAAAAACGGTATTTAACATCATTTAAAACAGTAAACTAAATGCAAGACTAAGCCTTAGACCACGGATGAGAGTAGGACGCAATAATATTATTTAAAGAAGGAGCGTCTGTAACAAATAGGATAAGAGAATAAAAGAGATTAAAATGTCTAACAATGTCTACATCAAAATTTCAATAGGCCTACATTTTTTGTAACTTGTTTATCAGATTTACAATAGACTAAAACTCTATATATAGCACTATGAATTTCTATCATGTTTTCATTAAAATTGGAATAGAGAAGTCACTGTTGTCGAAGTTTTTGATTCAGTATAACTTGTGATTAAACTGGTGGGCTGATGACAGACGTATAGGTGTGCGTCATACAAAGTCATTATCATAACAAAGGCATGACTAATTTCTATTTTGATTAAATTTATGTAAAACGTAACATTGTTGACGTCATGTTATGTTGAACCCCCCCCCCTCCCCCACCTTCCTCATGTCAAACAATTGTCTGCCTATCCTTCTTCACCCATTTTTGTCGACTTAATAGAACGACGCCCCCCCCCCCACTACCCTGTTCGTTCTGCCTACAATCAATACAATACTGAAAGATAAGTTCTGACTACAGTTTTTAATGTATTAACCCTTACAGTCCCGGGCGCGTATATAGCGGAACTGAAGGCAGCATAGATAGAAGTAGGTCGGTACGGGAAGGGTTAATGTTAGTTATTTTTTTCTTTCTCTTTAAACAAAACACATTGTAATCATTCGTTTCTCCGTCATTTTGACGGGCACAGCCACTAGTATTATACATAAAAATCATTGTGCACGGCAGCGTGTTTGGCTGACGTACCAAAAGGTCTTGGATTCAAATCCTAGTGAAGGCTAGGGTATGTTCCCGGGTCTGGAGGAGTGTCCCCGAGTCTTCCCAGTTCTGATGGGTACCTGAATTTAGTTGGGGGTTAAGTAAAGACGGGTGGGCATTGTACTGGACACACGATCCTCTAGTATGGCGCGACAACAGAAACTGATGACCCTACGGATCTATTTGGTGCCACGGGATACTTTACTTTAAACATGAAATTACAAATACAATGGGAAGGAGGGGAGGGGGAGTTGTTTCATCGGCACGCAGTGTCTTTTATCATTCACTGAAGTGTGACAATAGGTTGCCCCTCCTTTTGAAGGAATGACGAGGTTGTGTTTTTTTTAAATTAGTTTGTCTCCAAGACAAACAAAGTCAACTTGGCAACAGGCCAGAATGCCCAAAAAATAAAAAGCCGCATCTAATCACGTCTTTTGTATTACGACGGCTTTCAGACCACGAAACAAATCAACCGCGCAACGAATAATTGGGTCACGCGCTTTAACAACAATCGTGTCAATAGTGGCAAATGTTAAGGGGGGGGGGGGGTGAATAGCCACCGGTAAAAAAACGTACCCCCTTATATTAATGGTTGTTTATGTATGGGAATAATGTAGGCCTATCCATTGTGTACAGGGTTAAGTTGGTAAATGATGTATCCATTGTGTAAATGGCTAGAATGGTATATACTGTATCCATTGTGTAAAAGGCTAGATTGGTAAATAATGTATCCATTGTGTAAATGGCTAGATTGGTAAATACTGTATCCATTGTTTAAATGGCTAGATTGGTAAATACTGTATCCATTGTGTAAATGGCTAGATTGGTAAATACTGTATCCATTGTGTAAATGGCTAGATAGGTAAATAATGTATCCATTGTGTAAATGGCTAGATTGGTAAATACTGTATCCATTGTTTAAATGGCTAGATTGGTAAATACTGTATCCATTGTTTAAATGGCTAGATTGGTAAATACTGTATCCATTGTGTAAATGGCTAGATTGGTAAATACTGTATCCATTGTGTAAATGGCTAGATTGGTAAATACTGTATCCATTGTGTAAATGGCTAGATTGGTAAATACTGTATCCATTGTGTAAATGGCTAGATTGGTAAATACTGTATCCATTGTTTAAATGGCGAGATTGGTAAATACTGTATCCATTGTGTAAATGGCTAGATTGGTAAATACTGTATCCATTGTGTAAATGGCTAGATTGGTAAATAATGTATCCATTGTGTAAAGGGTTAAGATGGTAAATACTGTATTTTTGTGTAAATTGCTAGATTAGTAAATACTGTATCCATTGTGTAAATGGCGAGATTGGTAAATATTGTACCCATGGTGTAAATGGCTAGATTGGTAAATAATGTATTTATCCATTGGGTACATGGCGAGATTGGTAAATAATGTATCCATGGTGTAAATTGTTTAGTTGGTTATTTCGGTTAACAAAGTATCCAGTGTGTTTATTAATATGGTAGAGTGAATGGCGTCCTTATCCGTTTTTATAAATGGCTATTACGGAACCGCTTTTTATTGGATCGATCTACCGCACCCCATCTGAAACCAGCTTGGAACGTGTGGATGAGTCCGATGAGATGCTCAAGACGCTGGACGTGAGAAAGACAGATGGTACAATGTGGATCGGAAGGAGACTTCAACCTCCCAGACATCGTTTGGAACGACTTGAAGGTAGTCGGCCACCAGTATCCTCGTGCAGTAGAGAGATGAAGAGACTGTCTCAAGACCGGAAGGAGTAGATAAACATAGTTGAGGCCCTATGTCTGGGGACCTAAAGGACTTTGATTGATTGATTGTTTAGATGGTTTTAAGTTCGGTCAATAATGACTCCATTGTGCTGTTTAAATGTGCGAATGGATTGCACCATATGAAGGTAACCTTGTGTTTTGAAGAAGAAGATTGTTTCAACCATTACAGTTTATCATAGCTTTTAGTTTACCCTATTAAAAAACTATAAAAAATTGTTTTCAAGCATTCATCAATAGCAATATACAGCTGCGGCTATTCACAATAGAACCCATGGGGATCCTTAGGTTCGAGTAGTATGTCAAATTTGATATCCCGTTCCCACACAGTGATTTACCATTATAACAAAGGGCCCCCAGATTCCCCCCCCCCCCCATCCACGCCTTCACCTTTAAGCTTATGTACCCCTCATGTGGAGTATCACGGTGTTGTTGTTTTTGTCATAATCAAATAATCAAAAATCAATTCTGTTTCAAATAACAAATAATATTCAAAGAGTGATAACAAAGAAGAATTTCTAAATCCATTTTAAAAGATTTTCATTGAGAATTAATGAAGCAAAACTATTAATTTTTGGGTTTATTGCACTCGAAAGCTTTGAGTATTTCTTTGTTCATTTGAGATTTTTGTTTAATACGTTAACCAGTTTTACAATGTAAATAGATTTTTCATGTTTTAACTTCTATTGATAAGGCGCCCGTACAAAAGAAATTACCCAATCGCTTGATTGATTTTTACAAATAAATTACTTAAGCCTTAATATCCAGGCTTCTGATTACAAGGGCCGCTACTCACGAAAAATACTTCGAATCTGCTACGTAGAACACAGGACTAATGCGTAGATCTATGTTTGGGACAGAATATCCTCAATAGCTGACCCTCAAGAAAACATTATGGCAAAAATCAAACGGCGCAAACAGACATGGTTCGCAGTGGCGTAGCTAGGGATTTCGGGGGCCCGGGGGGGGGGGGGCTTGGCCTCCTTAGGGGCCCCTAAAAAAACAAATTTCGGACACTCCTTTGGGTGCCCACCTAAGTAACGGCCGGGTGGGGGACTTTCGAATTTGGACCCCCCTCCCCTAGCTACGCCACTGATGGTTCGGTCATGTGCTGCGGCACAATAGCCTGCCAGAAACAATCCTCCAGGGCACGGTGGAAGGTGGGTGTAGGAGAGGCGGACAGAGGAGATGCTGGTTCGACAATGTAAAGTAATGGACAGGGCTGCAGTTGACTCAACTATTGACGACCGCTCAGGATAGGCAAAAGAGGAGAAAATTGACTGCCGAAGTGTCCGTCCGCTCCCCCCCCCCCCCAAAGACCACAACGGTCGTGAGGTTGAGGATGATGATGACTCACGAATGAATAATACAAGAACTCCAAACAACAGCCTATGGTAGTTTAAGCTGTGGTGCAGACGTATTGAAAAATGGTCGGTCCACTCAGTGAGACACAGTGGTCTAGCAGGCAGCGCGTTTGCCTTGCCATGCTGAAGGAATTGATGTTCGATTACAGGTTAATTACGCCAGGGTATTTTAAATTGTGGATGATGTCTCTGGTCTTATCTTAAATGTTACAGACGCTCCTTCTATACTGAAGATTATTGCGTCCTACGATTGTATCTGGTTTGAGTCTAGTCTTGCATTTTGATTAAGTAATGTTCTGTTACTGGTTTGATCGCGTAACCCATTCCATGCCCGGAAGTCACTCATGAAGAAAGAGTACTTAGTTTCTATATGCTTTTGTTTTTGCATATGGGATAAGAAAAGTGTTTTTGTTCTTATGTTTATCTGAGCATTGATAAAAATTGTTATCGTGTTGTATTTCTAAGTTAGAATTTAATTACTAAGGTAGTATTATTACTACTTTAGTCTTCGCCCTTCTATCATCTGGTGTTTCTAAGCTTGATTTAACTAATGTTATCGATCCTACCCAGCCCTCATGGTTATACTAGTTAGTTATCAGTTGGTGTACCGTATTAGTGGTTAGGCAGTGTGCTTGCCGCTCAGTCCCCTAGCATGCCGTGGCAACGGAAACTGGTGAACTCTGCGTCACAAGTCCTATGATGCTATGGAAAAAGGTTACTTTTAACTCCACTCCAAAAACATTTCTTTGTCAGCCACTCCGCTATGAGCTCCACCAAGTAAATAATGGACAGTGTCCATTATATGCATCTAAGATTCTTCAAGGCGGGGCAATCTAACCGCCTTCTGCTTTCCCTGCAGTTTCGACATCGTGAATCAATGTGGGGCCTAAACCTACTATAGATTGTCCCTATCGGACAACGCCCACTTCGAAACTGGGCTATCGTGGACTGTTCTCCCTATTGTGAGCTTCCTCCACCACGGGTCAGCTCGACTTGGCTCACGTACCAGTATTCTGTCTACCACTAACTAATCGATCTGCGGGCAGTCTCAATAAGCACGGTTAAATAAAAGTGGGACTCCTTCTCGGCTAAGGCGTCCGCCGTCTCGTTTCCAGGGAATGCTGCATGAGTCATGACTCAACTGAAGGGTGACCTTCACTCCGTGCCTAGAGATCAGATCTAAAAAAAAAAAAAGCACAAAAGAGTCGCTCGGGCCAGGTTTCTAGGCCATCGATTGCTTGGATCACTGAAAGCGCATAATTGAAGATGGTCATGTCGGCTACCAGTTCCGAAGCTGCAGAATGCACCACAATGTCCTGACAACTCTTCTCTTTGGGTGCTCACCCCTTGGTACAAAACAAGACCTCCGTACCTGGCACGCTTTCCGGTATCACTGGTGGCACGGCCATCAGAAAACGATTCGGTGTCTCTTAGTCTACCCAGCTCTGATGGCTACCTGACATTAGTTTGGGAAAAGTAAGGGCCGGTGGGCATTGTACTGACCCCACAATCTCCTAGAACGCAGTGGCCACAGACACCCGTAAACGCTGCTTCTCTGGTCCCATGGAGCAATTCGCGTAGAAAATTGGTTTTGTATCCTAAACTTTAGTTCCCCCCCCCCCCCTCGACAAAAATCCTGGCTTCGACCCTGCTTGTTTGTATTATCTTTCTAACAATCATAGCTCTTGCATGCGGGGATAAATTTATATTTATGAAATATCGTGTTTCTGAATTTATTGATAGATCATGTTCTAATATTTTAGCTGATTCTGTCAGGGCTATTAGAATCCATGAATCATACAGTGTGACATTATGCACACGTTAGATACTTCAAATAGATCTGTTTGTGTACACTTTAAGATTTCCTCCTGATTGTTTGCACGAAGACAGAAACATGAGCACCGTAGTTACAACAAAAGAACGGATTCTTTGATTGGCTGTATTTAGTCACATGACACGTTTTCAAAGTGCCCCCGCATGGTGGAGGCAGAGGGAAGGGGGCATATGTCCGGGGGCGACACTTCTAGGGGGGGGGGGCGGCAAATGTAGTCTAAATATAGCAAATATAGCACTAAACAAGCAGTTACAGTATGCAATGGGGCGGCGCTGAAACTGTTGCCCTGGGGTGCTACATAAGCCTGTAAAGGCTCTGCACGGTTTTCATTGCTCTAAGGCCAACAGTCGTCAGAGAGAAACGGGGCTCTTCCAGAAGCGATGAGTTGGCAGAACGAAGTGGTTTTTGCGGGACATATGGTGTGATTAGTTCCTTGAGATAGGACGGAAACTCGTTGTTATAAGGGCACTGATGGCAAAGTAGCGCCACTTTATACTCAATTCTGGCTTTTACTGGGAGCCAATGGAGCGGGTGTAGAAGAGCGGTTCCTGATTAAAAACGCAAACGAATCAAGACGTCCAGGTTATAACTTTTATTGTTATAGTAAAGTACCCTTAGGACTAAACTGATCATAGGGCTGTTGAAGCAGCGTTCACCAGTTTCTGTGGCCACGGCATGTGTGGGGATGTGTGGCCAGCACAATGCCCAGCCGCCTTTACTTTAACACCAACTAAGGTCAGGTACCCATCAGAGCTGGCTAGACTCAAGGACATACTAGGTGATTGTGTGGCCAGCACAATGCCCAGCCACCTTTACTTCAACCCCAACTAAGGTCAGGTACCCATCAGAGCTGGGTAGACTCATTATTTTTATACGAAATTGTTACTATACCATTGACAGTATTGTCAGAATTGCCCTAATTTTACGAATAATTCGTAATTTTTCGAAATTTTGATCTTTTTTTTGACCCGATTACGAAAAAAGAGAAAATACGGATAAATGTTAACAATACACTCAGACTTAAAAAGAGAAAAGAAGTGCGTGTGTTTAAAAGAAGGAAAGTTTTGATAATTCTTTACCGAGATCACTATTGCCAATAAATCTCCGATTTCATGTAGAGTTAGGGTTGCCAGACACATGGGTATCAAAAAGAGGACATTCAGAGACAAAAAGGGGGACATTGTGTTTCAAATGAATAGTTTCGCAATAAACCCGTAATTAGTATAATTTTATTACAAGAGCAAGTATTGGTAAACTGAACAGGAAAGAGTTTTTTTTTAATAACATATAAATTCACAGTTGGCTAAAAGGCAGCTGAAAATTGCTTTTGGGAAACTTTGAAAAATAAACTTTACAGCTCATACAGAAGTATTTAAGAAAATAAAAATCATTCTTTTCTTGTACAAATGATCACTTGTTTTGGAATTATATTATTAAGAGGTTAATGCTAAGTTTGAAATTGTACGCCTACAAAACATAAAATATTCCAAACGCAAGACATTTTAAAGGTTTTTAGCTTTGTCTGTCGGACAAAGCTCCATTGGAGCTTTTGGTCAGATCTCGTTTGTAATAAAGTCATCCCATTTTAAAAAGGAGGACATGTCCTTCTTTTGTCGGACGTCTGGCAACCCTATGTAGAGGCCTGTTCAAGATATTAATTAAAAAACTAAAACCGGTTATAGAAGTAAAATGCAATTCTATAAATAGATTGTAAATTTGCTATTATCAGCTAAAAAAATGTCATTATACCACATGGGCATAAAAAAAACTTGGATAATAAGTCTGACATTTAAAAAAAAAATCACACATTTGTACTAGCCACGGGAGAGGGAAGGGGGGGGCATGAGAAGCACGTGCCCCCCCCTCCCCCACCCCCACACAACTTAGAACAAACATTCCCCCCTTCCACATTTTCATTTGAACAATACTTGTTTAAAATATAGATTTTTTTTTTCGACATAAAATAATTTTAAAGAAATGTTAATATAGTAAGCAGATTTAAAAAAAAAAAAATTTACGCTGGCACTTTAAAAATGTTCTACTAACTCAAGAACATACACACATTTGTAGCTCAAGAACATAGAATTACTGATATGTGTATGTTCTCTACTTACAGATGTACTTTAACTACACATTTTCCCAACTGTATACATATTATATTGTATTTATATTCCATGTCTGTGGTGTGTTTACTGCAACGCGAGTTCAGCAATCGGAAAATAAAGTAAAGTTCCCTTCGGACCAAACTGACCATAGGGCTGGTGAAGGAGCATTCACCAGTTTCTGTGGCCACGGCATACCTTCCATGATTGTATGGCCAGCACAATGCCCAGCCGCCTTTACTTTACCCCAACTAATGTCAGGTACCCACCAGAGCTGGGTAGACTCAGGGACACCCGGGAAAAAAAGTCCTAGCCTCCACCAGGATTCGAACCCAGAACCTTCGGAACACCAGTCGAACGCGCTGCCGGCTCGGCCACCATGTCCCATAATCGGAAAATACAAAACACTGGAACTGACATTTAGAATATTGTATCATTCCATATTATGTTTTAGTGCTTGTATCTGTCTGTGTTTGTGACTTTTTGTATCTGTCTGTGTTTGTGACTTTGTGTGTCTATGTCTGTGTTTGTGACTTTGTGTGTCTGTCTGTGTTTGTGACTTTGTGTGTCTGTCTGTGTTTGTGACTTTGTGTGTCTGTCTGTGTTTGTGACTCTGTGTGTCTGTCTGTGTTTGTGACTTTGTGTGTCTGTCTGTGTTTGTGACTCTGTGTGTCTGTCTGTGTTTGTGACTTTGTGTGTCTTTCTGTGTTTGTGACTTTGTGTGTCTGTCTGTGTTTGTGACTTTGTGTGTCTGTCTGTGTTTGTGACTTTTTGTATCTGTCTGTGTTTGTGACTTTGTGTGTCTGTCTGTGTTTGTGACTTTGTGTGTCTGTCTGTGTTTGTGACTTTGTGTGTCTGTCTGTGTTTGTGACTTTGTGTGTCTGTCTGTGTTTGTGACTTTGTGTGTCTGTCTGTGTTTGTGACTTTTTGTATCTGTCTGTGTTTGTGACTTTGTGTGTCTGTCTGTGTTTGTGACTTTGTGTGTCTGTCTGTGTTTGTGACTTTGTGTGTCTGTCTGTGTTTGTGACTTTGTGTGTCTGTCTGTGTTTGTGACTTTGTGTGTTTGTCTAACTGCGTTATTCTTTGAATGAGCATTTACAGCTCTAATACAAAGCCTGTCCTTATTTGTCTGTATGTCTTTAAACTACCATATAACTTACCAGACTAATAAATGTTCCATTACTTCTAAATCATCCCTGTCACATTATACACACACTTCAAATGTGTTCTTATTGTGTGGAATACATTTTTATTATTTAGCTATCTGGCTTTGGATTATTGCTTTTTTTTTACAACGGTTTTTTTCTTTCTTTCAATTTGTTATGTTGTTGTTATTTCCAAATTTTTGTTTGACATAGCGGCAGCATTAAACTTAACGGTAGTCTGTAACTTAAAAAAACAACAAGACAATTGTCTGAAGACAGTTACTGTTGATTGCCTTTCAATGCACAATCACAAACAGTTACAACAAAACCCATATACAAGTACACACACACTCTGTCTCTCTATTTCTTTCTTACTCTTTCTCTCTTTCTCTCTCTTTCTCTCTCTCTCTTTCTTTCTCTCTCTCTCTGTTTCTTTCTCTCTTTCACCCTCGCTCTTTCTTTCTTTCTCTCTCTCTCTATTTCTCTCTCTCTCTCTCTCTCTCTGTTTCTTTCTCTCTTTCACCCTCGCTCTTTCTTTCTTTCTCTCTCTCTCTGTTTCTTTCTCTCTTTCACCCTCGCTCTTTCTTTCTCTCTCTCTCTCTATTTCTCTTTCTCTCTCAGACACAAACACACGTACATAGGCACACGTTTAATCACCAGAATTCCAAGGTTTCCAGTTTGAGTATAAAAAAAAGTAATCAGTTGTCAGGTGGTTTGTTTTCGAAGTTTGTCAGAGTCGTGTTTCGCTATTAACTTCACTCTACCACGCAATGATGGTATAGACCAAGCGTCTGCAACCTACGGCACGCGTGCCACACTTGGCACGCAGAACGATTGTCATTGACACGCATAAACCCTCTTAAAAGAAAATTAAAGTAACTTCTACAGGAAAAGAGCAGGATGACTGTTACGCTGTTGGCACGCTGAATAAATTAGAAATCCTACTTCGGCACACTACTTTCAAAAGGTTGCCGACCCCCGATATAGACTATAGACCTAGGAGGGTGGTTGTGGGAGAGGGTCTAACCCAAATATTTAGACCATTACGCCTAAACAAGCTAATAATATGGTAAAACAACACAGAGTTGAACTCAGAATTGGTATAGAACAGAATACGCAATCCCTATATTTTCAAGGCAGAGACGCAAGTATAGTAAAATGAGACAGGCTTATTTATTACTGATATCTAGTCTTAGCAAGCTAAGGACTAAAGCAAGGCTACTAATATTAGGTAATATGAGTAGGTATGTGTGAATCCTACTTTTTAATTCATTTTTTTTTGGGTGTGAAAAGCTGTTCCGGGATTTTGAACTTCTGCTATATGATCAGTATGCTTATAAGGCATATGTTAATTTAATTAACAATATTTTACATTGAGCTGAACTGTTTAATAAACAATACTAATTTAACCAACTTTGTTTGTTTTGTTTTTTTTACATTTTTCGTTTTTTTAAATGTTATTTTGTTATCCTGAAAATTGTGGTGCATTTTAAACTTAAAATGAATATTGAAGATATTCTTTTTCTTTGTTCAAACCTCTTTATCATTGTTTTTAAACACCTTTTCTCCCTACCTGCCAAATTTCATCACAATCATCATTGTATCACATACTCAATTTTCTGTATCAAAAGTGTAATCGACTGTCCGTATCGTAGCTCATTGACGCCATATTGGCATATTTGGGTCACTTAGGGGGGAAGGGGGAGGCGCGTGACTTTTTTCTTAAAACGGATTGGTTGAACTTTCCAAGTGCACTGCCGTATATATTTTTATAATTTTAATTATTACTAGTAAGTGAGCTTCAGTTTTTCCTCTTTGACTTTGTTACTAAAATTAATTTCGTCACTAAAAAATTCATAACTTTTTTTATTTATGATCTGATTTTAATGAATGATATACTGTTGGAATCCTCTCTTTGAGCCCTTTCCAATGATATATAGCAAGATATTATTTATTCATTTTGAAATTTTCATCACACATTCCTAATATGAGGTTACAACTTACCGTTGTTTATCCTTTACGGGGTCAGGTAAGCCGTGTAGTTTGACATGCTTATTTGTACGATAATCAATTGTTTTCGCATCATTGTTGCAGTTTATTACACAACAGCCTTTGTATCTTTTGCTAGAAATATTAGCTTTGGGTGTTCGAACTTGTAGACTTGATGAAAAAGACATTGTAAATAAACATAAATCAACAGTATGGCGTCGGTATTACTTCCGGAAAAAGAATAAAATGCGATTGCGCATTATGTTCTATATTTGTTCTTTGGAGTAGAATGAAAGGGAGACTATTGCACGAGGTTTCAGTAGGTCATTGTCCTATTATTCAGGTAATAGCCCATTTGTAACCACGTGAAATTCCTGGTGTTGTTTTTTTTTCTTCCACCGCTTAGGTCTAGACTACATCCCACGGAAGCCCGTGTCTTTCGTAGCTTGTGATAACTGACCCACTGCCGGCTGACCAATGGAAAAGCTCGCCCCCGCAAAAAGAGCCAAGTTATCCTGTTCATAATTTGTACCGCTTATGTTACGGGTTGCGATATCTTAGCTTGCCATTCTTTGGCGTGAACGTATTTGCATTAGAAAAGCCTATTTCATGAATCAAGAAAATGAAACATTTATTAATGTTCAAACAGTGGCCCTACATATTGTACGCCTAAAAAAATTGGGATGGTACTTATAAAAAGTTTGACAGTAGACTAGTTGAAAAATAAATAATTTGGGTTGAATTTTTTTTTATGTTGACGTCCGTTTTTAAATCTTTATATAAAGCAGACATTCTTAAACTGGAGTCCACGGACCTACAGGTTTCGATATAAAGGAATGTGGAGGGATTACTTTCTCGAGATCCCTCTCTAGACCAGGCATCGGCAACCTTTAGATAATAGTTTACCAAAGTAGGATTTCTAAATCATTCAGCGTGCCAAAAACTTCAAATGTATCCTGCTATAGCGCTCAATTTCTCGTAAAAAAAAAAAGACTTGAATTTCTTTTTTTTAAGGATCTTCCGCGTGCCAATAAAAATGGCTCTGCGTGCAAGGTCTGGCAGGCGTGCCGTAGGTCGCCGATCCCTGCTCTAGACTGCGAACAAGCATAAAGAGAGTTTAAGTATAAATTACTTAAAATATTCTTATGAACTCGAGTTATTAATAGAAAAGTATATTGAACTTTGATCCTTAGTTGTTCGTATCAGAGTCCGAGGAGAGGAGGGCGTTATGACCTTGTGATACTATATTAAAATAAATAGAAATTGTAATGTCCATCACTTGTAAGTGAGTTGTAAGTTGATGTTTTGCTTATTTGAAAGTGTGTAGATTGACTTTCTGAACACTTGTAAAAAAAAAAAAGCATGTTATCACACCATGTTTTTCATTTTGAGTATTCCTGCTATAGCTATGTATGCTATATATTGTCTCTACTTACTATTTGGTGTTGAACGTAATAAATATTGAATAATTACACACCATATGTTTGAATTACTGTATCTTCTGAATGATATTGAATGCAAGACTAGTGTTATTATCTACTATTAACTAAATCCAGTTGAGACCCCTAGTGAAAAACCGCACATAAAAGAAGGTACAGAGGGCTTCGTTACAATGCAAGATTCACGTTGAACTAGAGATCAACATAGTCGTAACAAAAATATAATTCTTCTTCTTCTTCGTTCTCAAGTGTTCATGATATGGAGGATTTAGACAACAAGTCCAATACTTGTGATGAACTACACCTTGGCTATCAGTTACTCCAGTCCACCATGCAGTTTGTCATTAAAGGTAACCTCCTGTGGCCATTTGGCTGAACAGGTAGAGTGGTACAGGGGGCAGGTCTGAAGGGCATATTCCACATTTTCTGGAGCTTTTTCCTCAGAGGCACATTTCATTTGTAAAATTATAATGAGATGTTGCGCTTTATACATTTTTACACTGTGTGTTTTGTGTTTTGAAGGGTTGGCAAACAAAACAACAAATAAAACGACACCAAATTTGCACTAGCTGAAACATAATAATATTATCTAAACATAGAAGAAATAGCTCGGGAAAAAAGCTGCATACATCCTGATCTGTGTGCGTATCTATGACGTATAATATTGTATAGAGATATCTGTTAATGCAAGACATGTTGCATTGTCAAGATTTAGTATACGTATTTTGTACCTTTATCTAATAGGCCAATAACGTTTTGAATGCAAAAGCCTAAAACGTTATTTACGTATAAGCAAAATACTATAATAAGATGGACCGCTTGCTTTGATATTTCTGCTATTTGATAACTTGAAACACTTAGTTTCGGAATTTTCGATCGCACTTCGTCCTCTAGACGTCCGGATTAGTAATTCGCTATGATTTTCTCAATAGAAAATTTAAGATTAAAATCGAAAGTTGAATACAGGGGAAACCTTTAATGCAATCGTAGGAGCGTAGCAGTAATGTAAGACAGCCTTATTGGTTGAGCACGGAAAAAAAGAACATATAAGCTCTAAAAATAGAGCAAGCAGTCCATCTTATTATATTATAGTCTTTGGTATAAGCTTATATTTAATTATGTCCTAGAGATTATTTGTATAAAATAGAGTATAGAGTATAGACAAGGTTGTGCTATAGTGACTCTAATAGTGTTCTATAAAAATTAATTAATTTGTAAACATTTGCCTTCCTGTGTTTAAAATGTTCTAGGATTTCTCTTCTAGCAGTTTCTGCTCTAAAAACCCTAGATTAGACACACAGATATCATGACAGACCCATCTCTACACCCCGAAGAAATAAAGGCAATACTCAAAAGAAATGAATCCGAAAGATGGTCTGAGCTGCAACAAAACAACCCAAAGATTGATGCTTACTACAAACTCTCCCGCCAATTTCAACACATCATCTTCAGACTAAAGACTGATCACAACAGGCTGAAGCAACACACATTCCGCAAACTACTAATCGGAGCATGCGAAATGTGCCCCTGCGGAACAGCTCCCGAAAATGCAGAACAAGTTCTTCAGATCTGCCCTCTGTATCATTCTACCCGGTCAGCTATTTGGTCCCAGGAGGCTACCTTCAATGACAAACTGTATGGTGGACTGGAGCAACTGACAGCCATTACATCTATCGGACTTGTTGTCTGAATCCTCCATATCATAACATTTGAGAACGAAGAATAAAAAGGAGAAAATTTATTTGTTGCTGTGCAAAATGTGAAGATTGTGAAGGCTGGCTGGTCAAGTGGTTAGTACACCGGACAGTCAACAGTTCTACACCGGTCCCTGCCGCCCTGCAAGAGTTCTGGGCACATGACGTAATAATCTTCTATCTAGATTACAGTGGTTCCCAACCTTCCTAATGCCGCGACCCCTAAGCTTCTAACGATTTAGCGACCTTCCCCCCAGCCCAACCTTACTAATTATCTTCGTCGCTATCTTATAATAATAATACTTGTATAGCGCATATCCCGTTGGGAACAGTTATATGCGCTGTCAACAGTTACAGACAGAGTACAGATAACGAATAAAAGACGAAAATGTATACATGTACAGGTGAATACTGCTACCGGAATAGGTGCGTCTTCAGCCGGCTCCTGGAGGTGTCGAAGCTAGGGCTCTGGTGAAGCTCTAGTGAGATGGGGATTCCAGGCGGACGGGTCCACGTTTGAGAATGCACGTTGGACAGCGGACACTAGCTTCGCACGAGGGATCTGAAGAGTTAGTGCATCAGAAGCCGAGCGGTGTGGACGGGATTGTGTGTAGAGCTCGAGACAGGAGCGAAGGTAGTCCGGGGCAGAGTCATTCAGGCACTTATAACAGAGAGAAGCCAACTTGTAGGAGATCCGGTGGTTAATGGGTAGCCAGTGCATAGATCGGAACCGAGGAGTAATATGCTACTGTTATAAATTATAATGTAAATATCTGACATGTAGAGTGCATTTCCATTGTTAAAAATTAAAGATGTGATTAATCACACGTGATTGTGTCGAATACTTAAGATGTGAAATTTATATCTTATTACGTACTATAATATACTACAGTCTCGTTTCCTGAGACCGGCTAAAAAAGGGCCAAGGTTTTTTATTATCTTAGCCAGTCTTAGGGAACCCCCTTGAAATGGTCGTTCGACCCCAAAGGGGTCGCGACTCACAGGCTGAGAACCGCTTATCTAGAAAGAACTTCACTTAACGTATAAGTCAGAAATTATTATTTACAAGCTACCAGTGTGGTGTCTACATTCCGTATTAATTATATCATTTATTGTACATGAGTCTGCATTAGAATTATATTTGAAAATTGTACATGAAATGATTAAACTTTCATCGAGTGTCTTGAGTTAATTATTCCTAAGAGCACAAGACCCTAGACAGAACGATACTATTGACATTTGACATGACATTTGATGACAAGCATGTTTGAATTTCTGAAGCAATAATGTCAAAAATATTTCACCAATAATTACATATCTATATATTATGTAAAACACTTTCCTTATCCCTTATGAGAGAACAAAATGCATGTAAGTACTCTTTCTTCCCGAGAGTCATCCGGGCATGGAATGGGTTACCTGAAAAAACAACAACAGGAAAACCAGTAACTTAACATCATTTAAGATAAGATAAGATTGCTTTATTGATCCAAAATAAATGGAAATTTGATTTGATTACATAAATTTCGTCTTTCAGCATACTTAAAACAATATTAAAGAACCATTTGTACTCAAACACAATAGACATTCGCGCACACTATCACACCATTTATCGTATCATACAAGAAAAAAGTAGGCCTATCATTTAGGAGTCAGCTATTGAGCCATTGTATTTCCTGGCTGAATGATGATTCTTTTGCAACACGGATCAAAATGCAAGACTAGACTCAGGTCACCAATGAACGTAGGATGCAAACAAAAAATCTTTATATAATAATATATAAAAACCTTTGCGTGAGTGTTTAACCAATCAAAATGGTTTATTTAATGGTGCTTGATCTTATTGATTCATATTTCACCTTTGCAATTTGACTTAGCACATGTGTCATCGCTAGCTGTTTAAATAACGTATCGTACTCCCATGCTGTCCAGCCGGGTTCGATTTTCTAGTTAGTCTATAAGTCTATACCTTTTTTTTTTCTAAAACATTTTTCTTTTAATAAAGATTGTCAAACCACGGGTAACACTGGGCAATTTAGCATTAATAGCATTTACCTATTTTTTTTACCGATTACAACATTTATTGTAAATTAATGTGTAAATGTCTTCTGTAAAAAAAAAAATATATTTTTTTTAATAGATTTATAGCCTTCTGTTCATTGTTGTTTATACAAATTTTATCTGTAGCTTACACAGCCTGTTTTATTTTCCTCTCGGGCGAAGCTGGGCAATTTAGCTTATTCTTTATAGAAGAATATAAAATTCTGTATATAAAAGATAAGATATAAGATAATCATATCTTACATTTACGACGGATCCGAGATTCATAAAACAATGTATCTAATACAGCAAAGCAAGAAAGCTTTTAAAAGATTAAGAACCGACGATGCGATACATTTATATAATAATATAGCAATTAATGAATCCTAAGCATTAATAAAAAGTCTTATACACTTAAACAACTAGAGGTCTAGTTCACTAAGTCTAATATTTCTTTAGAATTTTGTCTTTTTATACAATTACATTTTTTGTCAGCTTTTCAACTGAACGGTAAAATAAAAGCCTTCATGTCGTAGAGGGGGGGGGGGTGTACAGCGATCTTGATGTGTTTATTGGGAGGGGGGTATTATAACATTTGACAGTATTTGAATAGAGGTTGGGGGAGGGTTGGGGGAGGGGTGTGCCTAAAAATCGTTGACGTAATTTGGGTGCCATTTTGAGACAATGAATTCCATTTTTGGTATTTGTTTTTATTTATACTTTTTTTTTTTTTTTTTTGCATTTTAAGCAAATGGAATTTTAAGGCCTTTTTTTTTTCAAAGAAAACATTGTTGATATTTGTTACAGCGTCGTTATAAATCTTTGTTACAGAGATATTATATATGTTGGTTTTAGATAGTTTTTAGATGTTTGTTACAAATACCTTATAGATGTTTGTTACAGATACTTTAGAGATGTTTGTTACAGATACTTTATAGATGTTTGTTAAAGATACTTTATAGATGTTTGTTATATGGCCATTTATAGATGTTTGTTACAGATACTTTATAGATGTTTGTTATATGGCCATTTATAGATGTTTGTTACAGATACTTTATAGATGTTTGTTACAGATACTTTATAGAAGTTTGTTACAGATACTTTATAGATGTTTGTTATGTGGCCATTTATAGATGTTTGTAACAGATACTTTATAGAAGTTTGTTATATGGCCATTTATAGATGTTTGTTACAGATACTTTATAGATGTTTGTTACAGATACTTTATAGATGTTTGTTATATGGCCATTATAGATGTTTGCTACATGACCACTATAGATGTTTGCTACATGGCCACTATAGATGTTTGTTACATGGCCATTATAAATATCTGTTACAGAGCCATTATAGAATTCTTACAGAGCTATAATAGATGCTCCCAGGTTCGAATCCTGGTGAAAGCTATGATCTGGAAGCTGTCGTTGAATATATTCAAATCTGATGGGCACCTACACCCAAGAGCCTCATCGATGGCGAAACATGGAAACCACCAGTACGCTTGCATCTTGAGTGCACAACGGTACGATTAGAGATTATTTGCCAACCAACCTTATCCTACCTTAACCTATTTTCCCCCTCTCCCCACTCCACCTTGCAATCCTGGCTAAACCACTGACAGTCACAGTAAAGCATTATGAAATTAATCTTCCCTTTCAGTAAGGTATGCCTATCCATTTCGCAGCATGTTGTTTCACGTTTTGCAGGTTACGGCTGACAGGATTCACTTTCTGTTTCTGTCACTCCCACAAATGCACGCAATGTTTACCTTCAAGAACCACCGTGCCCTTCCCCCCCTCTCCAAATTGTAATGGCCATTCCAATTCCCGCTTACCCACTTAATACCCACCTAATGGTCGTAGAATACCACCTCCCCCGTCCTAACACTCATGCAGGAATCCGTCCAAACATGAATGAATAAACACTGTAACAGCAAATGTGTTTAATTTCTTCTATTGTTTTTTTTAAAATGTAAATTGGTTCTTTCAACCCGCCCCCCTTTTTTTCCCCAAACCCTCCTATTCCCCCCCCCCCCCGGGGTCACGTCATAAAGATAGAGATGCAAGTCTCGCGCGCCCTAAATAAGCCGACATCAGGTAGCAGAAAACAAACCCGAACCGGAAGCCACCCCCCACCCACGTCCACTTTCCCGTCAATTCCTAGAAACAAGTCGAGGTACTGAATAGGTTCAAGGTTAAAAGCTCAGTAGAAGGATAAAGAGTTTCGATTTTCTGCACACAACAGCTTTCGCATAAAATTCAGTAATGGAACATTCGGTGGATTTCCATTGGTCGTACTCAAGTACCAGTTCAATGCTTGAGAACCAACCAGTGGCGAAGGCAATGGGTTGTGCACATGGTGTGCTATGCTCAGGGGCTTGGTGTTCATGGAGGGGGGTGAAGGGGGCGGGGGCTCTTGGAGCGAGCGAGGACAATGTTTACTCGAGACTGAGAAATTGGAATCTCTGCACAATAGGTACCCCTCCCCTACATCGCAATTCAAATTATAATCAGAACTTTATTAGTAATTGAAGACACTTGTGCAACCTAGTTTACTCCAGTCTCTAGCTCGTTCTGCTCGCCCGCTTGCTCATCAAAGCCCTCCTTACCGCCCTATATCGCGTCAGCACCCTCCCCTGGAAAATATCGTCGCCCTCTGGCGTGCGAAAACGCCTTCGCGGCTATAACCGGTGCTAAAGATTCGTTGCTCCGAACTACGAACATTGTGTGTATGTGACCCGGTTCGTTTTAAATTTCTACTTCGTGGCCCTTAAAACATTTCTATCGCCTATACTCGCCTATACTCGCCTATACTCGCCTATACTCGCCTATACTCGCCTATACTCGCCTATACTCGCCTATACTCGCCTATACTCGCCTATACTCGCCTATACTCGCCTATACTCGCCTATACTCGCCTATACTCGCCTATACTCGCCTATACTGGCCTATACTCGCCTATACTCGCCTATACTCGCCTATACTCGCCTATACTCGCCTATACTCGCCTATACTCGCCTATACTCGCCTATACTCGCCTATACTCGCCTATACTCGCCTATACTCGCCTATACTCGCCTATACTCGCCTATACTTGCCTATACTCGCCTATACTTGCCTATACTCGCCTATACTCGCCTATACTCGCCTATACTCGCCTATACCCGCCTATACTCGCCTATACTGGCCTATACTCGCCTATACTCGCCTATACTCGCCTATACTCGCCAATACTCGCCTATACTCGCCTTTACTCGCCTATACTCGCCTATACTCGCCTATACTCGCCTATACTCGCCTATACTGGCCTATACTCGCCTATACTCGCCTATACTCGCCTATACTTGCCTATACTCGCCTATACTTGCCTATACTTGCCTATACTCGCCTATACTCGCCTATACTCGCCTATACTCGCCTATACTCGCCTATACTCGCCTATACTCGCCTATACTTGCCTATACTCGCCTATACTCGCCTATACTCGCCTATACTCGCCTATACTTGCCTATACTCGCCTATACTCGCCTATACTTGCCTATACTCGCCTATACTTGCCTATACTTGCCTATACTCGCCTATACTTGCCTATACTCGCCTATACTCGCCTATACTTGCCTATACTCGCCTATACTTGCCTATACTCGCCTATACTCGCCTATACTCGCCTATACTCGCCTATAACTAATATAATGAAAGGTATGGATTTTAACACAATGTTCATATATTATTATCATGTAGTGATATCTATGCACGTGAGCTCAACTCGGGTTTAAGTATTAGAATATGTAGGTCTGGGACAAAATTTACTGTTATGATTCTATCGCTGGTATACGACTAACTGGGATATAGTATGCACTTCTTTACCCAGCTAAAGCTGGTGAAGTGTGTGGAAACCACCGATACGCTCCCTTTTAGAGTAAGCCGGCGGGCTAACGCAAAAGAGGACAGCGCCCCAAATGCGCGTACGAGAATCATTGCTCGGAGACTCGGTGGGGAGGAAGCAATGAGCCGAGACAGGACGCATCAACCCCGCCCTGGTGCCTGGATGTTTAAACCTGCAGTCTGGGATTTGTGCTATAGCAGGAACACTAGGAGCCACCACGTTAATGACGTGAGGGGGGGGACCCCCACAGGTGGGAGAGAAGACGTTTAGTGCATGTACTGCGGAGGCCGTACTTTTTGGTACGCGGCACGCCATTTCGTCGCGGACATGATCTTGGTGCCCCCCCCCCACCACACACTTATCCCGTCAGACCAATTTGATCCAAAGGGCCGGTGAAACAGCGTTCAACCGTGGCCACGGCATACTAGGGGATTGTGTGGACAGCCCTGTGCACAACCGCCTTTACTTTACCCCCCCCCCCCAACTAAACTCAGGTACCCATCAGAGCTAAGTAGACTCAGTGACACTTTCAAGACCTGGGGGGAGGGGGGGAATCCTAGCCCGCACCATTATTCGAACCCAGGCCCATCAGTACGCCAGCCAAACGCGCTACCTGTCCCACCGCCCCACCCCCCACACACCTTAATCTACCCCATAACATCGTTTCGCTCCACTCGTTTTTTTTAGACCTTATTAATCAGTCTCTTAATATTTTGTATTGACCCAGGCCCGGTAATTACGTTTTCGGAAAAAAAAACTTTGCCCTATAACCTAGCGACAAGCTCTAACTAGTGTCATAGGTGCGGAACTTATTTACTCCACTTATAAACTAACAATGGCCGGGCCCTGCCCCATCCCTCATCACGTGATTCCGGTATTATGCTTGACTGCCGCCAACACGCTGTCATGCAGCTGTGAAACTATATGGCATAGTGTTCTCAAGTGTTCAGCAGACAGCGCAAACATTCCTAGTACAAATATAGAACAAATCTGATACCATCATACTAATTATTCCTAGGAACAAAAATATTTTTATTTGTACTTACGTTATCAATCTACCCTTTTATAACCATTGATGCTTGAAAATGTAGATCTAGTAAAGATATCATACAACCACGCATAACTTTTAGAGTTGAACGGAGCTTATTTTGGTAAGCAGGGACTTATCATTTTGAGCTTGTGGCAAATTGTCTTACTTATCGGTCTAGACTCTAGACTCTGCGCTTCCATGCTATCGAGAGCTAAAATTAACCCTTACAGTCCCGGGCGCGTATATAGCGGAACTGAAGGCAGCATAGATAGAAGTAGGTCGGTACGGGAAGGGTTAAGCTTACTTATTTATTAGCCTTCCCGGAAATTAACTCTTGAGTTAGCCAATCGAGCTCGAGGATAGTTCAACGGGAAGTGGGTTACCGAACTCGATCTCTCTGTCAATGACAAGACGGGGCGCAACTTTGTCATAAAATTGTAATCGTCCACTGTCTTGTTATCTTTTTAATAGTAGCGGAATCTAGAATCAAAGTTTACTTCTGCACCCATGAGCTTCCAAGCTGTCGAAGGGTGGAAAACCCTTGGTCTACAAAATGGCACGCTTGAATCGCTGGACTATCATTTTGCAAGCTTGAATTGCTGGACTATCATTTTGCAAGCTTGAATTGCTGTGCCATCATTTTTGCAAGCTTGAATTGCTGTGCCATCATTTTGCAAGCTTGAATTGCTGTGCCATCATTTTTGCAAGCTTGAATTGCTGGACCATCATTTTTGCAAGCTTGAATTGCTGGACTATCATTTTGCAAGCTTGAATTGCTGGACCATCATTTTGCATGCTTAAATTGCTGGACCATCATTAAGCAAGCTTGCCTTGCTGTACCATCATTTTGCATGCTTGTCTTGCTGGACCATCATTTTGTAAGCTTAAATTGCTGGTCTAACATTTCAAACAACTGTGATCTATTTATTCCGTATGTAACGATGATCGTCTGTAAAAAAAAAAAACAACGAAAAGAGCGTTTGTAAGTTGAACAATAAGAAATATAGTAAATTGATAGCCATACCGAACGTTACATATCTAATTGTTTATTTAAGCATATCGAGTTGAAATATTAGAAATCCATATTTGATTGGATGAATTGGAAAACCAGTAACTTAACATCATTTAAAACTAAATTAAAACTCTAATAAAAATGCAGGACTATACTCGGACCACGGGTGAGCGTTGGACGCAATAATCTTCTTTATAGAAGGAGTGTCTGTAGAAGAAGATATTTTCGCACTCACTTTTGTATTTTAAAATATAGTACATCACTTATAGCACTCTATATTGGCCAATATTAGCCCATTATTCTTCCAATATTGTAAATCTTGACCCGATGCTGTACCAATATTGGGACAATGTATTATGCTGTTAGGGATATATAACTTATGTCAAGGCAGGGGGGGCCTGACAGGAAATCGGCTCGGACACTCGCCTGGCCCGAAAATCCTGTTTTCAGAAGTATTCGCTCGGCAATTGATGCATAGACAACAAATTACACTGAAGTGCAAAAACAAATGTATGTGGGCTATAATTGAATAAATGTTTACATTTTTGTAACACGACCTGGACTTCTGCCAATGTTCTTACTTCTGCTGTCATTGTAAGTAAGGATTTAATGAGACGTGGGGAGAAGAGGGTGAATGGGAGATTATCAAGAGAATAAAACGTTGAATATGACAGCCAAACTTTTGGGGAGTTTCCAGTACTGCTCACCCTGACTCGGCAAACAGTAAAGAATCCTGTCATGGTCAAATTGATCCATGGGGCCCGTGAAGTAGCGTTCACCAGTTTGTGTGTCCACGGCATACTCGGGGATGTGTGGCCAGCGCGATGCCCAATCGCCTTTAATAATTCCCAACTAATGTCAGGTAACTATCAGAGCTGGGTAGACTCAGGGACATCTCCGAGCCCCGAGAAAAATCCTAGACTTCACCAGGATTCGAACACCGGACCTTTAAGGTAATTCTTTTAATTTTCGTTTAAAAAGAAAATAAATTAACACGCTTTGAAACTCATAAGCCCCTTTTTTTCTCTCATTATTTTTTATGAATATTTTTTTTTTGTTTTGTTTTGGGTGTACACGATTGGGACTTTAAAATGCACAGCAAATGTAAGGCCGTTTTATGGTTTATTCCAGATGTATTGATGCCGTGAATGGTTAAAAAAGCACTTAGACAATGCTTCCAACCCACATAAAGGGGCACGAATCCTCGGATTCGTTGGAAATCTCGTCTACTCGGTTATGCCCCCTTAGTCAAGACTGCTTCATTGCAACATTTGCTATTAGCAACAAGTATTCTAAGCCTCGTTGTATTCATTTTATTCGAAACCATTATGTGTAGATGTGTGTGTGGGTGAGACATATTCGATAACCTTCTCGCTTTGCTGCTTTTTCAAGGAGGCGAAGATTTTGTTTAAAATTTCAGCAAGTCATTTCTTGTCTCATTGATACCATTGTGTATGTTCTTTTTGAGTTCCATTTATTTATAGATATCGCGTCAATAATTCGTGTGTTTACCACAACAAAAGCAGTAAATATTTTAACAAACCATAAAGATAAAAAAAAAGTTTTGTTACAAAAATGCAGAGTTTTGAATAATCCATATTTTATAAAGAACACTAATACGTTCAATAAAATAACATTAGCATTTTATTATCATTTTTTATTATCGTAAAAATAGAACATAGTGTTCGAAAGCATGATAATGCCTCTGTGGTAAACATCCCCCCCCCCCCCCAGGTTCGGTAACTTCCGGGTGTTGAAGCACCTTGTGCTAGAGTCCTACAGTCATGCCTGTGCATGTTGGAGCGTAGGCCTACTTGAAGTCACACAAAGAGCTGTGCACGTCTGTCGTTGTTTTCTTAAGAAAAGGGCTCTAATTATTGAGCGTCTTTAAGCCTTTGGATCAAAGCCAGAATGCCATGAAATAAATTGAATTTAGGCGCAATAAATGGCTTTTGTTATATTTCTTTTAATTATTTTTTTTTATTTATGTGTGTGTGTGTTTGTTTGTTTCTTTGACTACAAATCTGTGACATTCTAGGAGGAGCTAAGAAGCAATGATTCCGGTAACGGCTAGGATCTATTTACCCCCCCCCCCCCCCGCTCCTTAACCGTCCCAACCATACAATAGGGCACACTCGGGGAATGTTGTTTTAGCTACCTAATTTGTTTGTTTATTAGACTTTGTAGTCCATTTAGAATCTAGCAGACAACTAGAATGTAGACACCCTGTTTACTGTAGTGCATTAAAATTCAATGAAAAATGTAGCCTAAATAGAATGAGCTCCAATACAAAATTGACACTAGTGCTGCGCGAATTGTTCAATTACTAAGGCCTAGAAAACACTAGATGAAAGAAAGCTAAAGAGCACAGAGAAGAAAAAGAAGAACTCTCTTACTTAGAAATACAACACGTAGAACAATCTAGTAGGGCCTACTGCCTACTGCCGCCTACTACAGACATACGGATAAAAACGATTTACTCTTTTAATGTAGGGACACGGTGGCCGAGTAGGCAGCGCGTTCGCATGGCGTTCGAATCCTGGTGGAGGCTAGGATTTGTTCTCGGGTCTGGCGGGTGTGTCCCTTGAGTCTACCCAGCTATGATGGGTGCCTGTGGGTGCCTGTGGGTGCCGGTGGGTGCCTGACCTCAGTTGGGGTAACGTGAATGCGACTGAGCATTGTGAAGGCGACACAATCCCCTAGTATGCCGTAGCCACAGAAACGTCAATTTCGTCAATGGATCAATTGGGTCAGATGGGATACTTTAACTTACTTACTCTTTCCACTTCCCCTACTCAAGAACGAACAAATTATCTTTCATCCAGAGAAAAACAAAACAATAACAGACCAGGAAAACCAATAAATCGTTTAAAGCACTAATTAAAACGCAAGTCAAGACTTAATGAAAAAAATCTTCTGTGCATCCGTAACTTTTCAAAATAAAAATCAGAGCCGGCGCCACAGTATTTAGCGCCCGCGTCGAACTTGTCGCTCACGGCAATTATTTTAACACTGGTAATATTACCTTTTAATAAAATTGCTGCCGTTTTTTTTTTTAATTCGCATTTACATTCAATACCCTTCGGACCAAACTGATCATACGGCGGCAGTTTCTGTGGACACGGCATACGAGGGGATGTGTGACCAGCACAATGTCCAGCCGCCTTTACTTTACTTTACCCTCAAGTCCATGGAAATATTTTAAATAAATAATATTGGATTCGCACAAAACAGCAAATATATACTAACTCAGTCAACGTAATGAAGGCTTCACAAAAATGATCTATGAAAAACACCCCATGACCAAATTAATCATACTGAATAAACATATAAACAATTCACTGGCTAGTATTGAAATACAAGATTACCCGACCTGTGCACACATTAGTTGGGGTAAAGTAAAGGCGGCTGTGCATAGCTGTGCCACACAATCACCTAGCATTCCATGGCCACAGAAACTGGTGAACGCTGCTTCGCCGGCCCCGTGGATCAACTTTATTAAATATGCCAATAGTCAATAGGCTATAAAGGGCCGAGCGTGTTCGACTGGCGTTCCGAAGGTTCTGGGTTCAAATCCTGATGAAGGCTTTTCTTCCGTGATAGGTAGACCTTCCTATCATTTAATATTAGTTTTGGTAAAGTAAAGGCGGCTTGTCATTGTGCTGGCGACACATCTCCTAGTATGCCGTTACCACAGAAACTGGTGAACGTTGCTTTACCGGCCCTATAACCATAATCAATTTTGTCCGAAGGGTATACTTTGCTAAATTTATAATAAACTATATTATACACCTATAATATGTAATAATCACATATGTTATATTGTTATATTCAAGTAGGAAATTGTCAACTGCTTCATGTGGATGTGAGCAGTGTTTACTGTCAGGTGTGTGTGTGTGTGCGTATGTGTATGTGTGTGTGTATGTGTGTGTTGGGTGTGAAGTAAAGAGGAAATTAATGGATGAACAATGTCAGGATGAAAAAAACAGCATGTGATTGAAGGCTTCAATAAACACGATCAGGCTGCGCTGCTACAATGATTGAAAATCGATGATTTGAAGTTAACTAAGGAACCATTAATGTCTTCCCAAGTGGACTAGTGGTTAGGATTCCATGCTCTCTCCGCGGCGGCCGGGGTTCGATTCCTCGGTTGGGAAATACAATTATTTTATTTTTTAAATATTTTTTTATTTTTATTTCAAGTTTATTTTTTTTAGAATTGAATAAGTTCGTTCTTCCACAGAAGCTTTCGGACATCGAATGGGCAGCCTGAACAAATCAGAAAAATCAATAAGTTGACATCATTTAAAACACTAATAAAAATGTAATGCTAGACAAACCACGGATGAAAAAGAATCAAATAATAACAAACTACTTCATTCATGGTAAAAACTATCTCAAACTGATAATGCTAAGTATCTAGGAGTAATAATAAATGATAAGATAAGACCCCTCATATTGATGAAGTAATTACAAAATCAAACAAAACATTAGGATTCATAAAAAGGAACTTTTACAAATGTAATAAGAATATAAAACTAAAATGCTATCTCACATTAGTTAGGCCTATACTAGAATATGCAGCACCTGTATGGGACCCATCAATTAAAGAAAACATTAAGAAATTAGAACAAATTAAAAAAAGAGCTGCGAGGTTCATAACGAGTGAATATTCCCAATTAACAGGAGTAACACCATTAGTCAAATCACTAAACCTAGAAACACTAGAGAACAGAAGGGCAAAGAGTAAAGTAGTAATAATACATAAGGCATAAAACTCTAATTTAGAAATACAACCCAATAACAACCTGTTGCAAAGCTCAGATAAACATAAAGACAAAAACACTTTCCTTATCCCTTATGCGAGAACAAACGCATATAAATACTCTTTCTTTCCGAGTGGCATTCGGGCGTGGAATGGGTTGCCTGAACAAACCAGGAAAACCAGTAACTTGACATCTTTTAAAACAGTAATCAAAATGCAAGACTAGACTCGGACCACGGA
Source organism: Anisus vortex (assembly GCA_949126835.1). Classification (NCBI taxonomy): domain Eukaryota; kingdom Metazoa; phylum Mollusca; class Gastropoda; family Planorbidae; genus Anisus; species Anisus vortex. The sequence goes on from OX421500.1 coordinate 5,809,100, forward strand.
TGAGCGTAGGACGCAATAATCTTCTTTATAGAAGGAGAGACTGTAATGTAAAAGATGAGATAAGATAAAGTAAGCCAAAACCATCGTAAGTAGGCCTACTTACACTGATCTTGGATTAGTTTAAGATTTAAGATGCATATTAATCTTCTTAAAAGAAGGAACGTCTGTAAGTGATGATATATATATTAGAAAAATATTATTTCCCTTTATTTAAGAGTTTCACAATAACTGTTGACTAGGTAAATATTTATTAGGCCTACATCTGCCAGAAAGGTAGCCTTTTTTACTAAAAGGTAGCCAATCATTGCTTTAAAAAGCTCTAAGACATCAGGTATGCATGCCTTAAATCTTTGTGACCTTGTTGCATTAAATTCATTTTAAAAAAATACAAATCAAACATTGATAAAGGAAAAGTCATTTTAAATGATTTTAACGAACCTGGCTGTTATAAATCTAACAGAACCAATGCAATCTTATCTTTTAGCAGCACGTGCTATTTTTGGTTTAAAAAAATAATAATTCATTTTTTTTAAATCAATGCTCTTTGACGGATTCCAAAAGCATAATCTGTTCCAAGGCCAATAATCCATGTAAACTTATAGAATGCAAGCGTCGCTTGTCTCCTATCGTCAACATGTGAATATTAGTGAGTGACATGCCACTGTCTAGAATTACTTCATAACCTAGATTTAGAATAGCGTATGCCTATATTTTAGCTTTATATTTTAAAGATTTTAATTGCGATCTATCCTATATATTTATCTATATATAATTACTCATCTTAATTGTAAATTTCACACTTAAGAATGTATTCCCAAGTGGTCTAGTGGTTAGGATTCCGCGCTCTCACCGCGGCGGCCGGGGTTCGATTCCCCGCTTGGGAATTTTTTTTTAAATTTTTGTTTTTATTGGGGCCTAGCCTAATGAGAACAGATATACGGTTGCTGTCGAAGAAATGTCGTAACCAAAGGACCAGTAGTGTCATTTAATTCACTTAAAGGATTAAAGCTAGACTATTTTTATACATTTTTTTTACTAATGTTATATATTACAGACGTCCCTTCTATAAAAAAAGATTATTGCATCCTACTCTCATCCGTAGTCCGAGTTTAGTCTTGCACGGGGTCACTATGTCCTATGTGGTCCAGCGGTTAGTTCACCGGACTGTCAACCAAAAACTGACACGTCGCGGGTTCTATCCCTGCCACCGACGGATCCCTGTCGCCCTGCAGGAGATTTGAGCCTAGTGGACGTAATAATCTTCTATCTAGAAGCAACGTCTGTAAACTTATAAGATATAAGATAACTATTAATATTGATTAAAAATTATATAAATCCTCTATAAATATATAGATCAGTGATCTCAACTTATGTCCCAAGGCTTATAACCCATGTAATTTCTTTGTACACAAGTGTCGCTGATTGTCTCCTTTTATTCAATCGGTTGCCGACGGTGTGTTTTTTTTTACAAGAGAGATTAATTCATAAAGTTGAATTTAGAATATTTATTTTCTATTTTAAAGTCAATAAATGCCATGAAGGATATAGTTATAGCCTATAGCCCTGTATATATCCCTATCGTTCTCGCACCTCTGTCCGCCAAATGGCGCGTTCCTCAGCAAGGTCATCCCACGAATTATTGTCGATGCACGCCAGAAAAGTATGTAGCCTAGTCTTATAATTTTAGACAAGCAGGTTTATGTTCCCAAGTGGTCTAGTGGTTAGGATTCCGCGCTCTCACCGCGGCGGCCGGGGTTCGATTCCCCGCTTGGGAAATATTTTTTTTAAACAATTTTTTTCATAAATTTTAGCAACTTTAATCTGAGCCAGTAGCTTAAATATATTTTAGATTAAACGTCAATATATTTTAGTCAGAATTTGTTAAAACTAAAGAACAACTTTGCCTTCATGTCCCTTTTTGTCATATGTTATGACACCAAGAAATGAAGGCTAATGGCGAAGTGTTTGTTGGTAGATAAAACCAAAGATAGAAAATTTTTAGAAGAAAAACCCAGCTGGTGTAGTGTTGTAAACCAGTCACTTATAAGCCTAAGGCCCAAGACTTTTTTGTATCTACTTTGCTGCTGTTGTATTTTTAACTTTTGGTGTTCCACCGAAACAAAAAAAAAGAGTAGTTTTGGGGGGTGTGTGTTTTTATAATCTAAAAACGTTTAGGAAATACTAGATATGAAACATCAAAACCATTCAGCAATATCGGAGGGAAAATAATTTGTTTTTTTTAAATAACAGAGGTTGTATATTGTTCTTGTTGTTGTTGTTTTCCAGTAGTTCATTTGCAATTAATAAGCTTAAATAATGTCTGTAATGTGTCTTGCACCTAGTCCAAGTCTCTGAATCAATTTGTTATTAATCTAGCCCTGACCAGCTGGTCCTGCGGTTAGTTCCCCAGACTTTCAATAAAACTGCCCGGGTTCTACTCCTGCCGCAGACAAAAACCTGCCCCTGTAGGAGTTTTGGGGCCTAGAGGGCGTAATATTCTATTTAGAAGGAAGTTATGTCTCAGACCCTAATACACATATGTAAATCTGTATGTGAATTCAGAAACCATCGAAAACCAAGCAAAAAAATTGTTTCACATACAATGTATAGGCCTCCCCAATATAAATATAGTTCAGTAATCTCAACGTGTGTCACAAGACCTATAACCCATGTAAACTGATTGGACACAAGTGTTGCTGATTGTCTCCTTCTTACTGAAGTCAGTTTGTAATAAAAAAAATTACATGTTTGTAACTGACAAAAGAAATAAAATTATGTGTTTTGCGCTGTTTATTTTCAAACTACATAGTTAGAATAGTTAGATGCTGTTTTTCTTTATTAAAAAAAAAGGCATAAACCGAGTCAAATTAAACTTTTAAAACCAGATAATATAATACCATCAAACGCAATAACTTTCAACTTTAAAATAAAAACAACGATAAAGCCATCAACAAATAGACTAGCGATCAACAATCCCATCCATTGCTATGTCGCCAACCTTGTGATATCAATGTGCCAAATTAGCATTTCTCTTTCATGCAGCGTTCCAACAGCCTAAAAGTCATATGGTCATATCAATCTTTTCTTGTAGAAGAGACTCTATAGTTGTCTTTTTTTTAACGTGCCAAGTGTGGCACGCGTATCGTAGGTTGCCGACCCCTAATATAGACTACTTTGTTTAGGTCTCTCTCAATCAGGATAATAATAATAATTGGTCATTTATAAAGCGCCTCACTCCATGCTAATGCAAGCATGCTCAGCGCGAAGGCACGAAACGACAATAACATTTTAAAATAGATTCAAACAAGTTTAGTTGAAAAGAAAAGTCTTCAAATTCTTCTTGAATGCCTTTTTTGACACAGAGCTTTTCAGTTTCTCAGGTAAGCCGTTCCACGGTGAAGGCGCCACAGATTCAAACGAGCGTACACCAAGAGTCTTTTTTCTGTGATCTTCCAAACCTGGAATTTCCAGGAGAGATTGTGTTGAAGATCGCAGCATCCTTAACGGGACATGCTTCGGTATAAGCTCTTTGAGATATGCAGGTGCTGTGCCTTCCACGCATCCATAGGTAAGGGACATAATTTTATGATCGATGCGCTTCGTCACAGGGAACCAGTGGAGCTCTTTGAGAATTGGGGTGATATAAATGTAAAGGTAGCCCTTGCGTTCAGCCACCCCCGCCCCCCCCCCCTTTTTTATACTTTTCCCATTTTGATTTTCAATAAATATAGATACAATTTTACAAAGGGCAAAATCAAAAACATGTAGGCCCTACAAGAGAAAATGGACTGAACAGCAGAATCCTCTAACAGGAGACGACTGGCCACAACTTAACAAAATAAGAGCAGACCACCATACTCCGACTCAGAACAGGACACAACAGACTATTAGAAGTATTAGACCACCAACACCTATCTCTGAGACTCTGAGTTGGCTTCCAGTTGTCTCACAAGGCGGCGGAGTTTAATGTGCCCTTATAAGTCTTATAAGTTTACAGACGTTCCTTCTAGATAGAAAATTATTACGTCCACTAGGCCCAAAACTCCTGCAGGGCGACAATGATCCGTCGGTGGCAGGGATAGAACCTGCGACGTGTCAGTTGGTTTTTGGTTGACAGTCCGGTGAACTAACCGCTGGACCAGCCGGCGAGTGTGAATGCCTGGTCTTGCAATTTCTGCTGTGGCTGTACAATCCCACACGCGATTGACATAGGCCTACTCTGTTGCAGATTGCGTTCTCTTACTTCAAGCCTGAAGGTCAACGCTTGTCTCCAGCTGGAACCGTCTCAAGCAAATTAATCCCAACTAAGGGTTTAATAAGGTCCCTCTTGACTCGGGGGTGGGGCCGTCCTTTAGTCCTCCTTCCTGTGGTTCTAAGTATAGGATATCTTTAGGAGTCCTCCATCCTCCATCCTACACGCATGTCCTAGCCATCTGAGTCGACGTTGACGGAGAAGTGCTAACATGCTTAGCATTTCGGCCTACTGCAACTCGTTGTTAGAGACATGGTCTCGCAAAGATATTCCAAGAGTTCGTCGGAGACAATTACTCATATGAAATGCGCGCAATCTTTTATCCTCTTTGGAGTACAGGGTCCAGGTTTCACTGGAATAAGGAGAGATATGCGATAAATGGCTTCTAGTATAGGCTCTATACTATATAGATAATATATATAGAGAGATATCTATAATAATATATTTTAATAATGACTTATAGTAATTCTATTACAGCGAAGACATCATCCCAAGTGGTCTAGTGGTTAGGATTCCGCGCTCTCACCGCGGCGGCCGGGGTTCGATTCCCCGCTTGGGAAGATTTTTTTTTTTTTATTTTTTTTTTAGAAATAATTTATAATAATTAATAATTCACGTCTGCCGTCGGGTGGGTTCACGTCAGAAATGTTAAAAATATAGGACTCGTTTGCTGTAGCGCCCTTTGTGTCATAGTGATATTTCTGCTATTTGATGACTTGAAATATTTAGTTTTGGAATTTCCGATCGCACGAAGTCCTCAAGACTTCCGGTTTAATAATTCGCTATGATTTTCTCAATGGAAAATTAAGATTAAAATCGAAAGCTGTATACAGCGGAATCATTTAATGCAAACGTAGGTGCGTAGAAGTCATTTAATGCAAACGTAGGTGCGTAGAAGTCATTTAATGCAAACGTAGGTGCGTAGAAGTCATTTAAGACATCTTTATTGGTTGCGCACGAACATATAAGCTCTAAATATAGAGCAAGCGGTCCATCTTATAATAGTCTTTGATAAAACCAAAGATAGATTTTTTTTTTGTTAAACTCAACTCTCATGTCTGTCACTGCAAGGCCTAAACCAAAACTGTTGACATAAGTTTTGACTAATTGGGATTAAACTGATATTTAAAAAAAATGTGGGTTTTCTATGCCACAATTAGAGCACAGACAGACAGTCAGGCAGGCAGACAGACAGACAGATATATGGAGAGAGAAAGGGGGGGGGGGGTTCGAGGAATTAATCTTCCTCATGCCCTTTGTCATAGGGTCAAGGCTGTCATATCAAACTGAAATTCTTCACTTCGTCTAAGCCTGCTGTACGGAAAGCCAAACGAGTAGTGCCCCTTTCTGCTTGACTGCGCAAGGCAAGTCTTGTATTAAATACCTAGCTAAACATAAATGGTATTGACACACATATTAAAGGTGTACAGTATTGTTGTCGTTTTCCCCGTCCTCTTTTTATTTAGGCATATCTACCATCTATCCAGTCTCCTATATCACATTTAATTTATCTCACTCTTTCCCTCTCTTTGTCGCCTTCCTTTCCCAACTCCTGCCGCGACAACCCTGCATAAACTGTAATTATTGTCTATTGATACAAAACGTTCTCACCTTTTGTACTACATTGCGCTTTGTGTAGGCCTATGTGTACTTATTGTAATAGTACTTTTGGCTTACTTGTTGTAGGCGTACTTTTACTTAGTGAAATTGTAGGCTACGTATCATACTTGTATGCACTAGCAACACTAGCTGTATCTTGTCGTACTTGCAGACTATATTTTGCTGCTTGCAAGAAAAAAAACTTGTTTTCCATATTATTGTTGCTTTCATTCAATAATATATAGATCTATGCGTTTTGGTTTAGTCTAGCCTGAATATTTAATTCGTATGAATATTTTATGTGTCACTAAGGGTGTTGGTTATTGTGTTTTATATTTTTGATATAATTTACCAACCTTGATTTATCCTGTGTATAAGTATGTATTCACGTTTGTGAATATGTGCACGTTTAGTGTATGTGTATGAAAGCATGTATTCTCTCGTCAGCCAACTGCCCCACCCTTCATCTACTTTCAAAACCTCAATCCCCCCCCCTCTTTCTTTCCCGCAATATTATTTACATCAAAATTGAATGGCCCATCATGGTGCGAAATACTGTGACTAACTGGCGAGTTTGGAGATGGGAGCATTAGTCTTGTGATAATCTAGGTAGGCTATAACAATAGATGCCTATGCATACTTTTTAACAAGAGATTAGGACTGAGGATACGGTTCACTGCACTCGTTCAATGTTATGACGTTATTGGAGTTTGCTTCAAATAGAATGTTTTTTTCACACGAAATGAACTAGACTATAGGCTATATTATAAGTTTAACCCCGATGAACAACGGTTGTCCTTTATAGTCAAGTTATGGTTTACCTAACCTAAAATCAATATAGAGTATAAACGGGTCTTTTTATTTCAAGTGCCTGGGTCATGTGACAAATGACGTCAGGAACGGGGATGTATGGAAATGTGTAGAAAGAAAGGACATATGGAAAGAGGACTCGATGATAACAACATGGGGGGAGAGGGTGGAAAAAAGGTGTTATGAGGTTTAGAGTGGGATATATATTGACTAATGTGGGGATCAACCCAGGCTGTAAAAAGAGGTATTGTATGACAACACGCGCGTATAATCGGATACACAGAGCCTATATTCCTATATGTAGGCAGGCCTATATATAAACACATAAACACACACTGGACATTCGAAGATGGGGTGGGGGGGGGGGGGAATGCAAGAGCAGCGTAGGGGAAACAGTTCAAGGTTGAAGGTTGGGAGGGGGGAGCTATAATTTTAAAGTGCAAGATTGACTTTTCTTAAAGAAAAATACAGCAATTACAGTCAATACAGTTGGCAATTTCTTTGCTTTACTCACGTTACCCAATTAGACCTATTATAGATTAGACCTATTGTATTATACCGGTAGGCCAATATTATACCACAAGTTGCTGGGAACTCCTGCACTAAACTATTAAAAACATATTTTAATTGATCTCTAAATGATTGAAACTAAAAAATTAGATTCATTTAATATTTCTAAGTTTTAAATTCCCATTTTCTGAGCCGAAATTGTATCAAACAAAATCATAGGTTATTAGGCCTATAGCTATTATTAGTAGGCCCCCCCCTAGGCCTAATGTTCACGTATTGCACGTATTTCTCATCGTTATCACTTTTAAAGCTCATTACAATAATAAGCCGAGTCCTTATCGGCTTATAGTCTTAAAATTAAGTAGATATTGAATGCACATTAGTATCCTAAGCTAGGCCTATCTAGGACGAAAGTTCTCATAGATGATAGTGCCAATAGGAGAAAGTCTATAATATAGGCCTATAGACTATATTTAATACTATTTACTGCACTCTAGATGTCTAAATAAAATTCTCACTACTGGGTAAAAAGATCAACTTTCCCATCATAAACATTATGAGGTGCCGTTTTTTACTGTATATTTTCAAAGCTTTCGTTGAAATGTGTAGCCTAATTTGTCTGAATAGTGTTATGGCAAGTGATATGTACGTCAGCGACTACTATGAACATAAGTGAAGAGGTTGTAAAGTGAGGTCAAAGTCAAAAGGACACTGCCAGGCCTAACGTCGGAAGGTGCTATTACAGGTTTTTTGTTGTGAACCAGATTGGCATTTTGTTATGTCCTGGCATACAGGAAATGACGTTCTAAGTCTAAACACCACACGATAACAACACAACCGTACTGTCTCTGATCCACTGAGGTAAGGTTTATATTTACCAGTGATTAAATGCAAGATATTAATTGTTACTTTTTTGTGCATTACTGTTACAATTATAATTATATAGGGTATACCTTATATAGTCTAGATCTAGTATAAACCAAACTAAAATATCATAATTTAAGCCAAATATAATTTAAAAAAAAACAAGCAAGGGCGGAAACGAAATCTTTTACTTTTAATCTTCTCAGAACATTTTTATGCTTGTAAGTTGTAGGCTAGTTGACTTAGACTTAGGCTTAGAAAGGCTACTTAGTTAGTTGTAGATGTAGCGTAGGAGTAGGCTACACTGAAATCGTTTTACCACTGTACTATGTAGGCCTAATGCCTAATACTATTATTACTATCTATAGTCTATAGCCTAGGCTAATCACACTAAAATGATAATTAATATTTATAAAAAGTGTAAAAAAGTAAAGTAACCTTTGGACCAAATTGATCATAGGGCTGGTGAAGCAGCGTTCACCAGTTTCTGTGGCCACAGCATACTAGGGAATTTTTTGGCCAGTACAATACCCAGCCACCTTTACTTTACCCCAACTAAAGTCAGGTACCCATCAGAGCTGGGTAGACTCAGGGATAGCCTTCAGACCCGAGAACAAATTCTAGCCTTCAGCAGGACTCGAACCCAGAAACTATGGAACATCAGCCGATCGTGCTGCCACTGTGCCCTCGATGCAAAACAATGTCAACTTTGAAATGGTTTTAGGTTTATAAACTACTTCAGGATACAAATGAATTCAGTGCAAACGCTTTAGATTATTGTGTCTTTGCACTGTGACCTCACTAATTACATCGATTGAAGGAAGCATCCCTTTTCTATGAGATGATGGGCTGAAAAAAAGCCAGTTGCTGTTCAGGCCTATACAGCAATAATGGAGATATGAGAAAAATAATGTAATAATTTAATTAGTGTTTGCATAGCATTTGATGATATGTTGTGTGATCTAATTGAAAATAATTCTAAGAAAAGCTCTCCTTCATTCAGAACCAAAATATTCGGGTCAATCACCTAAAAGTGATAACCACCAATAATTAAATTTTCCCAATATTGTTTTAAACATCCCTAGATGTATTTAAAGCAAAAGTGGACTAAGCTATCAAACTAAACTTACTTTAATCAATGAAATGCATAATTAATAAAATATATTGTGTTTTAAATAATTATAAACAATGTTTATATAAATGATGCACAGTGGCCCATTGGCAGCGCATTTGGCTGGCGTACCTAAGGTCCTGGGTTCGAATCCTTGTGAAGGCTAGGATTTGTTCCTGGTTCTTGACAGTGTTCCTGAGCCTACCCAGCTCTGATGGGTACCTGACTTTAGTTGGGGTAAAGTAAATGCGACGGGGCATTGTTTTGTGTCACACAATCTCCTAGAATGCTAAGGCCGCAGAAACTGGTGAACGGTGGTTCACCAGCACCATGAATCAATTCGGTCATACGGGTTACTTTACCTTTTTTTAAATAGAATAAGACAATTAATAAACCATATTTCAGTACATTAATACCTTAATTAATAGTGCATTTAATGTACACAAACTCAAAGTAATGCTCTCCTTTATTTCTTTTCATTTGGCAACATTGCCACTGGCTATAACTTATAAAAGTAGCATATAAATATAAAACCAAGGACTTCATTGAGTATCATAAAATATAAAGATTATCTTAAAATACATACATGGAATAAAATCAAGGTAGGCCCTATCCATGCAATTAAAAACGTCATAAATGAGTGCACAAAGAAGGGAACAAAGCATTTATATAAAAAGAAGCCAGAAATCACTTTTTATCTTGTATATCTTATACATTACAGACGCTCCTTCTTTAGAGAAGATTATTGCGTCCGAGTCTAGTCTTGCTTCTTTATTAATGTTTTAAATGATGTTAAGTTACTGGTTTTCCTGGTTTGTTCAGGCAACCCATTCCATGCCCGAACCCCACTCAGTAAGAAAGAGTACTAATATGCATTTGTTCTCGCATAAGGCATAAGGAAAGTGTTTTTGTCCTTATTTTTATCTGAGCACTTCATTAGCTTAAAATTTTGACCAAAATCAACCTTTTTTTCTTCACACTTTACATGGAGCGCATTATAAGAGAACATACTTTTAAGGAAATATATTTAACATAGTTAATCTTTCCATGCCATATTTTTTCTTTTTTTTTTTTAGTGTCTTTAAAAGTGCTTCTATTTTTACCAAGATGAGTTCTGCGGTTCATGACTTAAAAGACCATTAAATAATCAAATACCTCTTAATAACATTAGCCTTTTGTATAAATTATTCAAAAGTGATTTTGTTATGCATTAGCCTTCAGAAGACTTAACCCTTTGCCACCCACAAGGACAGAAACAAACAAAAAAGATGATTGATCGATAAAATAAAGGATTCAAAAATGTGCGCCATAAAGTATAATGAGTTAAAAACTGAAATTTTGGCAGTGAGAATAATTAGCGTGTGATATCATTGGAAATATGTCTATGTGTCAAATTTCTTCTTGATGGGATGACTTAGAGGGGTCAATTAGCCTCCGCTATTGTGTAAAGAGCTAGACAACAAGACAATAAATGTGCACAGAGCTAGACACTAGGCAATGCTGACCCAGTGTTTCTCCCCAACAGTTGAAATACTTTGGCCTGCATGATTTTAAACTCAAAATATTTTCTAGGTCATCAGGCTAAAGCAAGGGGAAGGATCATTATCTATTGATTTGGTTTTAATAGTGTCTTCTAAAAGGAGATACAGTAAATACAAAAAAATAAAAAATAAAAAAGACATAAAACTGTGATGCCTTTATATAAACTGTTCTGCTAGCTCTGCTCATGGAATACACAAATTGAAGATAAGATAATATGTGAACAGTTCCAAAACCTTTACATTATTTTTCTGAATTTAGGATATTACATTATTTTTCTGAATTTAGGATATTCAACTATTTATGTTTCACTACTTATAACTCTTAACAGTGAAATAGAAAGAAAGTTGTAAAGGATGATGTGTGCATTATACACACTCTAATCTGTGAATAGAGTTGTCTATATTCCACCTTGACACTGTCATTTCTTTCACCGGACCATTTGGTGGAGTTAGTGTTGATACATGTGACATTTTCTTCTATTTAAATTGTTTCTGGACCTGGTGATGAAAATGTTGCCTAATCAAAGGAATCAAGAAAGTGGTAAATGGAAGACTTTCAGTGGTGGTCATTCTGTAGATAGTAGTGGTCATTCTGTAGATAGCAGTGGTCATTATGTAGATAGTAGTGGTCATTATGTAGATAGTAGTGGTCATTCTGTAGATAGCAGTGGTCATTATGTAGATAGTAGTGGTCATTCGGTAGATGATAGTGATATTTCTTTACATAGCAGAGGTCAATCTCTACAAAGTGGTCATTCTGTACATAGCAATCCTTCTTTACATTGTAGTGGTCATTCTATACAAAGTGGTCATTCTTTGGATAATATTGGTCATTCTTTGGATAATAGTGGTAATTCTTTAGATAGTATTGGTCATTCTGAAGAGTGTGATGGTCACGCTGTTCAGGGTTTCGGTCATTTTGTAAATTCTAGAGGTCATCATAACACGAAGGACACCTCCGATGCTGGACGTTCAAAAGTCCACGGAGTCGATTTTAACATTCCCACCTGGTTTGAGGATTTGTTTGAGCACCATAGGTCACATTGGGTAACTTGAATGCTATGAAGAGCTATCACAGTTAAAACTCATTTCTTACAGTCTTACCTTTTATTACTTTCACTTGTTGTATCAAGCTGTGTTCCAAAGTAATATTTTTAAATTATATTATTATTAATGCAACTGTCAAAGGCTTGAATAGCAAATCTTTAATTTTTGTGTGATGCCGTGATGCCTAGTTTATATTTTCAAACTTGACCATTTTGTTCCTTCATTTCTCAGCAACAGTCTTATTGCGATAGCTACAGAAAACATCACCAGCACAGTTTTGGATTATTTCCAAAAGGTAACGAAAAAAAAATAATTTTCTTCCTGTTAGTTGTAATATCTTCCTCTTGTGAATAATTATAATCGCAACTGAGATTATATGTATGCTTTATTGCTCCGATTAATGTGTAAAATTGGGCCATAGTGGTCGGATTACCATTCTGAACGTTGTGGGTTTGAATCTAGGTTAGTGCAAGAGTTCAAGCCTGGATGAGAAGGTAGTCCCTGTGTCTAGCAATCATTGTTGGGTACAATACTGAAATACTTGTTTACAATACTTGGAGAAGAGTAAAAATGATTGGGCATTTTGCTGGCCACACAATCCCTTGCACCAGTGGCTCAGAAACATGTAAGCACTACTTCAGCTCACAGACCCGACGTGTCACTACTATTTATATCCCGAAATCAAAAGAATACTTAGTCGTAAGATTTTATTGCATCTGCTGCATGACAAAATTATACGTCCTTTTTGTCATTTTAACTGCATTTGTTAGTCACATAACTGTTCATATGTGTCAGTACATGGCATAACATTTTTAATTTTCAATGGCTGCCTCAACCATCTTGTTATTGTTATTTTATTGTGATCAATATATATAATTACCGTGAGTTTGTTTATATGTTTGTTTATATATATATATATATGCTTTGTTCGCTATAGGCTCCAAGGCCGTTTGATCGACAGGCAAAAAAGTTAAATGTTTAAATTGGAAACGTCCTCCAAAACAAATATTTTTTTATCTACAATATTGCTTAATTCGTTAATTTATATTTTTAAATAAACTTAGACCTATTGATAATCACCGTATGTTAAAGTTCTAAGCTGAGCGCCGTTTCAGAGTGATCTCCCTTTGAGCGTTCATTTACTGTGTTGAACGTGAGGCCCTAACCCTTGCATTCGATTGTTTATTAACGCGGCATAATCTACTTTTTTTTTAAAGGTATGCACCAGCTATTCGGCTTGGAGAGTTTTAATGTTGTACTTTAAAAAACAATGGGGCACGGTAGCCGAGCGGCAACGCGTTCGACTGGCGATCCGAGGGTCCTGGGTTCAAATCCTGGTGAAGCCGGGATTTTTTCCCAGGACTTGAGGGTGTCCCTGAGTCTACCCAGCTCTGATGGGTACCTGACATTAGTTGGGGTAAAGTAAAGGCGGCTGGGCATTGTGCTGGCCCCACATCCCCTAGTATGCCGTGGTCACTGAAACTGGTGAACGCTGCTTCACCGGCCCTATGATCACTTTGGTCCGAAGGGTACTTTACTTTTTACTTTAAAAAACAACAACTGGCATATGACGTAGTGTCTGTCAAATTACATTGCTGTTTTCATTATAGATGTTTGATTCATCCTTTTAAGTTTAAGTAATAGTAACCAAATGTTTTTATATGAGGCACAGTGACCCAGTGGCAGCGCGTTCTACTGGTGATCCAAAGATTCTAGGTTTGAATCCTGGTGCAGGCTAGGATTTTTTATCAGGACTTGAGGGTGCCCCTGAGTCTACCCAGCTCTGATGGGTACCTGACTCTAGTTGGGGTAAAGTAAAGGGCATTGTACTGGTCACACATCCCCTAGTAAGCCGTGGTCACAGCAACTTGTGAACGCTGCTTTACCAGCCCTGTGATCAGTTTTGTCCGAAGGTACTTTTACAGTTTTGTAATTGATAGCCTTTAGAAGAGAATTGTTGGGACTGTTATTTTCTATACTTGTTATGCTAGCAATGCACCCAGTCTAATTGTATAACCACCTTTTTTTTTTTGCTTGCAAGTCTTGCAATTGTAAAATGATGAAAAAAAACTATTGTTTAGATCCTTGCAAACACTGAATTATACTGCCTTGTTTTGTTCCTGGTTCAATATAGTTGAGTGGGTAATATTCTTATTTTGTCTGGACTGGCTCCTGATCCAATATGGTCAGGCATCAGTGTACACAATTATTTACATATTCTAGTGGGTCAGGCATGTCTTCTAAAGAGTTAATCTGGCATCATCATTTATTGTGACATTATCAACTATTTATGTCAACTTTGTTAACTTTCCCAAGTGATGAATAAGTTTTAATTTATTATTTTACATTGTGATTAAAACAAAAGACAGTCCTCTAAGAAGTTCTGATGGGAAGTTTTTCTTTTTTTTTTTTAATTAGGTGAATGATTTGATAGTAGTACAGTGTTGTATTGATAGCCTTCAACAGAAAATTGTTGTGACTGTTATTTTCTATATTTAATATTCTAGCAACTCACCCTTTCTAATTGTATAACCCCCTTTTTTGTTTTTTTTTGCACGCAAGTACCTGACACTAGTTGGGGTAAAGTAAAAGCGGCTGGGCGTTGTGCTGGCCACACATCCCCTTGTATGCAGTGGCCACAGAAACTGGTGAACGCTGCTTCACCAGCCCTATTATCAGTTTGGTCCGAAGGGTACTTTACTTAACCAAATATTTGAATTATTGAATCGATTCACGTCTCTATTGAGAATATCTTTTAATAAGTGTCTTTATACAATCTTTAAATTAAATGATACGACTTATAAAGGACAATCTAAAAATGATTAGTTTTTAATAACAAGTCAAGCCAACACTATTGTTTGCTACTTTTTAATATCAGAAGCTTGACAGCAACAATTATTATGCATATGCCTGGGTCAGGGCACGACCATCGTAAATACAGTACTTATGGTGGTCTTGGTCAGGGCGACCAGAAACAATAAAAAAAAAAGAACAACACCTAAATACCGCAAAAAAGTTCTCAATACAGTTTTTTAATTGATACAATAAGCAAGAACAAAAATAAAATACCGAAAAAAAAGTTCTCACTATAGTTTTTATTGTATGGAAATATTATTATTTACTTTTATTATTTACGATTTTATTGTTTTGTATTTGTGTTTTTTTTGTGTTTGTTTTTTTTATAGTATTATTGTTCATTTAATAATATTAATAAAAAGTCAAGTCAACACAACTATTCGCTACTTTTTAATAGCAGAAGCTTGATTGCAGCAATTAAATTCTTTTGCATAAACAATAAAAAGGAACAAAAACTAAATACCATAGGAAACTTTCTCATTACAGTTTTTATTGTAAAATGTTTTTTTATTTCTCTCTTAACAAAACACATTGTAGTCTTTCGTTTCTCCGCCATTTTGACGGGCATAACCACTAGTATATATATATATTCAGTGTTTACTGTTGTTTTTCAAGAGGTTAAAGTAAAGTAGTCAATCTGATTCTCACATGATATAGTTTAATCATTTTCAGACACCAAGTACAATATCATATTCAAACTCTGAAAACTCAGTAACTTTTGCCATATCGAGACACTGCGTATTATGTAACTTTTACCATCCACAGACACTGAGTGTGATGTAACTTTTGTCACATTTGGACAATGAGTATGATGTAATGTAACATTTACCACACTCAGACAATGAGTATGATGTAATGTAACATTTACCTACACTCAGACAATGAGTATGATGTAATGTAACATTTACCACACTCAGACAATGAGTATGATGT
The DNA here is from genome assembly GCA_949126835.1 of Anisus vortex. Lineage (NCBI taxonomy): Eukaryota > Metazoa > Mollusca > Gastropoda > Planorbidae > Anisus > Anisus vortex. Next base: position 5,824,623 of record OX421500.1, read on the forward strand.
AATGTAACATTTACCACACTCAGACAATGAGTATGATGTAATGTAACATTTACCACACTCAGACAATGAGTATGATGTAATGTAACATTTACCACACTCAGACAATGAGTGTGATGTAATGTAACATTTACCACACTCAGACAATGAGTATGATGTAATGTAACATTTACCACACTCAGACAATGAGTATGATGTAATGTAACATTTACCACACTCAGACACTGAGTGTGATGTAACTTTTGCCACATTAAGACACTGAGTACAATTTTTCTTTAGGGATATAGACAATAATGATGATGTAACTTTTGCCATGTACAGAAACTGAATGAAATGTGACATTTACCATATTCAGGCACCAATTATCGGCTTATTACATTATTAGTCCTACTCTAGTTTGAAACTATTCTAAGACTCACATAAATGTTAATCTATTAACAGTTGCAAAGATGAATGGAATGAAAGCTGAATCAATATCAAGTCCAACTGGGAGTCAGAAATTTTCCTTTTCAAGGACAAGCAGCACCGGTTCTATTCCCACGGCGGGTTGCACTTCATCAGCTTCATCAGCTCAGAACACAGGTGAGGGTGTGCACATAGTGCAACTTATTGCTCTCAAGAGATCAGTGGAATGTATATTACAGAGTTCCTGGAATATCAGGAGGTCCTGGAAACCACCTGGAGTTTTAAAGCTCCTGGAAAAGTATTGAAACTTCAGTACTTCTCCTGAAATCTTGAATTTGGTAAAAATAGTTCACGATTTGCATAGGCCAATAATAAGAAGTCTTTTAAAGAAATTGGTGACTCTGACTTTTTGTATGTGTTTTGATGAATATTTGTTCAACTTATTCTTTTTAAAAATATTTTGTAAACCACTTGAATTATATTATTTCTCCTGCCAATGACTATAATGTATAGGAATATTTTATTTTCTTCACCATTGAACATCTTTTTTTTTTTTTTTTTTCATTGATCATTTATACTTGTCAATTTTTGTGTCATATCCTCCTGGAATTTTAGTTTTTCTCTGAATTTTAATCTAGCTTTGGTGCAGAAACCATGATGTTAAATTACTTCTTACTTTGGCATAAACTTATAGGATCTGTACTGCTCCACTGTCCCCTCTTCTTGCTCGGATTTGGCATTAACATAACCCTGTTTTACCCTGTAAAGTTTCTGATGATTACTGTTCTGTATAAGCAGTGCCTGTAAAGATTGATGTGTGAAAGCTAGGGGAAATTGACAATAGACTAGGAACATTTTTGAATTTTACTATGAAGGACAAAAGGGTGCACCTGCACATGTATTTTATTTACACAAAAAATATAACCAAAAACTACTATGACTATGTTATCTGATTCACTTTTTTACAGGTGGAAATTATTGAAGAGCTGTCTTAATGTGTGCTGAAAAACATTCAGAAATAAAATGTTTTATTTGGAATACTAAAACATCAGACTATCAGTTGTTAATACAACAATTGACTCGTAATATAGATTGAATCTATGTTGGTTTGTGAATATTTTTTTTTGTAAAGTTTGGAAGAGGTTTAGGAAGTGTCCGGGAAGTTTTAAATGATTTCAGAGCAAGAACCCTGCAGTGGCTAGCATTAGGGTAGAGTCTGCTAAGTACAGGCAAACAGTGTAGAAGAAATTCCACATACCTGTAGATTTAAAGCTACCGTAAATTTTGTCTTAGTTATAAATAACTACAATATTTCACCAAAATATTTTTGTTGAAAAGTGAAAATTTTGTGAGGGCTCAATACAGAGATGGAACACAGTGACTGAGCGGCAGCGCGCTCGACTGGCAATCCGAAGGTTCTGGGTTTTCGTTTTCACGGAGGGTGCTCCTACGTCCATCCAGATCTGATGTGGGTACCTGACACTAGTTGGGGTAATGTAAAGGCAGCTGGGCATTGTGCTGGCCACACAATCACCTAGTATGCCGTGGCCACAGAAATTTGTGAACGCTGCTTCACCAGCCCTATGATCAGTTTGGTCCGAAGGTTACTTTACTTTACTTTTACTTTTGAAAGAGTGAAAGTATTGGTTGAATGCAGCAGCTGTTTATCTATCACTATATCATATACAAACCTTATGTAATCCATGGAATTCTTTCATCAGCAACAAAAACTATTATCTCCAACGATCAATAAAAATAATAAGAATTGCTGGGTTTAATTTTTGTCCCTTGAGTTATCAGCTCTGTTTGTTGATCGAATATAGATTTTGTAAGACAATTTTCTGAGTTCTGTAAGGGGTCGGAAATTTCTGTCATGCTGCATGGGCTGGAGGGGGTGGGAGGGGACATGCGCCCAGAGAATGGATGGCTATTTATAGTGTTTGTTTCCCAGTCAGCTGAATAACAAAAAAAGGAGCATGGTTCCTTCACAATACACTATACTTGACTCATGCATTACTTCTTTTTTCAAATTATTCCAGCCCAAACTGTACGTCTATATGCTAATATGCAGTCAAGCACATATGATATAATATGATGGTCATATATAAGGCAAATCTATTCATCCAATTATTGCATAGCATCATCAGTGTGCAATTCTCTATGTCTATCTTGGGTTTAAGGATCCAGTTTGTGTTATTTTCTGTGTTAGTCTTAGGATTAAGGCTTTTGATGCGTTTAAAGTGTTTTATATGTGATTCACATATTTGAACCACTATTTTTTTTTCAATAAACTTAACCATTGAACAAATTTAAATAGTAAGCAGATATCTGGAGGCGACATTATTTGTCAGTCTGGTTTGCATTGACTGACACAGTCAATATCCTTAACCCTTACTCATGACAGTCAATATCCTTACCTTACTCATGACAGTCAATATCCTTAACCCTTACTCATGACAGTCAATATCCTTAACCCTTACTCATGACAGTCAATATCCTTAACCCTTACTCATGACAGTCAATATCCTTAACCCTTACTCATGACAGTCAATATCCTTAACCCTTACTCATGACAGTCAATATCCTTAACCCTTACTTATGACACAGTGGGTAAGGTGAATCTGTTCTCTGAATGTTTAGTTATTGATTGGTCATGTTCTAGTTTTTTCACTGCGGAAAGAAAGTGTAATACCAAGATTTTCTGCTTGATAAAATATTTAAGTATAAGTTAATTATGTCTCTGATCATGAGATGTTATATAACTGATTGGTTTCAGTGTATTTCAGGATATGTTGTTAGTTGAGAATGTGTAGTGATCTTTGTTTCTTAATTTGTTTTTCAAAGAGTATCAAAAGTCCAATAAAATGCAAATAATTTTGTTCCAATTAGTCAAACCGCCGGGAATCTATCGCAAAAAAAAAGTGACATATATATATATAAAAAATCACTTTAAGACATTTACTTAATTTTTTAATTAATTCAATCAATTTTATTGAAAACTTTATTTTATTGTGTATATTTACTACATTATTATTTTGTACATTAACCAGACTTATAACTAACCAACTTCAGATGTGATTTACTTCTCATAAATTTCCTATTCTCAAGCCTGAGCTGTGCCCAATTAAATAAATACTTTAGTAGTAAATCAAACACGATGTTTCCTCAGATCTGTTTTTTATTGATTGCTATTAAATGCGTTCACTAATTCTAATGTTTGTGTGCTTTTTTTTCTCTCTCTTACTTGTAGATGATGAAGATAGTGAGTCCAGCAAAGTTCCAACTTACAAAGACAGGAGGCGTGAGGCCCATACAGTAGCTGAACAGAAACGTAGAGACGCCATAAAGGTATAGCATGTCATCTAAATGCGTAAACATCTTGTTATGTTATTAAGGTGTAAAATGCCTTTAAGTTGTCTCATTTAAAGTATGACCATCACTTCATTCATTTGTTATTGAACCCTTTACTGGGCAGACGTTTTTCCCTTTTCTAGCTCTGTGCGGGCAAGATTTTCTAGGATTTTTTTTGACGCGCGTATTTATTTGTTTGAGAAGTTATTTTATCCATTGTTACTTCTTCAAACAATTGATTGAAAGTAGCTTAACTGAGACTGATTAGCAACAGGCCGATTGGGGCCAGTTTGTTCCCAAATTCTTCTATTTTTATTTCATTTGTTACATTTTCCACCCATGGGGAGGGACTTTCGATATATCTTTTTTAACTGTCGGAAAATTCAAAAGTAGGCCACTATCGATGTCACTATCAAACTTAACTACACCCGATTAAAAAATTCCCCCAACTTAAATGCCCATTAAACTAAACCCGAAGAACGCCTAACTAAGACCCGAGGGTTCCATCACACCACTTCGCGAACAAAAATGTTTAAAATATGAAAAAATAAACTTACAGTGATGAAATATTTACTAGCGATACTTCAGACATTATATAAACCGGAAATAAACAAACGGAAAGCTCTCGAGATCTCAAACCAAATGAGAAAGTAGCCTGAACCATATAAATTGTCGCGGACGTTTTCGTGCGTTTTGCCCATATCGGCAACGGACGTTTTCAGACACAATGCCCGGTAAAGGGTTAATATCAATGACTGTATTTATTGTCATTAAGCCATGGACACAAACAGATGGATCCCTGCCTCCAGACAAAGTTAAATCAAAAATTGACAGAAAGGCAAAACAATGGTGGCCTGTTTTGCATCCAAACCATGATAGAAATGATGATTAATGCAATCTTACCAACAACTTATCTTTAGACTTAGGACACAACAAAGCCTAAAGTCTAAATCTTATTGTTTAATTCCTCCAGCTACTATTTGGAGAATGAGTCTAAGTAATTTACTCCAGTTAAGAACTTGATGAGAATTAATGTATTGTAGGCAAAAGTTCTGAGAAAATGTATAGTTTTGTCATGGAATTGTGTGTGTGTGTACTTCAACAGAAAGGCTACGATGAGCTCCAGTGCATAGTTCCCACCTGTCAGCAACAGGACACCCTAGGCTCTCAAAAAATAAGCAAGGCCACAGTATTACAGAGATGTAAGTTGTATGTGCTTTACCACATCATAACATTGTATTAGTATTAGGCATAAGTATTTTAATTACACCATCACAAAGTTTGTATTAGTATAAGGCATATGTATTTTAATTACACCATCACAAAGTTTGTATTAGTATAAGGCATATGTATTTTAATTACACCATCACACAGTTTGTATTAGTATAAGGCATATGTATTTTAATTACACCATCACAAAGTTTGTATTAGTATAAGGCATATGTATTTTAATTACACCATCACAAAGTTTGTATTAGTATAAGGCATATGTATTTTAATTACACCATCACAAAGTTTGTATTAGTATAAGGCATATGTATTTTAATTACACCATCACACAGTTTGTATTAGTATAAGGCATATGTATTTTAATTACACCATCACAAAGTTTGTATTAGTATAAGGCATATGTATTTTAATTACACCATCACAAAGTTTGTATTAGTATAAGGCATATGTATTTTAATTACACCATCACAAAGTTTGTATTAGTATAAGGCATATGTATTTTAATTACACCATCGCAAAGTTTGTATTAGTATAAGGCATATGTATTTTAATTACACCATCACAAAGTTTGTATTAGTATAAGGCATATGTATTTTAATTACACCATCACAAAGTTTGTATTAGTATATGGCATATGTATTTTAATTACACCATCACAAAGTTTGTATTAGTATAAGGCATATGTATTTTAATTACACCATCACAAAGTTTGTATTAGTATAAGGCATATGTATTTTAATTACACCATCACAAAGTTTGTATTAGTATAAGGCATATGTATTTTAATTACGCCATCACAAAGTTTGTATTAGTATAAGGCATATGTATTTTAATTACACCATCACACAGTTGTAATGACCACATCCCAAATGAATTGTGCTATTTTTTTGTGGCTGGCCATGTGTATAACATTATCTTGTCTATCTGCTTCAATAGCCATCGACTACATGCAATTCTTAAGCAGTCAGAAAAAGAAACAAGAGGAAGAACTGGAGTCATTGAGGAAAGAGGTTATGGCCCTTAAAATCATGAAAGCGTAAGTTTACTGCTCAAATAAACAAATAATTTTGGGAAGGCTAAAAGTTTAATTGAAAAACTTGAATAATCATGAAAATGAAATAACCTTTACTTTTAGTTATTTAATCATTTTTATGTTAACCTTGTAATGTACACACCTTGCAGATTATTTTTTTTACTAAATATGAAAGATAACTTTTAAATTACCCCTGTTCTCTGTTTCCCGAAGGCGAGCTCTTTCTTTTGTACTCTCTATCAATACGTATAATAATGACGAACAGTGTGCTTCTGCTTAGGGCTTACTTAGTAAAGAAACTCTCTCTGCTATAACTTATCATTATTTTCTACTATTGCGCCCCAAAAGCATGCCATAGTAAAGCACCCAAAAGCACCTGCCACTTTGGGTGACTAACCTATTGTTGCTTATTGATTTCTTCTACTATTGCGCCGCCATAGAAAAACACCCAAAAGCACCTGCCACTTTGGGTGACTAACCTATTGTTGCTTATTGATTTCTCGACGCACCTTCTGTGGGGTGATTTTAATACCAGCACGGTTTTGAAAAAGTTGGAATATTGTCAGTTTCGTTTCTTTTCCTATGCACTGTCAAAGTATGGGTGGTTTTCACTGGCCTCTTGTCTTGTAACATTTTTTTTATAGCCATCGCCTTTTAATTTTTAAACTCATTAATCATTAGCTCTATACCTCCAAATTTAACATTTGACAATAGATCTGATAATAATGATGATTCAGAGATAGACTTAGATTAATTTCCATTACAACTTGTTTTAGGGGGTTTATTATACTTTATACCACTCCGTCGCTAGGGAGAGTGAAAATATTGAGCCAAACCCTTGGGCCCTCAACACTCAGAGAATGATTGTACAGATAATTCGACATTTTTTATCTATAAAAGTATGCATTCCCAGAAAGCTCGGACATTTTTCTATTTTATGATGTACTTTTATTTAGTCATTGAAAAAATATTTGAAAAATAATTCACTAAATTTAATGCGGAGTTGCTTCCCTTTTGTTAGTACTCTAAGGGGCATTATGGGAATCTAGGTTAGTAGCAAATGAGTTAAATTATCATCCTCAAAGAAGCATTGACCCTTTCTGATGTACCATGGTAAAGTGACATTAGGCCCACCCAGTTTTTTTTAAATGTAAAATATATTTATAAAGGAGATTATCATTTAAAAAAGAATATTTATTAACAAAATCTGTGATGAAATCTGAAGAAAAGAAAAACACAAGGCGTACATTGTCTTGTTAGTTTCATCTGTCACAACATGTGCATATATTCTCTTTGATAAAAAAACAACATTAATTTAAGAAAAATATTTAAACACAGATAATCTGCACGCTGATTAATCAGCACCCTGAAAGTCAAGATTACTGTATTCATTTTTGGTCATTTTATAATCAAAGTAAAATTTACCAAGGCACTATTGTAATGGGACTATTGTACCAATGGTACATGCTGAAGCAGTGGAATTATTTTAGGTACCTCAGTATTTTTTCATCTCAAATTCAATTGATGTAGTCTTTACTGAATACATTTTTTTTTCTTTCAGTAACTATGAGCACATAGTGAAAACACACCAAAGTTCCCCTTCACATGGACAGAACCAGGTTTCTGATGAGGTCAAGTTTCAAGTGGTGAGTAGTATTCGGCTGGCTTTTATTTAGTCTCTGATGTCCATAGGGTAGTTCTCACATGTCACAGTAGCACTATTGCCAGCTAGTAGGAAAAGCCTGGAAAGGTTTTGGTAAACTTGTAGCATCCTTCGAATTGTGCCTCTTTTAAGATTCAAACCCACTCCCTTAGCTTTCCTGTCTCATCCTTTTGATTGTAACTAGCCAGCTTGTAACAGTACAGTGTGGGTAAACAGTATAGCACTACTATATTGCTATATATACTATAGTAAACCAATTAGATGATTGCTTGACAAACCAATTTTTCAGCTGCTTTGCAAACAAATGCATTGGTTTCTTGCTAGGTAAACCAATTTGTTTCTCGCTTGTTTTTTCCAGTATTTTTTCTTATGAAATAAAAAAGATACAATTTTTTTTATTTAATCTTATAATGAAAATTAATTTTTTGAAATGTAATGAAAATGAATTTGTTAAATATGTAACATAGATTTTAAGTTGTCAACGTTTAACTTTTTTTTTTCAGTTCCGCAACACAATGGATTCCCTTTTTCAGTCTTTCAATGCCTCCATCTCTGTCGCCAACTTTGCTGAACTGTCTGCTTGTGTCTTCAGTTGGTTGGAAGAATTCTGTAAACCTCAGGTGAATCTATTTTACTGAACTTCACACTCTTTTGGGAGGGGGAGGGGAATGAAAAGTTTTTTTATAAGCCAATGTGAAGTTCTGCATTAAAGAATTATATAGGTCAGTACATAGAGATGTGTAAGTGTGGAAAAACTCCAGAATTTTGGAAAACTATCTGATGTTCACTATATTGGACGGAGCTAAAAATTAGTTTAGAAAATATAAACGTTGTTATGGAGTCCTAAAATCTATCAGGAATTTTAGATGTTATTTGAAGAGTTGTTTCTACGAGTTCTATTAGCGTTACTGAAAAATCCACAACAGCCTTGTCTCCCATCGCACATACACCAATATCTCAAGATTCTCAGCTCTCTATCGCATTCCAGTCCGTAAGGACTTCTCTTGTCGACTATCGCTCGACACTGAACTTATCTCTAAGCCTCTTTTATTTATTCTATTAGTAAACAAGATGACATCAGACACTCACTTCCTGGTTGTAATGTAAATGCACATATTGAACTAATTAAATATTAAGTATTGCCATATACTTTGCACACCAAACCAAGCCCTTACACTGACTATCTATATACACCATTGGTCAACATGAAGTCAATTTACACATACCAGACTATAATGTAGGCCTATTGGTTTGAGAACTTTTTACGTCTGGGAACTTTTTACGTTAGGGAATTTTATAATTACTTCAGTGGTAAAAAAAACTCTGGTGTATCGTAATTTGCCTAATTTTTTGTTTTGTTTCATTTTCTTTCAGACTCTGAGAGAACTTGTTTTGGGAATTCTTCGACAAGTAAACTCATCAGTCAACAACTTGTAAAAATTCTGCATTTGTATATTTTGTTTATGTTTTTATATTGTTATTCATTCATAAATCCATCTTTTTTTAATGCATTTTCATGTCAAATTTCGATGCTTGCCGAAGCCTAAACATCTGCTCCGAATACTGCCGAAAGCTTAACTACTGCCAGATTTTTAAGTGCCGTCTGCCTCAATGTACATAAAACAAGTGTGTGCATGTGTATATGGGTATAAGCATCTGTATGTAGATATGATATGTGGATGTATGATTTGTGTATATGATTGTGAGTATATGTGTGTATATATAATTACTAACCTAGCAAAATTAAAAAATGTTGATTATAATTCAAAGAAATTTTGTTTTGTTTATCTTGTGTACATATTATATTATGTTATTCAATCTTGTGCTTTTCAGGCCATAAAACTAAAATTCATTTTCTAAAACAAATTTGTAGGAGGCAAAATACAATATTTTTCTCCAGAATTAGGTTTTAAAAATAAGACAGGGCCTTGACACAGTAGACAGGCAAAGCCAAGTCAAAACAATGATTCAACAATTTTTTGGAAAGTATAATAATGATAATGTTAACAAAATCATCTCAAGAACACATCTCATCATATCTATATCATTATTTAAGAATTATTTAAATTCCCATCCTTCCAGTTCTCAAATAATTCACATGTGTGTACAGTTCTCTTTTAGACTTACTTTTTAATCTTTTTAAAGATTGTAATTGGACTAATGGTGTTTATACCTACAGAAACACAACAATATATCTCTTTTTAAAGTAGGCTACCAGAGAAAAATTAAATACTAATTAAACAACCCATGAAAAAAAAATTTTCTACATTTTTTCTGTGAATTTTCTTTCTGCACTAACCTTATTGAGATTTTGATCTCTTCCAACCACAGATAAAGAAGGAAATAAAAACGAAAAAAAAAGACCTTTAAATGTTTTAAAAATTGAGGAAAACATCCCAGGTGCGTTTAGTTAGGATTTCAAAATGCACACCATGAAGTGACATGAAAAATAAAACATTCCACAACTGAAATTTGCGTGGTCGATTGGTTTATCAAGTCACATAATATAACAGTAAAAAAACAACATGAAATTTGCATGGCCGATTGGTTTACCAAGCCACATAATATAACAGTAAAAAAACATGAAATTTGCATGGCCGATTGGTTTATCAAGTCACATAATATAACAGTAAAAAAACAACATGAAATTTGCATGGCCGATTGGTTTATCAAGCCACATAATATAACAGTAAAAAAACAACATGAAATTTGCATGGCCGATTGGTTTATCCAGTCACATAATATAACAGTAAAAAAAAAACAACTGAAATTTGCATGGCCGATTGGTTTATCCAGTCACATAATACAACAGTAAAAAAAAAACAACTGAAATTTGCATGGCCGATTGGTTTATCAAGCCACATATAACAAAAAACAATAGTAAGCCATTTTGTATCTGTAGTGTCTAAGTTTTCTTTAAAAGCACAAACACAACCGCTTGGTTCAGGTGTTAACAATAACTCAATAATTAAGTGACGTTTATTGGGACAACGTTACACGTGGCCAGGGCCCTCGAGAGAAAAAAAAGATGCCGGTACGAGATCTTTACTGGGCCCCCTCCCCCCCCCCCCGCCACACACATACATTTTCTTTTTCTAACACTAGTCATATCTAGATGGTTATTTGTATTAGATACCTTTGAAAAATCAGGAATCTTTATAAAAGGTAATGTAGGTTGTGTAGTCAAATGTAAGGTTAGATCTGCTGTGGCAATACAGTTGACACATATATTTTTGTGTACAGACTCTTCCCAAAATACATTTTGTTAAATGACAAAAAAAAATTGTTTTACATTTTCAATACATTTGTCAAAAATTATGATACCTTCAATCGTTAAAAGTGTAAAAGGATCGAATAACTGGCTTTGACTGCCGTACCAGTATGCAGCGACATAGAATATTTATAAGGCCTAGGCCAGAGGTCGGCAACCTAGGACACGCGTGCCAAACTTGGCACACAGAGCGATTTTCAATGGCAGGCGAGAGACCTCCAAGAGGTATTTTTTTATTAATGAAAAAACAACATTTTCCGGTTCTGAATGAGGAAAACTGACTTTTGAAGTCGATGTTTCTGACATAGCGACACATTTCAGTGACTTTAACTTTCATTTACAAGGACTACTGGAATGGATATGCATTGAAATTTGACATATCTTGGTGTGAAATCATCCCTATATTAGGGCAAATATTAAGATAGATAGTTGGGCATTTTCAGATGTACTTAGAAACACTCAAAGCGGAGTTACCTAACCATTTTTTATACCACATCAAGCCTAACTGGGTTGATCTTACTACAACCTTCCTAGATGTAGATTTTTTTTTTAATGCAGCAAGTTGAATTTTAAGCATTTGGGAAGCCAAATGTACCCATTTGTGGAAAAAATCTGGACGGAAACTGCTTATGAAAGTCGTCTGCTATTCTCAACTGCTACCCATTCGCTCTTCTACTTTCAGCTTTTGTTTCAATTTACACTTGTGAACAGATTTTATCGCACATGAAAACAGTTTTAAGCATACTAAGAGGTCACCTACGCTTGACCACTCAGATGTGACTAAATATGTAGGCCCTATCTGACATTATACAATTAGCAAAGAGCATTCAAGACAAAGCACTCATTAATTGATACAGACTGATTACATTTAAAAGAGTTTATAATGCTCATCGTCTTTAATTCTAAAACAAATGCAATTGTATTACTAAACTATTAGATATAAGATACCCTTTTAATTGAACTATATTATGTAATTTCTGTAATTATTAATGTTAAAAAAGGTAAACTCCATGAATATATAAACAATAAATTCAGGAAATGTTTATTTACGACTGTTTAACGTAAATTAATTTTAATTCTTTAATAATCAAATCTTCTAATGAAGACCATAATGTTGGATTTTTTAAAATAATAATAATTAGTTATTAATATTTGCTTTATTACAAAACAGAACTTGTTTGGCATCACAATTTAATCGAATACTGATACTTTTTTTTTTCTAAAGGGAGATAATTAAACCGTTTTATCAAACATTTATTATTATTTGCGCTAATGTTTCTAATATGTTTCTTTTATAAAATAATTTTATAACTTATAAATGATCAAACTGTAAAAAGTATTTGTAAATTATTTAAATATTATAGGACTAAAGAATGTATAATGTATATGTAAATTTTAAACATTACGTTAACTACAGAGTTTGTATGATTACTATTTATCTCTTCCGCTCAAAACTCAAACCAAGATCAATGACACTCTTTCTGTTTTCCAATTAAAACACATTAAAGGACATCTCAGTTAAACTAAGATCAAAACATTATAAATAATATTATCATGTGTTAGTGTTAGATTCAATCTCGACTAACAAATGATGATGTTTTGACAATAATTACCATAAATGGGAAAATTTAGTAATAAAGTATTGTATTTGATACAAAAGGAAAATAAATATAAAGGATGTTAATCACAAATACGTTCATTTTGTTTTAAGAATAAAACGATTTCATGATTTTCTCTTTAAATAATCTCTTTTGCTTCTGGCCTTTGTCTTGAGGAGTAATATTAATTGTCCTATAAAAATGATTTTAAAAAGTATAATAGAGCAGATTGACTTTTTTAAGCTGTTGGCACGCTGAATGGTCTAGAAATCCCAGTTTGGCACACTATCAGCAAAAGGTTGCCGTCCCCTGGCCTAGGCTACTAAGCTAACAGGGAGAACTGTAAGCTTGTAAGGCACATTGGTCTATATTTGCAAGTGTCTCTGGAGAAAAATAATTTAAGAGAGATCCTAAAAGCTTTCAAAAATAATTAGGCCCTATATTACAACTAGAGGCTTCTTTGCATATTAAACAAAATGTTCAAGTACACATTCAAAGAATACCAAATTTAAGGGCCCCCGGCGCCACGTGAGATTGTAGGAGGTTTTATGGCATCTCCTCTTAGCTTAATAGCAACAATTAAAACATACTTGCGTAATTGCCAAATTATTTTTTTTATTTTAATATTCATGGGCCCCCTAAACTCTTATGGGCCCCGGTACGGCGTACCGGCTGTACCCCCCTCTCGTGGGGCCTGCACGTGGCCATGGTCGCACATGATCTTCCAGGCACACTACGAAAACAAACAATACGGTGACCACTGAACCTTGATACACACGGTACATTATAACACATAGGACACTACAGTATCATTTCATTGAAAATAGTCTTAAACCAGGGACTTGTTGTGTTCTCTCATTATCATCCCAGATCTTATAATGGGCATACTGGTAAGCCCTGATAGCTATGTGAGCAATATCAATGGTCAAAACTGAATTTTGAAAATTGTAACTTAATCTTTCTTTCACTGTGACCTTCAAACAGTTTGGTTAAATGTTACAGGATTTATTTTTAGCTTGTATTAATAACATGTGTATAAACTAGGCAAATTTTAATGTGAATTGCCAATTCGATCTTTGGTATATGTCGACTTTTAAAATGACATTAATGTGTATACATTTATATAAATTTATGCTAATCCGTGACCTTTCCAGTGAAATGTTTTGTTATTAATAAATAGGCCTGTAAACTTTGCTCTCTGTTTCTCTCTTAGTCTTTACTTTGGGACGTAAGTCATTAAAAAAAAACTCAGCCATGGTTCCTACCCTGGGAAAGTCAACCAATTCATAGGCCTATTTCATGTCAGGTTTTGTTCATGGCCTTCACTACATTTTCAACGAAAGTGTCCCCAGTGGTCTTTTCCTCTTCTTTTATTTTCTCCTCTAATTGTTGTCCATCTCAGGGTTATTTTAATTTAAGCATTTTCCTTGCCAAGGGGAGAATGTAGGATGTTGTATATCGCTGTTCTGTTTCTGATTTCATTGTGTGTTCTTTGCACTGAACCATTATAATTCACAGCATCTTCTCCTGAATTATCTGATGCTACTTTCAACTGCGGCGTAGATTTGATTTGTGGGCTGTAGTTTCAGATTTGTTATAAGTTTCAGTGATGAGTTCCATATCTTGCCGAGTCATTTGAAAACTTTTGCTGCCATCGCTAGTTTGGTAGAGATTTCCAGGTCTTGGTGACTCTGCTGAAATCCTGTTATGTTGCCAGTCTGGTAGAGATATTATATAATGGGCATATGCCTTTACATTTGGATGTGTAATGCACTAGTCTAATTGGGCTATTAATTCAGCTCTTCGGTAAAATGTAAACATTTGTCTACTCACGTCATATTTTCTAACTACTAGGTTGCCTTCAAACTTTAGCATTATGTCACGTGACATTTTGAGTAGGCCTAAAATATAAAGAGCATTTAATGGATGAAATTATTGCTTTGATGATGAATATTTTCCCAGCCCCTAGGTCCAAATGTCAATTTTTACTATCAGCTGCATATGGTGTACGCGTTGTTTCAAGGTGTCTAATAAATGTATACGCGACAAGTACAGCAGTCTAGCTCAGCGGGAAACATGAGCCATGTGTTATTTAACTTATTAGCTATTTTAAAATAGCGGGATGCTCCTGCCAGGAAGATTAATCCTTCCCTACCCCACTGCCAAAAAAAAAATATAAAAAAAAAAGTTTAAACCTTTTGAATTTTAAATGAGGAAAACACAAATTGTAAGCCTAAGCATTTTAACTAGTAGGCTATTCTTCTATTGCGAAATTATAGTCGGTTTTTTAACATGGCTATAGCCTAAAGAATTAACTTTGAATCGCATTGTAACAATACGAGGTAAACTGACAGGTTTATTATTGTTCAGTCAAGGTGTTTGATCACTGTACAATCAAGGTGTTCAATCAATGTATATAGTCAAGGTGTTCAATCACTGTTTATAGTCAAGGTGTTTAATCACTGTATAGTCAAGGTGTTCTATCGATCACTAATGGTCAAAGTGTTTGATCACTGTACAGTTAAGATGCTTAATCACGGTACAGTCAATTTGAGGTGATAGATCACTGTAGCAATACAGTTAATAGGTGCTTAATAACTACAGTTAAGGTGGTTAATCACTGTACAGTCAAGGTGTTTATCACTGTGCAGTCACATTAAGATGTTTGATCACTGTACAATCAATTTAAGGTGTTTGATCACTGTACAGTCAAGGTGTTTAATCACTGTGCAATTAATTTCAGGTGTTTGATCACTGTACAGTCTTATATTTTCTTATAAGTTTACAGACGTTCCTTCTAGATAGAAGATTATCACGTCCATTAGGCCCAAAACGACTGCAGGGATGCAGGGATCCGTCGGTGGCAGGGATAGAACCCGCGACCTGTCAGTTGTTTTTTTGGTTGACAGTCCGGTGATCTAACCGCTAGACCAGGTTTAATCAATGTATAGTCGATTTCAGGATTTCGTACAGTCGATTTCAGGATTTCAGGTGTTTGATCACGTCTGCGCACAACCCAGCAGGATGTGGTCTACTATGATTGTGGGCGTCGGCATATTGTACGTCTGCTATTTGTTTTTTTTAAATTCTGTTTAGTTGTGAGTTGAGTTCTAAAAAGGCCTATAATCCAATAGGCATTGTTTTTGTGATGTTGTTTTTGTTCTTTTTGCGGGCAAGGAAATGTGTGAATGTGTGTGTGTGTTTTTACTTAAAGAACATGTTCATTTCATTTTGCTGTCAGTTTTCCATTGTGTCCATTGACTTAGGGGTCGTCCATTAATTATGTCAACAAAATATTATAGGGATGAGCAGTGGTAGGCCTGCATGGTGGTGAAAATTTTGATGACTGTTAGTTGACATGGCGGAAAAGGGGTCAATAAGGGGTTTAGATAGGCCTAATTTTGACGTCAACAATGTTTACTTTTTGTAATAAATGGAATAAATATATTAAAAAAATGGAATTGAGTTCGTGTTCGTATGATAGGCCAACATATTATCCAGTGCAGTTGCTAGGGATTTGGGGGCCTGGGGGGCTTGGCCTCTTAAGGGGTCCTTGCATTTTGACATTCGACATTTTGACATGAGAAAAAAACAATTCGGACACTCCTTTGGGGGCCCCCCATCAAGTAGGGGCCCGGGGGGACTTTCGAATTTGGACCCCCTCCCCCCACCCTAGCTACGCCACTGATATTATCATATATCATCTTCATCTATCCCATAATCCGAATGAGGGTCGATGGGGCGCCAGCAGCTATTATAGCCTATTGCACTTTAATAGTAAATTATATTGGATCGCCAACTTAGTGGTCTACTCATACTCATCACTATTCCAATCTGAACATCAGTTAGGGCGAAGTAGCGGTGGCTAGACACTGCGCTGACCAGTACTGACCACATAATCCATAATTAGGGGTCTATTATGTGGCCATGGGCATGGAAATGTGTGAACGCTGCTTTATACAACCCACCAAGATCAATATTATATTGGTCTGACAGAGATATATATTATACTTTGTTTAACAACATTTGTTAGTTGTGTATATTTATTTTACATAAACCTTTAATTACAGTTGTAAGTGACTGACATGAACTAAATGATTGATAAATTTATAGGAAACGCCATGATAACAAGTTGTTTTTTTACGTGATAAAAATCAGCAGTCTCATTTAAATCTAGGACAGGGAGAATCAGACCATATTCTATCAACCAATCAAACACCGAGTTTTATTGGCATACTTGCCCTGCATTGGGGTTACCCCGGGACGCGTGCATCAGCTGTTATATTTTTTATGTGTCGTGCCTGTTTGTCGTTAACAATATAAAGAGATAAACATCTAGTTATAAACAAAAAAAAGTATATAATGTGATAGGTAATGTTCAAATACTATATTCACAAATCCCTACTAGTTATCTTAAAATTTAAACTTGTATTCACAGGAAAAGGTTCTGAATTTATTCTTAGCATAAGTTTATAGTTAGCATTTTCTGATAAATCTGCCAATTGTGCCGGTAGATTATTTTTTGTAATTATATAACATCTTTTTGTCGAGGGGCTTTGGTTTTCTGTAACAAAATGAATAATTTGACCGAGCCCCTCTTTTCTCCCCACGTTTGGGAGTTATTACCTGAAAATCCAGTGAAAGAACCATTTGCAAATGCTTGGATGTACATGACAAAAAATTATACTAAATTTCAAATAGCGACATGGGGATCACTAATTGTTCACGAGGTAAGTTTAATCTTTAAATGAGGCTAATGAAAATATTAAAAATTAAGTTTTACTTTAATATTAAGCCACTTTAAATTTATACAGCAATGCTTCAATGCTGCAATAGTTTACATTGGATATTGAATGCTATTATTATTATTAAAGTTAAAGCCCAAAGACGTTAAAGTTACAACTTACAGTCTTGCAATCAGTCAGTCAGTGTCAGAATGAGTCACCGTGATCTGAAGAATGACCGAATTCATGTTTAGTTACTAAGTTAGCCTACATTCATTTCATGTTTAAATTTAAATAGCCACTTAACAAGTCTAGACTCTAGACTATTACTATTACATTTGCTATTATTAAGCTTTAAGAATATTATAGGCTAGGATCTATAACTATACTAGACTGACTATAGGTAGGCCCTATCCTATAGGACTGGTATAGGACCTGACTTCCTTGACTCTGGAACTCAGTTGTAGCCTACTCTGATTCTGATCATTGGGGCAATGTTCAATGACAGTCAATGCCAGTCAATGGTCATTCTGGTGACATGGCCTGAAATTTTTTAGTTAGTAGGCTATATTTTATACAACTTTGTGGTCTTTGTCCTTTGTCATTTATATTATAAAAATACTTATAGTTCTAGGTCCAAGGTAGTATGACATATTGACAACATAGGCATAGGTTGGTGTGAGAGCCTAATGAATAATTTATTGATGGAAATATATGCTTCTTGTGATGCCACAAACTGTCTTTAATAATCAAATATCACAAATACTGAACTGAACAAATGGTATCTTAACTATTTTGTTTAAGCATACAAAATGTTATCAGTACTTTAAATGTATAGTAGGCCTACTTAGGCTATAGTGCTATAGCCTTATAGCCTTTTTTAATGAACAAGGGTTGTAATAAACTTCATATTTAGCGCTGAGATCAAGCCGGCAATACAAATCACCCTATAGTGTAAACTAACCCATGAACCAAATAATTTGCATTTATCATACAGATAGTTTCATTTATTTTTCAGCTTATCTACTTTGCAGCTTGTATGCCTGGTTTAATTTTTCAGTTTATACCTTTCATGCGACGATTTAAAATTCAAGCAGTAAGTAAAAATTCTTTTGATTTACAGAAATGCAATGTTTGATGAGCTTTAGAGAAGTTAGCTATTTAAAAAGCAGCATATGTTTTATTGCAGACATAAGACAATGTAACCTTAAATTAACTAGGGGCAAGATTTGATGGCTTTACACTATAAAGCTGTTATAGATATTGTATTCTGGCCATGAAGATGCACACTGCTGTACCAATGCATGGTGTCTCAAAGCTGGTGATGTGTGTAAACCATTGCTACGCTCCCATTAAGAGTATACTGGTGGACTAATGCATGGGGGGGAGGTCTCTTGTTGTGTATCCAAGAATCTATGCACAGACAAGAGTTGATCCATAGTCTGGCTGCTCATAGTCTGGTATTTTTACTACCGGGCGAAAGTTGTGTGGGATACCTAGCATGTGGCATGCCCCAGACAGGGTCTTGAACCTCATGACTTGACCCACCCCTTCTCATGTTAAGCTCTGAACTAAAGAATCGAAAGGCTTGTCGAGTATAAGAGACTCTTAAATTTGGTTATTTGTAGACAACTTTGTTTCACCCCATCTATTTGAAATATATCTAGCAAAAGTCTTGACAAAATTATAAACTTGTTTTTCCAACATTTATTGCTACCAGCATAGTTTTTGTAGGTTTTCTTTAGGTAATGGAATAATTTAAATATAAGAAATGAAACAAAATTACTTTTCCCTTGTAGAATTTTGATGAAAAAAATTAAATGAACATGTTTATAAAAAAAATTAAACTTATTGAATTCCAGAATCGACCAGAAACATTTGAAGGCCAGTGGAAATGTTTCAAGTTAATTATGTTCAACCATTTTTTTATTCAGGTATATTCTTTTTGTATTGACAATAGCTTTGAAGTGACTGGATTTGTATGATTAATTTAAAAAAGATGATTTTCCTAAACTTTTCCTTTTACAAACTTAATGATGTTCCTGAAAATGTTTTTCATTTACAAACTTAATGATGTTCCTGAAAATGTTTTTCATTTACAAACTTAATGATGTTCCTGAAAATGTTTTTCATTTACAAACTTAATGATGTTCCTGAAAATGTTTTTCATTTACAAACTTAATGATGTTCCTGAAAATGTTTTTCATTTACAAACTTAATGATGTTCCTGAAAATGTTTTTTCATTTACAAACTTAATGATGTTCCTGAAAATGTTTTTTCATTTACAAACTTGATGATGTTCCTGAAAATGTTTTTTCATTTACAAACTTGATGATGTTCCTGAAAATGTTTTTCATTTACAAACTTGATGATGTTCCTGAAAATGTTTTTCATTTACAAACTTAATGATGTTCCTGAAAATGTTTTTCATTTACAAACTTAATGATGTTCCTGAAAATGTTTTTCATTTACAAACTTAATGATGTTCCTGAAAATGTTTTTTCATTTACAAACTTGATGATGTTCCTGAAAATGTTTTTCATTTACAAACTTAATGATGTTCCTGAAAATGTTTTTTCATTTACAAACTTAATGATGTTCCTGAAAATGTTTTTCATTTACAAACTTAATGATGTTCCTGAAAATGTTTTTCATTTACAAACTTAATGATGTTCCTGAAAATGTTTTTTCATTTACAAACTTGATGATGTTCCTGAAAATGTTTTTTCATTTACAAACTTGATGATGTTCCTGAAAATGTTTTTCATTTACAAACTTAATGATTTTCCATAGTTATAAATTTATGTTTTTTTCTTTAAATATTTCTCCAGCTTCCCCTAATAGCAGGCACTTATGTTTTCACTGAGTACTTTAATATTCCTTATGGATGGGAAGAAATGCCACCATGGTAAAATTATATAGATATATTTTGTTATAATAGTTAATTAGCTTATTATATAAATTTTTAAAATAGATTTGTAACCTTTTTTGTGTGCATATTATAATATAAGGGGTACAGTGGCCGAGCGGCAGCGTGTTAGTCTGACGTACTGTAGGTCCTGGATTCGAATCCTGGTGAAGATTGGGTGTTTTTCCCGGGTCTGAAGGGTGTCCCTGGGTATACCCGTCTCTGATGGGTACCTGACTTAAGTTGGGGCAAAGTAAAGGCGGTTGTGCCTAGTGCTGGCCACACAATCACCTAGAATGCCGTGGCCACAGAAACTGGTGAAGGCTGCTTCACCGGCCCTATGGATCAATTTGATCAGACAGGATAATCTATTATAAGTAAACTAGGAGTTGTGCCCGGAGAAATAAATGATTACAATGTGTTTTGTTAAAAGAAAAAATAACAAAGAAAATTAGGCTATAACAAAAACTGTAGTGGAAACTTTTTTTGGGTATATATAGAATTTCTTTTTTTTTGTTTACGGTCGCCTGGCCCTGGAATATGCATATGAATTGTTACTGTCAGGCTTCTTACTTCTTAAAAAGTTGATAATAAAAAAATAGACAGCAATATTTCGCAGTATGGGAAAATCCGGTCTTGAAACGCACTTAATTTGAAAGCATTTCTAAGGGAGATCATTTGGAAATAGGGATCGGTTTATAACCTTAACATACAATGATTAGTAATAGCTCTAAGTTTATTTTACAAAATAAATTAACGAATTATGCAATATTGTTGATAAAATAAACATTTATTTTGGAGACCGTTTCAAATTTATACATTAAACTTTTGGCCCGTTTCGTGAAACGTCCTAGGCGCCTATAGTGAATGAACATATATATATATTTTATTATTTTTTGTATATACCGTTATACTCGCGTATAAGTCGCACTTTTTTTACCGAAAATTTCGACAAAAAGTAGGGGTGCGACTTATACGCCCAACACTGTTTTTGAAAAGTTTGAAAAACATCACTACTCTGTCATACAGTTTCCTACATAACCCTTATAGTTGACTGTAGTGATGTAGAATTACTAGGATATGCGTAGGCCTATATTTTACATTTAGAAAACTTTCGTAGGTGTAAATATTTCTATCTTTATATAACTGAATTTGAAAAGGACAAATATTGTAGGTTTTTCAGTGTTAATTAGGACACATGCATAGCGCGGCGCCTCCCAGTCTCCAGTCTAGGCGACATTGAGTCTAATGACGTAATTCAAAGACTTTTTTGGGGTGTAGTTTTACTAAAGGAATAGGAAGAGTAGGCAAAGGGACTTAGATGAAGAAACAGATACATTACTTTCCCATCTCACTAATGTCTGTAGGCCTATTGATTGGTTGTTTAAAATAAATGACGCACTAAATTATTTGATTATGTTTGCCATATGCAAGATTAAAACCATTTTATAAGGAAAGTTTATAAATTAGGGTGAATATTTAGTAACTTTTATGTTTAAAAGGTTTGCATTTTTGAGATATTAAAAGGCAGTGGAACCCGGGAAGTCGGGGTGCGACTTATGCGCGGGTCAATGACAACATATAAGAAAAAAAAATCTTAAACTAGGGGTGCGACTTATACACCGGTGCGACTTATACGCGAGTATATACGGTATATATAAACAAACTCATGGTAATTATATATATTGATAATGTATATATATTTTTCACCTTCAATTTATAAGGGGTTGAGTTTTAAACTTGTTGAATTTAGTCAATATGTGCTAAGAAATAATATTAATGGGGTTCTTTAAAATTAATCTTATTGTTAATTTAAAAAAAATGAAATGATGTCTCTGTGTACTTCAACAGGTACAATATTGCATTAAGAGTTTTTGGTTGTGCAGTCATTGAAGATGCTTGGCATTATTTTCTACACTTTGCCTTACACGACAAGAGAGTTTACAAGTACATCCACAAAGTACATCATAACTTTCAGGTACTTTTGTGTGATTTTTTTTCGGTTGCTAGTGTTTGTTAAAAATTGTGAGGAGTAACATAAAGCAACACTGTGAGATGTAAGAAGTAAAAAGTATCACCAGTTGGACCAAATATATCCAGAGGCCCATTGAAGCTGTGTTCACAAGTTTCTATGCCCTTATGATATTAATGGATTGTCTGGTCACCACAATACCCGTCCGCCTTTACTTTGCCCCAACTAATGTCGGGTAGTCATCAGAGCTGGGTGGACTCAGGGCCGCCCACCAGACCTGGGAAAAAATCCTAGCGTTCACCAAGATAAGAATCCAGGACCTTTAGTGCGCCTAGATTACTATGCCCCATAACACTGTAGGATGGCTGACTGAAAGTCTTAGAACCTAACTCTTACAAGACATATAGGATGCAAACCAACGGAATGGTACTAAAGTCAGCAAAAAAAAGATATTTAGTTTAAGCCGTGTTAGGTGTTTGATAAAAACTAATTCATTTATCTATACTGTGGAAAACAATTTATGAAATCGATCGATTAGTTGAAAAGTTCAAATTACATAATAAAAGGTAAAGAAAGTCATTTTGGAGAACATTGAAAAAGTAAAGACTACCCATTTTTCACAATTTAACATTGTAACAGACAACCTAGTTAAATATTACCAGGATTAACAAATATTAACCAATCGCCATGAAATTTAGCAAGCATACTCATAGTGAGTCAATACACAAGCTTTTAAAGTTCTAAAGGTTTTAAATAATATTTAGTTGACTTATAAACAATTTGATCTTTAGAAGACATTTCATTTGATTTTATCATTTTATACAAAAGCTGCATTAAAACACATTTTATAAAAAAAACTTCCTCAAAAGAATTTTAGTTTGAAAATTTTACATTTCACAGCTACTAGTTAAAGCATTCAACATTACAAATCAATGATAATCATAAAACTGACATAGGATCCATTTTACACATTATTTTGCATTTATTGAAAGATCAGTTTTACCGACATTTGTACAGATTTGTTGGGTAGCATCACAAATAGGCTTTTTATGTGTGTAAAATATTAGTTGGCAGTGAATTGGTACAATGGTCATGGAGGGAAGAGATGAAAATGAAAGCCAATTGTGCCTGCTTATGGTATTCTGAGCATTAACAAATTTTGATCATTTGAATAATAGTGCCCTTATTCTTGGCTGATCATATAAGCAATTATTAGCATTTTAGAATTACCTTGCTGAACTTTCCTTAAATCCTGTCATGTTTTTCGTTTTTTTTATTTTTATTTTATGGGTACTTAAAAAAACATCTATAAATATTTTTATTTTATTTTACTGTATATATAATCACTACTAGGCATTTCACACATACCAGTATAAATTGGTTAGCTGTGAATTTTGTGTTTTGAAAATGATTCAACAGTTAGAAACCTGTATAAAAAAATACTATCCACAGCAAACATTGACAGTAGAAATGAGACACTATACTTCCACAGAAAATATTGACAGTAGAAACTATACTGTCCACAGCAAACAGTGATAGTAGAAACTATACTGTCCACAGCAAACATTGACTGTAGAAACTATACTGTCCACAGCAAACATTGACTGTAGAAACTATACTGTCCACAGCAAACAGTGACAATAGAAACTGATATTAGACAAACTAAACACAAAATACTGTCTGTAACAAACATTGACAGTAAAAACCATACTGTCCTTAGCAAACATTGATAGTAGAAACTATACAGTCCACAGTTTCAGTAGAAAGCCTGATTATTTTATCACTATGCCATTGTAAGTCATGAGATTGCATAAATCTGTTTGGGATGCTAACCTGCACATGATGATCAGGTTTATGAATGATGTTGATATTAAATTATTAAAATATATTTATATGATATTGTCCTTTTTGTTTTTTTAGTCACCTTTTGGAATGACAGCCGAGTATGCTCATCCAGCTGAGACTCTTAGTAAGTACCTAGTTGTTCATTTTTACTGAGATACGCATACATTTGGTTGGGTTTGTTTAATTTGGACTACTTAGTATAGATCTATTCTAATGGTTAACTTTAAAGAAAATATACATATACCAGTATTGTAAATATTGGTTTGTGAACTTTTTATAGTTTGGGAGTTATGAAATGATTTTAAAGTAAGAACTTTGCAATTCTTTTGTTTTTCAAGATCTACACTCAATGCAAAAAAGAGCTGCGTACAATTTTGCGTTCAAGAACAAAATAAGGAATGAGTGCCAATAACTTTTGTGTTTTTTTTTTATCTTTTTTACTTTCAGTACTTGGTATGGGTTTCTTCTGGGGAATTCTACTGCTGGCTAACCATGTAGTCCTGCTGTGGGCCTGGGTGACAGTTCGACTGTTTGAAACAATAGATGTCCACAGCGGCTACGATATACCTTATTTGAACCCGTTCCACCTTGTTCCTTTCTACGGGGGTGAGTTGACATAATGGTGAAACATACTGTTATCTGTAGTGCTAATAATACATTGTACTCAGTAAATCTATTAGTGTAGATAAATCAGGTAATCTATTGTGCTTAGGAAATCAGATAATCTATTCTGTTACGATGATCCGGCAATCTCTTTAAAAGCTAGAAAATATGTTGTGTTAGAATATAAAGTAATCTGTTGTCTTAGAATATAAAGTAATCTGTTGTCTTAGAATTAAAGTAATCTGTTGTCTTAGAATATAAAGTAATCTGTTGTCTTAGAATATAAAGTAATCTGTTGTCTTAGAATATAAAGTAACCTGTTGTCTTAAGAATATAAAGTAATCCGTTGTCTTAGAATATAAAGTTATCTGTTGTCTTAGAATATAAAGTAATCTGTTGTCTTAGAATATAAAGTTAACTGTTGTCTTAGAATATAAAGTAACTTGTAGTGTTAAAGAATATAAATCAGGGTTCATGGTTTGAGAAAAGTGATTTGTTTTTTCAAGTTCTCAAAACTGACTTGTTTTTCTCCAAGTTTGGGAATTGTTTGTAAATTTTGCTCTGAGTATTAGGCAGTTGGAGAAATATTTATAATAAAAATAATTAAAGCATCAACTTTATTCTTGATAAGTACTTATCTCCTATCATTTTGTGTATCTATGAGCTCTTTGAGTACATAAAAACATCTACAAAAAAAAAATGTTTATTTTGATCACTTGTGTATATGAACTACCAGTTAAAATTAAAAGACAGTTTACATATAATAATAATAATAATACTAATATTTGTATAGCGCTGCTAACAAACATAATGTAAGTTCAGAGCGCATTTAACATACAACTAAGAACATGGATATTACTCTAGGCTAGGAGACAAAGCTAACTGATGATTTAAAAAGACAAATCAAATAAATGTAGCATTAACCAACCCAACCTATAAGTAAGACAGTAGGGGTCTAAATCATGTTAAATGTTAACTAAGGTAAATCTTGAAATAATAAGTTTTAAAGTTCTTTTTCAAAGACATACTGTAACATACTGGTTTGATAATTTTTTTAGTAAAGCTTGAGAAATGTTTGAAAAGTTTGGGAATTTAGAAATTGTTTTAGAATATAAGTGCCTGTTAAGGTCAAGGTGGCTGAGTGGCAGCACACTCTGAATGCCACTCCAAGTTCTGGTGAAGGCCAGGAATTTTTTAAATCTATTTAGTTTCTTATGGGTTATTGACCCTGGCATTGTTATTCTGTTTTTTTTTTAAATTGTGGCTTGTTTTTTTCAAACCCTGCAGTTTAAGATAGTTTCCCGTTGGTACTTGCAAGTGGTACTTTGGGATCGGGTTACACTGAGTCAGGGTTTTTGTGGGCTGATGTGGGGCTGGCGTATGGTCCATTCTCTGAAATTAACAGAGCTCTCTCAATTGTGCCTTTACTGTCTATTTAAGTTGACAATAATAGTGTAAATTAGCATCCCAACTTCGATGTGTTAAGTTTTCTTTAATTGTAAATTCTTTCATCTTTGCTTGAAGAGTTATACTAGTGCTGTACATATTGCTCCAAACAAACTCATATGATGTCTACAGTACATTTGAAATGACTCTCTTTCATTCTCTAGGATCTAGGTTTCATGACTTCCACCACTACAACTTCACTGGCAACTATTCCTCGACCTTCACTTGGTGGGATAAAATATTTGGCACAGACAAGCAGTTCAAAGACTATTATGCCAAGCTGGAGGGCAGTAAACAAGAAGGCAAGCAGAACCAACAGAACGGCAAGAAGAGTCAACAGAACGGCAAGAAGTCCCAGTAGACACTGACCTAGGTAACAGCACACATTCGCAAAACAAATAGTACCGGTAAATGTTTAAATGCAGCCATCATCTTTGCTTCACTGTATTGAATGATTATTTTAATCTAACTTTGATTAATTCTCTTTAATTTATAATCTGAAAAGTGAATTCATTCATATTATTTTTGTGCACTAAAAAATTAATTAAAATTGGCATTTAGTAAATCATAAAAATAAAAGTATAGATTGGCATGATTGTTTGGTATTATTTATGAATCATTGTTTGAAAAATATAGACTTTCATTACAATTTTTTGTAATTAGACATTTTTACCTGTACAAAAATTAAAATAAAAAAAAATCTGGTCATGATTTTATCACTAAATTATTATTGTACTAAAGTGTTTATAATATTTTGTATAAACATGATACATTTGTGTAAGACTATCATTTTACACTATTTAAAATGTCTAATTAGCTTATGATTTCTTTAAGCATTCTGTTCAATAATGTTCTTCCAAGATGCGTAACTAATTCACAAAAGAACTATCATTTAAAACAATGTAAAATTATCTAGCATTTGGTATCTCATGTACATATATGTGTATATATTTTGTTGTTCTCATGTTGCATGTACTGTATGGAAAAAAGAAACAATGATAGAATATGAATTTATTTATTCTCTTTTACTGTACCACACAAACATCTTGATTCATTCAAAAGATTGAAACTAACCACATTGGAAATAAGCTTCTTTAATATTACATGAATTTATAGAAAGGACTTATTTGCTCTGCTTGCAACTCTTCTGGCATCGGCCTACTCTAAATGAGATGGCGTCAGCCTTCTTTAATTAGTTGCCATTGGCCTACTTGAAAATATTAATTTTTCAATCGACTCAGAGTAGCCACCGTTTGGCTGTGCGGTTAATTTGATCTGTAAGTCTCTGATACACATCAGTATTGGCATTAGACATTGAAAACTATTTTAAATAAAAGTTAATAGAAAACTGTTGTGATTATGATTTGTCCATTGTATATGTTGTACATGTGTGTTTTACTTTAAATGGTTTCATTATTCTATCGTGTAATTCTTTCAATAAAACATTTAGTTGTATAAATACTGAAGAACAGTAGAAAAACTAATGTTATTGTGGCCATCAACTTCTGTCAAAGAAAAGAAATGTACTATAGTCAGTGGTGTAGACCACTTAGACTCTTCTGGACAGGTCCATCTTTTTTTCCAAAACCAAGGATTTTGTTTTTTCTGAAGGGTCAGGAGAGATAGGGGATGGGGTGGAATTGTAAGTTAATAATCCTACAGACAGTTACATAAAGTGAACAGATTTGTAAATTTCATTATTATACTTTTGGAACAAAATGGTTTTTATTGTTTTGTTTTTATTCTTCTTCTCATTAAAATAATACAGCCATTTTATGCTGTTCATATGTTACAGGCAGGTTATTGCATCCTATACTTATCCATGGTTTGTGGCTAGTCTTGCATTTTGATTAGGTTTTTCAAATGATGTTAAGTTATTTAAATGTTTTCCTGGTTTGTTCAGGCACTTTATTCCATCCCAGGAATCCAATAGGGCAGTAAGAAAATTAATGTTTTGTCTTTGTCAGATATGAAATAAGAAAAGTATTTTTATCCCCATCTATGCTTTAAAATTGTATTTATAATTTTATTTTAACCTCGTGGAAAATTAAGCTTATTTAGTATATGTAATGGTCATGTATAAGTAATTATAAACTAACTGACTTTTAATTTAATATCACAAAGCTTGACTTCATTGGTGTGTTCTTTTTAATACAATTTTTATTTTTAAATAAAATGAATTGTTTTGTAACTAATTTTGTTAATGTATTTATTTTTTTGTTTGTTATTGAATTAAAAACTAAAAAAAAATATTGAAACCATTAGAAAAAAATATTAACAAACAACAAATTGTTTGATGCTTTTAATAACCAGCAGGGTGTAAAACTGTAATGTTCAGTGTTCCAGATATATAAAACATCACCAGTAATCATCTTGTGGATTATTTGAACTTTAATCTGATAGTGACATAAATCACATTATGTTCTCAGTGCATTGGTTGACATTGATCATTTGATGGTTTTGATATGTTCATTGAAACATTTCTGTGGGCTGGAAATAGGTTTGTCTTTTTAGATTTTAATTTTAATTATGTGTGAAATAAAATATGACTTATCATATTAAAGTACTTTAATGAATGAAATTTTTTAAGTTGACCTTTGAACTACAGGAAACTCATTGAGGACAAATATTGTCAATGAAATCCATTGATTTCATGAATTCATTATAGCCACATTTATTGTTTGTATGAAGTGAAATTGTTTGCTTATACATACAAGTGGATCAGTGGTCCACAGTTTGTGGTATGCATATCCTGATCATGGAAAAAAAGGGGGGGGTGGTAGTAGACAACTGGTTAAGAGTGGGTGAAAAAAACATTGATAATGGTGGAGAACAGCAACATAAAAACAAGATTGTTTGATTGATCCTAACAAATGTTCGCTTGCATAACAAAGTGGTGGGTATTTTATGATACATTTAGAATTAGTAAACATTATTAAAAGCAAGTCATTTCACACATATAAGATGCCGTGTAGAACAAGCATTTAAAAATTTACTTTCAGAAAAGAAAACAATATCATATTGTTCATGAGCATGCAAACAAACTAGTTGGGATTTGAGTGAAAATGCTGATGAATATGAGGACTTAATATTTTTAGATGGGAGAGTAGTTTTAATAAAACAACAGCATAATTTAAATAATTATATAAAGAGTACATCGTAAAAACAAGGGAAAACACTAAACTAATATTTATCATAATCAGATGAAAGCGCGATATATTAGTCCTGATTAGGATGTTGTACAACTAGACACTTCAAGGCAATGCGCGGAAGCTAAAACGTGCTAGAAATAACAGTAGCCTAACAGTGTTATCTATAACTATACATATTAAGATGCTTCACTTGCTCTTTAACTTCAGCCTTTAGATCAACTACTTGGTCTGAAATATATTAGGCCTACTTATAAATTATACATACTTTTATGTTTATAAAAGTAATTATTATAAGATCAGATCATATGGTGAAATTATGTTTTATGTTTGTGTGAGCGTGCATCAATCACCCAATGTTAATCGATTAATAATTTTATAGGGGGCCTATAATGTAAAAAAAAAATCAATAACAAATTAAATCACAATTAAAAAGGAAAAGAAGATCATCTCCCTTTATATAAACATGATGAGAAAAGTGTGTATGTTCCGGTTCCAGCCTTCACTTGAACGAAACAATAGGATAAGACCTAAGACTGGACCTAGGGCCTACACAGTTTTAATAATGCAGGGGAAGTAAGAATGACTTTAGTGTAGACCCATAAAATAACTAAGTAGCAGTCACTGATCGATGAGCTAGCACTACTAGCAGTGGCGTAGCCCGGGAGGGTACTTGGGTAGGGTACGTGGTAGGATTCAACTTAACTATTCCTGGAAGTGGAAGATTTTTAATTTGTATAACCGTAATTGTTTAGAATTATAAATTTAGTTATATAGGTCCTCGATATAGGCCAAAGGCAATACTATAGGGAGTTTTACGGGTAGGACCCTATGCCTAAATTATTACATTTGTAGGCTACGGGTAGGCCCCTATTAGCATTTAGGCCTAGGCCCTACATATTAGGCATATGGCATGTCAGCCATGTCCTACTAGTAATGTTTTTATTTTACGTTAAAATTATGGCTTTTTTAATGCGGTTTTAATTTTGTGGTGCATAGAGTTAAATGCAGAATGCCTACTATATAAAGGCCTGTTTTATATATTAGGATATATATATAGGCTAGGATTTTTGGTGTAAGAACATTATTTTCTATTTGTTGCTCTTAGTAGGCTATATTGTAGTGTAGGGGTAGTAGGCTATTCATAAGTCATGATAAGTTATGCATCTAGGCATAGCTAGTAGGCCTACCTAAATAATGGCACTATATAGGCCTACAATACATAACGAATAACGTTTTGTTTTTTGGTAGACCACTGTAATAAATGCGTGTTAGGTCCATTATTTTGTAACTCAAATTGGCTTGTAAAAGTTTATACTTGTTATACTTATTTTGTTTAGTAATAGCTGAATATTATGGTCCTTGCCGTATAATATATATTATATACGACTAAAATATCGGGCATAAGTCATCAAGCTTGTTGAGATGTACTTTATCTGGCAATTTATAAAGGCTGTAAAAGAGCACTGATTTTTTTTTACTTGCATTTGTTTGCTAAGTATCGATCGATAACTAACTAAGCGCAAGTTTAATATAGTGATGTCATGAAAAAAGAGTTCTGCTTCCTAAACCTTCTGACGTCATTAGTCAATAGGCTGCCATTTTCTTGCTCTATCTATTCTCTGTTAATTTTATAACATGTCTTTGTGAAAAGTGAAACGTACAAGAATTGTTTTAGGATTTTCGGTTAAGGTGAGACAAAAATTAAAAAATATATATATTGTTGAATTATATTTGCAAAACACATTACATGCAAGATAATTTGGTTTGTTTGTGTACCCTTTTTGTTTCTCGAAAAAAATGTGAGAGTGAGGTAGGTGGCCTATATAATAAAAATAACAACAAATTGTTCATATAAAGAAGACCTCGCTATGAAACTAGTCTTTGAAAAACGATGAATAAAATTGAATGGAGGAACCTTCATTTCATTTTCCATTAATGTATGGGAATTTAATCCATACATATATTCCAAACGTAGGCTATATTATTTATTAGGCTATCGGCTATACCTATCCTATATTCTATATATTTTAATTTGTTACAGTACCTTAGCCTTAGTATTAGTAAGCAGTAGGCCTACACTTACACTGCCTACAGACACTGTCAGACAGAACTCATTTGAGTTTGAGACGCTACATTTGACATTTGGGACTGTTTCGGTTTACAGTGAGTGCCACAGTTGTCAGTATGCAGGGATTGAGCTGAGCCAAAGACACTATTTTGAATCTTAATCTATCATTTTATGTATTCCATGGTTGTGTAGTATTTAACTGAACCTTTTACTTATTAACTATGAGGAGTTATGGCAGAGTTTATAAGCAGCCTATAACAAAAGTATTCAAATTAAAAGGATTTCAATATCTAGGCAAAGCGGAGTGATTTATACGGAGAATGCCGTGCGTTATGCAGGGGCAGGGATATTTTGTGGCTGGTCGCGGAATGTTTTGTTTTGTTTATTAACCAGTCGATTGGTTGGCATTTACTTTTGTGCATTTTATTTTAATGACGATTGAGAAAAGGATGTGCTTTGCTTCATTCG
The DNA here is from genome assembly GCA_949126835.1 of Anisus vortex. NCBI lineage: Eukaryota > Metazoa > Mollusca > Gastropoda > Planorbidae > Anisus > Anisus vortex. Next base: position 5,856,358 of record OX421500.1, read on the forward strand.
AAGATTTTCATGTTGGCCCTTTTAAAAGCTTTTATAAAAGATGAGTGGGGGGTGCGCTGTTTGTTGCCTTTTGATCTAATTAATTATCTATGACTATAAAGTTATTAAGTACGATTTTTGTGTCTTATATTTGACTCCCATCTATCTTTTTACATGAGTCTGTCCTAGCTTAGTGGTTAGCGACCCGAACTGCCAAGCGTGATCTGGGTTCTATTCCTCACTGACGCCTTTTTTTTTTTCTTTTTCTGTAATAGTAATATAAGTAGGCCCCTAAAAGCAATACTTAAACTACTTTTTTTTTTACATTTCCATAAATTGTAAAGATTTTCAGGACGTAAAGTGTTCCAAAAATGTTTTCAATAAAAGTAAAATTATATAATAATTATATTATTTTAGACCCACAGGAGACGGGTGTTCTGTGCCCCACTGAAAACCTTTTTTTTTCTTTTTCTGTAATAGCAATAGGTAGGCTTCTTTTTAAAATTTCTATTAACATTACTTTTTTTCAAAGATTGTAAAGAATTTTAGGCTTTAACCTTTCTTAAAAGGTTTTCAGTAAGTAAAATCTATTAATTATAGGCCTATTTTAGAAATGCCTGCGACGAGTGTACGTACGATACTCAGCTAGGGCCAGGGATAGACCTAACTTTTTTTTTCATAAAAAGAAAAAGCCTTCTGTATGACGGTGTGTAGGCTAAAATAAAGGGCTAATTACAAGGCTAAGACTTTTATGACTAAGAAAACACTAAAGCTAGGCCTATGAAAGAAATTAAAAAAAAAAAATCTGTGTTATATAGGGAGTGGGAATAAATCTGTGCATAACGCTTCGCATTTAGAGTCTAGGCAGCATGACTAAATCTGTGCATAACGATTAGTGTTATGCTGAGCAGTCTCCGTATAACACCTCCCTTTCAAAAGTTCCCTTTTTAAAAAATAAAATTAAAAATTTCAAATACGGAATCCGAATATATGAATGTTAGAACATCCGCTGACAATATTTTATAATTGAAAGATATAGAATAGCCGAGCGGAAGCGCGTTCGACTGGCGATCCAAGGGCCTGGGTTCAAATCCTGGTGCAGGCTAGAATTTTTTCCAGGGATTTGAGGGTGTCCCTGAGTCTACCCAGCTCTGATGGGTACCTGACCTTAGTTGGGGTAAAGTAAAGGCGGCTGTGCATAGTGCTGGCCACACGATCACCTAGTTTGCCGTGGCCACGGAAACTGGTGAACGCTATGGATCAATTTGGTCCAACGGGATACTTTTTAAAGATATAGAAATTCTGTCTTTCTAAATGTTGCAGACACTACTTACAAAATAATTAGGCCAACAAAACACAACGGCAAAATAGCATAAAAACACACAATATTAATGACGTTGATTTTATTGTGACATACAAACTAAAAAACCATAAAAATATCATCATTTGTGTTGTGTTTTGTTATTATTTTTTTAAAAGAAAATCATTTTGCTAATAATAGGTTGCTTTGTCTGACTTAAAACATTATATTAGTGACAACATTATGTTAGTGACAACCTTGGATATATAAATTATTTACATTTAAACAATAACCTTTTGCCTACATTTGGTTGATTACTATTCTATAGGCATCCTTAAAATTGCAGTGTTGCCTCAAATTGTAAAAGAGAAGTTGGGAATCGGAAAAAAAAAGTATAAATAGTGTTTTTCTGAAAAACAAGTACCTATAACAACAACACTGTCATATAATGCTCCACGGGGAGTGATAAAGAATAAGAGAAATAACAGATTATTTTATGATGCTCAATAAAAATGTGATAGTGACTACATAGTGACAATGCATATGATCTGGTATTTTGTTTTTCTTTGGAATTTGTTTTTTCAACTAAAACAATGTAATCGAATTTAAAAATCATTGATTGTCAAAATACTGTGCTAAAGAAAAGATTATTGTTATAGTAAAAAAACAAGTTTCAGTGGAGATGGTTTGAAGAAAAGGACTGCAATAGGGCATTTTTTGTTATCTGAATACATAATAAGACCATAATCTATGATAAGATGGACCGCTTGCTCTACTTTTAGAGCTTATATCAACTTTTTTTTCCGTGCGCAACCAATAAGGCTGTCTTAAATTACTTCTATGCTCCTCGTTGTTTCTTAAATTTTTCCGCTTTATACAACTTTCAATTTTAATTTTTCATTGAGAAAATCGAAGCGATTCAATAAAACAGAAGTGCAAAGGAAACAACAAATCGGAAATTTCAAAAATCAGTGTTTCGAGTCATCATATAGCAGAAATACTGAAGTAAGCGGTCCATGTATATTATAGTCTATGATAAGACGAAGATCCTAAAGGCATTATATAATGTTCTGCTTGAAAAGTTTTGCTGAAAGCACATGCTACAACTAAAAGGCATAAAACAATTTGAACAAAACTTAGGGACATCTCATGGTCTTCCATCAATGTTCAGCAACAGAAAGAAGTGGAAAAGGTTGAAACAGAAGACACATCAACTCCCAATGTGCATGTACTGTATCCTGAGTGCTCAAATATAAAGAAGCAAAGATTGTGTAATAAAAAAACTTTCTCAAGATCCAATAGCACTCTCTCAATTATCTAGGGATCAAACTATTGCAGCTTGACGCTCCTTGCCAGATCTACATAGTGAAAAACATATTTATCTCTCCCTGAGCCTTTTATGAGAAGAAGAGGGCGTGTTAAGTGTAAACAATAAACTTAGAATACTTTCAGCAGATTTTTTCTATTTGTTGTGTCCGGCCTTTCTTTAACTATTATTGTGCCGCTAATTGGCATACTAAAAAAATTGTCTGTTATTTTGGAAGTCCGGTCACATCCCTGTTAGTTGAAAGTCATTTACAAGGCGCCCAAAAACCTCTATCCAGGGTAGTGCAATCTGGACCTCTGTCAAACAGCACCACAAATGGTGTGAGTAGGGGGTGGGGGATAAAGGGGGGAAACTATTTAAGAGAATAAGCTGATTTGGTCCTTGGTGAAAATTGTGTACTCCGTTAGGCCATACATCACTGCACAGATTGCTCTTTCTCTTTGCTTGCTGTCGGGTTTCAATAAAACTAATTAGGTTAACCCTCAACTGTAAAATACATAGTCTGAAAATTACTAGAAATTAAAAAATCGGTTTTGAATTTGAAAAGGTTGATATTAACTTTCCATAAATTGTAATGTGGCTAATTTTAATAATGTAGCAGGGCAGTGTTAAATAACCCTTTTAATTTATTTGAAGTTGTGCCGATAGTTAGAAAAACAATTAAAGAGAGTAAAGAAATGTGCTGCAAAAAGTACTTTTTAATAATGTTTTGGTCATAATTAATTGTATTTAAAGAACTTATAACTTTGTTCTAAATTAGTATTATCTGAACAGTTATAAAAAAAAAATCAAATTTTTATATATTTTTTTTCTGATATAATCTGTATGTTTATATATTAATTCTTTTTCTGCTAGGTAACACCAAGGTGTGGGAAAACGTTCTCACTGTAGATGTTTTATCACAAGAGAGTCTTAACATTTGGCTAGAACCTGATTTTGAGAACTTTAATAAAGGGAGGCTAGAAATCAGGTAAGTCTTTAGTTTTGGGTAAAAAAAATGTCATGTCTCTTCTCCCCTGTTACCTCCCATGATGGTGTTTTTATGGTTGATGTGGCTAAGTTGACTACCAATGTCTTTGTCTACACCACTAAACAAGGGCTGTGGTAGGCAGAACATTCTGCTGGCGTGCCTAAGGATATGGGTTCGAATCCTGGTGAACGCTTGGGATTTGTTTCCGGGTCTGAAGGGTGTCATTGAGTTTACCCAGCTCTGATGGGTACCTGACCATTAGTTTAGTAAAGTAAAGGAGGCTGGGCATTGCCAAACAATCCCCTGGCATGCTGTGGCCACAGAAACTGGTGAACTCTGCTTCACAGGTCCGTATGATCAATTTGGTCAGACAGGTACTTTTATTTTTACATGAAGACAAGATAACAATAGGACAACAGACTGTTAGATTTTATCTCACATATCCTAGATATATTTTTTTGTACATCTTAAATACTAATCTATTACCTACCCTAGTTAGTAGTAGGAAACACCAGTACTCTGTATTGTACCATGTCTCACATTTTCTGGAAATTTGTTTTTTATTCCCACTCCCTTCCCAGACCCACCAAATTGTCTGGCTTTATATAAATATGGAACATGTATTCTCGTTCTATTTGTTCTTACAAAGAAATAGACTTTACATCTTGAACAACAGGGTGTAATGTAATGATGGTCTTATAAACATACACTCACTACACAATGTCAGCACAATGCACAGTCAATCACTGACAATTAACAGGCTACATTGAACAAGACATTAAACATTCAACAATGTACACTGTCAAATCAATACACAGCATAGGCACTGCACAGTTAACATATTACACAGTACTACACAGCAGTCAAATCACTACACAGCGTGCACAGTTAACATACTACACGGTCAAATCACTGCACAGCATACACACTGCACAGTTAACCTATTACACAGTCAAATCGCTGCACAGCATACACACTACACAGTTAACACATTACATGGTCAAATGACTACACAGAATAAATACTCACTGCACAGTTAACACATTACACAATCAAATCACTACATAGAATACTCACTGCACAGTTAACTTATTTACACAGTCAACTCACTACTACACAGTCAACTTACAACAACACAGACCCCACAACTGGTCAATAAATATTAAGGAAATAAAAATAAATGACACATTTTGCCTTGGTGACTGTTTTGTGTGTGATGTGTGTGTGTGATGTGTGTGTGTGTGATGTGGTGAATCAAAGGCAAAATATATGACATTGTTTTCTTTTATTACTGTTGTTGTATTTAGTATAACATTTCTTTTTACTGTAGCTGTTTTTGTGATGCCATTTATTCTTGAACCACCTTTCACCTCACTCATTTCGTGTTGGCATTGGTTCTTAGATTACTGTAGCTGTATTTGTGATGGCAATGGTTCTTAGATTACTGTAGCTGTATTTGTGATGGCATTGGTTCTTAGATTACTGTAGCTGTATTTGTGATGGCAATGGTTATTAGATTACTGTAGCTGTATTTGTGATGGCATTGGTTCTTAGATTACTGTAGCTGTATTTGTGATGGCATTGGTTCTTAGATTACTGTAGCTGTATTTGTGATGGCATTAGTTCTTAGATTACTGTAGCTGTATTTGTGATGACATTGGTTCTTAGATTTACTTATATGTATTTGTGATGGCATTAGCTCTATTTGTGATGGCATTAGCTGTATTTGTGTTGGCATTAGCTGTATTTGTGATGGCATTAGCTGTATTTGTCATGGCATTAGCTGTATTTATGATGGCATTAGCTGTATTTATGATGGCATTAGCTGTATTTATGATGGCATTAGCTGTATTTGTGATGGCATTAGCTGTATTTGTCATGGCATTAGCTGTATTTATGATGGCATTAGCTGTATTTATGATGGCATTAGCTGTATTTATGATGGCATTAGCTGTATTTGTGATGGCAGATACTGTATTGAGTGAATACTATATTGGGTGAATTGTGAGTGAATTAAATACTGTTTTCACTTCACAAAGGTGTATATATCATATCAAGCAAAATCTGTGTGTGCTGTGTAATTAGCTACAATACTCTGTTAGCTGTAAGTGCGGCTGTGTAATTAGCTACAATACTCTGTTAGCTGTAAGTGCGGCTGTGTAATTAGCTACAATACTCTGTTAGCTGTAAGTGCGGCTGTGTAATTAGCTACAATACTCTGTTAGCTGTAAGTGCGGCTGTGTAATTAGCTACAATACTATGTTAGCTGTAAGTGCGGCTGTGTAATTAGCTTCGGGCAACAGGCGTCAATGCTGTGTGTGCTGTGTAATTTGTGTAATTAACTGTGGGCAATAAACTATGTTTGCTGTAAGTGTGCGTTGTGTAATTAAATTAGCTGTGGGCAACCGGCAACAATACTATGATTGCTTTTAAGTCTGTGCCTTGTAATTAGCTGTGGGTTACATTGCCGTGTGTGCTATGGACAACAAATGCCGTGTGTGCTATGGACAACAAATGCCGTGTGTGCTATGGTGCTATGGACAACAAATGCCGTGTGTGCTATGGTGCTATGGACAACAAATGCTGTGTGTGCTATGGACAACAATTGCCGTGTGTGCTATGGACAACAAATGCCGTGTGTGCTATGGACAACAATTGCCGTGTGTGCTATGGACAACAAATGCCGTGTGTGCTATGGACAACAAATGCCGTGTGTGCTATGGACAACAAATGCCGTGTGTGCTATGGACAATTGCCGTGTGTGCTATGGACAACAAATGCCGTGTGTGCTATGGACAACAATTGCCGTGTGTGCTATGGACAACAAATGCCGTGTGTGCTATGGACAACAATTGCCGTGTGTGCTATGGACAACAAATGCCGTGTGTGCTATGGACAACAAATGCCGTGTGTGCTATGGACAACAATTGCCGTGTGTGCTATGGACAACAAATGCCGTGTGTGCTATGGACAACAATTGCCGTGTGTGCTATGGACAACAAATGCCGTGTGTGCTATGGACAACAATTGCCGTGTGTGCTATGGACAACAATTGCCGTGTGTGCTATGGACAACAAATGCCGTGTGTGCTATGGACACCAAATGCCGTGTGTGCTATGGACAACAAATGCCGTGTGTGCTATGGACAACAAATGCCGTGTGTGCTATGGACAACAAATGCCGTGTGTGCTATGGACAACAAATGCCGTGTGTGCTATGGACAACAAATGCCGTGTGTGCTATGGACAACAAATGCCGTGTGTGCTATGGACAACAAATGCCGTGTGTGCTATGGGCAACAAATGCCGTGTGTGCTATGGACAACAAATGCCGTGTGTGCTATGGACAACAAATGCCGTGTGTGCTATGGACAACAAATGCAGTGTGTGCTATGGGCAACAAATGCCGTGTGTGCTATGGACAACAAATGCCGTGTGTGCTATGGACAACAAATGCCGTGTGTGCTATGGACACCAAATGCCGTGTGTGCTATGGACAACAAATGCCGTGTGTGCTATGGGCAACAAATGCCGTGTGTGCTATGGGCAACAAATGCCGTGTGTGCTATGGACAACAAATGCCGTGTGTGCTATGGAAACAAATGCCGTGTGTGCTATGGGCAACAAATGCCGTGTGTGCTATGGGCAACAAATGCCGTGTGTGCTATGGGCAACAAATGCCGTGTGTGCTATGGGCAACAAATGCCGTGTGTGCTATGGACAACAAATGCCGTGTGTGCTATGGACAACAAATGCCGTGTGTGCTATGGACAACAAATGCCGTGTGTGCTATGGACAACAAATGCCGTGTGTGCTATGGACAACAAATGCCGAGCCGTGTAATATGAAGTAAAACTGTGTCTAGATAGAGACATTTGTTTAAAAATGTATGGCCGATCATAAATCCCAGGACACATGTTTGATGTAGGCGTAAGATTAAGCAATCACGACAGCATTGATAAACTACCATCTCTCTCTCTCTCTCTGTTTCAATACTTGTCGTTAAATGACCCGTTGAAATCTGTCGCAATCGCTCTGGGTCTGGGTGTGTTGGGCAGGGTAGATGAGTTCGTATACCGTCCCCTTTTGAGAACATGTTGGAATGATGAAATAACCCTTTCACGGGTTAAATGCTGTATCTCTCTCTCTCTCTCTCTCTCTCTCTACATTACGATATCGAGTTAAATGCCACTCTGGTAAACACCCTTGATTGCACACACTTGGTATCCCACACATTCCACATTACAAGAAAAAGGACAGCTCAGTGTGTTTGCATGCATTTAGAGATTTGAAACCTATAGATGTCATTTAACTATTTTAACAATGTCACTAGAAGTCAATGATCACTTTTTTACTATATTTCATTCAGCAATCACTAGTTACTCAATATTTCTTGTCTATCTTACGAGTGTACCTCTCGATAAATCACACCTCCCCCCTCACTCACTCTATATTTCTAATCAGATGTTTTTTTAAATAAATCCGCCGCTTTCACTATTTATCCCCTCATCTCTCTCTCTCCCCCCTCGCTCTCCCACTCTCTCTCCCCCGACCCCTTTCTCTCCCCCCCCTCTCACTCTCTCCCCCCCCCCGCTTCTTGTGTATAACTCATCTCGTCGATCAACTAGCTGCACAAAAGTACATCACCATGGCAACCAATGAAACCTAAATATTGAATGATGTCAGGACTTTCGCAATACCTAGGCGCCGCGCGACCCGTTTCTCCCTCCTTGGTATTTCGTATTGAACAATGTTTTCAATTGAGCTGAGAACTGTTACTAGGGGCATGTCTTTCATTGTCTTACATTCTGTTGTGGCGAGAACTGACACGACTCCCTGTATGCTTTGCATGTTGTCTTCACAGTAAATACAGTATAATACCGACCTTTGAGATTGTCTTTGGCTAAACGTTTCACGATGTTGTTCAGTTCTGAGAATCAAAACCATTAATTGAGTTTACCTGGGCCCACTACAAGATAGTCTCACTTCTGCTTAGTCAAAGCAAATCGTAATTATGACCTAACAGACTTAGTTGAAGCGGGTCCTAGTTATGACCTAACAGACCTAGTTGAAGCGGGTCCTAGTTATGACCTAACAGACTTAGTTGAAGCGGGTCCTAGTTATGACCTAACAGACTTAGTTGAAGCGGGTCCTAGTTATGACCTAATAAACATTAATTATATGTATATGAGCACTGTTAGGACATACAAATTACTGAATAATCCTAACAACAATGATGGTGTAGCAACTCGTTCATTTAATTGATAAATTTATGTATCTAATCAATATGTACGTTTTTTTTTACCGTTGCACAATAATTAATTTATTAAGCAAAACACATGACGCAACTTCCGTTGTATTGATTGGTTCAGGGACTATAGTTGTATCTAAACATTTAGGTACATGGGACAATAGTTGTATCCAAACATTTAGGTACATGGGACAATAGTCGTATCTAAACATTTAGGTACATATGACAATGGTTGTATCTAAACATTTAGGTACATGGGACAATAGTTGTATCTAAACATTTAGGTACATGGGACAATAGTCGTATCTAAACATTTAGTTACATGGGTCAATGGTCGTATCTTAACATTTAGGTACATGGGACAATAGTTGTATCTAAACATTTAGGTACATGGGACAATAGTCGTATTTAAACCTTTAGGTACATGGAACAATAGTCGTATCTAAACATTTAGGTACATGGGACAATAGTCGTATTTAAACCTTTAGGTACATGGGAAAATAGTCGTATCTAAACATTTAGGTACATGGGGCAATAGTCGTATTTAACCCTTTAGGTACATGGGACAAAAGTCGTATCTAAACATTTAGGTACATGGGACAATAGTCGTATCTAAACATTTAGGTACATGGGACAAAAGTCGTATCTAAACATTTAGGTACATGGAACAATAGTCGTATCTAAACATTTAGGTACATGGGACAATAGTCGTATTTAAACCTTTAGGTACATGGGACAATAGTCGTATTTAAACCTTTAGGTACATGGGACAATAGTCGTATCTAAACATTTAGGTACATGGGACAATAGTCGTATCTAAACATTTAGGTACATGGGACAATAGTCGTATCTTAACATTTAGGCACATGGGACAATAGTTGTGTATCTAAACATTTAGGTACATGGGACAATAGTCGTATCTTAACATTTAGGCACATGGGACAATAGTTGTGTATCTAAACATTTAGGTACATGGGACAATAGTCGTATCTTAACATTTAGGCACATGGGACAATAGTTGTGTATCTAAACATTTAGGTACATGGGACAATAGTCGTATCTTAACATTTAGGCACATGGGACAATAGTTGTGTATCTAAACATTTAGGTACATGGAACAATAGTCGTATCTAAACATTTAGGTACATGGGACAATAGTCGTATCTAAACATTTAGGCACATGGGATAATAGTTGTATCTAAACATTTAGGTACATGGGACAATAGTTGTGTATCTAAACATTTAGGTACATGGGACAATAGTTGTGTATCTAAACATTTAGGTACATGGGACAATAGTCGTATCTTAACATTTAGGCACATGGGACAATAGTTGTGTATCTAAACATTTAGGTACATGGGACAATAGTCGTATCTTAACATTTAGGCACATGGGACAATAGTTGTGTATCTAAACATTTAGGTACATGGGACAATAGTCGTATCTTAACATTTAGGCACATGGGACAATAGTTGTGTATCTAAACATTTAGGTACATGGGACAATAGTCGTATCTTAACATTTAGGCACATGGGACAATAGTTGTGTATCTAAACATTTAGGTACATGGAACAATAGTCGTATCTAAACATTTAGGTACATGGGACAATAGTCGTATCTAAACATTTAGGCACATGGGATAATAGTTGTATCTAAACATTTAGGTACATGGGACAATAGTTGTGTATCTAAACATTTAGGTACATGGGACAATAGTTGTGTATCTAAACATTTAGGTACACGGGACAATATTTGTATCTAAACATTTAGGTACACGGGACAATATTTGTATCTAAACATTTAGGTACATGGGACAATATGTGTATCAAAACATTTAGGTACATGGGACAATAGTCGTATCTTAACATTTAGGCACATGGGACAATAGTTGTGTATCTAAACATTTAGATACATGGAACAATAGTCGTATCTAAACATTTAGGTACATGGGACAATAGTCGTATCTAAACATTTAGGCACATGGGATAATAGTTGTATCTAAACATTTAGGTACATGGGACAATAGTTGTGTATCTAAACATTTAGGTACATGGGACAATAGTTGTGTATCTAAACATTTAGGTACACGGGACAATATTTGTATCTAAACATTTAGGTACATGGGACAATATGTGTATCTAAACATTTAGGTACATGGGACAATATGTGTATCTAAACATTTAGGTACATGGGACAATATGTGTATCTAAACATTTAGGTACATGGGACAATATGTGTATCTAAACATTTAGGTACATGGGACAATAGTCGTATCTAAACATTTAGGCACATGGGATAATAGTTGTATCTAAACATTTAGGTACATGGGACAATAGTTGCGTATCTAAACATTTAGGTACATGGGACAATAGTTGTGTATCTAAACATATAGGTACACGGGACAATATTTGTATCTAAACATTTAGGTACATGGGACAATAGTCGTATCTTAACATTTAGGCACATGGGACAATAGTTGTGTATCTAAACATTTAGGTACATGGAACAATAGTCGTATCTAAACATTTAGGTACATGGGACAATAGTTGTTTATCTAAACATTTAGGTACATGGGACAATATGTGTATCTAAACATTTAGGTACATGGGACAATAGTCGTATCTTAACATTTAGGCACATGGGACAATAGTTGTGTATCTAAACATTTAGATACATGGAACAATAGTCGTATCTAAACATTTAGGTACATGGGACAATAGTCGTATCTAAACATTTAGGCACATGGGATAATAGTTGTATCTAAACATTTAGGTACATGGGACAATAGTTGTGTATCTAAACATTTAGGTACATGGGACAATAGTTGTGTATCTAAACATTTAGGTACACGGGACAATATTTGTATCTAAACATTTAGGTACATGGGACAATATGTGTATCTAAACATTTAGGTACATGGGACAATATGTGTATCTAAACATTTAGGTACATGGGACAATATGTGTATCTAAACATTTAGGTACATGGGACAATATGTGTATCTAAACATTTAGGTACATGGGACAATAGTCGTATCTAAACATTTAGGCACATGGGATAATAGTTGTATCTAAACATTTAGGTACATGGGACAATAGTTGCGTATCTAAACATTTAGGTACATGGGACAATAGTTGTGTATCTAAACATATAGGTACACGGGACAATATTTGTATCTAAACATTTAGGTACATGGGACAATAGTCGTATCTTAACATTTAGGCACATGGGACAATAGTTGTGTATCTAAACATTTAGGTACATGGAACAATAGTCGTATCTAAACATTTAGGTACATGGGACAATAGTTGTTTATCTAAACATTTAGGTACATGGGACAATAGTTGTGTATCTAAACATTTAGGTACACGGGACAATATTTGTATTTAAACATTTAGGTACATGGGACAATATGTGTATCTAAACATTTAGGTACATGGGACAATACGTGTATCTAAACATTTAGGCACATGGGATAATAGTTGTATCTAAACATTTAGGTACATGGGACAATAGTTGTGTAACTAAACATTTAGGTACATGGGACAATAGTTGTGTATCTAAACATTTAGGTACACGGGACAATATTTGTATCTAAACATTTAGGTACATGGGACAATATGTGTATCTAAACATTTAGGTACATGGGACAATAGTCGTATCTTAACATTTAGGCACATGGGACAATAGTTGTGTATCTAAACATTTAGGTACATGGAACAATAGTCGTATCTAAACATTTAGGTACATGGGACAATAGTCGTATCTAAACATTTAGGCACATGGGATAATAGTTGTATCTAAACATTTAGGTACATGGGACAATAGTTGTGTATCTAAACATTTAGGTACATGGGACAATAGTTGTGTATCTAAACATTTAGGTACATGGGACAATAGTTGTGTATCAAAACATTTAGGTACACGGGACAATATGTGTATCTAAACATTTAGGTACATGGGACAATATGTGTATCTAAACATTTAGGTACATGGGACAATATGTGTATCTAAACATTTAGGTACATACTATTGCTAGATTTCTTTTGATTGTGCTTTCTTTGCTTTGAGGTCAACGGCTGATTAACGATCGGTTACTTATCGATTTACTGAATCTCTGTGAAAAAAAAAGGAAAATTAATGATTGCGTTGAATGTCACGGGTACTCTCTAAAGGTCACCATGGCAAGGGTCAGCCCTTCCCTTTCAGTTGACGTCACGTGAGAAGTTTAAAGAGAGCGTTCACTTTGACGTCATTTCCTGATGTTGTTTTCCATTAATTTGCCGTGAGCTTCATAAAGCCTATATATATACACTGAATATACTTTCATAAACTTGGATGCATACAAGTGAATGCACATTAGACGCATACACAGACGCGCTCATATATCGCATATACACATAGTTACATGTAAAAGAAAACAAAATATTTTTCTCAATTTGCCTATTTCTTCTGTGACTTTAAATTGTACATGTAGGTCCACCTGTCTTTCAATGACTTCATAGAATCTTAAATGTCTGTTGGAAATGGACTGCTGGCGAAAAGGTATTTACTGAATGAGCTTTAGAACTGTGCCATTGTGTAGAACAGGGGTCGGCAACCTTTTGGTCATGGAGTGCCAAAGTAGGATTTCTAATTCGTTCCGCGTGCCAACAGCCTAAATGTTGGGCTATCCTGATCTAGCATTCAATGTTTTGAGGAAGAGACACGAATTATTGCATTTTATTTCGGGGTGTTTCGCGTGCCATTAAAAATCGCGTTGCGTGCCAGGTCTGGAACGTTATCCATAGGTTGCCGATCCCTGGTGTAGAAAGTAGAAGCGCAGTAAGAATTCTACAAGCCACGCCCCTCCCAACCAGTAGCCCACGAGTTTACGAATATTAAAATTTAGTCTGTGACGCCATAATGTGCTTCTAAGTCATTTTCCTCACCAGTTTTGTTCCCTGGTAGTACTCGGGTATTTCAAGCCTCGTGTAGAGATGCACAACTCCAACACGTTCTGTTCACACGTAGTTCTGTCCATGTAGAAACATCATGATATTTGGTTGGATTTCATATCTAGACCTAGACTGGTTGTTGACAGTGGAAAAAATTTCCGGTGTTTCCCCAGTTGTAGCGTGGTATCGTGTGGCAGTACCCGATCTGTCTCCATTTCCAGTTCTCCATTTCAACGGCTTCACTGATAGTCTGCTCTGGGCGTGGGCGTTTTGGGCGTAGGCGTGTCGGGTACACGTGTGTGTGTCGGGTTGACGTAGGTTTCTCAGGGTCGACGCGGTTTGTGTCGGGTTCTAGTGGGTGTGCCAGGTATACGGCGCAGGGTGAAGCCCAGCTGTGTAACATAATACAATTATCATACTTCGTGTAGTGTTGAGCCTTTAACGTATATTGCAGTCCCTCTGTTTTGTCCACAGTCCGTCTGATTTGTTCACTTTCCTTCTGCTGTTTTTTTTCTTCATCTTCCGCATAATATTCCCTCTGTTCAGGCTATTAAGTCAGGCTGTTCAAGTCATTGAAATGTCTTTGACTGAACTAAGTTGAGCCATATACATAGATATGACTGATTCCCCACCTTCCCCCTTTTTTTTGTTCCAGACAAAGTTACAAAGCTTGGAAAAGCAAATTTGCGCTTGTTATACTAAAAAGACTAATTCTAAACTTAATTAACAGGAAAGACCACTGACCCGGTCACCGACTTGTTTATTTTTCGCTGTCGATGCTATGAACATTTTTTTTGTTCTCTTTCAGCTTACATTTTTAACTTGTTGATCTAAACGTGATTTAAAGTGAAATATGCAAACAACGTTTGACAATTTCTTTTTGTGTTCCATTTTATTCTTACAATTATATGGATGTGTACGCTGAAAAGAATGCATTCGCATGACCTCCCGCCCGAGACATCAAAAGAACTGCGCCTTTGCCTTTTAGAGAGCCATGGTGACTGGAATCTCACACACACTACATACACACAAAACAACAAACACACGCGCAACAGAAAGTCATTCTTGATAGTTCGATGAGAATAAATAAATGACACATTCTTATAGAAGTTAAAATAAATAGGCTTTATGAATGCGTCTTGAAAGATTATTCGAACGTGGTAAAAACCGGCTGGTCCTGCGGTTAGTTCACCAGACTGTCAACCACGACAGCCCGGGTTCTAGCTCTGCCGCCCACCGATCCCTGCCGCCCTGCAGGAGTTTTGGACCTAGTGGAAGTAATAATCTTCTATCTAGAAGGAACGTCTGTAAACCTATAAGAACAACTCGTTGATTTTGGTTGAGAGGACTAAAAAAAACAAATTATCATGAATTTAGAATTGAGACTCGTATTATACTAGATCTATATATCAGTGAATGTTAAATGTTGTACAAATCAATGCAAGATTTATATTATTATTAAAGTACAGATACGATCTGTTTGAGGTTTCGAACGTTCAGCGGCAGTGGGGGAAAACCCATTTTGCTTTTCAATTTAGTCAATTAGGCCCCACGTAGGCTACATCGAATGGATGCGCCAAAGTCAAAGACTCGCATATTGTTTGTAACCTTACATCAGGTTTCGCGTTGTCCGTGCTTATGTCGCAAGCTATAAGCTTAGACGGGGCTTAAAAAAAACATTGGATATCTAGGAGTAAGCATTTAATTAACTGTTTTTTGCGAATTAAACATGGTTTTCAACAATTTCTTCGAGAACAAAAAAAAAGGGGAGACACCATATTTTAAATGATTTGCTCCCAAGAAAACCGAAGATCGGTTTAAAAGCATTCAAGACCGATGGTTTGAACTGCCCTAATCATACGGCTATTAGGCCTGTTGTGTGTACGTATGTATGCCTGTATGTGTGTATGCATGCCGGTATGTGTGACGTGGAGCCACTAGACACGTCACTGCTAGATGGGTCAAGCATACAATACACCACATGCGTCAGTCTAAAACGAGGTCACGTCCAATACTGTTCGAAGTTGTTGCTACCGAGGCGAGGGGGGCTGGGGCAAGACCATCGTAAATACTTACGGTGGTCTTGGCTGGGGTGGGAGGACCTGGGAGGTATTGGTGGGTGGATTGTATTACCTTTAGATCACCTGCTGATTAGACTGAATGTTGACCATGACTTGGGCAGTGGCCAGTGATAGTGTAGAGTACTGTGTGTGTGTTGACCTCTACACACAGTGCATCAACACATGTTTCATTAACTCTAAGTAGACTTAACCGATGAGAGCTGCACACAGTAGAGAAAGGGAGATTATGCTACTAATATTAATTTGTTTACATTGAAATCTCGAGTCATTTCTTTGCACTGGATTCATTGTTAATTAAAAGTTAATCGAGTTGATAAGAAAATGAGCACAGATATTTGGTGTTAGGTTAAGATTTCTTCGCGTGGAAAGGTTGGTCAATTAGACAGAACATTTATATTCTTGCAAATTTATGAACGATTGTCTAAGTGGGCTTAGGCTAAGATTGTCTAGTCTAGACTATTATGATTAGAAGTATTAGGATAAGATTTTCTACTAAGTAGGCTGGTACTATCCTGGTAGGCCTACCTACATTTCGGCTATAGTTAGGCGTTAGGCATATCACCTTCATATTAACACTGATTAACAATTAAGAGTATAAGTATAATATGTTATATGGTGGCGCTCTTGGATTTGACAAGGCCATGGCCATGGCATTGAATTGCAATCCGTAAAGTTACACAATACATAAAGGACTTCTAAAAAGGCCAAGGCCTAGCCTATTTGATAGTTGGTTCTGTTCTATCAGGTTTAACATACATTATTATATAGACGTTATGGTCAATTATTAAATACATTAGGCCTATTCTATGCCATATGAGGCATTATATGCGATGCCTATCATATTATAATGATTTTGTGGATTTAAGAATAGGTTTATTAGATAGTAGATAGCCTAGGCCGATCTTAGTATAATATACTATTAAATTTAAAATTATCTGCAGCCCTACCAGCTTAGTATTCAATATAGCCCACAGAGATATTCTCATAACTCCTATACAAAGAAAGTATAATTTCAGATGTCTATATATAATCATTATGAAATTATGCTATTTTTATTTTTAGCTCTCAGGCCTAACTCAATTAACTCAATTGTTTTGTATTTTTGTACTTGTTCTTGTAAAAAAGTAGTTTTGAATATTTCAAGAAAAACAAAATACATGTAGACATATTAATGTGTGTCCAAGGCGGGTCTACCTGTACATGCTTTATTTTAATTAGATGATTTATTGTAAATGCCAAGTCTCTGTGTGTGCTTTGTAGATTTGTTTACTCATGGGAGTAAAGACAGTAGCCTGTTTGTACATTAACCCTTCCAGTACTGACCTACTTCTATCTATGCTGCCTTCAGTTCCACTATATACGCGCCCGGGACTGTAAGGGTTAACATCTGTTATGTTTATAAAGACTTAAACTTCTGTATTTAGCCAACCAAATGTAGTTCAATATTCCACCATTTGTTTCATATTCATATGTCATTATGAACCTGTAGCACTCTTTGTTTAAACTGAAAACTTCAACTTATTACACCAATGACACAGTGATGTTTATTAATTATAATGTAAACACCATGCATTGACTATAACAAATTGCTTTTGTGTTTTCTCCTTCAGAGTAAAATGTCAGAAAATGAAAAGAAAAATGCCAAACTCCACAAACAGTCTGAAGTAGAAGTTTATGATGACGAGATGACAAAATGCACTGGTCCTGCAAGAACTATTGGGTCACCAGTTTGTGGAGGTAATCTGATCTCTCACTGTTAGAGCATACATTTTTTTTGGGTACTTTTGAAATAAATCACCCAGCTCTATGACAACTACACAGACTATATAAACTTAACGAAGGCAGCGTAGTACAACTTGAATTCCTTTAATTCATGAGTGTCGTTACTGTAACAATTAGATCAGCTATTACTCAACAAACATTCTTGAGTTCATAGTCTGTACAATCAACTGGGACGAAGACTGATCTCATACACGTTTTGTTCAAGTACAGACAAAATCACAACTGAAGTGTATCTAGGATTCAGCGTTGCTATATCATTCATACTCTCTGCACTTCCCTTTCATTCCATAGTGCAAACTCGTACATAATAATAACATGCACACCTTTCTTATTCCTCATCTAACAACATGCGTACTTTCTATAATATCTATAATAGTGACAGTCGTGAAATAATGTAACTAAATAAAAAACAATAAGAAATATTTATTTGAACAAACATATTCATTAGGTTAGACACTGTGGACCGGGTGCAGTCCAAGTTAACGCCAGGATTTTTTCCTGGGTCTGGAGATCTACCCAGCTCTATTGGGGAGAGTAAAGGGGTCTGGGTATTCCTTAATTCCGTGGACATGGTAACTTATGAACGTTGCTTTGCTGAAAATCTCAGATTAGAATCCAGGTTAAATGTCAGGACTTTTTCCTGGGCTCGGAGGGTGTCCCCGAGTTTACCCAGCTCTGATGTGTACCTGACATAAGTTGTATGCTTTGGCCACAGAAATTGGTGCTTCATTTCTTTGACCCTAAATGGTATGAAAGAAATAGGATCATTTTGACTTGTTCTTCTTTATGTAAGACTTATAATAAGGCTCCAAAGACGAGGGAAATCATCGAGTGGAATGATCAAAGAAGAATGAAACATCTTTACTTCAAACAGTTCTTGTACATATGCTGGTTGAGTTGTTTTGTTGCCAGCCAGCTATACAGCCTGATAATAAGCCTAAACTCTAAACTTCTGTGTGTCACTATTGCAGGTGTCCCTACACCAACAGTTCAGTCAGCCAGTAGCTCTTCAGAAACATCTCCTGATGACTCAGTCTCCAAGCCAGTGCCAGTAAGTATTGCACTCATTTAACACACTGTAATCTTTTTATACCTGTGGCCACAGAAACTCGTGAACGCTGCTTCACCGGCCCTATGGATCAATTTGGTCTGACGGGATACTTTACCAATTTTAAAATGAAATTACCAATTTTAAATGAAGTTATCAATTTTAAAATTTAAGTTACCAATATATGTTACCACCAATAAATGTGGGTTACCACTTCTATTAACATTACCAATATTACATAAAGTCACCAATTTTAAAATAATTTACCAATTATAAAATGAGGGTTGCCACTTCTAAATGAGATGACCAGTTTTAAATAATGATACCACTTTTAATTGAGAATTCCAAACTTTAAATTTAGACAATAGTTTTAACTGTCTCTTGAATTCTTTTTCATTGGGTTTGATATCAAATTGTTTCTACAGCCTAGTAGGGAACAAGTCAGAATGACCTTTATATCATCATCATCTGTCCTTTGGGTTTCTTGTGAAACATAGGGCCTCTCTCTCTCTCTCTTGCCAGTCGCTTCAGATCTTCCCAGCTCTTTCCTTTTCTTCCAGCCTCATCGAACATGCTTCATCTTCATGTTCACTTGGGTCTTCCTCTATGTTCTGGGGGTTCCACTATAAAACCTGTCTAGCTCTGGTGTTGTTATCATTCCTGAGTGTGTGTCCAATCCATCTCCACTTTCTTTCCATGATTTTTTGTTCTACTGTTCTTTGTCCACACCTCTCCCACAGCTTGGAGTTTTCAACCCTGTTGAACCATTTTATTTGCATATAGAAGAATGGAAAATAAAATTTAACATAGCTTTTTTAAAAAAAATTGTTTTGAAGCAGCTAAAAATATCAATTGATGAAAAACATGTGTTAACAATGTAACGAGAATGACAATGTCATGTAAATAATGTTCAAATGGACATTTTATAACATGCACTAACGTCATTGTGTCATACTCTGCTTGCAGATAACACGGAAGCAGACGCTTATACGGACGCAGGCTTTAGAAGACACCTCGCCGCCACCCGAATCTTTCTTCAGCCACATAAAAGCCAATGGCTCCGCCAGCGATGCAATAACAAATGGTACAGCGGAGAAAGGGAACAAGAAGAAAAGCCTGTCATTGAATTCTCAGGAGGCGAAAGAATTTCTTTTAACTTCACACAAGGTCTCCAGTGTAAGCTGAACTGTTGATTCAGTTACACATTTACCTAGATATTTTATTGACATATTTACCTAGATTTTTTTATTTACATATTTACCTAGATTTTTTATTGACATATTTACCTAGATTTTGTAGTGACATATTTACCTAGATTTTGTAGTGACATATTTACCTAGATTTTGTAGTGACATATTTACCTAGATTTTGTAGTGACATATTTACCTAGATTTTGTAGTGACATATTTACCTAGATTTTTGTATTGACATTTTCACCTAGATTTTGTAGTGACATATTTACCTAGATTTTGTAGTGACATATTTACCTAGATTTTTGTATTGACATTTTCACCTAGATTTTATGTTGACACATTTACCTAAATTTCATATTGACACATTTACCAAGCCTAATTTTTATACATAAATTACATAGAAATTACCTAGATATATCGTCGTTGTCAGGCGCAAACTGGCCAAGTCTGAAATAGCAAATTTTTCAGGAGAAGCAAAAAAAAAACTGCATAGATCAAGTAAACGAATCAACGTAGCTGCTTTAATAAGAAATAAAATTGTAGTAAATCTATGAAACAATATTACATGATATTTTTAGACATCATGTGGGATATCCCAAAGAACATTTTGGTAAAAAAAAACATTGAAAATTTCCGAATTGGCCGGTTTGCGCCTGACGATATATCTAGGTAATTTCATTTTATATAGATGCATATTTACCTGGCTTTATATACCAGACATAATTTTTTTTTTATTACGAAATTTGAGTTATTTCAATTGTTGTAAGCAAATCTAGATAGGATTTTATTAACTATGTGTAACCGAATTTCAAATGGTTTTTCTGTTCTTCCAGGATTCTGGTCTGGGTACGTTAGACAACAATGATGGTTCTAGCGACACTTCCGTTTTGTCAAGAGGTAAACCACTTCATCTCTAAATAATAAACACTGCACAGCTCCAATGATTCTGTTTTATTAATTTTTTTGTTTTAAACTAACTTTATTTTTTTCTCTCTGAATATCAGATTCTAGTCTAGAGAATGAGTTTTACAAGGACTCGTCCGGTGTGAATATACCAAAGTTTATCCGCGAGACTCTACTGAAAGGGCCGAAGGACAAGAAAACTGTTTTAACTATAGAAGCTCAGCTGTTAGATTTCATCAGGAGTGATGGGTGAGTTCAAGTGAAACCACATTGGATTTCTTAGCTAGAATGATTCTTGTGACAGGTCTTGGGGTCAGTTTCAGGATAAAACTATTTTTTGTTTACCTGGCTCACAGTCTGCTCAGCTCTCCTGTTAGTGAAGGTTAGTTGGTGAAAAGGTAAAGGCCGCTGGTTATTGTGCTGACCACTTCTTCATCTGTTGGCCAGTTTGCAGAACAGTTTGCGCTCTTGCAGTCCATATTTACATGTCTTTTTTTTTAGTTGTCTGTATTGCGGTATAATGTGTTGGAAATGGTAGTTTGAGGAGGGGATTAGTGTGTGCCTGAGGTAGGTTAGCTTGGGGGCATTCAAGTAGAAGGTGGTCTAGAGTTTCTTGTAAGTAGTGGCAGTGTCTGCAGTTGGGTTTCTTCTAAGTTGGTGTGATTTGAGCGCTATGTCCTGTTCTAAACTAAAATATAGTGCATTGTTCTTTGTGGGGGAGGGACTTATGCTGGCCACACTTTTACCTTGAATGCCAAGGCAGCAGAAACTAGTCAACGCTGCTTAGGTAGCCCCATGGATCCACTGGATACTTTACTTTTTTACTTGACCTTACATTATTACCAGATTACGTTCATACAATAATGTACAGCTAGTGAATTCCTTGAGTACGTACAGTCGTATAAGGATAAATGAATTTCTTGAGCTCGTATAATCGTGAAAGGATAAGTGAATCCCTTGAGCTCATACAACGGAGTAATGCTAACACATCTTTTAAATGAATACGTTAAGCTCTTGACACTTTGTTTCTCTGTTTTGAAATTTCAGTCAGGTGCCACTGAAGACAAGCGAAATGACATCCTATGACCGTATGATAGTTCATCGCCTGTCTGCCTACCTTGGCCTAGACCACAATGTGGATACCACAGGCAAGAGTGTGGTAGTGAATAAAACAGATAAGACACGAGCGTAAGTAGACTTGTTGCCATCGTGAAGTAGGCTGTGTTTCTGTTCACTTCCTTCCATTTTACTTTTAGGGACGTTTAATTTATAAATCGGAAATGTCCTCCAAAAGAAATTCTTATTATATAAACAATATTGCTTTTTTATTTAATTCATTTATTTTTTTTAAATTTAGGCCTATTACTAATTATGTTGAGGTTAAAAACAGAGCGCCATTTCAGAATGATCTCCCTTTAAGGGCGACCTTAAACAATAAAATAACAAAAACTAAATACCGAAACAAACTTTCACACTAAAGTTTTTTATTGTACTGTTGTTTATTTTTTATTTCTCTTTTAACAAAACACAGTAGTCATTCCTTTCTAGGTCATTTTGACCGACATAACTCCTAGTATAAGAAAAAATGTGACAGTCTAATATATATGTTCTATGTTTGTGCACAAATAAATCCTCTCATAATAATCTCTGAACATAACCTGACTAAATGGTCAGGAATGTAAATTTTTAGTGTAAACTTGAAATAACTCGTAACTCATTTCATGTGTTCCACAGTGTGAAGTTAACTGATTTGATCTTGGGAGACGTGTGTGAAGAGCCGAAAAAGAAAATATTGCTGAAAAAACCTGCCAGTCTAGATGAAAAGCACGTAAGTACGGGTTTAGATAGAATGGCCGTAAGTAGTGTAGATGATGAACATGTTAGTACTAAAGTTTAGATGATGAACATGTTAGTACTAAAGTTTAGATGATGAACATGTTAGTACTAAAGTTTAGATGATGAACATGTTAGTACTAAAGTTTAGATGATGAACATGTTAGTACTAAAGTTTAGATGATGAACATGTTAGTACTAAAGTTTAGATGATGAACATGTTAGTACTAAAGTTTAGATGATGAACATGTTAGTACTAAAGTTTAGATGATGAACATGTTAGTACTAAAGTTTAGATGATGAACATGTTAGTACTAAAGTTTAGATGATGAACATGTTAGTACTAAAGTTTAGATGATGAACATGTTAGTACTAAAGTTTAGATGATGAACATGTTAGTACTAAAGTTTAGATGATGAACATGTTAGTACTAAAGTTTAGATGATGAACATGTTAGTACTAAAGTTTAGATGATGAACATGTTAGTACTGAAGTTTAGATGATGAACATGTTAGTACTAAAGTTTAGATGATGAACATGTTAGTACTAAAGTTTAGATGATGAACATGTTAGTACTAAAGTTTAGATGATGAACATGTTAGTACCGTACTAAAGTTTAGATGATGAACATGTTAGTACTAAAGTTTAGATGATGAACATGTTAGTACTAAAGTTTAGATGATGAACATGTTAGTACTAAAGTTTAGATGATGAACATGTTAGTACTAAAGTTTAGATGATGAACATGTTAGTACTAAAGTTTAGATGATGAACATGTTAGTACTAAAGTTTAGATGATGAACATGTTAGTACTAAAGTTTAGATGATGAACATGTTAGTACTAAAGTTTAGATGAGGAACATGTTAGTACTAAAGTTAAGATGATGAACATGTTAGTACTAAAGTTTAGATGGTAGCTAACATAGGTACAGTATAGATAAGGTAGCTGAGTGGCAGCGCGTTGGACTGGTGATCCGAAGGTCCTGGGTTTGAATCCTGGAGGAGGCTAGTTTCCCCCCCCCCCCCAGTACTTGGGGGTGTCCCTGTTTTTACCCAGCTCTGATGGGTGCCTGACATTAGATGGGGTAAAGTAAAGTCTTCTGGGCCACACAATCACCTTGTATACCCTATGATCAGTTTGGTCCCAAGTTTTTTTTATTTAGAGTTTAGATGATAAGCCCATAAGTACATTTTTAGATGATACTCAGGCTAGTGCTACAGTTTAGATGATAAGCCCATAAGTACATTTTTAGATGATACTCAGGCTAGTGCTACAGTTTAGATGATAACAATGTTAAGTGCTTCAGTACTGCAATGCAGACTAGCGTAACCATTTATTTATGACCCTACCTCCTCTTGTCTTTGGCGCTGATTTAAAAAATGACCTGTTTTCTCCTACAGGGTCGTCACGGCAACAAATTAGTTTTTGGATCTCACAGAGCCAAGTCCTTGGAAGAAAGACAGCAGATTTACACAGAAGTAAGGGAGCGCATCTTTAATAAGGGTGAAGAGGTATTACAGAGATAAGTCTACTTAGTGTATTTGTAGTGTACGTTTTTGATAAAACACATCAGACAGTCTACAACAAAAAACAGGATACATTTGCATTGTGAGCTATATAAGCTAGGAAATTTCCTAATTAGAAAATTAATACAGAAAATAAAAAAATAACAATAACCTGCCTCGTAATCTATATATGTATATAAAATTGATGTACGTGCTGTATGCTTGTGCGATCGGTTAATATAAAGTCACATGGCCTATAAATACAATCATTCACTATAACTAACCACATTGGATCAGACCTAATGGATAAGGAATGGGACTCATAAACCAGAGATTGCATGTACAATTTTCATCATAGGTGTTACAATTAAAAATTATTATTTTTACAGGCATAACTTTTAAAACTGGCAATTTGGGGAAGGTGTTTATATGTAATTGTGAGCCTGGGCGATGCCGGGTAATTTAGCTAGTGTCATATAAACAGGAGAGAATCGACAAGACTACATACTATGACATTATTATTGAAGGGGATGGGTGAATAAATTGTGCATTATTGTAATTCCTCAATGGAAAAACTATCTAGTGTGCTTTATAAAATTCATGATACTGTGACTATTGAAGTGTTGGACTATTCTTTCAATCTATATATATTATATTCTGATCTGGAAAGATTATCCTCGCTTATGTTCCTCAGTCTACATAATTTGTTCCATATTCCAGTTGATTAGGCATGTCTGCTTAAGAATCTCAGTTGTCTGGCATCATCATTTATTGTGACATTATCAACCGTTACATGTCACGTGTCAACATTGTCAACTTTCCCAAGTGATGAATAAGTTTTAATTTATTATTCTACATTGTGATTAAAACAAAGACAGTCCTCTAAGAAGTTCTGATGGGAATTGTTCTTTTTTTTATTATTAAGTGACTGATTTGATAGTAGTACAGTGTTGTGATTAGTGGGTTAATGGTGGCCGAGCCGCAGCGAGTTCGACTCTTGATCCGAACGTTCTGGGTTCGAATCCTGGTGGAGGCTAGGATTTTTCCCCGGGGACTTGAGGGTGTCTCTTAGTCTACCCAGCTCTGATGAGTACCTGACAGAAGTTGTATTGTACTGGCCACACATCCCCTAGTAAGCCGTGGTCACAGCAACTGGTGAATGCTGCTTTACCAGCCCTATGATCAGGTTTGTCCGAAGGGTACTTTTACAGTGTTGTAATTGATAGCCTTCAGAAGAGAATTGTTGGGACTGATATATTCTATACTTGTTAATGCTAGCAATGCACCCAGTCTAATTGTGTAACCACCATTTTCTTTTTTGCTTGTAAGTCTTGCAATTGTAAATGATGAAAAAACTATTGTTTAGATCCTTATAAACACCCAATTATACTGCCTTGTTTTGCTCCCGATTTAATATAGTTGAGTGGGTAATATTCTTATTTTGTCTGGACTGGCTCCTGATCCAACATGGTTAGGCATCAGTGTACACCATGTTTTCCATATTCCAGTAGGTTTGCTAAAGAGATTATCTGGCATCATCATTTATTGTAACATTATCAACCGTTAACTCACATGCCTACCGTTCCGCTTTTGGCGTATTTGTTCTGCTTTTTTATTAAAAAAACACACTTTGCTCCGCCGTTCCACTTTTTACTAGTTTTGTTACACCAAATTGGAAAAGTTTGAAATATAATCCGTGTCTAGGTTGATAAAACAAAAACAAAAATAAGGTCACAATGCTATAATTATCATTGCTTGGGTTTTCTGGGTTTATTAAATGAGATATTCTGGGCTTTTCTAACGTTTTTTGCGGTATTATGCGTGTTTGGCAATGGATCTTTTTTTCCTTTACTATAGACTTATTGCTCAGATTGTGAATATTATATCTAAACGTTCTGCCACAGAAAAATTAAAATATGACTTGTTCAAACTGTAAAAAAAAACTAATTCAGTGTTATAGGAAGGAATATACAGAGGAGTTTATTCAGCAAAGAAAAACATGTGAATTTAATGTTCTTTTGTAGGCCTACTTACTAGATCTAGTTGATCCATTGGCTATTGCCATTGCAAATCGTCTGTAAAACGTAGGCCTACTTACATTTTAAATAGCCAAGGTTTTTTTTTGTTATAAAAGATTGTTAAATAAAGAGTGTTCCGCTTTTTTGTTGAAAAATCCTCTTTTTCATCAAGATTGTTCCTCTTTTTAGTCCTTAGGGGTAGGCATGTCTGCGTTTATGTCACATGTCAACTTTGCCAACTTTCCCAAGTGATGAATAAGTTTTAATTTATTATTTTACGTTGTGATTAAAACAAAGACAGTCCTCTAAGAAGTTCTGATGGGAATTGTTCTTTTTTTTATTATTAAGCGACTGATTTGATAGTAATACAATGTTGTAATTAGTGGGGGAAGTTGGCCGAGCCACAGCGTGTTTGACTCTCGATCCGAACGTTCTGGATTCGAATCCTGGTGGAGGCTACGATTTTACCCCGGAGACTTGAGGGTGTCCTTGAGTCTACCCAGCTCTGATGAGTACCTGACAGAAGTTGTATTGTACTGGCCACACATCCCCTAGTAAGCCGTGGTCACAGCAACTGGTGAACGCTGTTTTACCAGCCCTGTGATCAGTTTTGTCCGAAGGGTACTTGTACAGTTTTGTAATTGATAGCCTTCAGAAAAGAATTGTTGTGACTGATATATTCTACACTTGTTAATGCTAGCAATGCACCCAGTCTAATAGTGTAACCACCATTTTTTGTTTGCTTGCAAGTCTTGCAATTGTAAAATGATGAAAAAAACTGTTGCCTAGATCCTTGTAAACACTGAATTATACTGCCTTGTTTTGCTCCTGGTTCAATATAGTTGAGTAGGTAATATTCTTTTTTTGACTGGACTGGCTCCTGATCCAACATGGTTAGGCATCAGTGTACACCATTTTTTTCCATATTCCAGTAGGTCTGCTAAAGAGTTTATCTGGCATCATCATTTATTGTGACATTATCAACCGTTTATGTCACATGTCAACTTTGCCAACTTTCCCAAGTGATGAATAAGTTTTAATTTATTATTTTACGTTGTGATTAAAACAAAGACAGTCCTCTAAGAAGTTCTGATGGGAAGTTTTCTTTTTTTTTGTTAGTGACTGATTTGATAGTAATACAATGTTGTAATTAGTGGGGGAACGTTGGCCGAGCCACAGCGTGTTTGACTCTCGATCCAAACGTTCTGGGTTCAAATCCTAGTGGAGGCTAGGACTTGAGGGTGTCTCTGAGTCTACCCAGCTCTTATGAGTGCCTGACAGAAGTTGTATTGTATTGGCCACACATCCCCTAGTAAGCCGTGGTCACAGCAACTGGTGAACGCTGCTTTACCAGCCCTATGATCAGTTTTGTCCGAAGGGTACTTTTACAGTTTTGTATTTGATAGCATTTAGAAGAAAATTGTTGTGACTGTTATTTTCTATACTTGTTATGCTAGCAATGCACCCAGTCTAATTGTATAACCACCATTTTTTGTTTGCTTGCAAGTCTTGCAATTGTAAAATGATGAAAAAACTGTTGCCTAGATCCTTGTAAACACTGAATTATACTGCCTTGTTTTGCTCCCGATTCAATATAGTTGAGTGGCAAAATTCTTTTTTTGAACCGGACTAGCTCCTGATCCAACATGGTTAGGCATGAGTGTACACCATGTTTTCCATATTCCAGTAGGTCTGCTAAAGAGTTTATCTGGCATCATCAGTTATTGTTACATTGTCAACCGTTTATGTCACATGTCAACTTTGCCAACTTTCCCAAGTGATGAATAAGTTTTAATTTATTATTTTACGTTGTGATTAAAACAATGACAGTCCTCTAAGAAGTTCTGATGGGAATGGTTCCTTTTTTTTATTAGGTGACTGATTTGATAGTAGTACAATGTTGTAATTGAATATAAGTTAATGCTAGCAATGCACCCTTTCTAATTGTGTAACCACCATTTTTTTTTTGCTTGCAAGTCTTGCAATTGTAAATGATGAAAAACTGTTGCCTAGATCCTTGTAAACACTGAATTATACTGCCTTGTTTTGCGCCCGATTCAATATACAGGGTTCGTACCGGACCTTGAAAACCTTGAAAAACCTTGCATTTGGTTTTTAAAACTCAAAAGCTTGAAAAAACCTTGAAACTTAAAAAACGTGATAAAAACCATGAGTTTTAACACAGAACCTTGAGAATTGTGTTTTTTCCATAACTTGTAAGTTTGTATTTGTCGCTGCATTAACATTCGGTTCCAGACTCGGTGTTTATTTCGTTGCGCGCATTATTTTTAGTGTTCAGCCATGTTGCATTTTCCGGCGCTTTTCTTTTACATGTGGTAACAGGGCTGCCTACTGTTACCCAAAATACGGTGTTACTGTAAAGTTAAAATCTGTTATGCTTTTTATGGTCCAGTAAAAAAAAAAAAATTTTTGCTATAAAAAAGTATCCGAAAATGTCCGAAAAATAAGTTTAATTGTTGTTACTGTCCGATATGGTAACTAGTCTAGTATTCCCAAATCTTTTAATTTGGTTCGTTCTTTAATTGGTAAAATACGTGTAAGTTTTCTTAATGGC
This sequence comes from Anisus vortex, assembly GCA_949126835.1. Lineage (NCBI taxonomy): Eukaryota > Metazoa > Mollusca > Gastropoda > Planorbidae > Anisus > Anisus vortex. Next base: position 5,885,060 of record OX421500.1, read on the forward strand.
GCTTTAAAAAATCCCACCGAAAATGTCAGAAAAATACGGAAAACGGCCTTTACGGTCCGATGTGGTAGTTGGTATTAGTAATACTATTACCGTATATTTGCTACTTTTTTTTATTGTTGGAATCTTTTTTCTGTTTTCTTTATAAGTTGCACAGCGCGCGATGTTTGACATCTTTAACATGAATGTTTTTAATTTGTTTTTTTAATCAGCCTGCAAAAAATAAAAACACTAGAGTCTAGTATTTGCACAAGATCCCTCAGTTCCAATTATCAACGACATTTTAGCTCTACCAGTTTTACTGGGACTAAGCCGTTGTAAGTGTAAGCCTACGTGAGTAAATTGGGTATGCAGTTGATTAAATAAAAAACTAAAGCTAGTCTTCCAGCACACACACAAAACTTTAACAAGCAAGATTGCACTAGAGCGTGACATAAAAGCTCTTGTTTCTTCTGCGGATGAACATGCATTGCAAGCAGAAAGAAAACGAAAAGTGACTCTAGTAGCAATTTCTAACAGTTATAGGGAAAGTGCTAGAGAAAAAGATAAAGAATTGAAAACACTAAACAAACAGATTGAAAGTTAGAACTAAAAACATTAGCTTGAAAAAATAAATGTTTTTACATTAGGCCTGTATGTTATTATTGATCACAAATAAATCCTCTTTCATTTGTGCATTAATTATTTGTTTGTTCTCTTTCTTTTCAAATTTGTGTGGTTTTAAGTTAGTCAGTTAATTATATATGTGTATATTTGTCTTTTTTTAATGCTTTTTCTGGATCGACGTTGAACCTTGAAATGTATAATTTAGACCTTGCAAAACCTTGAAAAAACCTTGACAAACTTTTCTGAAATTGGCTATGAACCCTTATATAGTTGAGTGGGCAAAATTTTTTTTTTGACTGGACTGGCTCCTGATCCAACATGGTTAGGCATCAGTGTACACCATGTTTTCCATATTCCAGTAGGTTTGCTAAAGAGTTTATCTGGCATCATCATTTATTGTGACATTGTCAACCGTTTATGTAACAAGTCAACTTTGCCAACTTTCCCAAGTGATGAATAAGTTTTAATTTATTATTTTACGTTGTGATTAAAACAAAGACAGTCCTCTAAGAAGTTCTGATGGGAATTGTTCTTTTTTTTATTATTAAGCGACTGATTTGATAGTAATACAATGTTGTAATTAGTGGGGGAAGTTGGCCGAGCCACAGCGTGTTTGACTCTCGATCCGAACGTTCTGGATTCGAATCCTGGTGGAGGCTACGATTTTACCCCGGAGACTTGAGGGTGTCCTTGAGTCTACCCAGCTCTGATGAGTACCTGACAGAAGTTGTATTGTACTGGCCACACATCCCCTAGTAAGCCGTGGTCACAGCAACTGGTGAACGCTGTTTTACCAGCCCTGTGATCAGTTTTGTCCGAAGGGTACTTGTACAGTTTTGTAATTGATAGCCTTCAGAAAAGAATTGTTGTGACTGATATATTCTACACTTGTTAATGCTAGCAATGCACCCAGTCTAATAGTGTAACCACCATTTTTTGTTTGCTTGCAAGTCTTGCAATTGTAAAATGATGAAAAAAACTGTTGCCTAGATCCTTGTAAACACTGAATTATACTGCCTTGTTTTGCTCCTGGTTCAATATAGTTGAGTAGGTAATATTCTTTTTTTGACTGGACTGGCTCCTGATCCAACATGGTTAGGCATCAGTGTACACCATTTTTTTCCATATTCCAGTAGGTCTGCTAAAGAGTTTATCTGGCATCATCATTTATTGTGACATTATCAACCGTTTATGTCACATGTCAACTTTGCCAACTTTCCCAAGTGATGAATAAGTTTTAATTTATTATTTTACGTTGTGATTAAAACAAAGACAGTCCTCTAAGAAGTTCTGATGGGAAGTTTTCTTTTTTTTTGTTAGTGACTGATTTGATAGTAATACAATGTTGTAATTAGTGGGGGAACGTTGGCCGAGCCACAGCGTGTTTGACTCTCGATCCAAACGTTCTGGGTTCAAATCCTAGTGGAGGCTAGGACTTGAGGGTGTCTCTGAGTCTACCCAGCTCTTATGAGTGCCTGACAGAAGTTGTATTGTATTGGCCACACATCCCCTAGTAAGCCGTGGTCACAGCAACTGGTGAACGCTGCTTTACCAGCCCTATGATCAGTTTTGTCCGAAGGGTACTTTTACAGTTTTGTATTTGATAGCATTTAGAAGAAAATTGTTGTGACTGTTATTTTCTATACTTGTTATGCTAGCAATGCACCCAGTCTAATTGTATAACCACCATTTTTTGTTTGCTTGCAAGTCTTGCAATTGTAAAATGATGAAAAAACTGTTGCCTAGATCCTTGTAAACACTGAATTATACTGCCTTGTTTTGCTCCCGATTCAATATAGTTGAGTGGCAAAATTCTTTTTTTGAACCGGACTAGCTCCTGATCCAACATGGTTAGGCATGAGTGTACACCATGTTTTCCATATTCCAGTAGGTCTGCTAAAGAGTTTATCTGGCATCATCAGTTATTGTTACATTGTCAACCGTTTATGTCACATGTCAACTTTGCCAACTTTCCCAAGTGATGAATAAGTTTTAATTTATTATTTTACGTTGTGATTAAAACAATGACAGTCCTCTAAGAAGTTCTGATGGGAATGGTTCCTTTTTTTTATTAGGTGACTGATTTGATAGTAGTACAATGTTGTAATTGAATATAAGTTAATGCTAGCAATGCACCCTTTCTAATTGTGTAACCACCATTTTTTTTTTGCTTGCAAGTCTTGCAATTGTAAATGATGAAAAACTGTTGCCTAGATCCTTGTAAACACTGAATTATACTGCCTTGTTTTGCGCCCGATTCAATATACAGGGTTCGTACCGGACCTTGAAAACCTTGAAAAACCTTGCATTTGGTTTTTAAAACTCAAAAGCTTGAAAAAACCTTGAAACTTAAAAAACGTGATAAAAACCATGAGTTTTAACACAGAACCTTGAGAATTGTGTTTTTTCCATAACTTGTAAGTTTGTATTTGTCGCTGCATTAACATTCGGTTCCAGACTCGGTGTTTATTTCGTTGCGCGCATTATTTTTAGTGTTCAGCCATGTTGCATTTTCCGGCGCTTTTCTTTTACATGTGGTAACAGGGCTGCCTACTGTTACCCAAAATACGGTGTTACTGTAAAGTTAAAATCTGTTATGCTTTTTATGGTCCAGTAAAAAAAAAAAAATTTTTGCTATAAAAAAGTATCCGAAAATGTCCGAAAAATAAGTTTAATTGTTGTTACTGTCCGATACGGTAACTAGTCTAGTATTCCCAAATCTTTTAATTTGGTTCGTTCTTTAATTGGTAAAATACGTGTAAGTTTTCTTAATGGCGCTTTAAAAAATCCCACCGAAAATGTCAGAAAAATACGGAAAACGGCCTTTACGGTCCGATGTGGTAGTTGGTATTAGTAATACTATTACCGTATATTTGCTACTTTTTTTTATTGTTGGAATCTTTTTTCTGTTTTCTTTATAAGTTGCACAGCGCGCGATGTTTGACATCTTTAACATGAATGTTTTTAATTTGTTTTTTTAATCAGCCTGCAAAAAATAAAAACACTAGAGTCTAGTATTTGCACAAGATCCCTCAGTTCCAATTATCAACGACATTTTAGCTCTACCAGTTTTACTGGGACTAAGCCGTTGTAAGTGTAAGCCTACGTGAGTAAATTGGGTATGCAGTTGATTAAATAAAAAACTAAAGCTAGTCTTCCAGCACACACACAAAACTTTAACAAGCAAGATTGCACTAGAGCGTGACATAAAAGCTCTTGTTTCTTCTGCGGATGAACATGCATTGCAAGCAGAAAGAAAACGAAAAGTGACTCTAGTAGCAATTTCTAACAGTTATAGGGAAAGTGCTAGAGAAAAAGATAAAGAATTGAAAACACTAAACAAACAGATTGAAAGTTAGAACTAAAAACATTAGCTTGAAAAAATAAATGTTTTTACATTAGGCCTGTATGTTATTATTGATCACAAATAAATCCTCTTTCATTTGTGCATTAATTATTTGTTTGTTCTCTTTCTTTTCAAATTTGTGTGGTTTTAAGTTAGTCAGTTAATTATATATGTGTATATTTGTCTTTTTTTAATGCTTTTTCTGGATCGACGTTGAACCTTGAAATGTATAATTTAGACCTTGCAAAACCTTGAAAAAACCTTGACAAACTTTTCTGAAATTGGCTATGAACCCTTATATAGTTGAGTGGGCAAAATTATTTTTTTGACTGGACTGGCTCCTGATCCAACATGGTTAGGCATCAGTGTACACCATGTTTTCCATATTCCAGTAGGTTTGCTAAAGAGTTTATCTGGCATCATCATTTATTGTGACATTGTCAACCGTTTATGTAACAAGTCAACTTTGCCAACTTTCCCAAGTGATGAATAAGTTTTAATTTATTATTTTACGTTGTGATTAAAACAATGACAGTCCTCTAAGAAGTTCTGATGGGAATTGTTCCTTTTTTTTAATTAGGTGACTGATTTGATAGTAGTACAATGTTGTAATTGAATAATTGATAGCCTTCAAAAGACAATTGTTGTCACTGTTAATTTCTGTACTCTTTATTACAGTTATACTAGCAATGCACCCAGTCTAATTGTGTAACCACCATTTTTTTTTTGCTTGTAAGTCTTGCAATTGTAAATGATGAAAAAACTGTTGCCTAGATCCTTGTAAACACTGAATTATGCTGCCTTGTTTTGTTCCTGGTTCAATATGATTGAGTGGGCAATATTCTTATTCTGGCTGGACTGGCTCCTGATCCAACATGGTTTAGTGGGCAATTTTCTTAGAAAGTAATGAATATTAATAATTAAAAACAAAGTTTGCTTATGAGTAAAAATAAAATAACAAACTATAGAGTAAGATTGCAACGTGTAAAAAGTAAATTTAGCCCAATTACATTGTACTATTTCCTCGTTACAAAGTGTCATGTAGACTGATATGATTTGTTAACAATATAATTTTGAGATTGAAGTAAATATTTACATGACTTTTTTTAAAAAACAAATAATGTGTCTGATGACACGAAGACGATATTTCAGCACATGTTGGTCAATGATTGAACTTGGAATCATTATTTACAATATTCATGATTTGTTCTCCTTGCTTTTTCAGACTCTTCCGGATGGTATCGGCAATCCTCCTTCATCTCATTTGTCACCGTAAGCCTTTTTCTATATTGCAGATTGTTTGTTGGGGCCCAATTAATTGATGTTTGTTGTCACATATTTTATCAACATTGGTTGTGACAAATTTTATTGACATTGGTTTATTGACACCTCATTAGTTCTGACATATTTGTGAAACATTTTATCAGCAGTCGCTGTGACTTGTAACATTTTCTGACTGCTGTCATCAGTGCTTTTTTTTGTAACAAAATAGGTGCCGGTACGCAGTGATGGATTGCCTAACTTTTAAAGCAGTTTCACATTTTATATTTTAATTCTTATTGCGCACAATTTTAAAATAATTAAATTTCAACAAATTAATAATATAATAAATTAATAATAAATGTTAAAATGCAAGAAAAGTAATAATTTTTTCCCAACATTGAAAAAGGTGCCGGTACGCCGTACTGGTGCGTATTGTCACAAAAAAAAGCACTGGCTGTCATTAGTCCAATTTTCCCCAATCAATCCCAATTGATAATTACTTAACAAATTTATTATTTTACATTTTGATGATAAATTCAGTAAGAAGTTTTGATGGGAAAAACCATTCATTGATTTGGTAACCATCTTGAAGCTCTACCATTAGTTTCTCTTTATTTCACTTGTGTTAAGCCTTCAATTTATTGCTCCTTTCATATTCTCCCATGCAGGGACTATGTAGCAGTACAAGTAAACCAACAACGAACTCCGGACATTGTCAGGCTGACCTCCAAGTGGAACAGCCAGCAGGAGCCCAGTGGATACGGTATGGAGAACAGCTTAATGCGTAGCGCTCGCTTGCGGGCCAACATGACCAAATCCCACAGCTACGGTGGCACCGTGCCAAAGGTCAACTCCCCAACACCTGTCCACCTGTCTCAACCTTCTGGTGGCCTGCACAAGGCTGGTGAGGCTTAGAAAACATAGCATGCTTTTTTTGTCTGGTGCCCAGTTTCACATTTTTGCCCAGTCTAGCTTATATATAGTCTGTTTCCTCTCCCAATAGCTATTTGTTGTTACTTTTTTCTTTGCTTGGCTGCTAATGGTTTCATTTTTTAGTTCTGTGATGTTGTTTTTGTCTTCCTTGCTAGTGTTGTAGCTTTTCTCCCGCGTATCTTGGTCTTTAAAAAAATTCCACAAAATAATTTTTTTTACTTATAAAGGTCCTTTGTAAAAAAATCCCACTAAATATTAACAAACCTATTTGTTAATTGTCAGCAAAAGTTTTCAATATGCTTAGACCGCCTTACAACTTAACTATCTGAGGCGTTCAGTGTTGTGTATAGTAGTTGTGTTATAAATGTATTTCTATTTTTATTGTAGCAACTTAAATGGTCAACATGGTAATTATATTTAGAAGTGTTATAAGAAAAACATAATAATGTACCCTTTGTGAATTCACAAAATACAAATATTAGGAAATATTTTAACTATTAGTCTGAAATAACACATGTCTACCGTTCACTTTTTTTCTAGAATTAAAAATTACCACACACTATAAAAAAGCGCAGCTTATAATAAATGACCATCAGGCGTTCTTTATCCCTGCAAAATGAAATTGACTGATACAGCCAACATAAAGAAACTAATAACCTGAGAGTAATAACCGAAAGAAAACTATTTCAATATTTTATTTTTTGATTTGAATCAGAATTTTTTTCCTTGACAGAGTGTTCTGATGAATGCTTGTTCTGTGTGTATTAAGCAAAGGCGAACGTATGCTTATGTTTCTTGCAGCGCTTTGTAATAGTAGGTTTTTCTATAAAATATACAGGTACAGTAATCTCTCACAGTGCAGTAATTTCTCACAGAGAAATCCTTCACATTCTGAGCCCGCCCCCCCCCTCCCCCACGACGCCTCAGAGTGCACTAGTATATTTCTTTAAAAGTGATGTTAATATAATAAGTCAAATATGCTTGTTAATGCCTAATGCCCCTGTAAACTAATTTATATATATATTATAAAGCTTATAAACTCTTCCAATGCGCTGATTCAATATTGATTCAATTAGGATATCAGCATGTTGGCCCGTTGGTTCTTTTAACTTGTTTTTTGCTATGTGGCTCTTTTTTTATGCTCATAATTTTCTTTCAATGTTTAATGTTCTTTAAATATTTTGTTAATTAGTTCTATTTTTTAGTGTTGTTTATTGGTTATATTTGATTATTTTTAAGTTTGACCATTTTAATTTTAGAAGTAAACAAATTGTATAAGTATTCTGAATTCGGTGAAATAGTAAAAATCTGCCAAATGTATCTTAGAAGGGAACCAGAAACGTTGCAAGACTAGAAAAAGACAAGTTTTAAACATGCTGCCTTTACCAAACTGACACTGGTGTAATTAGGGGAGAGGTTGATGCTACAGAAATAAATTTGTTGCTTTTCTCCACGGGCTTGATATTGTGGCACTTAGTTGATAAATTTACACACTAAAAACAAATGTTTATTAATGCTTAATTAATAATAAATATGTTGACTTACGTGTTGTGTATATTATGTTTATTGTGTATAAATTTACAACCATATTTCTAAAACTACTTCATTCATGTATATTTTGTGCCCCTCAAAAAAGCCTTCTACACACATCTTCCTCGTGTTTTCCAGATTTTAGTGGGTTAGGCCTGTCTGATAAAGAGTTTATTTGGCATTAACATTTGTAGTGCAACTGCAACTATGTCACATGCTCATATATAAACTGTGACTCTCCAACGCTAGAGTCGCATTGTGCCCTAGTTTCATTTTGAGTTTTTTATCCTTATAGTGATTTGAATGCTAAATTCAATGTGTGTTTACTGTAGCCCCTGTCTGAAACCTGATTTTGAGAAATTTCAAATTTATTATTTTCATTTTTCACCTGAAACAATACAGGGTGTTACTAATATTTTAAAATGAATTATAATAATTTTTGTAATAAAAATTCACCTCAGAGATAAATATTAGATGCACTATTGGAAATGATCAAAAATCCATATTTTTCACCCCTACGACATATTTTAGGCTGTGACCCAAAAAAGCTTGAGGCATAGAGCGACTCATTTCGTGGTGGAGGCTCACATTCCCAAGTGATGAATACGTTTAATTTATTATTTGACATTGTGATTAAAACAAAGACAATCCTCTAAGAAGTTCTGATGGGAATTTTGTTGTTTGTTATTCTGTGAATGATTGAATAGTTGTACACTGTTGTAATTGAATGCCTATTTTACATTCCAGAACCGGTCAAGGATTCGTCCGCTACACACTATGGTGGCACTGTTCAGTATTCCTGCCCCATGCCTATGATACCTCTAGATCAGTCCCATATGAGGTCTACACCCGATACTGGGCCTTCACCTCAGTGTAAGTTGAAATAACACTGTTGCTGACATCTACAGCTGGTTTTGGTTCTACAGTGGGCCTTGGTTCTACAGTGGGCCTTGGTTCTACAGCGGGCCTTGGTTCTACAGTGGGTCTTGGTTCTACAGTGGGCCTTGGTTCTACAGTGGGCCTTGGTTCTACAGTGGACCTTGGTTCTACAGTGGACCTTGGTTCTATAGCGGGCCTTGGTTCTACAGTGGGTCTTGGTTCTACAGTGGGCCTTGGTTCTACAGTGGGCCTTGGTTCTACAGTGGGCCTTGGTTCTACAGTGGGCCTTGGTCCTACAGTGGGCCTTTGTTCTACAGTGGACCTTGGTTCTACAGTGGACCTTGGTTCTACAGTGGGCCTTGGTTCTACAGTGGGCTTTGGTTCTACAGTGGGCCTTGGTTCTACAGCGGGCCTTGGTTCTACAGCGGGCCTTGGTTCTACAGCGGGCCTTGGTTCTACAGCTGGCCTTGGTTCTACAGCGGGCCTTGGTTCTACAGTGGGCCTTGGTTCTACAGTGGACCTTGGTTCTACAGTGGGCCTTGGTTCTACAGCGGGCCTTGGTTCTACAGCTGGCCTTGGTTCTACAGTGGGCCTTGGTTTTACAGCTTGCCTTGGTTCTACAGCTGGCCTTGGTTCTACAGCTGGCCTTGGTTCTACAGTGGGCCTTGGTTCTACAGCTGGTCTTGGTTCTACAGTGGGCCTTGGTTCTACAGTGGGCCTAGTTTTTTTCATCTACAAAAGGGTCAAGTTGTGTTGTTGCTGTGAGTGTGCCTGTGTATACACAAAGTGCTCTTGCATTGAATGCTATTGTCTTGATTTTGGTCTGTTAAAAAAAAATCATTTTTATGTACAGTTGGAAAAATTCGGACAGCCCTGTTGTTTTATCAGTTAATTTGTGTGCTAGTGGATGAATCAAATAGGGCCAGATACCATAGAATATGTTTATATATTTCAGTGCACAGGGCTGGTGCAGGCTGGGAAAGTTTGGTAATAGGGAACAAAGTTTGAGAAAATGTGTAAACTTTGCTGTAATAGAAAGAGCTCTGTCAATAAATTTTTTGTTTTTCAAATTAATAGTCCTTAATTCAGGGATATGGATTAATCACAGATTTTTCAAGGGCTGTTTCAATGGTTTTTGTGTATACTGGTAGAAGATCCACAAATAGAAGTTGCATTCGGACTACCTTTTTTTAAGAACCCAAATTGATCATATGGCTGGTGAAGCAGTGTTCACCAGTTTCTGTGGCCACGGCGTACTAGGGGATGTGTGGACAGTGCAATGCCCAGCCATCTTTACTTTACCCCAACTAATGTCAGGTACCCATCAGAGCTGGGTAGACTCAGGGGACACCATCCAGTCCTTGGGAACAAATCCTGGTCTTCAGTTTGAAATGATTTTAGAGTAAGATCCCTGTTTCCTTGAACATGGATAGGAAAAAATCATAAAAATCTATTTGTCTTTTAACTGGGGGACGGTTGTTAATGATTTGTAGAATTTACAAACACGAAAAAGAACATACAATAAGGAAACATAAGTTAGATATGAGCTTTAAAGTTTTTTATTGGTGCAGATCTTTTAACAACAAAGGTTTTGATATCTTTTTAATGTGGCGACTCTGTAAAAGTAATTGTATTGGCATGATATTTTATTCTGTCATTGTAAAATCGGGGTTGGCATTGATGTTGGTGTCTTGTTGTAATCAGGGTTGGCATTGATGTTGATTTGTGTTCTGTCTGTGGCTTGGTTCCTTGACGGTTCAACACGGTGATGACCTTTCACCAAAAGAATCTGAACTTAATCAATGACAATTATCAGTTTTATACTGAAGGAAATGTAAAGCTGTTGTGCAGCAAGTAAAGTTTATATCAAACCTTCAGAGTTGAAACGGAAGAAAAACATGAAACTTGATTTGATTGACCTTTCTCTTGTCTCCTCTTAATACACGATTTAAATATTACATTACATGTAAGACTTTTTACATTTGTATCCATACACATGTGCATTGAATTTATAGACTATTAGAATGGTTTTTATATGTATTATAGTTTTGCTAATTAGTTTACTGAGGTTCAAACACACTGTTTCATCTCCTGAGATCTTCTTGTGTCTCTCATCAACTTGTGTCATTTCCATACAGAATTTATACTTGAAGAGTGTCAAACTATTTTGTGCAACATTGAAGCTCATTGTGTTCATAGATTGGTGCTGCATAGTTGAACTAGTTGCCTTTCTTCCTATGCAAAAAACAACAACAACACAACAACATATTCATATTCTATTCATATTAGTACCATCACAGGTTGTTTGATATATGAGGCCAAAAGTTGTATGTTCATTTACTGATATATTTTTATATTATTTGTGCTGCTGAATTTGTGGATTAAAAGAAATATTAAAAAAGATCTATACCTGATATTCACATCTACACATAATCTAATGAGAATTAAAAGAAAAATGGCGTCAACATAAGGTTGGGCAAAAAAAAAAATCCCACAGTTATATGACGTTGCTTTCGAATTGTGTTAAACAGTTTACAGGCTTTCCTAATTGAGGTTGTGCAGGTTGTTGTTTGTATTGTTTGTGTGTGTACTGTACCAAGTAAAAGTAAAGTAAAGTATCCGTCGGACCGAGTTCATCCATAGGTCTGATGAAGCAGCGTTCACCAGTTTCTGTGGCCACGGCATACTAGGTGATTGTTTGGCCAGCACTATGCACAGCCGCCTTTACTTTACCCCAACTAAGGTCAGGTACCCATCAGAGCTGGGTAGACTCAGGGACACCCTACAGACCCAGGAAAAAATCCTAGCCTGCACCAGGATTCAAACCCAGGACCTTCGGCTTGCCAGTCGAACGCTCTGCCGCTCGGCTACCGAGCCAAGATTGTTGATCTAGCTATTTTTCTTTTAATGTTGACAGCTTTTTCTATGGACACAATAGGTCCACAGGTTAATTTGTTGAATATAATAATAATCATATTTGTATAGCGCTGGCCAACAAACATAACGTAAGCTCAGAGCGCATGTAACATTGATCAACAAAAGACCAAGAACACTGTTAAATCTATTTATTAGGAAATGTTCACTTCCACGGTTTACTCAATTCTTTTATTATTTTGGTCTTCAGTAAATACATTGTAAAAAGATCCATCCTGCCTTGCTTTTGTCATTCATTCTCATCAAACATGGTCATCATTCATATATAAAAAAAATTGTATTTATTTTTCACACATTTTGTATGAGAAGACTTTTTTTTTTACAAGTTTTGGAAACAAATTATTAGAACATTCTCAGGATTAAAAGGGGGCATAACCACGGGTGAACAAAAAAATGGTTGGAGAGAAGAGTTATGTTGGCTGTTCTCCTCTCTTTGTCTATTGTAGCACAACAGTACCCAACATGCTACGCTTACTTGGTCTCCTCTGACTACAGTAGTATACCAGTGGGCAGTCTCATAATCAATCCTCACACAAGTAAGTCCTGGATGGATACCTTCACCACCACCAGCCGCTGCTACCCTCATTTTAAATGTCTAGTACTAGTAGTTTTTTTTCTTTTTCTGTTTTTTCTTTTTTTTTTTTTTAAATCTGTGAAGCTGTATTCATTTGCTTGAAGCAACTTTTCTGTGGTTTTTTTTTTTCCGGCTCTAGAAGTAAATTTTGCTTTTTCTTTCCAACTTTATCCTCATGCAGTTACTTGTCACTAGCTGTCAGTGAATAGTTTACATGTGTATTTATATATATATATATGTATATTCTAGCATATATTTTTTTATACATGTATAAACTCATTGTATTGTATGAAAAAAAAAAAAGAAGAAAATAGAGAGCATGTTAGTTCTAATTTAAAAAAGAAAACTGAAAAAGGTAGGAAAAAAACATAATTTAATAGCTTCTATAAAGTTCTAATACAAAATGGAAGAATGAAATAGGTAGCATAAAGTTTTAATAGGAAATAGGTAGCATAAAGTTCTAATAGGAAATGGAAGAATGAAATAGGTAGCATAAAGTTCTAATAGGAAATGGAAGAATGAAATAGGTAGCATAAAGTTCTAATAGGAAATGGAAGAATGAAATAGGTAGCATAAAGTTCTAATAGGAAATGGAAGAATGAAATAGGTAGCATAAAGTTCTAATAGGAAATGGAAGAATGAAATAGGTAGCATAAAGTTCTAATAGGAAATTGAAGAATGAAATAGGTAGCATAAAGTTCTAATAGGAAATGGAAGAATGAAATAGGTAGCATAAAGTTCTAATAGGAAATGGAAGAATGAAATAGGTAGCATAAAGTTCTAATAGGAAATGCAAGAATGAAATAGGTAGCATAAAGTTCTAATAGGAAATTGAAGAATGAAATAGGTAGCATAAAGTTCTAATAGGAAATGGAAGAATGAAATAGGTAGCATAAAGTTCTAATAGGAAATGGAAGAATGAAATAGGTAGCATAAAGTTCTAATAGGAAATGGAAGAATGAAATATGTAGGATAAAGTTCTAATAGGAAACTGAATAATGAAATAGGATTGCATAAAGTTCTAATAGGAAATGGTAGAATGAAATAGGATTGCATAAAGTTCTAATAGGAAATGCAAGAATGAAACTTTTAGTATCGTATAAAACGTGTAAAATGAATGAGCTTTACAGAAATTATTTTGATTAGAAATATAGTCTTGTTCATCCTGTCCCTGAATTCTATTCTAAAGAGCAGCTTTTGTATTGTCCTTTTGCTTAACTGTACATTTCCTGCTTGAATAATTTGGTAGTATATATTTCCCATCACTCCTGGCTAGAACATCATTTCTATTAACTTCTATATACTCTAACACTACGCTGAAGTAGTTCTGTTACATATATACATGTATATATATTTATTTATAAACAATGTTTATACTTATTTCTTGTATGTTTTGTACATGTGTAATATGCCAATTGAATCTGTACTACCAGACAATGAGAATAGTGAACTAAATGCTTTGATTTAGATGACCTTTTTTCTGCACCTACCTACATAGTATCGGTGAAAGTGCACATGGGGTGTTTGTGTGCTTGCATGTTTGTATTTCCTTTAAGTTCACAAACTGGAACTGATATAAGGCTATGAATAGAAAGCCTCTAATGTATAAAATATTTTATAGTCAAATAGTAAACCTCTACCATATATAATATGTACCATGGCACTAAAAAACAACAACAGTTAGACCTCCAATGCATAGAGCAGGGGTGTCAAACATGGGGGCCGCATATGGCCCAACAAGTGAATTTTTTTGTGACCCACCAGTAAGCTTACAAAACATGTACTATTCGTGAAATTCAGACAGCTAGTACTGATACACATGAAATTTTATATACGTGACATACCTATTATCAGTGATATAAGTTGTACAATTAGTTAAGATGTAGGAAGTGTTTTATGTTTACTAGGGTCAGTTTTTTTTTTGGGGAGAGGGGGGGTTGTGGTTTTTGACACATCTCTTAAGTGATAAAATGGCACATGCCTTGATTTGAGTTTGAGACCCCTGGTATAGAGTCTGTACTGGCACATACAGTTATAGTCACTCAGTCTGTACAGAAAAGTACCTGTGCTTATCGGGTGCCGCATTGTTATTGTGGTGTTTTTTTTTCTGACTAGTTCAGACAGTTCGTCCCCCGTTTGGGCACTCTTTTGAAATAGCAGATTATACAGGCTTTTAAAAAAAATTAATTTCAATGTTAAGGACAATGTCTAAATGATGGTAAAAAAGGAAAAAACAAGTTGTTCAAACAATGAGAGTAAAAAAATGCTCCTGAATACAACCAATGGATAGATATACTGATTGATTTACAAAATGTCATTTGCAAAGCATTTCTAGAAATTTAAATTGAAAAATATTCAGCTTTTATCTCTGGCACCCCCAGCACTGCTTCTATTTATTACTGATATGCTTTGAAGTCTTTCAGTGTTGTTCTGAGACATTCTGAGTTTTCCCAAAGCCAAGTCTTATTTCTCTGTAGCATTTGTCAATGACTCTTGGAAACTGACCATCAAATTGTTTACATTCTTGAATGGAAAACGTATTCTTGGCAACAAAGGTTTATTAAATAGTTTTTGAAGAATTTCTGCATAGTTGGCAGCAAGGAATAAATAAAGTATATTCTTCTACGAATGCACTAGAAGGCCAATAACATATAGTTGATAAGTTTTCAATGGAAGTATTTAATGCTGAAACAGCCAGCCCCCACTGTATGCCCTGATAGATTTTGTGTTTTAACCCTCTCAGTGTGGCTCCCAGCACAAAGCTATCCACACAGCTATGAGGCCTGCACTTATGGTATGTATCTTTACACAATCTAGCTTATGGGAAACCCTCCCCTCCAAATGTTCTTTTTTTTTAAAAACAAAAAAAACAAACAAATTTCTTTCATTTCCAGACACAAAAAAAAAAATCATTGTCTCAAGGACTGTGTCTTGTGCATGCATTTTGAATTGCTAATATATAACATTAGAAAAACAGAAATTGAGCACACCATAGATCTAATGCTTGTTTGATCCAATGTTTTCAACAGCAAATTATGTTATTTGTTTTTTGTTTGTTTCTTTAAAGTAGTACTTTCTGATATTTTTTTAACCCTGCACATTATAGTCTAGGTTTTTCCTATGTGTGATGCAACCCCATTAAATGGTACTGAAGTAGGCAAAACAAGATATTTAGTTTTAAATGTGTCGTAGAAGTTAATTCATTTATCTATAAATTGGTGAACAAAAAAATCTTTAAAATCCATTAATTAGTTCAAAAGTTAATCAAAATTACATGAGTAAAGGTAAAAGAAGTTGTTTCGTTTAAAACTGAAAAAGAAAACTGTACCAATTTTTTAACAATTTAGCATTGCAACAGATATTTGAATATAATAATGCTGATTGCATAGCGCTGCCAACAAACGTGACATAATGTAAGCTCCTAGCGCATTTTAACATTGAGCAACAAACAACCAAGAACACGGATATATTTTGCTAGGCTGAATAGGATAAAAAGCTAATTAATAATTTGAAACCTTACAAGCCTAGTACAAAGCAAATGTAGCATTAGCTGACTTAATATAAAATTAAAACAGTAGGCCTAGAGGTCTAAGAAAATGTTTACAGGATGAATAAATATTAATTAATCGCTATTGAAATTTAGCAAATGCACTCATAATGAGTCAATATACAAGTTGTTAAAGTTTTAAATATTTTAAATAATATTTAGTTGACTTTTAAATAATTTCATCTTTATAGGGCCATTCGCTTTATTTTATACATTTTAAAGTAATTTCTAAAAATAATTTTATAGCCTTAAAAATTTAATAGCTATAAGTTAAGGCATTCAGCATTAGAAATCAATCAATCATTTCAAAAATGTTATAGGACCCTTTTTTCACTTTATTTTGCATTTATTGAATAATCAGTTTTGCTGACTTCAGTACCGGTTTGTGGGGTAGCGTCACATTTGCCTAATTCTAGTTGCATGCAATTCTTTTATTGCACATTATACTTGGTAGTTGTCTGAACCTAGCACTTTGTGCCATTTATAAATATAGAGGTTTTAGTCTAAACCAAGCTATTCAAGGCTGTTTTATTTTTTATTGATGTCTTAGTCTAAAGCTAGCAATTTATGCCATTGTATTTTTAAGATTGAACCTATGAAGTTTTAGGTATTGTTAGCTCCTGCAAACAAACAAATCTGCTTACTTAATTCTTTTCAACCTCTGGTTGCATTAACTCTTTGCCATTACATAATTTTATGTTTTCATTATGAAGAAAGCTATACAATCTAAAAAAAAGATAACAGTATGTTATATAAAGTTAGACCGGTTTTTTTAAATGCAATAAAATCAGACCCAAGATCGAAACAATGTTAATTTTATTCCCTTCAAGAAATACTTTGATTAAATACTCGATTTTAGTTTTACTACAGTTTCTTTGGTTGTATCCCCAGAAACCATTTAAACATCAATAAAAATGCAATAACCACAGATGAGCATCAGACGCAACAATCTTCTTTATAGAAGGAGCGTCTGTAATATATAAGATTATAGATTAACCCACTGATTATAATATCCTGATAGTGCTTGCCGTTTACAGTAACGTCATGTTTTTGTTTTGTTTTTTAAAGGAGCAAATCACTCCTGTTTTAAAAAACAAATTAGGCCATGCAGATTTTAATACTGTTGGATCACTCCTGGGTAGTGTTTTTTCAGGTGCCAGTTAGCAAAGTTACACTGGAGCATAATGTAGAAGTTCAAAATTTGGGTGAGCATACAGGGTTCATTGAGGTTGGGAAAGTTTTAAAAAAATTGATCCAAAGCTGGGAAAGCTAGGGAATTCTGCTAATACGGACACAAACATTTAATGAACTAGGTCATTAAGATATGTCCTTAAACCCCCACCTTATTTTTGTGTGTTTTTTACAATAATTCTGTGAGTACTTAAGAAAACACATCTGATAAGCACTTTCTGTTTGTCAATAAGTTTTCCCCCAAAAGAATGTGTTGATACCTTGCTATGTAGCTAATAATGTGAAAAAATAATGGGAAAAATTACATCTGGTATTCTTAGAATGATAGTACATAACCAACATGATAGGTTGAATGCTGACAAACTTTTCAACCCAAAGACTGTGTACTTTAGGCAACACATCATGTAAATACTGCCTTGAAAGTTTATTCCCTCTTAATCATATACTAATGCATGCTGAGTTTTCTTTTTTTTTTTTAAATTCTTGCTTGATAACTTTTAATTAATTAACATGTTTTTTTGAAGAAAGGATTTTATCCTGTTAAGAAAAATAAAGTGTAAGCAACAAACTCTGGACATACATTGAACTTTAGATACAAACTTTAAATTTCATTGAACTGTAAACTACTTACAAACAAACTGTGGACTTTCACGTGCAGTTTTCTGTAATTTATTTATTTATTTACCATTACATCACATTTTTCATTATCTTCATTTTTGTTTTTCTATATAATAGGATTAAAATTAAAATGATTTATTTCAAAACTACTCTGCCTGACAATTGCATCGTTAAACAGTTTTTCTTTTTTTGGAATAGGGTAGTGCTTTGGCTTCATCTCTCTAGCCCTTGGGAATGTAGCGGAAATTAAACAATGGTTTACCTTTGCATGTTATGGTTAAGAACAGATAGAGACAGTTTCTAATAGAGCACAAATGTCTAATGTCTATGATTTAAATATTTTTTTTTGTTTTTGTAGTGCAACCACATGTGAACTCAGACGGCACGCTGTACAATTTTGATCCAAGTTGCCCGCCCCCGTTCATGGTGGCGGCTGCCCCATCGCAGCCTCCTCCCCCGACGCCCCCAGTGGGCAATGTCCTGTACCACGCTGTAGGCTCGGTAGGTTCTTGACATTAGGACATAGGAAAGCCGGCAATGTTTAGAATGCCAGCTCAATCAGGAGAAAAGTCAGCGGTGATTAATCATTTATATCTTGCATTTCACAGGAACATGTGAACGAAATTTCCGCTCGTTTGGCTGCCAGCACTATATCACCGATGGAGTCGGGATCTGAAGCGTACACAGTTGGTCAACCGGTACAGATCATGCCTACCATCTTACCACACCCCCATCATGTTTATACAACTACGCATCCGGCACATTTTGCACAGGTTTCTCGCATCATTTCTTTTTTTTCCCTCAGCTCACTCTTAACCTTTACAGTCCGCGTTTATACTCATCAACCGAATTCTTTCCTTCCATCCCAGGCACATATATTGTCATCAAAATACAAAATTCCCTTCATCCTAGGCACATATATTGTCATCAAAATACAAAATTCCCTTCATCCTAGGCACATATATTGTCATCAAAATACAAAATTCCCTCCATCCCAGGCACATATATTGTCATCAAAATACAAAATTCCCTTCATCCTAGGCACATATTTTGTCATCAAAATACAAAATTCCCTTCATCCCAGGCACATATATTGTCATCAAAATACAAAATTCCCTTCATCCCAGGCACATATATTATCATCAAAATACAAAATTCCCTTCATCCCAAGGACGTATATATTCCCCAAGGAAGGGTGTCTATCTAAAGCACAAAATAAAGTATTTGACCTTTCACCATAGTCTAGGGCAGAATATTTATTCCATAGCTGAATAGATGAATTTTACTTCGCTTTTTAAATTACAAAAATTGACCAATTACTGAGTTGTTTTTTTGTTGTTGTGAAAATGGCCGATAGTTTTTTTACCTTCCGCTACAATGGATGTATGTATTGGTAAAAGGTTTTCTTATGAATTAATTATTTTAAGAATTTGATTATTCTAATAAGGTAAGTTCTTATGTTTCAAGCAATTTACTCTCTACATGTTGTTATCAATTTTTACCAATGAAAATGTTAACAAATAATATTGGAACCCTATCGATGTCTCAGCCATTCTAAAAAAAAAAGTCTGGGCTGTAGGAATAATTAGTAAAATAAAGGCCTGTACCAAAGGTATGCATATCAGGAAAGTAGGTCAGAACGGGAAGGGTTAATTGAAATAGTATACTTATATATATATTTTTTAAATTCTTCTCCAGGGTCAGTACTATTCATCAACATCTCCCGCACCAGGCCAGCAATCTGTTCGATATGTTTCATATGGGTTTCATCCACAAGGCCAACAACCTATTTTGCAAGCAACTCCGGTGGAAGGGCAAGGTCAGACGACTGTACCCATGCCGGCGATAGGCCTCGCAGGTGCAGGGGCTTATCAAGTCATTGGGACTCCCTTCGCAAACGCCTCCATAGCATCGGGGCCAGCAGCACATCAGTGTGTTGACCTTTCCTCTGTGTATCACTACGCGGCGCCTGCAGAGACTGTTGTCAGCTCTGCCAGTGCCGTCTCTGGCTCGCCGGTTACGGTGACCACTCCCACTGGACTTATACAAGCATTCAATCTAGCCTACCCAAGCCAGCAGGCCAGCCAGCATCCGGCTGCTCACAGCCACCAGGGTCAGTTTACGGCCTGCTCGGCCAACCCTGCGGGGACAACTTACTACGCCGTGCCCGTCTCAACCCCTACGCCCTCACAGGCTCTAGCGCCGCCTCCAGCGTCGTCTCATCATTTTCCACCCGTGCACCAGCAACACCAACAGACTGTATACTACACACCCTCCAATTTGACTGTTAGCCCATTGAACTACCAAGTTCCAGTGTCCAATCCATCCCAATCATCCACTTTCAAAAGTATACCGACACAGTACTTAGCAAATCATCTACGTTCGTCGACTCCACCCCAGCAGCAGCAACATTCACAGCATTTGCCTCACACCTCAGCTGTTGCCGTGCCATCGGCCAACGGGCATCAGTCAGCGCCACTAACATTGAACTATGGTCAGCCCATGAACTTTACAGCCGGCCCCGCGCATGGCTCGGGTCAGGTGGTTGCATTCCAGGGCAACCCTTACCAAGTGCGGCCCGTCAGTACGGTGATTCAGTTAACAGGGAACCCCGCTGTTCAACAGCCGCAGATGTCATATCAAATTTATAGACCAGCAGGGAACTTAACAGGTACACTTGCTTTACATTACCGTAGAAACACTTGCACCAGTGGTGTTACTGAGTAGTTGTCTAGAAATTTTCACTCTACCTCCTATGAGGTGTTTGCAATGTGCACAGATAGTTGTTTCTGTTATATTCCATTTTGTCTCAATCTGGTAAATAAAATCCTTGCTATAAATATAGAATAAATTTTATAAAGGAGCTCCACCAGTGTTTATCAGTAGTTGAGGTTACCTGCAGGGTACTTCTGGGTTAGGAAAGTTTGGAAAATTTGACATTAATTTTTTTAAGTTTTGGGAAAGTTTGTCAATTTTGCTAAAATGAACAAAGTAGCGTGAACATTTTATATTTTTCAATATTGCAAAATGATGTAATACTAATAAAGTCCTTAACTCACGCTTAAACTTTTTCTGTTGGTACTTGAAAAACATCCACAAGCTTTAATTTAAAAATGTGGAATGCCGCACTACACTGCCAGACTAGATATTTCTCACATATGGGGGCCTACTGATATGTATTGGTTTGTGAATTGTGTTTACCAACTTTACTTTATCCCAACTAAAGTCAGGTACCCATCAGAGCTGGGTAGACTTAGGGACACCCTCCAGACCCGAGAACAAATCCTAGCCTTCATCAGGATTCGAACCCAGAACCTTCATGCCATCGTGTCCCCTTCTTAAAAAAAAGTGATATGTATATATTTTGGATTTATTTAGAGCATAATTAAAATTTTTTTTTGCTGTAAATCCTTTATAAAATTCTTTGTTGACCTTTCACCTCTTTGATTTTATCATTATAAAATGTATCCAAAATACTGGTCAAGTCAAACATTCATGACAGAAACAGAATGGGCTCAATATAAATGTTTTATAATTTAGTCAGGTCTTGCAGGTCAGTCTAAGGTGGTCAAGTCTAAGGTGGTCAAGTCCCAAGCAGGTCAAACATTCATGGGCAGTGGTGGACATTTAGAACGAATGAGCTAAATATGAATATTTAATATGACTATTCTTGAACGCTGTATTTTCATAGTTTCTTGTTGCTCAAAAAGAGTTTGGACTCAAGTCTCAACCTTTTTTTTTCAAATAGATCTCAAACTGATGACAGGTGCTCTACAAAGACAGCCTTCTATCACAAGTAACAATCAACCAATGAGACCTAAGTATGTACACGAAGTCATTAGTTTGTCTATTTAATTCTTAGCTCACTTGAATTAGTATAAGTTGTGAATTGTCTAATTCATGGATTATGTCATGTTTTACTACCTGTTGCATTTAAATTCAAAACCTGGACATTTTTTTATCCATGATTACAAATAAAATTGTTTGATTCTAAAAGTTTTTATTTCAACAAATAGATATCATTTAGAGAAGTGTATTTAAAAAAAAGTTATCTGACAAACAGGGGCACTAACTCAAGTCGTCAGGGTAAAAAAGGACAAAAGAAACCTGGGTCCAGAGATGTAGAAGAATATCCAATGAATCAACGAGCCCCACCATTGATACCAAGTTTAAACAGCTCTTTACCACAAACTTATCAGCATATGCCCTCCACTTCTTCTAATCGGTAGGTACCGAAGTAAGGTCTCTACAAAATTGTAGAACCACTGAGTTATATATACATGAAGTGCTCAACCACTTAAATTTGTGGGGAAAAATTATTTTTAGATAAGTTTAACCTAGTAGGATGGCTGATTTGACACTGACATAACATACAAAAATTGAAAGGTATCTATCTAAAATAATGAGCATCTGAAACCTACCATATTATTATTAGGTTTTTATAAACCCGAGTGATGAACTAACTAAAATACATGTATAAGTGTATATAATACAATACTTACTCTTCATTTTTATGCTTTAAGTGATTGAGTGCTCTGTGTATATATAGATCAGTGGTTAGGACAGTTTGAAAGCATGTAGAAATTAAACAAATCTACCATTTTGGTTTTATAGTATGAAATAAGATTTCATTCATAAAAACATTGGTTTTTGTTTCATTTGTAGTCTGATAGTGTTTTAGTTGTTGTGTGATTTTGTTTCAGTTGTTATGTGATAGTATTTCATTTGTAGTGGGATAGTGTTTTTAGTTGTTGTGTTATAGTGTTTCATCTGATAGTGTTTCCGTTGTAGTGTAATAGTGTTTTTAGTTGTGTGATAGTGATAGTGTTTCAAGTTTCAGTTGTAGTGTGATAGTGTTTTTAGTTGTTGTGTGATAGTGTTACATCTGATAGTGTTTCTGTTGTAGTGTGATAGTGTTTTTAGTTGTTGCGTGATAGTGATTGTGTTACATCTGATAGTGTTTCCGTTGTAGTGTGATAGTGTTTTTAGTTTTGTGATAGTGTTTCATTTGTGTGATAGTGTTTCAGTTGTAGTATAATAGTGTTTTTAGTTGTTGTGTGATAGTGATTAATTTGTGTGATAGTGTTTAAGTTGTAGTGTGATAGTGTTTTTAGTTGTGTGATAGTGATTAATTTGTGTGATAGTGTTTAAGTTGTAGTGTGATAGTGTTTTTAGTTGTTGTGTGATAGTGTTGTAGTTCTGTTTTATAGTGTTTCAGTTGTGTGATACTGACATTATAATTTCCATCTCTTTTTTTTCAGACAATAACTAGGGGCTTGTTGTCCGAGTGATCTTTCTTTGCTTTAGATCTGACGTCACTGGAACTGAACTCACCATAAGTGTTTAACAACTTTAGCTGACATGTTTAATAAACTATATCTATACTGAACAATGAACACCACGCTAGTGATCTCTCTACAGCTAAATGTTCTGTTGTTTTATTTTTTAATTTAAAACCAAAAAGTTTTTTATTTCATTCTTTGAAACATAGTAAGCTAGGCTGAGCAACACATAGCCAGTGTGTGCTTTTCTTTAGAAAATAACATATAGACTTGAGGAAATAAACCCACACTGCCTGTAGTCTCTTCCAGTGAGAGTACAAAGGAATTCTCTCACTAGTTTACTATATGTTGCAACATTCCGTTTCCTTGTAGTATCCTCTCTTGGAGTAAACCATCCTTGTGTGACAGTGCTAGAAGAGTAGCTCAGGTAGTTGTCTTTCGGGGATCAGTTGTTGACAGAAGTTTACTGTGCATCAATAGTATCTGTTTATCTCATTTCCTTTTCTGCCACATTTTGTATTTTGTGCTAGTAACAAATTGAGTCAAGTAAATGAACATTCTTACTGATAATCCAATTTTTGTTTCAAGGTTGTGAAATTCACAGCCAAAAAGTTTTCAATCAAAACTTTGGATACAGAAAATTGGACATAATGAAACAACTAAGTAGGGAATGAGTTTATACTTAGTTGGAAACTCTGGTCCCCCCCTCCTCCACACAGCAGTCCCAGAATATTTTAATGCTAGATTTTTGTCATTAGTTTAATCAAGTTTCACTGTAATAACTTAGTCACTCCATTAGCTTAGTGTTAGGGCTCAGGCAGGCCAAACTCTTGAATGTGTGCAGTAATAACCATTTATAGACACCAAGCATTTTTAAACTACAATCTTTGCATGACCAGTTCTTTCAGTGTGGTCCAAGGAATGTATCACAAGCTGGTTCTAGGTGTTTTGACTTTAGGCCAGATTGGCTGTGTTGAACATGTGCCATATTGTCTGTGTTGTACATGCACAAGATTGGCCACATTGTACATAGGCCAGATTGGCTGTGCTGAACATGTGCCAGATTGGCCACTTTTGCCACATTGTACATAGGCCAGATTGGCTGTGTTGTACATGCGCCAGATTGGCCCCATTGTACATATGCCAGATTGGCCCCTTTGTACATATGCCAGATTGGCTGCGTTGCGTATACTACAGCTTGGCTCCATTCATTTTGGGATTGGCCATAATATAGGGATAGAAAATGTTTTTGGAAATCCTGATTCTATGAGCAATAATCTTATTTCAAGGAATATGTTTCTAAATGAATGCTGAGAGTCTCATAGACTAGTACTAGTCACTTAGTCCTCTCCATGTTGATTAACATTCAAAGCTCATACATAAAAGCACATTCTAGTTTACTCTAAACAATTGTCCTAGCCTCTATGAAGTCTACATAAACCTGTAATAGATTATGAACTTGCACGTTAGAATGAGTTGTTCTATCAGACAAAATTTTACGTTTTTCATTATTATTATTGTTGACCTTTAGGTTCACTGGATATAGGTCAGTGCAATTCTTCGTAGCTCCATAATGACCTGTAGTTAGTTTTGTTTTTAGTCCTTTTGTGCCAACTAGACATTGATGGCTATATTTAGCTTGTGTTTTTTTATTTATCAAGTACATGGTGAGCGATGTATAGAAACTTCACACTGGACGGTATGCAAGAAGTTTTGAAACACGACTGTCCCAATGTTTCTATACCCAGTTATTGACAACTACGAGCTAACACACGTTAATCAGAAGTATTTATAAATCATAAAAATGTATAATATTATTGATGATAATATAGATACAATTGGAAGGATAACTTTCATTAAGCTGAAATGAAAACTTACATTAGATACCGTAGTTGTTCTTACAATCATTTCTATTTACTGTTATATACTTTAAAAAAAATTTTTTTTTTTAAACCAACTTGCTTATGACAATGCTAACTATCTACAAAAAAACGTGTGCCCTACAACATGACATGCAACATTTTGAACAAATTCAACACACAGTGATCAAACCATTGTGCCATAATACAGTTTAGATTTCTTTTGTGACGCAATCAAAAAACAAAAAAGGGGAATGCCTCTTGAACCTGTATGTGTGTGGTACTAGAATTTTATATCTTCCTATTTTTATGGTTGGACACTTTAGAATGTATGGATTTCATATACCGGTATATATATATATATATATATAAACATATACATACATTATAGTGTTTGTAATGAAGGAAGTTGCGAAATGGTTGGCTTATTTAGTCGAGCTCAAGTCTTACAATCAACAGCCTTATTTGGCGTAAAGTCTGGCGCTGTCATGATCAAAACTACCATGGCATAATTGAGTTGTTGATTTTATTGTAAATCATTCTGGTTTTTTTTTTTTTATGTAACAAAGACAAAATGTTTTTCCAACTTTTTTCATTCGCTCTTTTGTCTTTACCATTATTTTAATTTTATTTTTTTACTGGTCAAACTGTTCATACAATCAATTCAATCATACAACACAAACACATTTTGCGAGAAAGTTTTTTTTAAAGTAGAAAGTTTAAAATGATTTAGTGTAACCATCCAAAGCTAAACCTATTGTTTTGTTTTTTTTACAGTAATATGTATTGCAGAAGTATGTTTTGTCATCATTTAACATTGTATTTCTTCTTTTTTTTTTTAAGCATAATAGTGTTCATATGTTACTGGTAATCTCCCTGTAACAGATCAATATACCTGCAACAGAATTCTATCTGTAATTATAGAGAATTTTGACTGTAACAAAGAATTTCATTGTGACAGAAATTTGTGACATAGAATTCTACTGATAGTACTGCATTGTCGCAGAAATCGTCCAGTAACGCCAAGAAATCTCCTTTTTTTTTTCAACAAATGTTGCTTCCCCGGTTCTGTTGTGTGTTTCTATAAAAGAAAACCAAAGGCATGATTGATAAACACATAAAAAGCAAGTTTTATTGTGAACTTTGACCTCTCATGAACTTGAAAAGTGTAGCACCAAATGTTTTTGTTTTTTTTATTGAACCAAATTCTATGTTTTAAAAAGAGTAAATCTTTTTTTTTTAAAAAAGACAATGGGAGAGTTAATGAGACATGTTTAAGATGATTGTGTGTTGTATGTTTGTTAAAACATGTACAAGTAAAGGTAGTAGATTTTGTGTAGATTTGTTTGGGCTGATTAAATGGTGTACACTGTATGATTTGTATGTATGTATGTGAGGGTGTGTGAAGGTAATAGGTGTGTGAGGCTATATGATAATGTAGGCATGTATGTGAGGGTGTGTGAAGGTAATAGGTATGTGAGGCTATATCACATATGATAATGTAGGCATGTATCATTGTATGTGAGGGTGTGTGAAGGTAATAGGTATGTATGTGAGACTGCCTTTGTGTGTAGGAATGTGAGAGTTTGCAGGTATACAAAACTGTGTGTGAGTAGTGTGAGGATGTGTATGCATAAGCTTACAAGACTCTGTTTGTGTGAGTGTAGGGTATGTGGATGTTTTAATTTGAATTGTTCAGTTTTCATTCATCATTGATGTGTTTGTAGATGCTGATGTTACTGCACCAATAATTCAACTTGTACAGTAGCTGTGTTGAACACCTTCCTCCCCTCCCCCTTCCCTCTCTTTGTTGTCTATTGGTTCTTGTAATGAAAGATGAAAAATTAAAAAAGTTTCCCCCAAAACAAGCACTTTTTTTGTGTCATTGTTTTATATTTCCACTTGTTCAGATGTTTTGTTTATTTAGTGTAAAGACAGATTTAAGAATTGATTTTACGAAAGCACACTTCTTATAAATAGGATCATCCTAGACTCTTTATTGCATTTCATTTGTTTTTTTTAAATAACGAAATCTTGTGATATACCGGTACTTTATGGGGTATGGTGGCCGAGCTGGCCTACCGAAGGTCCTGGGTTTGAATCCTGGTGAAGGCTAGGATTTGTTTCCAGGTCTGGAGGGTGTGTCCCTAAGTTCATCCATCTCTAATGGGTACCTGACTTTAGTTGGGGTAAAGTAAAAGTGGTTGTGCTTTTTTCTGGCCACACAATCACCCAGTATGCTGTGGACACAGAAACTGGTGATGGCTGCTTCACCGGCCCTATGGATCAATTTGGCCAGATGGGGTACTTACTGTAATATACTTTAAAAAACAATCTTGCTACAGACTTAAAAAGATAGTTAAACATAATCTTGGACTATGAGTTTAACGCAAAGTAATATTATATTGTACCATACTTTAAATGTTAGGCCTACAGTTTAACATTATCTTCTACCAGACTTTAAATATAAAAATAATTTAACCTATTATCTTGTACCAGTCTTTAAAAATAACAGTTCAACTTTAACCCAATCATTGTAATCATGTTCCTTGCGGTTTTTATTTTAGTTGATAAAATAGATCTAAGTGTTTTAAATTTAAAAGGTGTTGGGACCCCAGACACACAGTCAAGGCTGAATACCACTCCACTCGCAGAAGTCAGTAGAGGAACTTATTCTGTAGTTTCAAAATATACATTTTAGACTCAACAATTCGGAACTTCACCAGGGTTACAAGAATGATCTATGTCGCATGCCCATATCCCATTTCCATTACCTTACATTGGTCTTGGTAAACACAGTCCAGTTTATCATAGAAAAGACTATCTATGTCATATATACTATACTAGTATACTAAATTACTAAATGTTTTAAGAAGATCCATTTATAAAATCTAAAAATAAATAACAATGATGAAGAAGAAGAAAATTATCCGCATCAGGCATCAACCCTTTTGTGACAGATTTTATTTTTACATCAACCCTTTTGAATATCTGTAGACAAGGCTATAAATGAAAATGACTTTAAATTAGTACCGGTATAAACAGCTGAGCTAGTGCTTATATATATGTGAATATTCCCAATTGACAAGAGTAACACCATTAGTCAAATCACTAAACCTAGAAGACAGAAGGGCAAAGAGTAAAGTAGTAATAATACATAAGGCAATATAGAAATACAACCCAATAACAACCTGTTGCAAAGCTCAGATAAACATAAAGACAAAAACACTTTCCTTATTCCCTATGCGAGAACAAATGCATATATAAGTACTCTTTCTTCCCGAGTGGCATTCGGGCATTGAATGGGCTCAATCATACTCAATGGGTTGCCTGAACAAACCAGGAAAACCAGTAACTTAACATCATTTAAAACATCAATCAAGATGCA
Organism: Anisus vortex; assembly: GCA_949126835.1. NCBI lineage: Eukaryota > Metazoa > Mollusca > Gastropoda > Planorbidae > Anisus > Anisus vortex. The sequence continues at coordinate 5,913,007 of OX421500.1, forward strand.
AGACTAGAATCGGACCACGGATGAGCGTAGGACGCAATAATCTTTTTTATAGAAGGAGCGTCTGTAATGTATAAGATAAGAAGATAAGATATGTGCATTGTTTCGTTCTGTGAAAAATACTTGTTTCCATTTTTTATATAGGGTAGTTGCAAATATGCAATACAATATGGATGCCTCCATTGCAAGATTACATTTCGACCTCTATGTATTTTAAATAGGCCTACTTGAATGATACCACGATCGTGCCAAACTTAACTTTCATTATCTAAACATTTTTTTCTTGTTAAAATATTATCGCCATGTCCAATTTAAAAACTTTAGCGAGCTTTTGGCAAAAGCAATGCTTTTATTTTCACCGACAATTATCGTTAGGCCAAAAAAATCACCAATCACAACATTGTCATTATATTCTGTATAGACAAATATGCCGGAACAAAACAATTCGTACTGTTAATGATGTCAATTTTACTACATACAGAAGTGTTGAAGACTTTATTAAAAATAGGTAAATATTAGATCATATTGGTCTAAAAAAAAAACAAGCATTATTCATTATAATTATAAAAGGCATGATTGCATGATGAATAGCCTATATAAAACTATATTATATTGATTTAAAATTACTGATTTAGCTAGGCCTATAACAATTAGACCTAGCCTACTTCTTAATTGCCTAATTAATTCAATAGGCCTAATCTTCAATAGGCCTAAATAGACTCTATTTATTATAGAGTAGAGTAGTATTAATAGTCTAATAACTAATAGTAGGCTAATATTTTTTAATAGAGTGTCAACACAGACTGAAAGCAGGTTTTGAAAAATATGCCCAAGTTCACATTCATTTTTATTTTTATTCCAATCAAAATGTTTTTTGTCATTTTAAATCCTGAAAGACCAGTAATCCATATATATGAAAACTATAAAAAGTCAGCTGAATTTCTAACAATTTTAAAATGAAGAATTTGATTTAAAGTAGAGCGGAAAATTGCGTTGGTCTGAATCAGGGCTGTGGAGCCCCAGGTACCTGGAGTCGAGTCTGCACACAATGCACCAACTCCTACTCCTACTAAATTTAGATTGGAATTTTTTTTTAAAGTAAGTTTACATGTCCAAATTCACAAAAAGTTATAATTAAAATTACTTCTCTACTGTAAGAATAAAGGTCAATGCATGCAGTGCCTCACGTAACCGCAAAACGAACACAAAAGTGACTGCGAAGAAGCATGCTTTTCATGTGCCTCACTATATGGCAATACATTAGCATTTTAATACAGAGGAGTCAGGAGTTGGAGTAGGAAGTACACAAAACTGAGGAGTCAGAGTTGGAGTCGGAACATTTATCTACCGACTCCACAGCCCTGGTCTGAATACTGAATGTTACATCAGACACCCTCCACATAAAAAGTTAGTCTAAACAACAGCAAAATACCATAAAATAACACAATATTGATGAAGTTCATGCTTTTATTGACAAATAATTAATAAACGCACAAAATGTAAAAATATCAATGTTTGTGTTTTATAACTTTTTTTTGTACAGATATAAACAAATGACTGCTTTGAACTCTTTAAGACCGTGACGGCGCTCCCAGCGTTTGATCGCCTGGTCCGTTTTACCAAAGCAGCGCTTCAGCGCTCAATGGTATTTTAACGTTTGATTCATTATACCTCGAAATACAATTTTTTGTTTACTTGCCTAAAAAACACATGGGGTAGCTAGAGCGGCCATTTTAAAATCATTGTTTTTCTTGACGTAGATGGAAATACTCAGAAGTTTTTTTTGTATTTTTTTCATAAAGCTGCATTTGGCGGTCGTAGCGTTGAAGTGAATACTAAACCCAATCAATGTTTCTAAATATATATGAAAGTTATTCGGATTATAATTGTTAAAAGGAAAGTAGATAAAAAATTGTTTTCATTTTCAAAAGAATACTTTAGTAATTTAAAATATAATAGTTTTAGAAGAAGGAGCGATGTTTCTAAAATGCGGGCGTTACCCAATCAAGCCTAAGTGACCTTGCATTACTAAATATATAATTGTAAAGCTAAATAATGCTCTAAAGTCTCTCTAATACTTTATTTATGTTACTAAGTAGATATTCTTGGTTTCAGGAATAATCAATAAATAAATGTTTGAATAATGTTTTACTAAAAAAATAATATTTTGATTAAAAGTAAAAGGATCATATGTTACATAATCCATATGAAACAGTGACTAGTCTCGGACAGGATCTTTGAGTACCCTCCCTTGATCTACCCCTTTTACATCGTTACGCCCAGGACTCAAGAGCCAGTAGGCTCGTCCAGTATTTTTTTTTCAGTCAGCCAGATTATAATACAATAGCTGACTCTTAATGATACTTAATGAAAGTGAGCTTGAATGTCTATTCTTTTAAATGTATATTTTTGTGCTTAGGTATAAATAATTCTTTTGTATTGTTTAAAATTTGCTGCAAAAGACAGAACTTATGATAATGTAATCAAGTCAAATTTCCATTTGTTTGGATCAAGTAAAGTAATTTTATCTTTTATCCTATCTTATCTAGAGGCCTTTTAAATTGGTATTGGAGAACTTTTGCATTGAAATATAAAGGCCACTCTATAATACTGTGTAGTGGTTTAAGAATTAAAAGTACCGTTGCCTCCTGTCTGTATTTTTATATTATTAATTGCTTTTTACTGAAAACTGCAATCAATGAAGTCTAATGAGTGAATGTATATTTTTTTTTTGTAGGCTAATTCAATTACTGGCACCTTCACAATCAGGGCTTTATAGCTCAAGGCGCTTTTTGGTAACAAAAAAAGGAATTGAGGTAAACTTTTAGATCATCAAAACTTGTTTTTGTTCTTTATTAAGGCAAGGCATTGAAATATTTTTTGGAAGATTTAACAAAAAGAATTTTTGTGTACAACTTTTAAAATAACAGAATAAACCCAACACACACACTCAAGCTTAGCAGCCCATAACGGAGCAGCACTATGCGGAGAGAACAAACAGAGAGCAGCTGAGTCCAGGAGGAAAGACTGGCCTAGACCTCGCTGTTGATGTTCTAACCTTCCCCTGTACCTTCCGGGCAAAGATAAACCTCATTAGCCACATGGGAACTTATCTAACAGCCACACCCCAAACTTCCTAGGATGACAAAAATGGTCATTGTCGATCACGACGGACGAAATACATGCATACAGACAATTTTGACACCCACAAGAATCAATAGATTGCTTCGTACTTGAATGCACCAAGATAACCAACCTCACACATATATTACCTCCCCCCTCCCTAAACCTACCATTACTAGCTCATTTTACAGCACAACAGAACAACTAAAAAAGACATGTAAATAGTTTAGTCTGGCATTGACAGAAAGTCTGGTTAATAGAAGAAGACATGACATGACTTTGGTAAACTCAAAATGAAATACTTTCTGTTGTTGTTATAAGTTTTGAAAAATAGCTAAAAATTGTATTTCAATGATTTTTTTAAATTACTTTTTCAGCCTGAAACAAAAAATAAATTTTCAGCTGATGATATTTCATCACGGGCTGTGAAAAAAATTGACAGCAGTGCCATACAAGTGAATGCTGTGAAACAAATTGACCACAGTGACATACAAGAGAATGCTGTGAAACAAATTGACTGCAGTGCCATACAAGAGAATGCTGTGAAACAAATTGACCACAGTGCCATACAAGAGAACGCTTGCACCCTGGATGATGATTTTTCAGAAATATTTTCCAGTGTCGAACAAACCTACGGCACAACTCTTAAAGAAAGTGAGTGGCAACTGTATAGCTGGGGCAAAATTGTAGCGGAGAAAAAAGAGGCCAAGGAAGAAATAAACTTGGACAGGATAGTGAGTCATTCCATTTATTCCCTGACTGAGCTTGTCTTGACCCCATCAGCCCCTCTGCATATGAGAGTTAAACTTCTAGCTCTGCTCTTAAATGATAAAAACGATCGGGAGATAACCAAGAAAATCCTGAGTAAGACTCTATCCGAGGTGAATACTTTACCTGTCAGTGCTATTGCTGTCATCATTCAGGAGTTGACAGTCTGTAGCGAAACACCCCTGAGGAAAGACGTGAGGCTGCATCTGGTGCAAGCCGTGGTCAACAAGAGATGGCAGGAGATCCCAGCTAAGTATATCGTGCTCTTCCTGTACCAGCTGGACAGCCTTTTCGACATGAGGGACATCACGCAGAAATGCCACGGCAGGATGCAGGAAAGCAAGCAGGCCTCGGCCAACGAGACAGCCTCGGCTCCCCTGGAGCTGTCTGAAGGTCTGCCGGTGGTGAGCGTCAATTTGGAAAGCAGGGTGTTGAGTCTTGTCGACGAGCTGAAAACCAAGGATTTGGCTAAAGTCATGGTTCTGCTGTCCAAATGGAAGAACCGCAATCAAACAATTCTAAACGCGGTCATCTATCGTCTGATCACGGCGGACTTCAGCGACTTCAGTTTTGTGCAGCTTAACAAGCTGCTCCTGGCCTGTTCTGTTCTGAACTACAGGAATGAAAGATTTCTCACAAAGCTCACTGATGAAATGTTCAAAGTTTCTCCTCCAGATTCAAGCCCTTTATCCAGTAGTGTGTTAACCTCTCTCTCTCACATACGGTGGAGAAACAATGCCCTCATTACAGCTTGTAAGAAAAATATATTTGATGATTTGAACATCCTGTCAGCTAGAGATGCTAAAAACACTCTCCTGTCTTTGGCTAACTTGGTGGAGATGCCTTGTGACCAGAAGGAAATAAACAGCATTAAAGGTAAACACATTCTTCAAACATTTTTTGGGTGGGTTAAAATGTTAATGTTAAAATGTTAACATGAATTTTGTTTACCAAATTAAAAAAAACAAAACAAAGTTAACAAATGTATAATTGCATAAAAAAGTCTTCATAATTGAATAGAGTTCAGCAAATTCCTTTTCTTATTGTGGCTCATAATTGAATAGAGTACAGTAAATTCCTTTTCTTATTGTGGCACATAATTGAATAGAGTAAAAAGCTCAGATAAACATAAAGACAAAAACACTTTCCTTGTTCCTTATGCGAGAACAAATGCATATAAGTACTCTTTCTTCCCGAGTGGCATTCGGGCATGGAATGGGTTGCCTGAACAAACCAGGAAAACCAGTAACTTAACATCATTTAAAACATTAATAAAAATGCAAGACTAGACTCGGACCACGGATGAGCGTAGGACGCAATAATCTTCTTTATAGAAGGAGCGTCTGTAATGTATAAGATAAGTAATAATACATAAGGCATTAAACTCTAATTTAGAAATACAACACAATGACAACCTGTTGCAAAGCTCAGATAAACATAAAGACAAAAACACTTTCCTTGTCCCTTATGCGAGAACAAATGCATATAAGTACTCTTTCTTCCTGAGTGGCATTCGGGCATGGAATGGGTTGCCTGAACAAACCAGGAAAACCAGTAACTTAACATCATTTAAAACATTAATAAAAATGCAAGACTAGACTCGGACCACGGATGAGTGTAGGACGCAATAATCTTCTTTATAGAAGGAGCGTCTGTAATGTATAAGATAAGAAGATAATCCTTCTTAGTGCATTTTTATTTTGTTATTGCTGAAAATCTGCAGATTTTGTGCTATAAGCAGATTTTATATACAGTATTTAAAAAGAGCTTTTTTGCTAATTGAAAAAGTGAAAACAATATTAAAAATATTTGAATATCAATTTGAAAATATATTGGAAGAATATTAAGTAAAAAGTAAAATAAATTTATGGTAGCTATATCAATTTCAAAATATATTGGAAGAATATTAAGTAAAAAGTACAATAAATTTACGGTAGCTATATCAATTTCAAAATATATTGGAAGAATATTAAGTAAAAAGTACAATAAATTTACGGTAGCTATATTAATTTCAAAATATATTGGAAGAATATTAAGTAAAAAGTACAATAAATTTACGGTAGCTATATCAATTTCAAAATATATTGGAAGAATATTAAGTAAAAAGTACAATAAATTTACGGTAGCTATATTAATTTCAAAATATATTGGAAGAATATTAAGTAAAAAGTACAATAAATTTACGGTAGCTATATCAATTTCAAAATAATTGGAAGAATATTAAGTCAAAAGTAAAATAAATTTACGGTTGCTAATTTGTGAATTTTTAACTACTGGTATTTAAACATATTCTACCAGCTATAGATTGAGGTTTACTGTATTGGCTTTAGAAACAACAAGAAAAAACAGATAAAGTTAAGATGCGTCAAATATGTTGGTTGGTGACTGAAAAACTTTGTGGTTAATGCGATGAAATTTTTGTCAATTTGAGGCACCAAGCCTTCTCCAACAGTTTTGTGTGTTTTACATGATTATTGCGTTTGGGTATTTTATTATATCAAGAAACTTAAAAATCAAACAGCCTGTAATTATGAAGAAAAAAAATAAAATAAAAAATGACAATAGGTAATTATTAACCAGAATAAATGAAAAAAAAGACAAATTGTAATTGGGAAAAAAAATGAAAAGGTCAGTGAGGCATGGTGGTTGAGCCGGCTGCGTGTCGAGCTGGCGTATTGTAGTTCCTGGGTTTGATTTGAGGTGAAGGCTAGTTTTTGTTCCTTTTGGGTCTGGAAAGTTCCCTGGCAGAGCGTTCGACTGGCGTACCGAAGGTCCTGGGTTTGAATCCTGGTGCAAGCTTCCCAGCTCTGATGGGTACCTGACCTTAGTTGGGGTAAAGTAAAGGCGGCTATGCATAGTGCTGGCCACACAATGACCTAGTATGCCGTGGCTACAGAAACTGGTGAACGCTGCTTCACCATATCGATCAATTTATTCCTACGGGTACTTTACTTTGCTAGGGTTTGTTTCGGAATGTGGAGGGTGCCCCCGAGTTTACCTAGCTCTGATGGGTACCTGACATTAGTTTGGGAAAAGTAAAGATGTCTAGGCATTGTGCTGGCCACACAATCTCCTAGTATGCTGTGAACGCTGCTTCACTGACCTTATGGATCAATTTATTCCAATGGGTACTTTACTAGGGTTTGTTTTGGGATGTGGAGGGTGCCCCCGAGTCCACCCGGCTCTGATGGGTACCTGACATAAGTTTGGGAAAAGTAATGTGTCTAGGCATTGTGCTGGCCACACAATCTCCTAGTATGCTGTGCTCTGAACGCTGCTTCACCGGTCCTATGGGTTACATAAAAAGGATAACTTCAGATATCCAGCCAGCTAATTTTTGTCTTTCCTTTCAATCCCAGAGTTGGCTTCTACTGCCTGTGAAGAAAATTTCCTGCCCTATGAGACTGTGACATACAACTGGTGTTTAGCTGTTTTGAAATGTTTACCATCAGAGCAAGCTAACAACTTATTGAAACCAGACTTTGTTCAACAACTGACAGGTATGTACTGTAGATGAATTTATGCATAGAACAAGTTGTGTGTGATAGCAAACATGTTTCAGTTGTATGTACCGGTAATTACATATGTTTTACAATCATATGGAACATGTTTCAGTTGTATGTAATGTAATTGCATAGGTTTTACAATTATATGGAACTTGTTTCAGTTGTAAGTAATTGCATAGGTTTTACAATTACATGGAACATGTTTTATTTATCTACTAGTTTTTATGCCCATCAAAATGACAGAGAAATCATTGATTACAATGTGCTTTGTTAAAAGAGAAAGAAAAAATAACATACAATATTACAATAACTGTAGTGATAATGTTTCTTTTGTATAGGGTCTCCCTGGCCCTGGAACATGCATAAGAAATGTTTTTGTCACGCTTCATTTTAATAATATTAAACGAACAATAATACCATCAAAGAAAAAAACAAACGCAAATACCAAAGTATAAAAAAAGTCAATAATTTTTTTAAAGTAGATAATTATATTAACTCTTTCCGTGCCGGGGGGGTTTAACGCGTTTGTGCCAGGCCATTTTTAGGCCGCTAGAATTTTTTTAGGGTGCCCTTATTTATTCATAAATTTCTAAAGGTATTTGTTTAGCAAGATACCTGTATTTCTAATATCAAATTAAAGGAAATTAAACAGGGAATAATAATAAGTAGAAGTTAAAACAATATTATAATAATAGTTACCTCTTTATTAGTAATTTTTAGAGATCAAATTTTTTGTTTATAAAAAAAGGAGCCAAAAAATCGATCTTAACAGATTTTTATATGGTGTGCGTAGCAGATATCCTATTCGGCTTGAAACCACTAAAAGTATATCTATTCCTGATTAGATTGCATTTTGAATTTTGAAAATATCCCTTATAGTTACTGAGTTATACGCATTTTTGTAATATTAGTCTCAGCCGGCAAACGCCGCTCCTTTATATTTCTATATAGTTTACATAGGCCTGGGCCTAACCACGAATGTCGGAATCTTTAATTAGTAAATAAACCGACAGTCCTCAAAACCAGATTTAAATGATTTGAAGTTATTATCTGATGAATAGAAATTAATAGTTAGGAATAAAACTTACTTTAATAGCAAATTTGACAAGTTCCAAGGCCTAGAAACATTTCGAGTAGGCGTGGCTATGATTTGTTTACAAAAGTTTAAACAGAAATCAATTAAAAATCGTCATTATTATTGAAAACCGAAAGTAAACCAAGCAGAAAGGAAGTTAGAATAGTGATCTTTCCCTTTAGACAATAAAAAGTTGGATTAGATGCTCTGGGAACCTAAATAAATATAAAAAATGAGACTAACGATATATCGTGAGTTGGCACGGAAGCGACGAGTCTAAGTAACGATATATGGTGAGTTGGTTTGGAAAGAGTTAATTATATTTTGCAGGTCGGGAAAACCCAGTGCTGAAAAACACATAATTTACACGCATTTTTAAAGGGACATCATTGTGAAATGGCGCTCAGTTTATAACCTTTACATAATTAGTAATAGACCCACATTTATTTAAAAAAATAAATTAAAGAATTATGCAATTTGTTTATATAAAAAAAAGGTTTCTTTTGGAGGACGTTTCCAATTTTAACATTTAACTTTTGTGCCGATTGGTCAAATGGCCTATGGAGAACAAAAATATAAAAACAAATATATATATTTTTATATATAAACAAACTCACAGTAATTATATATATTGATTTTTCCAAGCTTTGTCTAGAAAATGAAAAAAAATCACACATTTCAATGGTCATTGTAAATTTACCAATGACCATAACATAGGGTATAGAAGTAATCATGTCAGTTCTGTTCAATCATGCATTGATGTGCACTTCTCACTCATGTCTTTACAGCAAGCTGTGATGGCTATGTACAGCAAATTGCTTTGCAAAGGCTGGCTGTGATCAACTTAGCTGCCAAATATGAAATTAGTGGCTTTAAGGGAGTGTTGCCGCCCAAAAACCTACTGGAGTCAATTGAGGTAAAAAACAACAACAAGAATTACATTTAAGATTCCTAGGTATATTTCTAAATAGTTTTTTCAATGAAAATCCATATTTATACGTTAAATAGTAAAGTAAAGTACCCTTCGGACCAAACTGATCATAGGTTCGGTGAAGCAGCGTTCACCAGTTTCTGTGGCCATGGCATACTAGGGGATGTGTGGCCAGCACAATGCACAGCCGCCTTTACTTTGCCCCAACTAATGTCAGGTACCCGTCAGAGCTGGGTGGACTCCGAAACACCCTCAAGTCCCTGGAAAATCCTAGCCTCCACCAGGATTCGAACCCAGAACCTTCGGAGCGCCAGTGGAAAGCTTGGCCACCAGGCTCCACATCCATTAAATAAAAGTGTCATACTTCCCACACAGTGGTAGAGCTACCGTGATGTTCAGTGTTTCTGGTCTTTATTTGTCAAGTTTGTTTTTAAAAAAAGAACATCTATCCATAGAATTAAATATTAAATGTTCTAATATTATTATTGAAGGGCCACTTTAGTTAATTGACATTTTTTTAGTTATTTGTTTTAGTCTCCAAGTTAAGATTCATAACACATGTAAAGTTAGATGCTATGTAATGTTAGTAAAGTTAGGTGCTATGTAATGTTAGGTGCAATGTAATGTTAGGTACCATGTAAAGTTAGAAGCTATGTCATGTTAGGTGCCATGTAATGTTAGGTGCTATGTAAAGTTAGGTGCTATGTAATGTTAGGAGCAATGTAATGTTAGGTGCAATGTAAAGTAAGGTGCTATGTCATGTTATGTGCCATGTAAAGTTGGGTGCTAAAAGAATTACACATTAAGCAGAACTTGTAAAGAGGTGTATTCACAATTACACTGGGAGCAAAGCATGTGTCACATCATCATGACCCATTCAACAATGCATTTGGGCCAGCTGTTCCTGTGGTTAGTTCACCGGACCGTCAACTGACACGTCGAGGGTTCTATCCCTGCCGCTGACCTGCTGACCTATCCCTGCCGCCCTGCAGGAGTTTTGGGCCTAGTGGACGTAATAATCTTCTACCTAGAAGGAACATCTGTAAACTTATAAGATGTAGGCTCAATAACAAGGATAAATAGAAAGTACAATTACTGTTTGTAGAAATAGCTCATGGAGACAAACAACAACAACAACAACACCTAATCAAGTAAGGACCTAGCGATCTCATTGGTTAGCCAATAATGCTCAGCATTCACAGATAGGACATCAAGGTGCACATATTTCTCAAGAAACAAACAGAGGCAGGCTATACATAAGCACTGGAACAATTTTAGGAGTTTCATGCTGGGCACGGTAGCCGAGCGACATCGTGTTCAACTGGCGATCCGAAGGTCTTGGGTATGAATCCTGGTGGAGGCTGGGATTAAACCCAGGACTTGAGGGTGTGCCTGAGTCTACCCAGATCTGATGGATACCTGACCTTAGTTGGGTTAAAGTAAAGGCGGCTCTGCATAGTGCTGGCCACTCTATCACCTAGTATGCCGTGGCCACAGAAACTGGTGAACGTTGCTTCACCGACCCTATGGCATTGACCTACTGGCATATCACGGAGAAACACATCCCTACTCAATTTTCTTCTCCTATTAGTCAGTCTGCAGAGCTGTTTGCTCTCTTGCAGTCAATGCAAGACAAAGAAATTTACAGGTCTTTTTCAGTTGTTCCATATTATACCCCTACTCATAAACTATGGTAAGTGGTAAGTGTTTGTAACAATATTTTATTCCTGTAGGTAGTAAATTAAAATAGGATACAAGATTTATTTTGTTGAAATGTCTTTTTTTCAGGTTTCGCCATTTTGCACAGACAAAGCACTTGTTGATACATTTGAAAAGGCAATTGGCAAATTTGCTGATATGAACACGTATGTGCTATGCAGGCAGGTTTTACAAGATAATGTCAGAGCAGGTAACGAGAACAGGATTTCTTTTTTACAGTTATATTCATTCATCATGCATTGCCATTTCTGCTTTGGGCATCCACTATGCTAGGGGTCTCAAACACTCTGCCTGCAGGCCGCATGCAGCCCACCAAGTGGATTTGTGTTGCACTTCAGTAAGCTTACTAAAAATGTACCATTCGTGAAATTCAGACAGCTAGAACTGATACACGTCAAGTTTTATTGTTAATTTAAAAAATGTAACATACTCTATGTGTCTAAATTGTAAATTAGCATATCATTAGTAATAAGTAGTAAAATGAATTAAGATGTATGAAGTGTTTTTTGTTTACTAGGGTCAGGGTGTTTGGGTTGGGGGGAGGGGAGCGGCCCTTGACACATCCCTTAAGTGATAAAATGGGCACATGCCTTCATTCAAGTTTGAGACCCCCTGCTCTACACCTTCACCATGGGCTCCTGTCCAGGGTTTTTTATGGCTTTGTTTTCATTTCTCATTTTGATTTTGTAGCCAAACGAGACTTGACCGTTCTTAAATAATTTTTATAGCCAGCTGTTGTATTTTAAGGTTGCCCAGGCAAGATTTTGTAGTTTCTAATTATTCAAATGATTTTATTGCTCTAATATGATTACATTTGCTGAAATATAGATTACATCATGATTGTATTGCTCTAATACGATTACATTTGCTGGAATATAGATTACATCATGATTGTATTGCTCTAATACGATTACATTTGCTGAAATATAGATTACATCATGATTGTATTGCTCTAATACGATTACATTTGCTGAAATATAGATTACATCATGATTGTATTGCTCTAATACGATTACATTTGCTGAAATATAGATTACATCATGATTGTATTTCTCTAATACAATTACATTTGCTGAAATATAGATTACATCATGATTGTATTGCTCTAATACGATTACATTTGCTGAAATATAGATTACATCATGATTGTATTTCTCTAATACAATTACATTTGCTGGAATATAGATTACATCATGATTGTATTGCTCTAATACGATTACATTTGCTGCAATATAGATTACATCATGATTGTAATGCTCTAATATGATTACATTTACTGAAATATAGATTACATCATGATTGTATTTCTCTAATACGATTACATTTGCTGAAATATAGATTACATCATGATTGTATTGCTCTAATATGATTACATTTACTGAAATATAGATTACATCATGATTGTATTTCTCTAATACGATTACATTTGCTGCTATATAGATTACATCATGATTGTATTTCTCTAATACAATTACATTTGCTGAAATTTATATTACATCATGATTGTATTGCTCTAATACAACTACATTTGCTGAAATATAGATTACATCATGATTGTATTGCTCTAATACGATTACATTTTCTGAAATATAGATTACATCATGATTGCCAATAAAAATGGGGATGTGAGACCAGTGAAGCAAGCTGAACAAGGCAATGAAAAAGTATATAGGTCAGTGATATTTCTTTTTTTCTTTATTAACTTACAATAATATTTGTACAACCTATTTTTTAATATGTAGAACTAGGTATTTTTGAAAATGAAGAACTAGGTATTTAATTAATTGCGTAGAACTAGGTATTTTTGAATATCTAGAACTAGGTATTTTTGAATATGTAGACCTCGGTATTTTCAAATATGTAGAACTAGGTATTTTTAAAATATGTAGAACTAGGAATTTTTGAATATGTAGAACTAGGTATTTTTGAATATGTAGAACTAGGTATTTTCGAATATGTAGAACTAGGTATTTTTGAATATGTAGAACTAGGTATTTTTGAATATGTAGAACTAGGTATTTTTGAATATTATGTAGAACTAGGTGTTAACTAAGCAGGATATATTTTAAATTTACATAATAGTGTATTGACTGCTTATTTAGTATTTGGTAGATAAAGAATTCTATCAATGATCAGAGAAATAAATGAAGTGCTGGTATGTTGAGAATACATAAAATGGTTTGATTTTTAAAGGGTCCAAATAACATGGCACTTAGCAAGTGTATATTAGTTTGGAAAAAGTTTAGGAAAGTTTGAGTGGGTCCCTGAATTAATGCAAGAGTGATAACCTTGTTTAGTTCAAATTTGAATTTTTATTACTGGCTTATATTGATCAGTGAATAGAAAAGTAAAGTGGCGGCTAGGTAGACTCCACTAGTATCACTTTAAATGTTTAAATAATTAAATTATATAAGAAGGGTTCGGCCGTCTTATTTAAATGATCAGTGGGTTTTTATACGTTAGCTACCTTGTTTAGTTACAGCTATGGGCTAGTTCCGGGGCGCTGCACTGCAGGCCACCTGATTATTCTGTGCCATTATTTTCAGTGTTTTAATTTGATCATATCTAGTCGAAGTGGTCGGCTTCTTTCAACAAGGGCAAGGACAGAGAGATTCAGGAACCTTTTGTTCCACTATCAGTGAGAATCTTTCAAAAGAATTGTCAATCGGCCAGAAAATACAACAGCTGACTCCTAAATGATACTTTTGCTTGTATGAATAAATGGTATGATAGTGTGCGTGGATGTCTATTGTGCTTGAGTTCAAATGGTTCTTTAATATTGCTTTAAATATGCTGAAAGACGGAATTTATGTAATCAAGTCCAATTACTATTTGTTTGGATCAATATAGTAATATTATCTTATAGTCTGGGTCAGATTTGAATACTAAAGCTTAAAATAAATTGTGATGTTTAACTTATCAATGTGTGTACGCTGTCTTTTACTTGTTGCTCTGCAGGCTTGCCCTACAGCTGGTGCCCTTCTCAGCACTGATAGGACCGATGCACACCCCTGTTGGCTCCTACACTATCACTGCTAGATTCCTCAGACATTTAGGGTATATTCCTGTCCATGTAAGATCTTTTTTTTTGTTGACAAAAAAACGTTTTCAATGTTTGTTTAACAAGAATCGGTGGCTTTTACATTTTCAATGTTTGTTTAACAAGAATCGGTGGCTTTTACATTTTCAATGTTTGTTTAACAAGAATCGGTGGCTTTTACATTTCAATGTTTGTTTAACAAGAATCGGTGGCTTTTACATTTTCAATGTTTGTTTAACAAGAATCGGTGGCTTTTACATTTTCAATGTTTGTTTAACAAGAATCGGTGGCTTTTACATTTTCAATGTTTGTTTAACAAGAATCGGTGGCTTTTACATTTTCAATGTTTGTTTAACAAGAATCGGTGGCTTTTACATTTTCAATTTTTGTTTATGGGGCAAGGTGGCTGAGCGGCAGCGTGTTCGACTTGTGTTCCGAAGGTTGTGGGTTTGGATCCTGGTGAAGGCTAGGATTGGTTCCAGGGACTGGAGGGTGTCCCTGAGTCTACCCAGCTCTGATGAGACATGAGTTGGCCACACAATCCCCTAGTATGCAATGGGCCACAGAAAGTGGTGAATGCTGCTTCACCGGCCCATGGATCAATTTGGTCAGACGGGATACTTTACATTTTACTTTACTTATGTCTGTTTGACATAAATCAGTGGCTTTGTACATTTCCCATGTTTTCACTAGCATTTATGGCCATTAAATACAAAGTTCTAATAGCATTCCCAGCATACAGCAATAAATGCAGTTTGTCTTGTATTCCAGATAACATATTTAGATTTGAAGCCAACACAAGGTGTCCTAGAGCATATCAACAACATTACTGCTAAAATAAAATTGGCCCTCGGAAGCATTCAGGACTAAACTATTTGGAAAATAGCAATTTCATTTTTTTAGTATAATAAATGTGTACTTTTGAAAACTCTATATGTGGCCTTTTGAATTAATTTTTTCATATCTTAAAATCTCGACCATTTTATTTACTGATCTTTTTATATTTAATTGTGAACATTGAAGGCTCATTGCCTAATAAGAAATAATGCTTTCTTACCAGAAACTGAAATAATATGAATATAAATATCACTAAGATAGATTGAATACATTGAAACTTCAGGAAATGATATAGAATACATTGAAATACCAAGTAATAAGATTGAATATAGTGAAATACCAAGTAATAAGATTGAATATAGTGAAATACCAAGTAATAAGATTGAATATAGTGAAATAACAAGTAATAAGATTGAATATAGTGAAATAACAAGAAATGATAAATGTACTGACAAGGCACATTTGATTTCATTATGTCAACATTTTAGCATAAAAACTCATTGACAGATTATTTTTAAAAAAGCAGAATGTGTTTAGAAAAAAACAATAATTAAAGCTTCCCACTACCTGTACAAAAAAGCAGAATAAATCAAAGTATGATCTTTGAAAGTATTACTTTATTGCTTGTGATAGATTTAGACACATCAGCATTGTACATAACAATAAAGCCTATTTAGACATTGCATGTTTATTATGCTTTGGTCAGCTGTTGCTGGATCCAGTCATAGTAGACAGAAGTATCTGTGTAGACTCCTGGAGATCCAGGCTTGGCACAACCTTGCCCGTAAGAAGTCACACCAACCACATTCCATTTATTGGTGGCTTCATCCAGGCAAAACAAAGGTCCTCCGGCATCACCCTGAAATAGAACAATAAAATTACACCCCTTAAATATGTCACTTGATGAAATAAACCTATCAAATTACACCCCTTTAATATATCACTTGATGAAATAGACGAATCAAAGTGTGACTCTTAAATTATGTCACAAGCTTAAATGGACCAATCAAATTTCACCCCTGAATTAAGTCATTTCATGAAATAGACCAATCAAAGTGCGACTCTTAAATTATGTCACAACCTTAAATGGACCAATGAAAGTACGACTCTTGTCACAAACTGAAACGGACCTATCAAAGTGCGACTTAAATTATGTCACAAACTGAAATGGGCAATAAAAAAACAACTTAAATTCTGTGCGATGATTTTCATCATATTTTAAACAACTCTGAAATACCAGTATTCAAAAGATATAAAAAAAATAGTTTCATTTTCACAAGGACTTATTTTCACAACTCATTATTCACAACTGCCGGTTTAGGCATGACATGTCTTACCTTAACTAACCTGGAAAACAATAACTCTTATAAAAAATGCAAGTTAGTAAGGACATAAACCACAATTAACAGTCTGACATGATACTTTCTCTGCAATATGCATTGGTCATTTATCTAAAAAAAATAACAGGAAGAAAAAAGGCTTATATTTTGTAATAATAGTTGTGTTTTTTTGTTAGTTTTTTTAATACTTTTAGATTTTAGACATACTTGTGTTTCACTCCTTTCTTATGTAACAAATGAAATAATGTACAAACAGTAAACAACATGTGCAGTAATTCAAACAATTGCTTCAACTAGAAATTGTCCCTATAAATGTCATGCACACAAGTGTTTAGGTTTTATTTTAATATGAACTTCAAGACAATATTATGACAGTATTGTTTGACATGTTTCTTTAACCTAGCTATAAGAAAACCTGATGGTGTTAAAACAAGCAGTAACCAACACTTACGTAGCATGTAGAAAAAAACAAATAGCACCAAACACAATCATGTACAAAAAACAAATAGCACCAAACATTTACAATCATGTACAAAAAACAAATAGCACCAAACATTTACAATCATGTACAAAAAACAAATAGCACCAAACACTTACGAGCATGTTAAAAGCAAATAGCAACAAACAATTACAGAGCATGTTAAAAACAAAAGCACCAAACAATTACGAGCGTGTACAAAAAACAAATAGCACCAAACACTTACGAGCATGTTAAAAGCAAATAGCACCAAACACTTACGGAGCGTGTTAAAAACAATCGCACCAAACACTTACAGAGCATGTTAAAAACAATAGCACCAAACACTTACGAACATGTTAAGAACAATAGCACCAAACACTTACGAGCATGTTAAAAACAATAGCACCAAACACTTATGGAGCATGTTAAAAACAATAGCACCAAACACTTACGGAGCATGTTAAAACAATAGTACCAAACACTTATGGAGCATGTTAAAACAATAGCACCAAACACTTACGGAGCATGTTAAAAACAATGGCACCCAACACAATCATGTACAAAAAAACAAATAGCACCAAACACAATCGTGTACAAAAAACAAATAGCACCAAACACATACGGACCATGTAAAAAACAATAGCACCAAACACTTACGGAGCTTGTTAAAAACAATAGCACTAAACACAATCATGTACAAAATACAAATAGCACCAAACACTTACGGAACATGTTAAAAACAAATAGCACCAAACACTTACGGAGCATTTTAAAACAATGGTACCAAACACTTACGGAGCATGTTAAAAACAATAGCACCAAACACTTACGGAGCATGTTAAAAACAATAGCACCAAACACTTACGGAGCATGTTAAAACAATAGTACCAAACACTTATGGAGCATGTTAAAACAATAGCACCAAACACTTACGGAGCATGTTAAAAACAATGGCACCCAACACAATCATGTACAAAAAAACAAATAGCACCAAACACAATCATGTACAAAAAACAAATAGCACCAAACACATACGGACCATGTAAAAAACAATAGCACCAAACACTTACGGAGCTTGTTAAAAACAATAGCACTAAACACAATCATGTACAAAATACAAATAGCACCAAACACTTACGGAACATGTTAAAAACAAATAGCACCAAACACTTACGGAGCATTTTAAAACAATGGTACCAAACACTTACGGAGCATGTTAAAAACAATAGCACCAAACACTTACGGAGCATGTTAAAAACAATAGCACCAAACACTTACGGAGCATGTTAAAACAATAGTACCAAACACTTATGGAGCATGTTAAAACAATAGCACCAAACACTTACGGAGCATGTTAAAAACAATGGCACCCAACACAATCATGTAAAAAAAAAACAAATAGCACCAAACACAATCATGCACAAAAAACAAATAGCACCAAACACGTACAGACCATGTCAAAAACAATAACACCAAACACTTACGGAGCATGTTAAAAACAATAGCACTAAACACAATCATGTACAAAATACAAATAGCACCAAACACTTATGGAACATGTTTTCAAAACAAATAGCACCAAACACTTATGGAGCATGTTAAAAACAATAGCACTAAACACTTATAGTCATGTATAAAAAAACAAAAAAATATCAAACACTTACGGAGCATGTTAAAAACAATAGCACCAAACACTTACGGAGCATGTTAAAAACAATAGCACCAAACAATTACGAGCATGTACAAAAAAAAACAAATAGCACCAGACACTTACGGAGCATGTTAAAAACAAATAGCACCAAACACTTACGGAGCATGTTAAAAACAATAGCACCAAACACTGACGAGCATGTTAAAAGCAAATAGCACCGAACACTTACGGAGCATGTTAAAAACAATAGCACTAAACACAATCATGTACAAAATACAAATAGCACCAAACACTTATGGAACAGGTTTTCAAAACAAATAGCACCAAACACTTATGGAGCATGTTAAAAACAATAGCACTAAACACTTACAGTCATGTATAAAAAAAACAAAAAACACCAAACACGTACGGAGCATGTTAAAAACAATAGCACCAAACACTAACGGAGCATGTTACAACAATAGCACCAAACACTTACTGAACATGTTAAAAACAAATAGCACAAAATACTTACGAGCATTTTAAAAACAATAGCACCAAACACTTACTGAACATGTTAAAAACAAATAGCGCCAAACACTTACGGAGCATGTTAAAACAATAGCACCAAACACTTACGGAGCATGTTAAAAACAATAGCACCAAACACTTACGGAGCATGATAAAAAGAATAGCACCAAACACTTTCGGAGCATGTTAAAAACAATAGCACCAAACTTTTACGGAGCATGTTAAAAACAATAACACCAAACACTTACGGAGCATGTTAAAAACAATAGCACCAAACACTTACGGAGCATGTTAAAAACAAATAGCACCAAACACTTACGGAGCATGTGTCCACACCACCAGCCAGTTCTCCCGCACACAGCTGCCTTGCTGGGTCAGTGACATAACCATTATTAATATCAGGAAAAGCTGCACTGCAGTCAGCACCAGTGTACGTAGAGATGGAAACAGTTTGAAGAATGTCTGATGGCTCTAGTTCATCCTCTGTTAATGCAATTTTCGAATTTAAAAATATTTCACTAATATTTTTCATAGTTCAGATGCTGTGTATTTTTCTATAACATGTATGTTCCATATTTATTGTGTATTTTGCACAATAGGTCTGTGTATCTCCTATATATTCTGTATTTTATATAACTTTTAATTAATATTCTATATTTTTAATTTTCAATAACACACACGTTATATATTCTGTATGTATATATTAGGCCTATTCTTATTTGTATATAAAATTAATCATCTGTAGCCTGTATGTTCTGTATTATAAAAATATAGACTCAGTATATTCATTATTTGACACTTATATATTTAATGTTCTATATTCTGTACTCGTATCGACGGGAAAACAACGTGGAAAGCACGAAAACTCGTGGTTTCCCCGTCGACACAACATGATGTGCCCGCTGGGTACGTCTTATATCTTAGGCTATATGTTAACTATTTTGTATTCTATATATTCTGTTCGTATTCTGTCTGTTTTGTCTTATATGTGTCATATATTTAGTTTAGTATAATGCATTTTTATATTTCCTTCTAATTATGATCCATCTCAGCAGATTTAAAAATTGGGTCTAAATTCAGAAAAGTGTAAGTTTTGCGTGTGTATATTATTATAGACAGACTCTGGAAGCTCTGACAATCAGTCGTGCGGAACAATCACGATCGTCTATATAATGGGGCTGGGTCTATTACTACGCAGAAATTTATTTTCACTTTTGCAGAAAGAAACGAGATGTCTTGTACGGTCTTGTCTAGTCGTACTTTTGATCTGTCTTTCTCATTTTCTTTATTTAAAGCAAGATCGGCGATATTGCTTTGGTTAACACAAGGGCGAACACTCCTACCGAAATGGTTCCTTTGATAAACAAAAACGTGATTTGTTGCCCCAAAACTTCTAAATTCTAAAGTGTTAAAAAAGTCGTTTCGACTGCGACCGAGGGGGGAGGGCAACAATGAAACATGTTTCGCTTGATTGGTTTCCCTGCGCGCTTAACTAAGATCAGTTTATTAAAACGGGGGAAATTATGAAGAGGCTATGTGAATAATTAATCTCAGGCTAATTATTAGCTAATCACGTTGTGACATGAATGTTGAATGAACATGAGATGTGACCAAATAATATACAGGGGGAGCGAACTTATATAAGAGAAAGGCCCCACTTTTAATTTTTCAAGAGCCAAGAGTTTGTTAGGGGCACAGTGGTTGTGTGGCAGCGCATTCGACTGGCGTGCCGAAGGTTCCTGGTTCAAATCCTGGTGCAAGCTAGAATTTTTTTCCCGGGTCTGGAGGGTGTCCCTGAGTGTACCCAGCTCTGATGGGTACCTGAACTTAGTTGGGGTAAAGTAAAGGCGTCTGTGCATAGTGCAAGCCACACAATCACCCAGTATGCCGTGGCCATAGAAACTGATGAACGCTGCTTCACCGGACCTATGGATCAATTTGGTCCTAAGGGTACTTTACAAGAGCTTGTACGTGTCAAGTTTTAACCCTTACAGTCCCGGGCGCGTATATAGCGGAACTGAAGGCAGCATAGATAGAAGTAGGTCGGTACTGGAAGGGTTAATAATACCCCGTGCATCAGGGTACACACACTGTATAATCCGAACAAGTAGATCTAATTAGTGCTTAAAAATTCTGCACAATTTATTCATAGGCCAACTGCTGATTTCCAGTTTATTTTGTTGCTTTCTAAACACACAGTTTATAACATGCATTATGTTTTATAACATGCAGCGAGTAACATGGATTAGGCCTATGTATTATAATATGCAGTGAGTAACATGGATTATGTATTATAGTTTGTAACATGTATTATGTGTTATATATGCAGTTTGTAACATGTATTATGTACTATAATATGCAGTTTGTAAAATGTATTATGTATTATAATCAGTGGCGTAATTAGGCATGTTCCACGCGTTCCTATGGAACAGGGGCCGCCACACAAAGGGGCCCCCACACATTCCCCCCTAAAATTGTGTCTTTTCTTTTGGCAATTAAGCTTAGAATAGTTTTGTAACATTTATGGGCAACAGACGTTAGAAGACAGCAAAAATATATGAGTCAGACAGAGTGGGTAACCATTCAGCATCAGCAACACTGTACAGAAGCTAACAAAGCAATGCCCGAAGGCAGGGCCTTCGAGAGAAAAAAAAGATGCCGGTACGAGATCTTTTCTGGGCCCCCGCCCCACTTTTTTTTCTAACACTAGTCATATCTAGATGATTTATTTGTATTACATACGTTTGAAAAATCAGGAATCTTTTTAAAGGTCTGTGGATCATTTTGTGAAACTGTCATTAGTGTTAGGCCTACCATTTACCATTAGAGTAATCAATTCAATCACAGACTTACAGGTCTATTACAAAAATACTTTAATCAAGTACATATTATAGTAATTAGTTTAAATTATTTTAATTGTTCCTCCGCTACAGTAGGCCTATTGATCTTGCAAATAATATTACAAAGATGTGTAAAATGGGAAAAGTGACTCTCACTGTTGATTGATAATTTATGTCCTTTAGTGTTTCTAGGTTTAGTGATTTAACTATTGGTGTTACTCTTGTCAGTTGTAAATATTCACCAGGAATGTATGGTGTGTAGTCAAATATAAGGTTAGATCTGCTGTGGCAATATAGTTGACACATAATTTTTTTTGCACAGACTCTTCCCAAAATACATTTTGTTAAATGACAACAAAAATGTCTTTTAAATTTTCAATACATTTGTCTAAAATTATGATACCTTCAATCTCCCCTCTTGGCTACCGCACAGAAAATCACTAAAGTGTAAAAGGATCGACTAACTAGCTTTGACTGCCATACTAGTATGCAGCGACATAGAGTATTTAGGCCTAGGCTACTAAGCTAACGGGGAGAACTGTAAGCCTGTAAGGCTCATTGGTCTCTATTAGTAAGTGTCTCTGGAGAAAAATAATAAAAAGGATATCCTAAACGCTATCGAAAATAATTAGGCCCTATATTACAACTAGAGGCTTCTTTGCAATTTAACAAAATGTTAAAGCACACTAGAGGTCGGCAACCTTAGAGCCTGGCACGCAGAACGATTTTCAGTGGCACGCGAGAGACCTCCAAGAATATTGTGAAAACAACGTATGTCAGCGTAATTAGTGGGTGCTGCATGGCGAACTACATGGGAATCACACTGGACGTCGACTGTTTTAGTTCAGGAATGATTGTATGTAAAGCTCCCATTATGGACTTGTGATGTGTGATTGAATCTATTGTTAAGATAGTCAATTGTATAGTTTCTCAAGTCTCTTCTAGAAGAAAGTCATACGAATACGGAGTATAGGTAAAGTCTTGTATAGATTCGTTTCTTGTGTCATGTATAGGGATGTTAAACAAAAACCGGAATACCGGATTCCGGTTTTGAAACTGAAAACCGGTTTTTATTTTCAAAACCGGATTTCAGTTTGTTGGTTGGAAGTTGGAAGATAATCATTACTTCAAGTAGAAGACCCTTTTTTTTTGGTTCTAATGGAAATATTTTAAATAACTAATGTTGGATTCGCACAAAACAATTCCTGAAATGCCTTGCTAACACTATTTAGTCTTAGATATTGTGTTTCTTGTGTTTCCAAATACCAACTAGATCTATGGCTTGCGATAAAAACAACATCAAACAAATTGTTAAATTACAGTTACAATCAATATTAAACTTTTTACTTGTCGGTTCATTTTTTTTTTAGATGTGCTCATCTTTTTGATGTACGCAATAGAGAGACGCAAACTAGCCCTTCCCTGTGACCCTGAACAATTTGGCTAGACACCGCGTCTGTGCTTTATTATTAACGTCACTATTAAATACACATTCTTTTGATTTGTGCTACGCGAAACCTTTCAATAATTATTTTATAAGTTAGCCTACCATATCTTCAAATATGGCCTCTTCAAATGCCTCTTAATATTATGGTCAACGATAATCGGTAATTTGATTATCACTATTCAAACATTGAAAACTATTATCGGTTTTAATCAATTAGCCCAGATATTTTTTAGTTCTTAAGAATTTATGGTAAAGAGTACAAAATCATAATGTATTCACACAAATCAACCCATTGAATGCCCCACAAACACTAATTAAGTTTGAAGTATTTTTTCAAATACACCTACAAAACTACGCACATTAGGTTTTTCCGGCCTGTGACTTGTGACATTGCGGGGGGGGGGGGGGGGGGGAGAGAGAAGGGGGAACCGAAATCCGGTTTTAAACCGGTTTTGTAGAATAGAAAACCGGTTTTGGAAAAATGTACAAAATATTGTACAAATCAAAGACAGTAGTGGTCTATGTTATCTAAAGTAAATGATTTCTCAACTTTTCAAAAAAAAAATTCGAAACAAACAAAAACAACACAATAATATATAGGCTATGTAAAAATAGTTATAACAAAAATTGTGTGTTTGATTTTAAGATGTGCAATAAAAAGTTAAATATAGTTTTTATCTTAACAATGTTCGAACATTTCGGCAAAACTAAATTAATTTCAATAATTGTATCGTTTACAGATCAAGCAATAGAAGGGAGCATCAGATTGAACTTGTCCCCGGGGCACCAATGTCAAAGGGGGGGGGGGTTCAAAATTAGCCTTACAAGGTTTCATTTAGAAAAAATTTCATTAAACAACGGAGGGGTGCGTGGGCGCCAATTTTATATCTCGTCCCCGGGCTCAAAATATCCTAGCTGCGAATCAGATAGTTTATATAATATAATATTGTCAGACTGTACAATTGATTTACAATAGAATCCACATACCATTGAACCTTTCATTACTCTTCGTATTGAACAGGTTGCAACCAATTTGATTTAAAAAAACAACAACAACAAGTAACATTGTTTACCACCTCGAATCATAACATAAGCAATGAAAACTAATTCAATTAGAGCAATGGAGGATGCAGCTGCTATAAGCTTTATGGAGAAACCAAAGTTCTAACACAATTAATTCACCGAATTAGAAGCTCAAGGACATCCAACCTCTAGAATCCAAGCTACACAAACCTCACTCAACTCAAACATCCAATTTTTATACCAGAAGCCAAAATTCTAAAACATTAAATAGAAAACTTTGCGATTGAAGTTACGGAACCTCACAGCCACTTCCCACCCTTGGATCTCTGCCCTCCTTCAAAAAATCAGATACAACTTAAGCAACGTAGGATAAAAAAAAGTCTGACTAGACACATAAAATACTAAAAGAAGCAGTGAATAACATAAAAAAGGCTACCCCAAAAACTCCCGGATGAGATTCTACACAGATGGTTCATCAAAATAGCTTTAAAACATGGAGGAGCCGGCATTCTCATAGATTGAGAACACCTAGAGAGAGCCACTGACACTGACAGCCTCTCAGATAATACTAGAGCAGTAAGAAAAGCTATAGAGCTACACCCACTCTACAAACAGCCGATTTGTCTTCCTCACTGGTGCCTAAACAGTGCTCCAGTCCCTCAAAAAAACACAAGCGCCCTGATCAACCTGTCACTCAATACAGAATTAACAAAACTAAGCAAATAACAAAAGAGCTGGTTCTCCAAAGGATCTCTGAGCATGTGAAAAATGAAGGGAACGACAAACTGCCAAAGTTCCTGGATACCTGCATTTTGGTTGGGGTAAAGTAAAGGCGGCTGGACATTGTGCTGGCCACACAATCCCCCTAGTATACCGTGGCCACAGAAACGGGCGAATGCTGCTTCACTGGCCACATGGATCAATCTGGTCCGATGGCATACTTTACTTTTTAAATTAAAGTTCTTGTCCACACTTAATTCACAAATATCTTTTTTGCTAATTTTTAAAAACTAACATTTAAATTTAAACTAAAATAGGAAAAGGTTTTTTGGGGCACTTATCGAAAATCAGGCATATGGTGCTCTCCTCTTGTTTCACTTCGACTCCTAGGCATATAGGAAGAGTTTTGCAAGTTGAACTGGCAGACACTATCGTATACAGTGGCGTATTTAGGCTTGTTCCACATTTTCCATCAGAACATGGTCCCCCACATAAAAGCGCCCCACACATCCCAAAAAGAAATGTTTTAGTAACGTCCCCATTATTTCGTTAAAAATGTAAAATAAAATTCATTTATTTCCCTACAATTTAAAGCTCTCTAGTCCAACCAAGCTAAGTGCAACATAAAATTTATGATTTTACAGAATGTAACATGAACCAACGTCACTTTTCAATTTTCAGATGTGGAAGGCAGGGGCGAGACCACGAGGGGCCCCCACATAAATTTGGGAACAGGGCCCCCACAATCCTAAATACGCCCTGATCGTATATCTGCCTTATAAATAAACTATTTTTTTCTAGCAGAACAAAGTTAATAAGTTTTTAGCAATTTGTAACAAAGTTTCTGTTTTTAAACTAAGATGATGTTTTGCCGCCCGTGTGCCTGAAAACGTAACCCAGCAATATAAAAAGGATCTTACCACTCACAAGACCCCACCCAG
The DNA here is from genome assembly GCA_949126835.1 of Anisus vortex. Taxonomy (NCBI): domain Eukaryota; kingdom Metazoa; phylum Mollusca; class Gastropoda; family Planorbidae; genus Anisus; species Anisus vortex. Next base: position 5,938,935 of record OX421500.1, read on the forward strand.
CAATATAAAAAATGATATTACCACTCACAAGACCCCACCCAGCAATATAAAAAATGATATTACCACTCACAAGACCCCAACCAGCAATATAAAAAATGATATTACCACTCACAAGACCCCACCCAGCAATATAAAAAGGATCTTACCACTCACAAGACCCAGCAATATAAAAAGGATCTTACCACTCAAAACACCCCATCCGGCAATTTGACATTTTTGTCCATAAGTCACGTGGTATGTTGGATCCAGACAGACTGGTTTTGCACAAATCCGGCTAAAGTCAATTGGCGTGCTCAACGTCAAAACAGCAATATCATTGGCTAGAAGCAGAGAGTATAGAGTACAGACACGTCTTAATTTTGGCATGACCTTTTCAATAGTTCAGGAGTTAATGCATCCATAAATCTCCGGTTTACCTCCGGCTTGTTTCAATGATAGCTTTTAGTGGTCGTTTAGAAATATAAAAAAAATTATTTATGAGAAATCCGTTTTTAACATCAAAATGGAGAAGGCGATAATCAATAGTTGATGTGTTAATTAGTCATCATCATCAATCCCATGACCGTTGAGGTCGTTGGGGGGAGCGAATTGACACCTCGGCAGTCAACTTTCTCCACTTTTGCCTATCTTGAGCGGTTGCGTTAAGTTCAATTAAAACCGAGACATTAAGACGATGGGCCGTTTGCTCTATTTTTAGAGCATAATATAGACTCTTTTTCCGTGCGCATCCAATGACTTCTACGCTCCTACGTTTGCCTAAATCTTTCCTCTGTATACTACTATCGATTTTAATTTTTCATTGAGAAAATCTTAGCGATTAAATAAAACGAACATGCACAGTAGAAAAGGGAATCGGGAATTCCGAAAAGAAGTCATTCGTGTCAGCAAATTGCAGAAAAAGTAAAGCAAGCGGTCCATCTTATTGTAGTCTTTGAACCAATTTGTAGATTTATTAAAAACTCATTAAAAAAATCATTATATATATATATATATATGTGTGTGTGTGTGTGTGTTGGCTTCCATTAGTCTCGCGAGACGACGGAATTTAGTGTGCCCTTGGGGAATGTGCGCTCCTGGCCTTGCAGTTTCTGCTGTGGCTGTACAAGCCCACACGAGAGTGTTGCACGTCCGGCACAAGAAGGCAGAATTGGTATATATATAATATATATATATAATATATATATATATATATATATATATATATATATATATATATATATATATATATATATATAGAGAGAGAGAGAGAGAGAGAGAGAGAGAGAGAGAGGCTATATAATCATCTTAAGTTCTATAAGATTTAATGTTTTACTTCTGTCATTGAAGCTAAAATTTGGGTGCCGTGAAACTCCGTCTGGTACAACGATGTCAAAGATTTGCTCAGTTCCCGCCACAACCGAAGCATCATATTCACCTACTGTTGCCTGAATACTGGAGGCGGCACTAATAACATAGAAAGCAACAAATTTCAACATTAATAATAATAATAATAAATGTATTCATATAGCAAGCTAAAAAACATCTGGCGAATCAAGACAATCTCACTTTACTCAAAGATTCGACTGATGCGCTCCCTGGCGATGGAAGTTTTTATGTGTGGCTGTGAAACATGTACACTTACAGCAGAAAATGAGATGCCTACGTAAAATCTTTAAAATCTCCTACAAAGATCGAGTTACAAATGAGACTGTCCATGAGCGAATCACCAACGTCATCGGCCCTCACGAAGATCTACTCAGCGCCATTAAATTCAGAAAACTCAGATGGTACGGGCATGTGGCAAAATCCGAAGGCCTGGCGAAAACCATCCTGCAGGGCACAGGTCAGGGTGGAAGAAAGAAAGGTATGCAGAAGAGAAGATGGGATGATGATATCAAGGAGTGGACCGGCTTGTCTCTTGCAGACTCCCATAGGGCGGCGCAGGACCGAGACGAATGGCGTAAAATCATCAAACTATTAAAAAAATGGTGACTCAACGACCCTCACTCGGGTTATGGGATAGAAAAAGAAGAAGACGATTCATATAGCTCTGCTTGTAATGAGAGGATTTTGTGTCCAGCAGGGTGCTTACTTTCTGAGCGTCCACTCTAAGGCTCGGATTGTGGGTCTCCCTTATGAAATCTCTATGCCCACCAAACACTGGCCTATTACTATTAACCCTTCCCGTACCGACCTACTTCTATCTATGCTGCCTTCAGTTCCGCTATATACGCGCCCGGGACTGTAAGGGTTAATATCTATAGACTATGACGGCAGACTTTTTACCTTGGTTCTTGTCGAACTTAAAACATGATATTTATATTTCTTGGATACAAACGATCCTATTCACTAACCCAGGATGCACACACAGGAAAACAATAATAAAAATGCACTGTTTAATAATATGTCCAGAAGTAACAGCCAGAAGGCTGGTCCGTTTTCCAAGGCAATTATAGTATGGTGGGCCATCCTGGGAGAGTGTATGAGGTTAATTTTGGTTAATTGTCATTTGGTGACTGTCATCACCTAGGATGTAAAAGTTAACCATTGGCTTTGTTCTTTGAATTTTATTTCAAACTTTCATTTCAAAATTAGCTTATATTAGAGACCGACCGAAATCAATGTTTGAAAACGAAACCATACAGAAAGTTATAAATTGACTTTTGGCCGAAACTGAAACCTTAACTACACCTTCGACCGAAACCGAGAGATAAATTGAAATAGCCCACAAAAAAATCTCAATAGACATGTATTAAATATAAATTTTATACAGAAGCTGAGTAATAGATGCAGCAATAGCGTTGCAGTCTGAATTTCGAAAGTTAAAATAGATTTTCGGCTTATGACCAAAAAGTCAATATCAGTTTTGGCCGAAACCGAAAGCAAACCGACAGTTAACTTTTTGGTTTCTGCCTTATGAACCTAAACTACGACGAAAGAAGTCATTTGCCTACCGAATTTATGTTATAGCCAGACTTTTGACCATTGGGTTAAATGTGGTTGAATTTTGACACTAAATAATACAACTTTTTTTTGTCTAGTCCTGCATTTTATATAGAATGATGTAAAACCTAAAGGCTAGTCAGTTTCTAGACACCAGTCTCATCCCTCTCAAATGTTATTGATTCAGAACTTTACCTAATGCACTGTGCAGCTGTCAAGATATGCGTGGCGTCCAGTATTGTCCCTCCACAGATTTCGAAGTTATTGATTTTAAGTCTGACCATCCACGGGTAAGTCGTGCAGGTGCCGGCGTCCACTCCACCGACTATTTTCAAAATCGCCGGCAGATCTGAAGAACTGGCGTCAGACGTGAGTGAGGCCACGTCACTGACACCACACTCGTCTATTGGACAGATGGTAGAGTCGTGAAAACCAGTATGTTTTTTAATTCCTAAACTTAACGGTCGTTGGGCCGTTTGGGGGTGGGGAGCTATTGGACACTGTGAGTCCATTAGTCCTTTCAGTGGGCTTTGTAGACTTGGTGGCGCCCATCTCCTCTCTAAATCAACGGTGGATTTTTTATGATTATTTTGGATTGTCTGCACCGTGGGTCGAACCCATGACTTTGATCTTGTGAGTCAAGCTCACTGTCTACTTTGCTATCCAGCAAAAATTACTTATTGTTCTATTCCTGAACACAAAGTTAAGAATATTTAACACCATTGCTAAGCCCATTGTGATATATTGATCAGAAACTTGGAGAATAACCGCCACCAATGTCAGGAAAATACAGCCATTTGTTAACACCTGCCTCAGAAGAATCCTTAGGATAAGTTGGCCAGAAACCATCAGTAATGAAGAACTCTGGCAACGAACTAATCAGAGGCCTGTGGAAGAGGACATTTCCCAAAAGAAATGGAAATGGATTGGCCACACCCTCAGAAAACCGGCATACAGTGTCACTCGGCAGGCGCTCACTTGGAACCCCCAGGGCAAAAGGAAAAGAGGTCGACCGAGAAACAACTGGACGCGCGATATGGAAACCGATGTTAAAAAGCTTTGGCTAAACTGGGGTCAGATAGAGAAATTGGCCCAGGGTCGGGATACGTGGAGGACTCTTGTTGGCGGCCTATGTCCCAGATAGGGCGAAAGGCGCAAGTAGGTAAGTAAGTAAACATTAGTTATTGCTAAAACTGTGGTAGAACCTAAGTTTAAGAAAGGGGTTGGTTGTTGTTTTTCCTTGGGTAACTGTTCACTTTACGTTATTTATTTAAAGCGTTATAGAGATTTAAAAGTTATATTAAAACTTGTCATTTTTCTCGCGAATCACTTCAATGGACGTAAACCTACTGATGATGTCATCTGTTATCATAACAAATAAAACTATAGTCTAAAGCACTTAGCATTCCTCTAAAAAAGAGTATTAAAAACCTACTTTTAATAGACTATAGATGATTTTATTTCAAAATAATGTTTTAGTAATAGTTTGTTTACTATTTGTATCGTACATTTTTCAATCTTTTTACTTGTCTAGTAGACTACATAAAGTAATGAGTTGAATAAGTGACGTTACGGCTGTTTTGTTTCTACAGTGCTACATAATTGAATGCTTTGTTATTAACCGCATCTCTACATTTATGGGGCTTCAGTTCGGGATTATTAAATTTTATCATTCACACTTTGACATTTATGAAGGCTCGTTAGGATTAAAAAAAATTCATTCACCATGCTACGAAAAGGTTGTTGTATAATAGCCCTGCGACTGTTAAAAAAATATACTATTTACACCATGTAAAAAAAAAATGAATAAAAGATATACCTGTCGTTGGCTTCAAAGTGGTTATTGTAGTGGGAGTTGTAGTTGTTGTAGTTGGCTTTGTAGTTGTTGTAGTGGGCGTTGTAGTGGTTGTAGAGGTCGTTGTGGTTGTTGTTGTAGTAGGCGTTGTAGAGGGCGTTGTGGTTGTTGTTGTAGAGAGCGTTGTAGTGGGCGTTGCAGTGGTTATAGAGGGCGTTGTAGTGAGCGTTGTAGTGGTTGTAGAGGGCGTTGTGGTTGTTGTTGTAGTGGTCGTAGTTGGCTCAGTAGTGGTTGTAGTGGGCGCTGTAGTGGGCGTTGTAGTGGTTGTAGAGGGCGTTGTGGTCGTTGTTGTAGTGGGCGTTGTAGTGGTCGTAGTTGGCTCAGTAGTGGTTTTAGTGGGCGTTGTAGTGGTTGTAGTTGGCGTTGTAGTTGTCGTTGTAGATTTTAGAGTTGTTCTAGTTTCGACTCTTTTACAATTTAATCTTGAGAGCACCAAACTGTACAGAGAAAATATGAAATGTTATTGAATAAATGTTTCAATAATATCCATCAGGCAAAACTAGAACAATACCTGATTGTGGAGAATAGCAAAATTACAATGTCAGGCAGGCAAGAATATGAAAAGTAAATCTCTGGCAGGAAAGAATATGAAAAAGTAAATCTCTGGCAGGAAAGAATATGAAAAAGTAAATCACTGGCAGGAAAGAATAGGAAAAAGTAAATCTCTGGCAGGCAAGAATAGAAAAAGTAAATCTCTGGCAGGCAAGAATAGAAAAAAGTAAATCTCTGGCAGGCAAGAATAGCAAAAGTAAATCTCTGGCAGGCAAGAATAGAAAAAGTAAATCTCTGGCAGGCAAGAATAGAAAAAGTAAATCTCTGGCAGGAAAGACTAGGAAAGGAAAAAGTAAAAGTCTGTAAACAAGAATAGGAAAAAGTAAATAAACACTTCATTAAAACAAACATAAAAATCTATTTTATTTGTAAAGAGTGATAAAATGACCTACTTGGCTGTCGTCCTTACGCGACAGTATCTGGAAGTTTGGGCGTAATTGTTCAACACATAGCAGACTGCGTCATGGTCAAACCTAGGCTTGTCTATGGAGATAATGCGTGTGCAATATATGTACCGACCTTATCTTAAAGCCAAATTTATAATCAATAATGTATCAACTGTAAAACTTGACATTCACCTAGACTCTGTACAATGACAATACCCAGCGTAGCCCAGTTGCATTAGTATATACAAATACGATAAGTAATCCATATCATTCTATTCCTTAAATTTATTAAAAAAATATATGAGCAATCAATTTACACGAGTGTGATTAACCTTTCAACATTTAATGTCTTTTATTTTAGGTTCTATTTTCACATACACAAAAAAACAACAACACAACAGCACAACATCTAGAATGTAGAACGAATATCCCACCCCAGTAATCGACCGTGCACACACCGAAGAATGACAAATTATTGATTAAAAGAATAGATTGATTACAGTAATAATAATAATAAGAGTTTAGAGAAGTTAGCCTATATTTGACTAAAAATGTACTTACTGTAAACATGTCTTCTCTTTCTGCCCACTCTAACATAAGGTGCTTGTGGATTGGATAACAATTCTTGGTCAGGATTAGATATCACCATGCCTGTTGAAAGAGAAAGTAGGCGTTAAAATTATTTTAAGTCTCACTAAAATAAGTAATTTCTTCCTATCTTCTTCTCTCTTTCTCTCTTTCTCACATACATTCTGTATCGGAAAAAAATTCATTTCTGTCCGCCCTCGTATCATGGTGGCTACACCTATGATAAATATATCTGCAACCAAAGACTATAATAAGATGGACAGCGTGCTCTATTTTTAGAGCAGAAGTGTTGTTTTTTTCGGTGCGCAACCAATAAAGCTGTCCTAAATGTTGCAACTGACTCCTAAACGTTCCTAAAGACTTCTGCTGCATAAATCTTTCGATTTTAAGCGTAATTTCCGTCGAGAAAATCATACATTTACAAATGTAATAAGAATATAAAACTAAAATGCTATATCACATTAGTTAGGCCTATACTAGAATATGCAGCATCTGTATGGGAACCATCAACTAAAGAAAACATTTAAAAATTAGAACTAATTCAAAAAAGAGCTGCAAGGTTCATAAGTAGTGAATATTCCCAATTGACAAGAGTAACACCATTAGTCAAATCACTAAACCTAGAAACACTAGAGGACATAAGGGCATTAAACTCTAATTTAGAAATACAACCCAATAACAACCTGTTGCAAGTTATTTCAAGTTATCAAATAGCGGAAATCAAAGCAAAGACTATAATAAGATGGACTACTTGCTCTATTTTTAGAGCAGCTTATAACATGTTCTTTTTCTTCAATTACTTCAACGCTCAAACTTTGCCTACATGTTTTCGTTGTATACATCTTTCTCTTTTAATTTAAATGTTTCATTATGAAAATTATAGTGATTAAATGAAACGGAAGTGCACAGTACAGAAAAGAATTGGTAATTCCGAAAAGAAGTCATTCTAGTCATCAAATAGGAGAAATATTTAAGCAACCACCAGTGCCGTTGCAAGAGATTTGGGAGCCCGGGGGGGGGGGGGGGGGGGCTTGGCCTGTTTAGGGGCCCTAGTATTTTGACATTCGACATTAAGACATGAGAAAAAACAATTCGGACACTCCTTTGGGGGCCCCTCTGAAGTAGGTGCCCGGGGGGATTTTCGAATTTGGACCCCCTCCCCCTCCCCTAGCTACGCCACTGGCAACCGCTTCATCTTATTATAGTCTTTGATTATAGCAAGCGGTCCATTTTATTATAGTCTTAGCTGAATTGAAACAGTTTTCAAAGTATCATTTCAATACGTATATAAATTTAAACCCAAACAAATGAAGGTTTTACTATTCTTCCCATACATTTTAGCGATCAGTGATATAGTAAATTGTTACTAAGAAAACGGTGAATTGTGATAGCCATTGATGTATCATTATTTTGTTAACAGATTTTCTGATAAAGGTTCGATTTTATAATCGAAAACAATATTTGTTAGACCAACCAAATTAATTAGAGATACTTATACAAAGCGTGGAACTTGAGATTAACTCTTTCTCTCTCTCTCTCTCTTACACATACATTTTATATGTCACTCATGCCGCCCCTTTTTCTGGTTTGATGCGGTTAAGGTGCGAGTTTAGATATATGTGTCCTGTGCGCAGGCGAATGATGGTCACATCATCTTTTCTCTTTTCGCCAGCAAAAGCGGCGATATGCCCCCCTCTGTAAATACCAAAATGAAACATTTTCCCATCACCTTTTTGACTGTCCGACACCACAGGACATACGCAATGTCTCTCCCCCCCCCCCTTAAAACACCAAATCTCCCGAGCACACTATATTCAAACCATGAACTGCTACAAATTTTTTTTTACCCTAGCCTCGGGCCGAAGGGCAAGTGCCCAAACGGCTGCTGGATCGGAATGATGATGACGATATCTCACGCAGAAATAGGTTAACCTATGACGACCTTTCTTTCTCGATGTCTTTCTCTCCCTTTTTTTTTTCAAATAGTCACTTAGTCACTCTTTCAATAACCCTTATTCTCTCCCTCTCTTTGTTAAACACACACCAGCCTTCAATACACACTCTCGCTACCCATCCCCCTTTACCCCAAGAACTTTTCTCCATGGTTTCTCATGTTTGCCTCCCTCAACCAAAAACTTACTTTGAGATGTTTCTAACGTTCTCCATACAATACATTCACCAAACTGTTCCTTATACCACAAAACTTTCTCCCAACTTCTGCTAACATTATCCTTACAATTTTTTCTCCCAACTTCTGCTAACATTATCCTTACAATTTTTTCTACCAACTGCTGCTAACATTATCCATACAATACATTATCCCAACTTCTGCTAACATTATCCTTACAATTATTTCTACCAACTGCTGCTAACATTATCCTTACAATTATTTCTACCAACTGCTGCTAACATTATCCTTACTGTCGCTAGAATCATCTTCATCGGAGTTCCTCAAGTTTAGACCCATTGAAGGAGCAAACTTCTGTGGTGTCGTTTGAGAATTCAGCCAGTTTGAAAGGGGCACCAGTCGTCGGCAGGTGGCATGCGGGTCGTAAGGCAACTGCGGGTAGCTGGCGTCGCTATTTACTACACGATTGAATAGGCCGCAGATGTAGGACCTGTAAATACCCATGGGGACGTTGGCCTGGGTGAAAAATACGGTGGGCTGCAAAATGGGGCGCGGGGGTGGGGGAGGTCTAGTCGTTGTTGTGGTGACTGGATTGGCAGGTTTTTGGGCTGGTCCCGAGTAAACCTGTACAGATGTTCCAAATGGGGCGCGGCCTAGCGTGTAGCTATTACTAGTGGGCACCTTCACTAGTGGCTGGTTGAGAGAGTAGAGTGATGAAGATATATACAAAGACAACACCACATTGGGAGCTAGGCACGCGAGAAATAGAAAACTCTGTAACATTTTCATTTTCAACTGGAAAAAAAAGAAAAAAGAAAATGCGTTTTTAAATGTCAGACACGATTAAATATAATATAATAATAATAATCTAAAAAAAAAAACAGTTCTATCTATGAAAAGAACAACAATTCCTTAAATGTTATTTAAATGTTTTGAGGTAAAATAATTCGAATACAACAATCATTGAAAAGAAGCAGCGATATTAGATTAAAACTATAACATTAGTCTGTTGATCGAAACTATAGCAATAGTCAGTTGATTTTAACTATAACATTAGTCCGTTGATTGAAATTATAACAGTAGTTTGTTGATCATAACTATAACATTAGTCCGTTAATTGAAATTATCACATTAAACAGTTGATCGAAACTATAACATTGGTCCGTTGGTTTAATTATAATAGGCCTACTAATCCATTGGTTGAAATTATATCATTAGTCCATCTATCGAAACTATAACATGTAGTCAGTTAAGTAAAACTATAACATTAGTCTGTTGATTAAAACTATTTAATTTCATTTTTAATTTAGTTTTTCAAGCCTAATTCTTAATACGCCAATATTTATTTCACTTAATCAATGTACGTAAGGTATCCCGTCGGACCAAATTGATGCATAAAGCTGGTGAAACAGCGTTTACCAGTTTCTGGGGCCACTGCATACTAGGGGGATTGCGTGGCCAGCACAATGCTCAGCCGCCTTTATTTTACCCCTACTAATGTCAGGTGCCCATCAGAGCTGGGCAGACTCAGGGATACCCTCCAGATCCGGGAACAAATCCTAGCCGTCAAAGGGATCTTTGGTGCGCCAGCCGAACGCGCGTTGTCAGCTTGTCGACCGTGCCCCATTACTAGATCAATGTAAACCTTGAAATAGATCTAAATGTACAGAGATGACATTCAATTTAATTTCACTTAATACAACGTATGTAAAATATAGCCACATGTGTGTGGTAATTATGGTTTGTTAAACATACACGGTTCAAAGTTAATTTATCTAATTCAAAACAGTCAACTCACACGTGATTACAAAACAAAAATCCAAGCAAAAAATAAATTAATTTCCGGGATGTCAAAAAAATAAAGCAACAAGAAATGCACACCAAGGACTATAAATCCAGTATTTATACTACAGCCACATATATTGATTACTTACAAAAATAGAAGCATTGATATGAACTGTCTTATATTTAGCCGTCAGCGACTAAAAAAACTTGTTCTTTCTTCAAACAATAAAAAAAAATGTTACGTTTATTGTATAGGTAAGTGACTCTGATTGTATAAACATGGCTGCCTCCATTGACAAGTCTTAACGATTATAAAAGGTCGATAAGAAAAACATTTCCGGTCTTATTAGATAATTTAATTTAAAAAGCATGTCTGTGTGCTACGTTACTGGTTGTATCAAAGGATGTAAGAGATTAAATGTTATTTAATTTCCAAAAGATGTTGCCAAAAGAAAACGATGGATTGTGAATTGTGAGCGTAGGACGCAATAATCTTCTTTATAGAAGGAGCGTCTGTAATGTATAAGATAAGATAAGATAAGAATGTCTAGCGTGAAGAATCACCTATTTATAACCTCAAACGTATTGCTTGATGCAAAAGAATTTTCGTTTTATATTTTTAGGAATCTACGAATTGTGTTTTTTTAAATAACCAAGGACGCAACTCTTGACTTATTTATTTTATAAACAAATCTAAATTCAACTTTACACAACTAACACTTTGAATATTAATTATCGCCTACTGACTTTTGATGTTAAAAACGGATTCCTCATAACTAATATTGTAGCCTTTGTATATTTTTAACCCTTCCCGTACCGACCTACTTCTATCTATGCTGCCTTCAGTTCCGCTATATACGCGCCCGGGACTGTAAGGGCTAAAAGGCAAGAACTGGCCGTCGAGGTTGAAATCAATTGTCAAACACCAGCAAAAGCATGCTTTTTTTTTGTTTACGGAAATGCCTAAAATAATAAAAAATTGAAAAATAGAACCGGAAGCACGTGACCTCTTCTATTTGAAAAGGTGACGCCTCATTAAGACTTGTCAATTGTCCTGCGTAGACATCGCCCTACTTAAAAGTGTACAATAACACTGAAGGATTTGTTGTTGGAATATGACTGACTTGTAAAGGGGCAAGGTTGTTAACTCTCAGCAGCAATACGGCCCATTGTCGTCCTGCTAAGAATTAGGCTTGCACGGTCATTTTTTTTTGTTTTGTTGGGCAGAACATCGGGCAGAAGGAGCAAGGGAGGGGCAAACCCACATTTTTTGTAAGCCTTTTTGTTAAACAATTCTACGTGATGGGTATCAGCATTGGTGGTTTCTATTCTGAGTCGAGCTCAGGCAGACAATTTTATAAATCAATAATTTTTAAAAGAACTTAAAAAAACACATTGTTTGCAGATGTACCAGCCTGAAATGTTTTTGTTTTTTTTACTCTTACCGTTTTACTTGTATAGGCCTATTATGTCGGTATTATTTTGATTTGTCTAATATCTTTTCGTGAAATTTTGAGATTATCAATTAGTTCTATATCCATTGAAGTAATCGAAATAAAATAATATACTTATCTAGCCTAGATAAATGTATCCGTGCTCTATGCAGATTTTTCTTGCTCAGTGTTAAATGCGCTCTGAGCTAATATTATGTTTGTTGGCAGCGCTCTATAAATCAACTTATTATTTGGATAGCAATTTAAGAGTTAGAAACACACCGTACATAAAAACAAAAAGTTGTTGCACCATATCTTAATATAACTGACATATACAAAAAATGTTTGTTGTAATCGAAAATCATCTTTATTTATAAAAAAGAGAGTCACGGAATGTAGGAGCGATAAATATTTGTTTGGCCAATAGCCATAGAGTCGATACCTAAATAAAAAATGTAATTGTACATCTTCTAGGTCAGACGTCTGCAACTTTTTAACCCATTTTCTGCTAGCGTCCCACTTATGGGACACTTCGTAAATTTCTATCAAATACGTATATGCCTAATGAAAACAAAAATTAGTTTCTAGCATTGTACGATAGTTGGTTTGACTTTAAATATTACTTTGCTTTATAACCAAAAATTATAGTTTTCATAAGATTTACATGACCTTGACCTTTCAACTTATAAAAATTGATGAACAAAATAAACATGCTTAAAAATAACTAGGCCTACACATTTTTGAAATATGATTAAATTTTTACGTAAAACCACATGAAATTTGCAATTTCATCATTTATCTATCAATTATAACAATAGAAATCATACAAAATCATATTCACTTTGTTTTATCAGGTGTCAAACAAGCCTCCCACAAGTGGGACAGTAAGCAACGAATTCCCCCGTGTAAAGCGTCCTACTTATGGGACAGTAGCAAGAAGCATGTTAAATTTCCAATTTCAAATAAATTTATTTATTTTTAAATCACATTTTTTTTAAACTTTCATGTTTAGAGTGTTAAATATTGAAGTTATGCTAAAATTTAAGAATTAGATCATAGTTTTGTTTAAAATTTTGAATAAAAATGAATAGGGCGTTTGCAATCCCGTGACAAAAAGCACGTGATTTGTGTTTACTTTGAGTAATGGTGTACAATTAAATATGGCCGCTGTATTAATAAAGTTTCATATAGGCTCGAGCTATTTTTAAATGATGTGTTGTGTTTTAAGTCTTATTAAGATTTAAGCTGTATTATGTATGTTAAATAAAATAGGCTATTTTATTATTATCATAGACATAGATCATAGACGATGTGAGCCTAATAGTTACTTGACTAGATAGCATATTCACCAACAATATCACTTGACATCGTAGCCTATCCTACGAAACATTAAAAGTGTAGGCCTATAAAGTGAAATTGAAAGTGTAAATAGGTCTAGCCGGCCCTAGCCTAAACACATTAATCAATTAATCTACAGTAATACTATTTACCTCCTTATTTTTTAGTAGGTTAGCCAATATTCAGATGTGAATTTTGCATGATAAAGAAGTACTTCACTTTCACCACGTTTGGTTTGTACCTCAAGTGGGTTCTATATTTACACAAATACGTCACTAAATTTACACAAATGTAACCGGGTGGGGGGAAGAGGGGGGTAATTAATTTTAAATTCATAGTTACTACTAATTAAAGAGGGTTGTGGGTAAAGGACAGCAATCATAACTAAATACATCTAAACTAGGGCACGAGGGGACTTTGGGCTTCCGTGACACTTCCGTTGGTACAGAAGGATATTACACTCTAAACAGACCAACAACACTGAACACTAAACATAAGACACTAAAATCATATTTAAATTACAAATTACTGTTTATTCATGGAAATTCACTCATCCCATTTAAGGGAAAATAAAAATCATTAAAAACAAATTGAACCCCAACAATAAACCTATACTATCTAAACTCTAAACATACTGTGAACCCAAACAAAATAACCAACTTAAACTCCCCACTAAAAAACTAACTTCAACTCCCCACTAAAAACCAACATAGGCCGACATTACGACGTCATATCCGAACAAGCCACACACATTTACGCCATAATCTGACCACTGGTCTTCCACAAAATGGGCCATTTCAGACGGAAGTGATTGATTAATTGTTCTATTTATAGACGCTGACCGAACGTCTTTGGTGACAACTCTAACTCTCGCTCTAACTAATTTCAAAATGACTATTTCCTGTTGACTAAAGTGCTAATCCTTATTCTAAATCTCTAATTGCTAAATATCTACAAATCTACCTTATGTACAACCCTATATTAAATTAAACTACAATAAAAATTCTACCTATTACTTTAATTAAACTACACTAACGAAAACCCAATTTAAGACAATCAGAAAAAGAATTCCGAAAAATGACGCAAGACCTAGCCGCTTAACCTCGTTTCAGGGCTTTCACAAAATACAAAACAATATTTACATACATCATTTTTATACCAAACAGTCCCCCAAGTCTATATCTATATTACAAATAATAAAATACACCTACATTAAAAGTCAATTACCTACATTCTCACAAATCATAACACGCTCAGAGCACAGAAACACATTCAAAACAGACCACTCATACAGCACAAAGCAATTAATCACACTTTTAATTTAAGTCACCGACCTACATTCATCTCCTAACTTTCTTTTTGCGACCCTGCAAAAACAAACTATCATACAAAAAATACCCCTCTGGCCCTAGATCAATACAAAAATTTACCCATTGGGACATACATAAAAAGCATGCAGCCTAAAGATAGGTGGAAAATGTGAAAGTCTCACTGGGACAAAAAATGCTGTACCTATTCTTAAAACATCTGACATCAAAGTCACAATGAGATATACGTAGCGCCCAAGTACGCCAAACAGGAAAAATCTATGCACACTACACAAAAGAGTCAACATGTCATAAAATGGGTAATAAAGGCATACAAAAAGTAAATATATCATTTTCATAAAAACATAAAAAAAGGAAAGAAAATGGTTACAAATAAAAAGTAAACAGAAGTGTAATGAAAAAAGAGCAGAGTCCTCTCCTGGTACAGCTTGACGTCTTGTTTGGCACACCGATTTCACATTAACTATCATAGGGTCCACCGAAACCGTTTCTTTAACCACTTTCAAGCCATATAACGGTGCCGCCTGAACCATTCCTTTATTTACTACCGGTCCTGTTGGCACAACTACTTTAAACATGACTGACTGGGGTCTAACAGTTTGGGTATCCCCAACTTCTGGTAGTACACTGGCAGTTTGGTTGGTAATTAGGCTCTCCGTCACTGTGCTGACCAGGGAGCCTGTGTCAATCGTGGCCTCACAACATAGCCCATTAAGGCTGACATTTGCGGCAGGGCGGGTGCCTATTATCTGTCTCAACAGAGTGGAATCCTCATCTTTGTGATGAATCGTGCCATTCGCTCCGACAGTTGACTGCCTCCCTTTCAGGCACTCTCCAGCAAGGTGGTCGGGGCTGCCACAGTTAACACTGTATCCAGCATGATAACCGTAGTGGTCTGGTTCACCTGAACGCTGTGGGTATGGATGAGCATTAGGGCTTTGTTGTGCAAGCTGCAGATACTCTATTGTTGTTGATAACTCACCCACCTGTTTGGCCAGTGCCAACACCAATTTTTCCAACTCTGGGCCCGGCTGTTGTGGCTCAACAGTCGTAGCTACAGAGTGCATCAAGTGGACGCCACATTCGTCCTCGGACCAGCGTATAGCCGTATCCCGGAGGTCTAGGAAGGAGGTCCTAGGGTATTTATGGATCTCCTCTCGCAGGTACTTCCTCAAGAGGGGGTCCAGCAAGTTTTCTGCAAAGTGGTCCCTCAAGATTACGGCATCTGTGAGGGCCACTGAGAGACAGGTTTGTCGCGCTAACAGGGCATCAAATGCAGCCTGCAAGCGGTGAGAGTAAGCTCTCACGGTCTCTGAGACATGTTGATGGACTGTGAGAAACAGGCCCATTAATTTGGAGATACTTCGTTTCTCCCCGTAGACGGACTGTAACACCCTGATCAGCTCTTCAGGGTTGGACCTCACCTCCGGTGGGTGGCACCTACACTCTGCCCTCACTGACTCGCCGAGGTGAGCCCATAGCACGTCTCTCTTCTCTTCGTTCTCGGTGACTCGTCTCGCCCTCCAGGCACCTCTAATGTCCTCGATGAAGCTCTCCACGTCGCCTGGGTGGTTACTGCCGTGGAATAGCTTGATCGGCTCCTCACGGTGCAGGACGACATACACTGTCTGTGTGGCTTGTTCTTCACCAGCCATGCCTATGTTGGTTTTTTTCTACCTATATCCTAACCTCCAACCCATTAAACCTAACCTTCCTAAGCTAAAAACAGTAATCATTGGTCTGTTTAAGCACGGAATCCCACTTCTAGACACCATTTGTAACCGGGTGGGGGGAAGAGGGGGGTAATTAATTTTAAATTCATAGTTACTATTAATTAAAGAGGGTTGTGGGTAAAGGACAGCAATCATAACTAAATACATCTAAACTAGGGCACGAGGGGACTTTGGGCTTCCGTGACACTTCCGTTGGTACAGAAGGATATTACACTCTAAACAGACCAACAACACTGAACACTAAACATAAAACACTAAAATCATATTTAAATTACAAATTACTGTTTATTCATGGAAATTCACTCATCCCATTTAAGGGAAAATAAAAATCATTAAAAACAAATTGAACCCCAACAATAAACCTATACTATCTAAACTCTAAACATACTGTGAACCCAAACAAAATAACCAACTTAAACTCCCCACTAAAAAACTAACTTCAACTCCCCACTAAAAACCAACATAGGCCGACATTACGACGTCATATCCGAACAAGCCACACACAACTACGCCATAATCTGACCACTGGTCTTCCACAAAATGGGCCATTTCAGACGGAAGTGATTGATTAATTGTTCTATTTATAGACGCTGACCGAACGTCTTTGGTGACAACTCTAACTCTCGCTCTAACTAATTTCAAAATGACTATTTCCTGTTGACTAAAGTGCTAATCCTTATTCTAAATCTCTAATTGCTAAATATCTACAAATCTACCTTATGTACAACCCTATATTAAATTAAACTACAATAAATGCTACCTATTACTTTAATTAAACTACACTAACGAAAACCCAATTTAAGACAATCAGAAAAAGAATTCCGAAAAATGACGCAAGACCTAGCCGCTTAACCTCGTTTCAGGGCTTTCACAAAATACAAAACAATATTTACATACATCATTTTTATACCAAACAGTCCCCCAAGTCTATATCTATATTACAAATAATAAAATACACCTACATTAAAAGTCAATTACCTACGTTCTCACAAATCATAACACGCTCAGAGCACAGAAACACATTCAAAACAGACCACTCATACAGCACAAAGCAATTAATCACACTTTTAATTTAAGTCACCGACCTACACAAAAAAACTTAAGCACCGCCTACTGGGAACGCTCTATAAGGTAAGTTATTATGTTTATAACAATTTACTCTCTACGTGTTATTATCAATTTTTTACCAACAAAAAAGTAAATTAATAATCTCGGAAACCTATCGATGTCTCAGCCATTCTAAAAAAAGGTCTGGGCCGTAGGGAGTAATTAGTAAAATAATGGCCTGGACTGAAGGTATGCTTAGCAGAAAAGTAGGTCGGCACGGTAAGGGTTAATAATAATTAATATGTTATCTCCCCCTCACCCAGCTGAATAAAGATCATTGACCTACTGACATATCATGGAGAAAACCATCATTCTTCTTATATTAGCAAGTCTGCAGAACTGTTTGCTCTCGTACAGTCAATGCCAGACAAACAAATTTACATGTCTTTTTCAGTTGTTTCATATATCCCTACTCATAAACTATGGTAAGTGGTAAGTGTTCGTAACAATATTTTATTCCTTTGTTTGTTTTCCTGTAGGTAGTAAATTAAATTAACATACAAGATTTATTTTGTTGAAATGTGTCTTTCAGATTTCGTTATTTTGTACAGACAAAGCACTTGTTGATACATTTGAAAAGGAAATTGGCAGGTTTGCTGATATGAACACATATGTGCTATGCAGGCAGGTCTTACAAGATAATGTCAGAGCAGGTAAAGATAGAAGGATTTTTTTTTCAGTTAAATTCATTATAATTGTTATAATTTTGACTCGTTGAGGAACTTAGGGCATCGGTTTTTAGGCAGCTCCTCAAATTTTTCCTGAACTTTGATTTCTACCATCTCAATGCATTGCCATCTCTACACCTTCATCTTGAAGATATTCATGTCCAGGGATTTGTATGGCCCTGTTTTCATTTATTGTTCTGATTTTGTTGCCAAACGAGACTTTACCATTCTTCGAGAATTTCATAGCCAGCTTTTTTTTTAAGGTTGCCTATCAGACAAGATTTGTTAGTTTCTAATTATTACATTTGCTGAAATATAGATTACATCATAATGTATTGATCTAATACGATTACATTTGCTGAAATATAGATTACATCATAATGTATTGATCTAATACGATTACATTTGCTGAAATATAGATTACATCATAATGTATTGATCTAATACGATTACATTTGCTGAAATATAGATTACATCATAATGTTTTGATCTAATACGATTACATTTGCTGAAATATAGATTACATCATAATGTATTGATCTAATACGATTACATTTGCTGAAATATAGATTACATCATAATGTTTTGATCTAATACGATTACATTTGCTGAAATATAGATTACATCATAATGTATTGATCTAATACGATTACATTTGCTGAAATATTGATTACATTATAAAGTATTGATCTAATACGATTACATTTGCTGAAATATTGATTACATCATAAAGTATTGATCTAATACGATTACATTTGCTGAAATATTGATTACATCATAAAGTATTGATCTAATACGATTACATTTGCTGAAATATAGATTACATCATAATGTATTGATCTAATACGATTTCATTTGCTGAAATATTGATTACATCATAAAGTATTGATCTAATACGATTACATTTGCTGAAATATAGATTATATCATAATGTATTGATCTAATACGATTACATTTGCTGAAATATAGATTACATCATAAAGTATTGATCTAATACGATTACATTTGCTGAACTATAGATTACATCATGATTACGAATAAAAATGGGGATATGAGCAGTAGCGTAGCCTGGGGGGGGGGGGAGCAGGGGGGGCGGCCGCTCCCCTTAGAACCATTTTCGAAAAAAAGGGCCTTTTGGGGAAAAAAATTTAATTAATTAGACACAATTTATGCAGTTTCTATTTTTTTTTTCTTTAAATTGCATTTCAACAATTTAATTTCTTACCATAATTTTGAATCATTCATTGTACCAACAGCGTGAAAGTCAAACTGATCAACTATATTATTTTTATAAGACAATTTATTTAGTGCCGTAGCAAGACCAAAAGAAAAGGAGCGTAACAGAGAAAATCATTAAAGCGTTTTATATTTAATAAAAAATTAACCTGTTATTATCAGCTTTTTAAAACAAAATCCATTCATTGCTAATACACAATTTCATTACTCAACTTACACATTGTCTAATAATTATTAACATTTAAAATTAGTTCAGTTGTTTGTTCAGTTACAGCTATTATGTTCAGTGTTTTAATTTTATCATATCTAGTTGAAGTGGTCGGCTTCTTTCAATAAAGGCAAGAACAGAGAGATTTAGGAACTCTTTTTTTTCCACTATCAGTGAGAATCTTTCAAAAGAATCGTCAATCAGCCGGAAATACAACAGCTGACTCCTAAATGATACTTTTTCTTGTATGAATAAATGGTATGAAAGTGTGCGTGAATTTCTTTTAGAAAAAGGCCCCACTTTTAGCAATTTTACGGGATTAATAGAATAACTAAGAATTCGTACGTATCAAGAGATATAAGAAAACTCAGTGCCTCATGAAACATACACTGTATAATAATGCAGTTTTTATTTAACCATTCACGATTCTTTTTCTAGCAGCTAATAGTGATGGGAATTTCTGCAAAATTTCTACTGCTCATTTTCGGGATGAACATTTAGTGTCGAAGAGATGAAGACATTGAAATACCAAGAAATGAGATTGAATACATTGAAACTTCAGGAAATGAGATGAAGACATTGAAATACCAAGAAATGAGATTGAATACATTGAATTACCAAGAAATGAGATTGAATACATTGAAATACCAAGAAATGAGATTGAATACATTGAAACTTAATGGAATGAGATGAAGACATTGAAATACCAAGAAATGAGATTGAATACATTGAATTACCAAGAAATGAGATTGAATACATTGAAATACCAAGAAATGAGATTGAATACATTGAAACTTAATGAAATGAGACTGAATACATTGAAATACCAAGAAATGAGATTGAATACATTGAATTACCAAGAAATGAGATTGAATACATTGAAATACCAAGAAATGAGATTGAATACATTGAATTACGAAGAAATGAGATTGAATACATTGAAATACCAAGAAATGAGATTTAATACATTGAATTACCAAGAAATGAGATTGAATAGCTTACATTGAAATGCTAAGAAATGAGATTGAATACATTGAAACTTAAGGAAATGAGATTGAATACGGTACATTGAAATACCAAGTAATAAAATTGAATTTAGTGAAATAACAGGAAATGATAAATGTACTGAAAAAGGCAACATTTTTACATATGATTTCATTATGTCAACATTTCAGAATAAAAACTCAGTGACAATTTATATTTTTTAAAAAGCAGAAACAAAAATTAAAGCTTCCCACTACCTGTACAAAACAAAGCAGAATAAATCACAGTATGACCTATGAAAGTATTACTTTATTGCTTTATTTTTTCTTTTATTCAATCAATAGATTTAGACATTGTATCTTTATTATGCTTTGGTCAGCTGTTGCTGGATCCAGTCGTAGTAGACAGAAGTATCTGTGTAGACTCCTGGAGTTCCAGGCCTGGCACAACCTTGCCCATAAGAAGTCACACCAACCACATTCCATTTATTGGTGGCTTCATCCAGGCAAAACAAAGGTCCTCCGGAATCACCCTGTAATTAAACCAATCAAATTAAACTTACGGAACATGTACAAAACACAAATAACATTAAACTTTTACGGAGCATATAAAAATTAAACACACAGAACCAAACACTTACGGAGCATATAAAAATTAAACACACAGCACCAAACACTTACGGAGCATATAAAAATTAAACACACAGCACCAAACACTTACGGAGCAAATAAAAATTAAACACACAGCACCAAACACTTACGGAGCATATAAAAATTAAACACACTGCACCAAACACTTACGGAGCATATAAAAACTAAACACACAGCACCAAACACTTACGGAGCATATATACACAACACAAACAGCACTAAGCACTTATGGAGCATTAAAAAAACTAATTAATTAGTAATAATACATAAGACATTAAACTCTAATTTAAGATACAACCCAATAACAACCTGTTGTAATGTTCAGATAAACATAAGGACAAAAACACTTTACTTATCTTTTATGCGAAAACAAATGCATATAAGTACTCTTACATCCCGAGTGGCACTCGGGCATGGAATGGGTTGCCTGGACAAACCAGGAAAACCAGTAACGTAACATCCTTTAAAACATGAGTGTAGGACGCAATAATAGAAAGAGCGTATGTTATATATATAGGCCTATATATATATATATATATGGCACCAAACACTTACGGAGCATGTGTCCACACCACCAGCCGGTTCTCCCGCACACAGCTGTTTTGCTGGGTCATTGACGTAACCATTGTAAATATCAGGAAAAGCTGCAGTGCAGTCAGCACCAGTGTACGTAGATATAGAAACTGTTCGAAGAATGTCTGATGGTACTTGTTCGTTCTCTGTTAATACATTTTTTGTAATCAAAACAATGTTTCACAAAATATTTGGTTATGCGGGCACGTCAAAATGACAGAGAAACGAATAATTTCAATGTGTTTTGTTAAGGGAGAAAAAAACAAAACAAACAATATTACCAAAAAAAAAATGTAGTGAGAACATTTCATTCTGTATTTAGTTTTTTTAATTTTTTTAATTGAAAGTATTACAAAGGGAGATCATTCTGAAATGGCGCTCAGTTTAGAGCCTTAACATATGGTGATTAGTAATAGATCTAAGTGTTATTAAAAAAAAAAAAACAACAACAACTAATTAAGCAATATTGTTTATATAATAAACATTTCCATTTAAGGACGTTTCCAATTTATACATTTAACTTTTGTGCCGGTCAAAAGGCCTAGGAGCCTATAGCGAACAAACATATAAATATAAAAATATACAAACATATAAACAAACTAATGGTAATTATATATATTGAGGGGCATGTGGCAGAGCGTTCGGCTGGCGTACCGAAGGTCCCGGTTTCGAATCATGGTGCAGGCTAGGATTTTTTACCCGGATCTGGAGGGTGTCCCTGAGTCTACCCAGCTCTGATGGGTACCTGACCTTAGTCGGGGTAAACGAAAGGTGGCTGTGCATAGTGGTGGCCACAAAATCACCTAGTATGTCGTGGTCACAGAATCTGGTGAACGCTGCTTCACCGGCCCTATGGATCAATTCGGTACGACGGGTACTTTACAAGACTTTGTACGTATCAAGTCTTAATAATAATTCGTGCATCATGGTACACTCTCTGTGCAATCCGAACAAGTAGATCTATTAGTGTTTATAAATTCTGCAAAATTTATTCATAGGCCTACTGCTGATTTCCAGTTTATTTTGTTGCTGTTGCTTTTAAATACGCACGTATGCAGTTATAGCATGTATTGTGTATTATAGTATGCAGTTTGTGACATGTTTTATGTATTATAATATGCAGTTTTAGCATGTATTATGTATTATAGTACATTATTGGTTAAGAATAAAGCTAATTGATGATTCAAAACTTTACAAACATTAGACAAATCAAAGACAGTAGTGGTCTAAAGAATGCTATCTGATGTACATGATTTCTCAACTTTTCTAAAAAAAATTCTAAACAAAAAACCAACAATAATAGATCTATATATGCTCTGCAAAAATAGTTTTTTTTTAAGTGTATGAGTTTGATTTAAAATGTGCAGTAAAAAGTTAAAATAGTTTTTATCTTAACAATATTCTTTTAGGCAACACTAAATTAGTTTCATTATCGTTTAGCTATCAAACAATAGAAGGTTGCATGAGATGTCCCCGGGGGCACCAAGGTCAAAGGGGGTTCCAAAATTAGCCTTACAAGGTTTCATTTAGAAAAAAATATCATTAAACGGTTGAGGGGAGCGGGGGCGCCATTTTTATATTTCGTCCCCGGGAGCACAATATTCTGGCTGCGAATCAGATAGTTTATATAATATCATTGTCAGACTGTACAATTGATTTACTGTAGAACCCACATACCATTGAATCTTTCATTACTCGTTGTATTGAATAGGTTGCAACCAATTTGAATAAAAAAAACAGCAACAAGTAAAAGAATACTAGAGCAGAAAGAAAAGCAATAGAGCTACACCCACTCTACAAACAGCCGATTTGTCTTCCTTACTGATGCCAAAACAGTGCTACAGTCTCTCAAAAAACACAAACGACCTGATCAACATATCACTCAATACAGAACAAAACTAAACAAATAACAAAAGAACTGGTTCTACAGTAAATCCCTGAGCATGTGCAAAATGAAGGGAACGACAAACTGCCGACAACTCAGCATAAACTGGATGCAGGCAAAAACAGACAGACCCATCCTTACACTCTGAAGAAATGAACGCTACGCTTAATAAGAAATAAATCCCAAAGATTGAGCTGCACCAAAAAGAACCCCCAAAATGATGCTTACTTCAAACTCACCTGCCAATTTAAATAAATAGTCTTCAAACTAAGGACATGTCATAAGCAATGGAGCAACGCATTGTTACACAAACTAGCGTGGTGTTCGGCTGGCGTACCGAAGGTTCTGGGTTCGAATCCTGGTGAAGGCTAGGATTTGCTCTTGAGTATGAAGGATGTCCCTGATTCTACCCGTCTCTGAATGATACATGACTTTAGTTGGGATAAAGTAATGGAGGCTGGGCATTGTGATGGCCACACAATCCCCTAGTATGCCGTGGCCACAGAAGCTGGAGAACGATGCTTCACTGGCCGATGGATCAATTTGGACCGATGGGATACTTAAAAATTGTAACTAATGTTTTTGTCCACAACTAATTCACAAATTTTAATTATTTTTTTTTGAAAATGTTTTTATTAATATTTAAACTAAAATAGGAACATGTTTTTTGGGGCCCTTATCCAAATTCAGGCAAATGGTGCTCTCCTCTAGTTTCGCTTAGGCTCCTAGGCATACAGTTATAGGAAGTGCTTTGTAAATTAAACTGGCAGAAATTTTTATATAGATCTATCTCCGTTGCAATAAAAACTATTTTTTTTAAGAAGAAAAAAGTTAATAAGTTTTTAGCAATTTGTAACAAAGTTTCAGTGAATAAACTAAGATTATTATTTTTTACTGCGTGACTGAAAACACACGCAGCAATATAAAAATGACCTTACCACTCACAAGACCCCATCCGGCAATTTGACATTTTTGTCCATAAGTCACGTGGTATGTTGGATCCAGACAGACTGGTTTTGCACAAATCCGGCTAAAGTCAATTGGCGTGCTCAACGTCAAAACTGCAATATCATTGTCTAGAAGCAGAGAGTATAGACACGTCTTAATTTTGGCATGACCTTTTTCAATAGTTCAGGACCTAATGCATCCATGAACTTCCGGTTTATTTCCGGAAACACTATTTCTTTAAATATGTTTTAGGCTTGTTTTAATTCTAGCTTTTGTTGGTCTTTTAGAAATATAAAAAATCTACAAGATTATTTAGGATTATTTAACATCAATATGGAGTATGCGATAATCAATAGTTGACGTGTTATTTGCGTTAAGTTAAATTAAAACCAAGGACTTTAATAAGATGGACCTCTTGCTCTAATTTTAAATATATATATATGTTATATGTTCTTTTTTCCAAAACACTTAAGCTCTAAAAATAGAGCAAGCGGTCCATCTTGTTATAGTCTTTGATTAAACCAATTTGTAGATTCATTAAATCTATATATAAATATATTTTGTTCATCTTAAGTTCTATAAGATTTAAAGTTTTACTTTGTTCTGAGAGGCTAAAATTTGGGTGCTGGGAAACTCCGTCGGGTACAACGATGTCAAAGATTTGCTCAGTTCCCTCCACAGCAGAAGAATCATATTCACCTACTGTTGCCCGAATACTGTAGGCGTCACTAATAACATAGAAAGCAACAAATTTCAACACTAATAATAATAATAAATGTATTCATATAGCGTTGATTGTAATGAGAGGATTGTGTGGCCAGCAGGGTGCCTAAGTATCTGCACGTCCACTTGAAGCGTGAGTGTCCCGGATTGTGGGTCTACCCTATGGACTATCTATGCCCACCAAACACTGGCTTGTTAACATCTATAGACTTCCTTGTCGGAACTTAAAACATGATATTTATATTTGTTGGATGCAGACGATCCTGTTCACTAACCCAGGATTCTTCACACAGGAAAACAATAATAAAAATGCACAGTTAATAATACGCCCAGGAGTAACAGCCGAAAGGCTGGTCCGTTGTCTATTGCTAGTATGGTGGACCATCCTGGGAGAGTGTATTATATTAATTTTGGGACATTCGTTTCCCCTTTCTCCGTCGCTGTCAACCCCTAGGTTGTAAGAGTTAACGATTGCCTTTGTTCTATGAATTTTAAAAAATTAACAAGATTAACTTATTATAGAGGCCGACAGAAACAATTTGTTGTTTGTTTTGGCAGAAAACGAAACCATGGACCATCCTGGGAGAGTGTATTATATTAATTTTGGGACATTCGTTTCCCCTTTCTCCGTCGCTGTCAACCCCTAGGTTGTAAGAGTTAACGATTGCCTTTGTTCTATGAATTTTAAAAAATTAACAAGATTAACTTATTATAGAGGCCGACAGAAACAATTTGTTGTTTGTTTTGGCAGAAAACGAAACCATATCGAAAGTTATAAATTGATTTTCGGCCGAAACAAATATTTTAACTACACATTCGACCGAAACCGAAGCTGAAAGATAAACCGAAAAAGCCAAACAAAATTAATAAACTAACCCTTAAAAACTAAATTTTTACTATACTCCCTTTCTTTGTAAACTAAGTTTATATTAAATTTATATTTTGAAATTTTAAAATAAATATAAGTGATATCATACCTTATGAATTTCCATGCTAAAATTTTGCGCATCCTTTTTTTTTTCTAGCTTTGGCTTGCAAAACCATAAAAAGTTGGACCGGCATTTTCAACGTCAAACCATATACCATTTGTCTATAAAATGTTTGCTAAATAAAAAAAAAAGATAATTGTAGTATAATTAAGTTTGTTTAACTGAAAATTTGAAATAATGTATTGTTAGTCGCCACAAGTCTGCTGCCCAAGTTTCAGCTCGACGTGACGACGGGAAGTGGTCGAAAAATCAATGCAAATTTGTGCAAGAAGACAAGCAGACAAGCAGACTGACAGTACGAGTTAAGAGAAAGGAAGTAAAAAGACTGCACATTTTTTTGTGTAATATTAACTAGTTTATGGGTACTCTATTTAAGTAAACCATAGAACATGATAGACAGGTGCATTATCTATCAGTTTATCAAGAAGCTGAATTATAGATGCATTTTGAAAGTTAAAATAGACAAACTAAGACGAAAGAGGACATATGCCTACTTTCGGCGCCGAAACCGAATTTCTGTCGGCCTCAAGTTTATAGCCAAAGTTTTTTCACTGGGCTAAATGTGGTGGAATTTCGACACTAAATAATAAAGCTTCTTTTTTATCCAGGGATATATTATCCACTTTCTAGCCCCCCTCCTCATCCCTCTCAGATGTTATTGATTCAGATAATCAAAGTTTACCTGGTGCAGTGTGCAGCTGTCAAGATATGCGTGGCGTCCAGTACTGTCCCGCCACAGACTGCGAAGTCATTGATGTTAAGTCTGACCATCCACGGGTAAGTCGTGCAGGAGCCGGCGACCACTCCGCCGACTATTCTCGCAGTCACCAGCAGGCCTGAAGAACTGGCGGCAGACGTGCGTGTGGCCACGTCACTGACACCACACTCGGCTATTGGACAGATGGTTTGAGTCGTGAAAAACCAGGACGTTAAACTTTTCTGTTAATCCCTTAACCTTAACGATCGTTAGGGGTGTGGGGTGGGGGGGGGGGAGCTATCGGACACTGCGTTTCTATTAATCTTTTAAATAATGTTAAGTTACTGGTTTTCCTGGTTTCTTCAGGCCACCCATTCCACGCCCGAGTGCCACTCGGGAAGAAAGAGTACTAATACTTATGTGCATTTGTTCTCGCTTTTAAGGGATAAGGAAAGTATTTAGTCATGTATATCTGAGCACTGTAACAGATTGTCTTGCTGTTGTACAAAAGGAATCTCTGATAACTTTGTCAATGTCTGCCAATGGTGCTCTCTCTCTCTCTTGTTGTGCCGTAACCAGGGCCGGCTCTAGGGTTTTTGACGCCCTAGGCGAAAACAAAATCTGCGCCCTCATTATAAAGCCTTCGGCGGGGTCTGCCGGGTATGGAATTTCGAAAATGTGTTTTTGTTAATAATTGTTAAAGCCCATCAAAGATGTTTATTTTATAACCTTTGATTGATGACTGTGAAATGTAAATAAAACAGTTGAATGAAAAGTAACAATGACTTTGCATAATAGACTAATAATTAGAAATCTAAATTATTATTAGAAAAGTTACTTAACACATAGTTTTACATTAGATATCTGGGTTTTTTAGGTTTTATACCTGCATTATGTACAGTTCTCTTAATAACAAACCGAAACTCACAGTAAGACTATATATTTTTTTCATTTTTTATAACACTCAAAAAAATATACAAAGACTACTTGATATTGTTTGATATTGGATTATTGTTTTCTTAACTACGGTCCAAAATTCACTTTTAAATACTGATTACCAGTATTTATACTCCTAAAGACTAAAACCTTAATGGTACTTTTCTTGCTTTCTGCTTAGCAAATTCTTGTATGAGGGCTTTTGAGTCTAACTGTCTTGCTATCTCACTTTCAATTGAAATCGTCGCCAGACCCGCAAGTCTCTCCTGACATATTGTACTACGCAGATATGTTTTAATTAGCTTAAATTTTGAAAAACTTCGTTCAGCACTAGCTACAGAAAGTGGCAACGTAAGCAAAATAATAAGGGTTACACAAATGTTAGGAAATCCATTTTCAATATTCTGTTGGTAAATGTAATTTAGGACTTCTTCAGGGTTTGATACTGAGTCAGGAGATGATGAGAAATTGCTCTTAATTCAGAACAGCAGCAATGTCAGATTCATTCAAACCTTCATCTTTTTCAATTGTTAATGCTTTTGCACACCGACTTAACCTCTGATGTAGTCTTGTTTTTAAGGTCAGGAATGTTGTACAAAAATCCTAACTACAGCAGCAAAATAAAAGTGGATCTTGAAACTTTCTGAGGGGTTACCTGCATTATGTACAGATTCGTCTGTTGATTTGTAATCAACCAAGTTCTTCTTTTCTTTTTCTCAAAAAGCCTACTGGTTCTATTCCATGCAACTTCTTATGCTACTTTATTAGCTTCAACCAGAACTCTATTGAACTCTAAATCACTTCTAGCTGTAACCAAAAACTCTTCGTTTTTTTTCAGGTGACTAACGGCTCTCTGGAGACTCAAGTTCTTTTCTTGCAGTATCTTAATAGTTTTGTTTACTTGAAACAAACATGAGATAACTGGTACCGCGGAGGTGTTAGTGCATCAATTCGACTGGACCATCTTTTGCCACTTAGGGGATTTAATTTACTCGTTTTCGTAATTAACAGTCTGTAAATGCACAAAAACAACAACTGCACTGCCAATGCAAACAACTCAGCGCCATCACGACTTACGATTTACGAACTGACTAGAAGGTCACGTCACTTTACTATGATATTCCGCCGCCGTAACACATCCACGGTGTGACCGGAGGAAGTTAGGGGTTGTCATTTTGCACTCCACTACGCACAGCGAGGTTGCCAAACTAAGTACTGTTAAGGCGCACTTTACTATTTTCTAAGACAACTTAAAAAAACTACCCTTCGTTTTTCATTACCTAGAAATTCATCAGCCTATGCTAGTTGCGCGCAGAAGTACTAAACTTAATATAATTTATATTTTTAAATCCCCAAATAAAAAAAAATCCTCAATTTTGCGCCCCCAAAAAATTTGCGTCTAGGCAGTCGCCTATTTCGCCTATATGGACGAGCCGGCCCTGGCAGTAACAACACCCAAACCCCTCCCCTTTGTGTACATGACTTACTCTCGTCAATTAGAAGTATAGGGCAAACGGAAAGTTTTAACCAATAGAGCGTTCTCAGTAGGCGGAGCTTAAGTTTTTTTTGTGTAAATTTAGTGACGTATTTGTGTAAATATAGAACCCACTTGAGGTACAAACGTAACGTGGTGAAAGTGAAATACTTCTTTATCATGCAAAATTCACATCTGAATATTGGCTATCCTACTCAAAAATAAGGAGGTAAATAGTAGTACTGTAGATTAATTGATTAATGTGATTAGGCTAGGGCCGGCTAGACCTATTTACACTTTCAATTTCACTTTATAGGCCTACACTTTTAATGTTTCGTAGGCTAGGCTACGATGTCAAGCGATATTGTTGGTGAATATGCTATCTAGTCAAGTAACTATTAGGCTCACATCGTCTATGATCTATGTCTATGATAATAATAAAATAGCCTATTTTATTTAACATACATAATACAGCTTAAATCTTAATAAGACTTAAAATACAACACATCATTTAAAAAAAGCTCGAGCCTATATGAAACTTTATTAATACAGCGGCCATATTTAATTGTACACCATTACTCAAAGTAAACACAAATCACGTGCTTTTTGTCACGGGATTGCAAACGCCCTATATGAATAAAAATCGATTAGCCCGCCCACGTTTTATTGTGAGAATGAATGTTCATTTTTAGTTTGATTTTTAGAAACAGTCTAACTTAGAGTTTTGATGGAGACGGAGGTGACCCGCTCGGTTCCTCCAGCCATTTCGTGCTCACGAAATCCTAAGACTAGGCTTTAAATATACGCTTTTTCCATTATTTGTATCGGAATTATATTGTTCACTTGATTAAATTATCTACACACGACATTGATGAAATTGATTCCATGTGTATAAAGTTCAGAACATTAGTAACTGCACCAGTATTTTTTTAATCATATAATCTTATGTCTGTTGTCGTTATTAGTGCGAAATATAGTTACTTGCTTCGTCAGAACCACGAATTCATAAATTAATAAAAAAAATATTGTTTTTTAAATCAATTAAAATTACAGCACGATACCCGACCAACCTCTTTCAAGAAAAACCTTATAAAGACGATTGATACGATCCTGCTTTGTCCTCCCCCCCCCCCATGTGATATATGATTATTATTCATACGCTTCAACCAATAATATGACATTATTAAGTCACGTTCCGGCTTTTTTTTAAACCACAGTGCTAAATAATTGAACGCTTTGTTATAAACCATATCTCTACATATACGGGGCTTGCGTCTGGGATTATTAACAATCATCATTTACACTGTGACAGATAGGAAGGCTCGTTAGAAAAAAATAATTTGATTCACCACGCTACGAAGACTTTGTTGTCAAAAAGCCCTGCTACAGTTCAAAATATACTATTCACACGATGTAAAAAAATGAATAAAAGATATACCTGGCGTTGGCTTCAAAGTGGTAGTTGTAGTGGGCGTTGTAGTGGTTGTAGTTGGCTTTGTAGTGGTCGTAGTTGGCTTTGTAGTGGTCGTAGTTGGCGTTGTAGTGGTTGTAGTTGGCTTTGTAGTGGTCGTCGTTGGCGTTGTAGTGGTTGTAGTTGGCTTTGTAGTGGTTGTAGTTGGCGTTGTAGTGGTTGTAGTTGGCTTTGCAGTGGGCGTTGTAGTCGTTGTCGTTGGCTTTGTAGTGGTTGTAGTTGGTTTTGTAGTGGTTGTTGAAAGAGGTTGTGGTATGGTCGTTGTGGATTTCAGAGTTGTTCTAGTTTCCTCAAATCTCCCACAATTTAATCGTGAGGACACCAAACTGTTTAGACAAAATAAAAAAAATGTTATTGAATATGTATCCAATAATTTCCAGCAGGCCAAAGTAGAACAATATATTATAGTGGAGAAGAGAAAAATCACAATGCCAGGCAGGCAAGAAAAAGTAAAAGTAATATTAGTAACAAGAAAACCATAAAAACGAAGTTTGTATTATCCTCCCTTTATTTTGCAAACTAAGTTTACCATCATGTAATTAAATAATTGATTGACTACTGCAAATGAAACGTACAGAAAAATATCTGTGTCGCAAATCTCAAAAATATCTCCTTACTCCGTATGAATTGTTCTAAAAATAATATTAGCGCATAATTTTTTTTTCTAGCTTTGCGCCGAAAAACTATAAAAAGTTGCACAGGCATTTTTAAAGTGAAACCAAAATTTTTCTTATGCTTTCCTTTTAAGAAATAAATATTGTCATAAGTGTAGTATTATTAAGTTGTTTTAACTGAAAATTTGATAGAATGTATTGTTAGTTGCCACAAGTCTGCTGTCCGAATTTCAGCTCGATTGGACCACGGTTAGTGGTCGAATAATCGAAGCCAATTCTTGCACGACGATTGCAACCAGACAGACAGAAATTGCAATAAAGGGAGTAAAAAGGAAAAGTCTGGAAGAAAGAATATGGAAAAGTACATCTCTGACAGGAAATAATAGGGAAAAAAGAATAGGAAAAGGTAATTTCTGGCAGGAAAAATAGAAAAAGTAAATCTTTGGCAGGTGTAACGTGGCGGGGGTGATTAGATCACTTAATCACCACGTAAACTTTATAAGTTGGGATTAGATTTGCACCTGAGCCCGATGTGTGTCGTGCCTTCTGTATGATTAAGTAAAAGTGACTGAATTATGTCACACTGTGTGGCAGGCAGGCAATTCTTAATTGTTCCTTCTTATAAGAGTGGTCTGCATAAATAGATAAGAGATGAATTATTCTCTTTATTTCATTGTTGGCTGCGTTTTGTCTTAAGGGATGAGCCGAAGTACTGTGCTAGAGATTAACGTATTGCTGATCAAATTTATATTTATGTGTGTGAAATTCCACGGCTCGTCTGAGGTAATTTTGCAGAGGTTTAGCCATACTTAACACATATAGACTTCACAACATCGATTATAGTCACTAGAGAACACGAGCGAAAAACATTTTTTTGAAGTTTATTCACATTAAGACTGAGTATACCGTTGCATATATATATCATACATAATATTCTAGGTACATAGTCCAACAATATGAACAGCAAAGATTTAGATACAGACTTAGGGTCGGAGCCTTCAGAAATGCCCGGAGAGACCCAGACGAGACCCAATCCGCTTCACGACCTTCTAGCTAGACTGTTCGTAAAGCTACTCGTTAAATCTATAACTAAAAGCATTAATAGTAATGAATCACTGTAAATTTGGCAAGGGTAAATTCGTCAACGGTATTTTCGGCAAGGTCATTTTGGCAACAGTAAATTCGGCAACGGTAATTTCGGCAAAACTATCGAAGCGGTAATTTTGGCAACGGAAAATTTGGCAAACTTAACATATCCACTGTTTTTATTGACCATATTGGTAGGACTACACTCTAGACTTGGCATGCAGTACGGATTTCAATTTCACGTGAAAGACCAACAAAAAGGAAGTTTAAGTATCTTCTGCATGAAAAGAGCAGGATGACATTAAGGCCGTTGGCACCCTGAAAGATTTAGAAATGCTACTTTGGCAAACTATTATCTAAAGTTTGCTCTAGTCTACTAAATGAAGCTAATGGCATGAAATAAAGTTAGCATTAGGCCTATAGAAAGTGCATGATTTGTGAAATGTTTGCAATAGCGTAACCAAAGGAAGGCGGAGGAGATGGGTCCCAGTCGTTGAGTTTATGAGACGTGCTAAAATTACACTTAAAATGTATATATAAAGCATACAAATTAGATAACAAAAATAGTTAATTAGTTCGTTTGACTAAAAATTAAATTTAAGATAAACATTGAATAAAAACACCGTAATTTTTTTTAACCATTTACGTTATTTAACTAATGCATAAAAACGAACATTTAAATAGACGCCAATTGTAACCCCTCCCCCCTGTCTATAGCACAAGGAAACAAGGCAAAGCAATGTTACATAATGTAGATTATTTGCCATCCCCCTCTTCTTTTTTAAACACCAGAATGAGACGCGCCGTGTTAACAAAAGCAAACGCTAGCCCCTCTCACCACAACGTCTCCCCACCCCGTCTCCCCACCTCCGTCTCCCCATCCCCGTCTCCCCCCCCCCGTCTCCCCATCGATTAAAGTGTTAGTGACCAGCATGGTAGCACCAGGCTAAGCAGTGAAAAATAAAAGATGGGGGGGGGGGTATTCGTTTATATTCTTTTTTAATCCCAGAACATTGTTGTTATTAGTTAAACAAATCAGTATTTCTATCAAAACATTGATAATCATATTGGATTTCATTTTATTATTACAATTTTGAACAAATAATTTAGTTATTAACTTTTCTTATATATTTAAATTATATTACAAACGAGAGTTGTAAATAAAACATTTAAATTGTATAAAAGTACTTTGAATGTTTAAACCAATTTACTTAGGCTATGAGGCACATTTAGCTACAAATATCTTGTAAGTTATCGAGGTTTCTATGTCAAATATAGCAAACTATATGTATTGTTGTAGGCCTATATGTCTAAGTAATGTATACTTGCATCGTTATAACATAGAAGGTACAAGGTTTAAAACTGGTACAAGGTTTTAACACTACAAAGACAAAAGGTAGCCTACTGATTGACGGCAAATGAAATGTGATAAAATGTTTTAAGGTGGCCATGTGTTCCCCCCCCCCCACACACTCAACAACCCGTGTTGAGAGAATAGGCCTATAGGTCAGCAAAGTAATTCTTTAACTCTCCCTGACGTAAACGTCAAGAAAATTCGCGTACCTCTTGAGAGGGAAATAGGGACTGTGTTCGTTGTTGATAGATATATAAAGTAGGAGAGTTGTAATGTGTTTGCAATGTTTCCCGTACGATCTAAACAAACCTGGGCTCATTACGTCAAGGACTTAGTATGGTCGTGTCTGAAAGAAGAGTCTGGTCGGGGCGGGGGAATTCTACGTTTGCTCTTGTTTACACAACCAGTATCATACTATGTAGGGGTGGCGGTCAGGTAGTCAGAGTTACGTAATATTGTAGGGGAGACAAACGTATGCTTTGATGCGTAAAGTTAGTTTGGATACCTTACACACATAGGCCTACCTTTACATTTGCCGAGGCGTAACTTAAGGGGGGGGGGAACGCTGGGGCTGGGGAAGGGGTACATTTGGCGCCTATTTAAAATGTTTGTTTTTGATCATTAGATGACGTTAAATTAAATAACGTGCCAAAGTGCTCCTTAATGTTATCATGCTCTTTCACCATTTTGGTGATCTTTCATGTGACATTTAAAAACACTCTGTGAGCCAAGTATGGCACGCATTGCATAGGTTGCCTATCCATGGACTAGAGTGTAGTCTAACCAATACTTTTAACAAGAACAGTGAATATTATATGATTGCCAATTTTAGCGTTGCCAATTATACTTCTTTGCGTGTTTTGCCGAATTTACCTATTCCGAAATTACCTTTGCCAAAATCACCTTGCCTAAAATACCGGTTCCGAATTTACCGAGCACCAATAGTAATAGTCACGTGGTGTAAAGGAGGAAGGAAGGGGGTCGGTGAGATTGACATGCACAACACTTGTACGATTGATCAATCTCTCTGTTGTTTTCAACATTTGATTGATATTGAGTCACAACTATCGTACGTTGGGGAGGGGGGTAGATGTACACGTGTACTAAGTCTGAACAACAGGAGAAGGGAAAGCACGGGGAGAGGGGTGGGGGATGTGAGTGCGAGGGCGGTGAGGGGGAAGGGGCGAAGATACGGTCAGCCATCCAAGATAATTCTTATCTTCCGGCGGCGCCTTTGTTTAAGCAACAAAGGGGATTTTGACCAGGAAAACTCGCCCTTAGAGGTCTATTTTCATATACATGTTATAAGTGAGGAGGGACGGGAGGGAGCGAAGGTCAGAGACGGTGGGCTCAGGGATGACAAGAAGCATACACGTTTTACAGCATTTAGAATGGTATTCATAAAGTAGACTTAGTAACAATGACAAATACATGAATGGAAACTAATGTCAATAACTGTCATATAACAATAAGTAATATACTTATGGGCACATACATATATGTAAATAAAATTCAATGCAAAGTTAAATACTTTAATGTTAAACATAGGAGATAGAAAGGAAATACACATTCTTACTCCAATCAGACTTTTAAAAGTGGCACATAGTGTCAGAGGTTTGTACGTAGACCTACAGATGATAAGATTATAGTACATATCTTATAAGAGCGGATTACATTAAAAAGCTTTCTTAGTTGCGTGTGACGTTGATCTTGCCCGATACGCCATAGCAGTAAAGAATAGAAAAAAGTAAATCACTGGCAGGAAAGTATAGGAAAAAGTAAATCACTGGCAGGAAATAATAGGAAAAAAGTAAATCACTGGCAGGAAAGAATAGGAAAAAGTAAATCACTGGCAGGAAAGTATAGGAAAAAGTAAATCACTAGCAGTAAAGAATAGGAAAACGTAAATCACTGGCAGGAGAGAATAGGAAAAAGTAAATCACTGGCAGGAAAGAATAGGAAAAAGTAAATCACTTGCAGTAAAGAATAGGAAAAAGTAAATCACTGGCAGGAAAGAATAAGAAAAAATAAATCACTGGCAGGAGAGAATAGGAAAAAGTAAATCACTGGCAGGAAAGAATAGGAAAAAGTAAATCACTGGCAGTAAAGAATAGGAAAAAGTAAATCACTGGTGGAGAGAATAGGAAAAAAGTAAATCACTGGCAGGAAAGAATAGGAAAAAGTAAATCACTGGCAGGAAAGAATAGGAAAAAGTAAATCAATGGCAGTAAAGAATAATAAAAAGTAAATCACTGGCAGGAAAGAATAGTAAAAAGTAAATCACTGGCAGGAAAGAATAGTAAAAAGTAAATCACTGGCAGGAAAGAATAGGAAAAAGTAAATCACTGGCAGGAAAGAATAGGAAAAAGTAAATCACTGGCAGTAAAGAATAGGCAAAAGTAAATCACTGGCAGGAAATAATAGAAAAAAAGTAAATCACTGGCAAGCAAGAATATAAAAAAGTAAAAACACACACTCACACTCATAAACACAAACATATTAAACTAAACCCCTACGGCTCCCCACAACCTATTTTATTAGTAAGGAGCAATAAAATGACCTACTTAGCTGTCGTCCTTACGCCACAGTATCTGGAAGTTTGGGCGTAATTGTTCAACACATAGCAGACTGCGTCATGGTCAAACCTAGGCTTGCCTATGGAGATAATGCATGCGTAGTTATATGTACCGATTTAATAATATTATAATTTACAAGCTTTATTCCCCGGCGTTGCCCGGGTAAAAAGAATACATAAAATATAATTAGATCTATTATTTATTAAAAAAAATTAGGAAAGTCATTTAAAAAAAAAATTGTATTCGGTTTAAAAATAGGCATGTCTTTATGTTTAACAAAAAGTTAGGACCATCCCTAGCTGACAATCGAACACTTGTCTCCCGCATGTCTAAAATATTTGGCTTTAAAAAAAAAAGCAATTGAGAATCTAAATTGCCCGGAGTTACCTGTGGATAAAATTACATAGGCCTATAACTTCAAATAAAATTCATAAACTACAAAAAACAGAAAGCTATAATAATTTTTTTAATATATTTGTTTACCAAAACCATATTAAGAAAGTAATTTTAAAAAAAGATTGTAATCGGGTTAAAAAAAAGTATGTCTTTTTATTTAATGAAATAGTGGCACGAGAATCGAACACCTGTCTCCCGCATGCATCTTAAATGTAATTATTAGATTTTACTTACTGAAAACATTTTAGGAAAGCGTTGCCCTGAAATTATTTACAATCTTTAAAAAAAAAGTTTTATTAATCTAATGAAAATATAAAAAAAGGAGAAAAAGAAAAAAAAGTTGTCAGTGGGGAATCGAACCTAAGCAGCCCGCAAGGCAGTCGGATACGCTAACCACTCAGCTAGGGAGGACACATATGGGAAGCGAGATCGCAAAATAGAATATGAGACAATAAAGTCACGCGTCTTTAAATTAACCAATGGGGATTGGGATACACACACACACGCACACACACACACAGTCTATTTAATATTTAAAGAAAACCATTTTTTTAAATCAATTCGATAATTTCTTAACTTTTCGCCTTCCCCCTTGTATTGTTAGCGTATATCAGGGATCGGCAACCTACGAAGCGTGTGTTAGACTTGGCAAGCAGATCGATTTTCAATGGCACGCGGATAAGGCAATTCATGTATCTTCTATAAGAAAAAATACATGACTTTTAAGGTGTTGGAACGTTGAACGAATTAGAAATCCTACTTTGGCAAACTATTGTTAATAGGTTAACATACTATTCTATTGATAATGTATGATTATTATAAGTCTTTGAAAGTGGTTTAAGGGAAATAACTTATATAATTAAATTGAATATTAAGATACAAGAGTTATCTAGAAATTGATTGAAGTTAGAAGGGAAATGTCTAGTTCAATCATTGTTGTTGTATGAATGAATGTCAATCATTTGATTTTGATGCGTAGATTATTCTATTGCGATGTTATGTTTAATCTTGATAATCACGCGTTTTACAAGAGTCTTGTGTTAAGAGAGAGACTGGTCATGTGACAAGAGATGATTATTAGTTAGTTAACTTCTAGATCTTGTCTGAACAAGACGTGTATGAAAATGAGAGTACCTAAATACTAAATGGACTTAGAAGGTTTTTTGAAGTTTTAAAGATGCTTTTCTAAAATGGAACTATGTTTTATTTCAATGTCATGGATATATATATATATATATATATATATATATATATATATATATATATATATGATTAAATCAATGTGCTGCAGACGAGAGTTACTTCATTTATCATAAATAAGAACTGTTGTCTAATCTGTCTAATTAAGACAGGACGAAGAAGTTAGAAATTACACTCATATTATAACATAAAGTAACAAGAAAATATTATTAAAATAAATTGTTTAACGGTCAACAAAAAGTACCATTAACAACTATTATCAAAACGTTGTCAATTCCTGGCGCAGACTACTCTCCCACCCCAATGATCGCCGTGCACACCGAAAACTACGCGAAATTGTTGTTTTAAAAAAAAATTGGTCACAGTAATAAGAGTTTAGAGAAGTTATATTTGACTAAAAATGTACTTACTGTAAACATGTCTTCTCTTTCTGCCCACTCTAACATAAGGTGCTTGTGGATTGGATAACAATTCTTGGTCAGGATTAGATATCACCATGTCTGTTGAAAGATAAAGTAGGCTTTAAATATTTTGTGACACAAAAATGAGTCTCAACTAAAATACGCTATCTCTCACTTTCTCTCTCTCTTTTTCACATACATTCTGTAAATCATACATACACTCTCTCAAAGTAAACCTTTTCTGTCCGCCCTCGTATCATGGTGTCTACATATAAACATACCTAAAACCAAAGAATATAAGATGTACCGCTTGCTCTATTTTTAGAGCTTAAGTGTTGCTGTTTTTCCGTGCGCAGCCAATAAACGCTGTCCTAAATGACTCCTAAACGCGCCTACAGACTTACGCTGTATAAAACTTTCGATTTTAATCTTAATTTCTATTGAGAAAATCATAGCGAATTACTAAGCCGCAAGTCTAGAGGACAGGGGGCGATCGGAAATTCCAAAACAGAGTATTTCTAGTTATCAAATACCAGAAATATCAAAGCAAGCGGTCCATCTTATTATAGCATAGACTATAATATACATGGACCGCTTGCTTTAGTTTTTCTGCTATATGATGACTCGAAACACTGATTTTCGGAATTTCCGATTCGTTGTTTCCTTTGCACTTCCGTTATATTAAATCGCTTCGATTTTCTCAATGAAAAATTAAAATTAAAATTGAAATTTGTATAAAGCGGAAACATTTAAGAAACAACGAGGAGTGTAGAAGTAATTTTAAGGCAGCCTTATTGGTTGCGCATGGGAAAAAAGTTGATATAAGGTCTAAAAATAGAGCAAGCGGTCCATCTTATTATAAGCTTATAGTCTTAGCTGAAACTAAATAGTTCTCAAAGTGTCATTTTAATACCTATAGAAATGTACACCCCAAACAAATGAAGGCTTCACTATTCTTCCCATAAATTTTAGCGATCAGAGATATAATAAATTGTTACTTAGAAAACGGTGAATTGTGATAGCCTTTGAAGTGTCATATATTTTTATTAAAGATTTCCTGATAACGGTTTGTTCATATAACCAAAAAAAAAATAGTTTGTCCTCTAAATTATAAACGCACCAATACCAATTATTTGACGATACTTATACAACGCGTGGAACTTGAGTTTATGCCGAACCAAATCGGAAATTCTAAAAGTCACTTTAATACCTATGTCTAATTTGAATTCACCAACTTTTTATCTCTCTCTCTCTCACTTTCTCTCTATCTCTCTCTTTCTCTCTTACACACATACATTATATGTCAAATAGACCGACCAATAACGACCTTTCTCTCTCGTTGTCGTTCTCTCTTCTTTCACACATTATCTCAGACACTCCCTCTTTCCCTAACCCTCATTCTCTCCCTCTCTTTGTTAAACACACACCCTCCTTTATACACACCCTCACTACCCATGTCTTCCCTCACCCCAAGACGTATTCTCAACTGTTTCTGATGTTTGCCTCCCTTAACCAAAAACTTGCTTTGACATTGTTTCTAACGTTCTCCACACTAAATTTTCCCTAAACTGTTCCTTATACCACAATGCGTTCTCCCAGCTGCTGTTAACATTATCCTAACAATAACTTCTCCCAGCTGCTGCAAACATTATCCTAACAATGTCTTCTCCCAGCTGCTGCTAACATTATCCTAACAATAACTTCTCCCAGCTGCTGTTAACATTATCCTAACAATGTCTTCTCCCAGCTGCTGCTAACATTATCCTAACAATAACTTCTCCCAGCTGCTGCTAACATTATCATAACAATAACTTCTTCCAGCTGCTGCTAACGTTATCCTAACAATAACTTCTCCCAGCTGCTGCTAACATTATCCTAACAATAACTTATCCCAGCTGCTGCTAACATTATCCTAAAAATAACTTCTTCCAGCTGCTGCTAACATTATCCTAACAATAACTTTTCCCAGATGCTGCTAACATTATCATAACAATAACTTCTCCCAGCTGCTGCTAACATTATCATAACAATAACTTATCCCAGCTGCTGCTAACATTATCATAACGATAACTTCTCCCAGCTGCTGCTAACATTATCCGCACAAAACTTTTCTCCCAGTTACTGCTAACACGATTAGCACAATAATTTTTTTCAACTGATCTCCATGTTTTTACCACAATACACCAGCTGTTCCTTACATTATCCCCACAATACGTTTTACCAACTGTTCCCGGCGTTATGTCCACAAAATATCTTCCAATCATTGTAAGGAGATTTCTTACTTTCAAATCTTATTCTCAATATAAATCCTGTAATTAAGCAAATGATGAAAGTGCTGCAAGAGATATAAATCTATAACAATGTTGTTAGATGCCAACTAAAGTATGATTTAAGCTTTCTTTTATTTACCATAAACCAGATTGTCAATGATATTGCTTGTGTCCTCTGTACTCAAGTTGGCCCGGCTTAAAAAGAGCATGCCATTCAGCGCATCGTTGATTCGCTTCCGAGTCATCCCCGTAGGCAGACTATTTCGAAATACAGCCAGAGCGATGTCGTCTGCAGAATCGAAGTTCACTTGGCAGGTGTCACAATCTCCCTTTTGATTGGCTGCTATAATTAGTTCAGTATGAAGCTTTATCTTGTCTGTCTCAGCCAGAACCTTAGCCGTGGAGCTTGGATCTTCAGCAAAGAATGACTGAGCTAATCTGAACGCACCAAGCGCCAGATTGTTCTTGGCGTCGAACACTACTGCTGATGCAAGTTCAAGGTCGGAAGAGGTGAGGCTACCGGTGAGAATGGCGCGTAATTCTTTAATTTTGCTTTGGCCAAAGCCTGATAAAAGTTTGGATCTCAGCGTTTTCAGCACGGCCGTCATGTTTCTAGTAGCAGCCTGGTATCTTGATGTCGTGGTTGTTGGTTTTGTGGTAGTGATTGAAGGCTTACTGGTTTTAGGCTTGGTGGTTGTCGTTTTTGTAGTGGTCGGCGCCACTAATGGAGCCATGGCTACAAATGCCCTCTTGCCGAGTCTTGGAATATCCCAGGATTCACTGTCGCTAGAATCGTCTTCATCGGAACTCCCCAAGTGTAGACCTAATGAAGGAGCAAACTTCTGTGGTGTCGTTTGAGAGTTTAGCCAGTTCGAAAGGGGGACCAGCCGTTGGCAGGTGGCGAGCGGGTCGTAAGTAAACTGCGGGTAGCTGGCGACGCTAATTACTGGACGATTGAATAGGCCGCAGATGTAGGTGCTGTAAATGCCCATGGGCACGGCGTTGGCCTGGTTGAAAAATACGGTGGGCTGCAATATGGGGCGCGGGGGTGGGGGAGGTGTAGTCGTTGTTGTGGTGACTGGATTGGCAGGTTTTTGGGCTGGTCCCGAGTAAACCTGTACAGATATTCCAAAAGGGGCGCGCACTAGCGTATAGCTATTACTAGTGGACACGTTCACTAGTGGCTGGTTGAGAGAGTAGAGGGATGAAGATATATACAAAGACAACACCACATTGGGAGCTAGGCACGTGAGAAATAGAAAACTTTGTAACATTTTCATTTTCAACTGGAAAAAAAAAGAAAAAAAGAAAATGTGTTTGTTAAATGTCAGACACGAATAAATAATCAATATAGTAATAATAATCTTTAAAAAAAAGTTATGAAAAAAAACAACAATCCTTTAAATATTATTAAAATGTTTTGAGGAAAAATTAAGTTCGAATAAAACAATCATTGAAAAGAAGCAACGATATTAGTCAGTTGATTGAAATTATAACATTAGTTCGTTGGTTGAAATGATAACTTTAGTCCGTTTGTTGAAACTATAACATTTGTCCGTTGATTGAAACTATAATATTAGTCCGTTGGTTGAAATTAAAACATTTGTACGTTGATCGAAACTATAACATTTCACCAATTCAGTGAAACTACAACATTAGCCTATCCCATTGATTGAAACTATTTTCAATTCAGTTTTACAAGCCTAATTCTTAATGCGCCATTTTTTTTCTGACTAAATCAATGTAAGTAAAAGTAAGTAAAGTATCCTGTCGGACCAAATTGATCCATAGCGTCGGTGAAACAGCGTTCACCAGTTTCTGTGGTTATGGCATTATAGGGGATTGCAAGGCCAGCACAATACACAGCCGCCTTTACCCATACTAAGGTTAGGTGCCCATCAGAGCCGGGTAGTCTCATGGACACCCTCCAGATCAGGGAACAAATCCTAGCCTACAGCGGGACTAGAACCCAGTATCTTCGGTTCGCCAGCCGAGCGCGCTGCCAGCTTGTCCGGCATTACTAAATCAATGTACAACTTGAAATAATCTAAATGTACAGAGTTGACATTCAATTTAATTTCACGTAATACACGTATGTAAAATATAGCATGTGTGTGCTAATTCTGTTTTAGTAAACATACACGGTTCAAAGGTCATTTATCTAATTCAAATAAGTCAACTCACACGTGATTACAAAAAAAAAATCCAAGCAAAAAAGGAATTAATGCAGGGGTCTCAAAAGTAAACCACCAAGCAATGCACACCAAGGACTATAAATCCAGTATTTATAATATAGCCACATTTATTGTTGACTTACATTAGTAAATAGAAATATTGATATGAACTGTCTTATATATGGCCGCCAGCGAGACTATTGATGACTAAAAAAAAACACTTGTTCTTTCTTCAAACAAAGGAAAAAGAAAACAATGTTACGTTTATTGTATGGGTAAGTGACTCTTTTCAAATGGAAGAGATCTTGAACTTCCGGTGACATTTCCCGCCATATTCGAAAACAAAAATATGCTTTTGCTGGTGTTTGACAATTGATTTCAACTTACACGGCCAGTTCTGGTCTTTTCGAGAATTTTGAAACAAAATAATACGATGGTCAACCAAGCATCTTTGCTTTGTGTAAGTACTATTTCTTCTTGATGACAGTCTGCCTGGGATCCTTCTCTACTTCGGGCCCCAAAAAGTCTGGAATCTGCGGCCCCATCCAGCCCAGGCAGACAAATTGTAATCAATCTATAATAATATATATAAAGTAGACTGTGTATGAATTCCGATTTCCATTGGTTAATTGGAAGACACGTTATCATATTGCTTCGTAGTATTTTGCGATATCGATTTCGCCATGTGTCCTCCCTAGCTGAGTGATTTATTATAGCATTATGTTAATTATAGTTTATAAAATGTTTACCTGTAGCTTATCTATAATTTATCTGTAGTTTATCTATAGGCCTCTGTAATTTCCCCCCGGGCAGCGCCGGGAAAGTTAGCTTGTACTTTATAAAATAACTTAAAAACACATTTTTTTAAAGGTTTTCCTGCCTGAAATATTTGTTGACTTAAACTGTTTTAATTTTATATTATGTCGGTTTTCTTTTCTTCTGTCTAATATCGTTTTGAGATTATCAATGAGCTCTATATCCTTTGATGCAATCGAAATAAAATAATATACTTATCTAGCCTAGATAAATGTATCCGTGCTCTATGCAGATTTTTGTTGCTCAGTGTTATAAATGCGCTCTGAGCGAATATTATGTTTGTTGGCAGCGCTATATAAATCAACTTTTTATGATTAGGATAACAAGACCTAGAAACACATTGTAGATACCAAGTTGTTGCAC
Organism: Anisus vortex; assembly: GCA_949126835.1. NCBI lineage: Eukaryota > Metazoa > Mollusca > Gastropoda > Planorbidae > Anisus > Anisus vortex. The sequence continues at coordinate 5,982,782 of OX421500.1, forward strand.
CAGATCTTTATATCACTGACTTATACAAACAATATTTGTTGTAATCGAAAATCATCTTTTTAAAAAAACAACAAAAGAATCACGGAATGTAGGAGCATTAAATTGTTTTTAGCCAATAGCCATAGAGTCGATTACTAGATAAAAAATGTAATCGTACATCTTCTAGGTCTGACGTCTGCAACTTTTTAATGACAGCCGCGACAAAGTAGGAATTCTAATTCAGTCAGTGTGGCAACGGTCTTACATGTCCTTCTGCTCTAGCACGCAGATTTCTTGTAGACTTGAAAATATCCTTTTGTGTATTTTGTATCTTGTAGCCATTGAAAATCACAATGCGTGCTAAGTCTGCCACGTGTGCATTAGGTTGCTGCGACCCCTGTTACTAGGGCAGGGACCAACAATGTTCGGAGACATATTGTAAAGGTATAGCTATCCAGTATATCGATAGGCCTGCATATTTAACTCTTTTAATAGCCTTTATTTTTTTCACGTTTTTCCTTAATTATTTTCCCTCGGATTTTTTTTTTACTGGGTTAGGGTTAGGTAGTATTAGAAAATATTTTTTCTTGAATATTTCAAAACAATTACTGTATGTATGTGGTATCATTGTGTAGAGAATTGAAATCCCCCTTTTAGTGATATAAATATTTAGTTATTTTATATGTTTATATTTCTGTAGTTGTTGTTACAAATTTGACCTTTTCTTTAAAGACACCAAAAACGACAAACAAAAAACAGAACGAGTTTTCATGGATTCCAAGTTTTTTTTCCCCGTTGATACGACGTGGTGTGCCCGCTTGATAAACACCCAAAACGTTTTTTTTTTTAACGGGTATCAAGACTTTTCAATACATGGTCACGTGATTTCAAACATCTTCAAACCTAACTTACTTAATCACACTACAACCCAATAATTTATTAGATCATAATATTTTTGCATTGATGGATATTGATCATTTTGAAATACAGCAAGTTGTATTCAAAACATCCGAACTATTTTTGGCAAAATCTGGAAAGGAAGCTGATTAGAAAAGTCAACTTTTATTCTAAACTGCTGGACAGCCCATCCCAAAGTATATTTGTGCTGAGTTTTGCATTGGATGTATTTTATAATCAAAGTGCCGTTCTTTGTGTGTGCTATATCAGTGGTTTCTAACCTTCTTAATGCCGATACCCTTTAAAACATATTCTGGCATTGTGGCAAAAACCATAAAATTATCTTCGTCGCTACTTTATAACTAACTGTATTTTGATACTGTTATGAATTGTAATGTAAATTGGCAGGATGTATTTTTAATGTTAAAAATGTAAAATAATTAAAGCTTAGTGATTAATTACACAAACAATTTACCCAATTTGTAATTATATGGAGTGAGATATTTTTTTAAATTGCAATGATGTCAGTGTAAAGGTTGAGATTGCATCGTTCTCGTCGAATCAGAAATTCTCGAGACAGTCTTTGCAAGAGCACAAAGAAAGATCATCTTCCACAACAAATATATTTCTGTATTTAGACTTGATAACCAAAAAGCTGGAAAAAAAACTGTTTGACAAAGATATTTTGTTGGAAACGGAAGAAGAAAGCGTAACACAGTCACAGACATAATGACTGCAAACACTTGAGCCAGAATTTTGTAATTGGGATTTTAGAGAAATCCGTTTTGCTGCATCGTTGTTAATAAGTTCAATGTACTCCAATGTACTTATGTTGTCTCAGGAACATCTTCAACTTTAACTGTGCATGGGCTTTTCGTAGATTTTCAGGTAGATTTGGAAATTACGATGAAATTTTGTCTGCAAGCATGTGCAAGTGTTCTTTCAGATAAACCACCATTCCCCTTTTTTTTCTGATTTAATGTCAGGTTTTTCAAAGAAAGCAGATAAAGTATGCAACAAGGAGCCTACATTATATTTTCATCCAATGTTTTATGCCAAAGTTGAAGTTTCATTTGGAATGATCGAATCTTTTCAGACAAATTAAGACATGTCATTATAATTATTTTTGTCCTTGTGGTGATACATTTAACTCATTCAAGATGGTCAAAGAAGTAATTTTTTTTCTTCTGCTGATTAGGCCTACTTCTATCACCGAAAAGTGCTTCGAACTGCGGTCACGCTTTCTTGAGTTTACAAAGCTCAAAAACTCGTTTAAAAATGTTCTCGACAACCATCTTACCTTAGTGTGAAATAGCAGAGCATTGTTCGGCTCATCCAACTCGTTAAAGAGTTCCGAAAACAGTCAACTTTTAAAGTGTTCGTCTTTACACAACTAATGACGCTTTTCATTACTTCTTGTAGTTCTTGTGGCAACATCTTCGTTGCTAATTTTGGTCGTTGAATTCGGTGAGATCGATTACTTTTATGACTCCTTCATTACCAAACGTTGAAATCTAGACTGAACAGCATCTACACTAAGTTTCAATGTAGTTATGAAATGTCGATATACTGCCAATACTGCAGCTTTCAACACAGACACTGCTTTTCACATAGAAAATACTTTTAACACAGCAACTCTCTTAACAAATTTGTCACATACACCTGTCTTTGTATAAGGAGTATGTGATAGGGTTGGCGCGGTGATGTAAACATGCCGGGTACTCTTAGAGTGGATGTATCTGCTTGTAGGCGGGCCCGCATGGATGAGCGGTGTCTCGGTTCCTAAGATAAGATATAAAATATCATCTAAAATATGTTTTCCAATAGTCTTAGACGACCCCCGTGAAATAGTCGTTCGATCACCAAAAGGGGTCACGACACAAAGGCTGGGAACCGCTGTGGTATATAAATTAATTGTTTTCTTATAATAATAAAATTATGGTAGAGCATGTTGAATTTGAGGCTGTTGTCCTGTTGGCACGCATCTTGAATTATAATTCTTTCTTTGACACACTTTTATCAATACAGTGCCCACTCCTGACTTAACCAATATAATATAATATAGTTTATATAGCTTATAATAATAATATATGCCTGTGTAATTTGTGGAGTTTAATAGCCCCTTTGTTAAAGCCCCACCCCACTCCTTTACTGTAACGCTGCTACTGACCTATATAATATTCCAATATCGGTTTATAAAACTTGAAAAAATATCGAATACAAAGAGCTGAGAAGGAACTCGTGTCATTAACAATCAAATTCTAAATATACGTCAGCGCCTAAGTAACTTTCAAGATAAACACTTGATTCACATATAGACAAAAAACGTCCCCAAAGACAGTCAACACCTGCCAACTAAACGTGATTTATTGTGTAAAAACAAAAGCTGTGGCTGTTATAAGTAAATAAAAGAACTAGATCTATAAACACAATGTAAATATTTTTACGTCTCCTTTATCTTGCAATTCTGTTGCTTTTAACATGTTTTTTTTTTTTTGCTTCAATTTTCAGCAAAATTTTCACTTTGTGTAGTGGCGTTGTAGACAGGCCCTTATATAGAAAATATAATGTATGAGTATAAGACATTGTTGTGCTTTTCTCTTCCTTTTGCAACCTACGTATAAATGTGGTCATTTGCCAACACTTACAGTGGAACATATTTATTATACAGTGGATATCTTTACTTCTTTCTTTATTAGATAGGCCTTATAAGCCTGTATTTAGTGTTATCTTATTTATGGGACATGGTGGAGCGTTCGGCTGGCGTACCGAAGGTTCTGGGTTCGATCCAGCTAGGATTTGTTCCCGGAATTGGAGGGCGTGTCCCTGAGTCGACCTATTTCTAAGGGGTACCTGCACGACATTAGTTGGGGGTAAAGTTAAGGTGGCTGGGCAGTGTGCTGGCCACACAAACAACTAGTATGCTGTGACCACGGAAAACTGGTGAACGTTTCTTCACTGGCCCTATGATTACTTTGGTCCAACGAGCACTTTTCTTACTTACCTACATCGCCTAATAGATGGCTCTATTAACTAGCATTTATTGTTATCTACGTATATATATATATATATATATATATATATATATATATATATATATATATATATATATATATATATATAAGCTTATATACATAGGACTATACACTATACACACACACACATATATATATTGCCAAACTGGCATATTTATCTTAACAACCGAAGCATGCTAACTTAGGTGTTTTCGCGGACGCGCACATATAGGCCTTATAAGCTTGCATTTAGTGTTATCTTATTTATGGGACATGGTGGAGCGTTCGGCTGGCGTACCGAAGGTTCTGGGTTCGATCTAGCTAGGATTTGTTCCCGGAATTGGAGGGCGTGTCCCTGAGTCTACCTATCTCTGAGGGATACCTGCATGACATTAGTTGGGGGTAAATTAGGGTGGCTGGGCAGTGTGCTGGCCACACAAACAACTAGTATGCTGGTGAACCTTTCTTCACTGGCCCTATGATTACTTTGGTCCAACGAGCACTTTTCTTACTTACTTACATAGCCTAATAGATGGGTCTAATAACTAGCATTTATTGTTATCTACGTATATATATATATAAGCTTATATACATAGGCCTATACACACACACATATATATATAATATATTTCACCAATAGAGACCATTGTTGATCATTGTTCTTCAAGTTTTTCGATGTATGAGGTCAATGAAATTGTTTCCCGATGTATGAGGTCAATGAAATTGTTTCCCGATGTATGAGGTCAATGAAATTGTTTCCCGATGTATGAGGTCAATGAAATTGTTTCCCGATGTATGAGGTCAATGAAATTGTTTCCCGATGTATGAGGTCAATGAAATTGTTTCCCGATGTATGAGGTCAATGAAATTGTTTCCCGATGTATGAGGTCAATGAAATTGTTTCCCGATGTATGAGGTCAATGAAATTGTTTCCCGATGTATGAGGTCAATGAAATTGTTTCCCGATGTATGAGGTCAATGAAATTGTTTCCCAATGTATGAGGTCAATGAAATTGTTTCCCAATGTATGAGGTCAATGAAATTGTTTCCCGATGCATGATGTCAATGAAATTGTTTCCCGATGTATGAGTTCAATGAAATTGTTTCCCGATGTATGAGGTCAATGAAATTGTTTCCCGATGTATGAGGTCAATGAAATTGTTTCCCGATGTATGAGGTCAATGAAATTGTTTCCCGATGTATGAGGTCAATGAAATTGTTTCCCGATGTATGAGGTCAATGAAATTGTTTCCCGATGTATGAGGTCAATGAAATTGTTTCCCGATGTATGAGGTCAATGAAATTGTTTCCCGATGTATGAGGTCAATGAAATTGTTTCCCGATGTATGAGGTCAATGAAATTGTTTCCCGATGTATGAGGTCAATGAAATTGTTTCCCGATGTATGAGGTCAATGAAATGGTTTCCCGATGTATGAGGTCAATGAAATTGATCTAGACCACAGAGGCTCTAGTAGTTCTAGTTTTGACGTTGTTTGTATCCATTTGTTTTTCTTAGCTGTTGTCTGGCATAAAAGTATTTTATTTTCAATCGTTGGATCTTTCTCTAGTGTTTTTCTCGCAGATTCTCTATTCTTCAATGCTTGTTCAATATTATTTTCTTAAAAGCCAAACAAAATGGATTTTGCCGGCAATGCAGTATCACGTGATCTCTTTATTAGACTAATTTCTAAAGAGCTCCGACTTTCTGTTTTTCAGTAATTCGTGTGTCTCGTTTTACCCCGCTATCCCATTTTACCCCAGTTTCCACTATATTTTCCTACAGCCTCTTAGGATGCAGATGGGGGCAGCTTTTAGAATGGTTTTGGTTAATAGGTTACAATTTTCTTCAGTTGTTTTTTTTTTAGGTATGTTAGTAAGTAGTTTAATCGCTGTTTGCTTTTTAACAATTCCAGCGAGTTGTTCTTTTGAATGGTTTTTGGTTAGGTGTTGTTAATGTAGTACGAATGTGCCTATGATCGCTGCTGATGCCCTTTAAGCACTTCATTAGTGTGTGTCTGTAACAAATCTGAGTAGAATAAGGTGAGGTCTGGTCTGCTGAGTGTTCCTGTATGCCTATACCTATAGTATGGGATTTGTGCTACCAGGTGACATTGCAGGTGTACGGTCGAGCCACCACGATAATGATCCTAGGGGAATTCCACAGTGGGAAGAAATAGTGCATGTGGCTGCGGAGATCGTTCCCTAAGATCAGGGGTCGGTAGGCTAACCTTTTTTCGATAATAGTGTGTCAGTGGGTTTCTAGTTCATTCAGCGTGCCATGAGCCTAAAAGTTATCCTGCTTTAACAATTAATTTCTTGGAGAAGAAACTTAAATTGCCTTTTTTGGTGTCTTCCGCGTGCCATTGAACATTTCTCAGCGTGCCAAGTATGGAACGCGTGTCATTGGTTTCCGACCTCTGCCCTAAGTTACACGGTACGCCACGCCTCTTGGTTCACCCCTGAACATTGTTACGCCCCGGTCATAAGAACCGAAAGGCTCGTCTGTGTTTTTTTCCCCAGCAATTATAGGCCAGCGGGCACACCACGTTGTATCGACGGCGAATAAACGTGGTATTCAAAAGGTAAGATTTGCTACTACAAACACACTAGCCTATTTCTTGTCATTATAAGACTTATTGAACCACTGGTACTCCAGAAGGTTGTCATAGAAAACCAACATTCGACTATTCAACTCCAAATTAGCCTATTTGAAGTCAGTCTTCTTGTATGGAGCAGAAACTTGGAGGATGACTAAAATTTTTAACCATCAATGTAAAGTCAAAACCTTTAAATTGTAAACAGCTGCCTCGGAAGGATGCCCCAGTTCCACTGGCCCGACCTTTGGCAAAAAAAACAAAAAACAACTGCAAACTTCCTATTGAAGAAGACACCAGAAAGGGGAGATGTGGTTGGATATATATAGGGCACGCCTAACGCAAATCGTCAGGCAATGTAACCAGGCAAGCACTGAAGTGAAACCCCCAAGGCAAGCTGAAAAGAGGTCGCCCCAAGAAATACCTAACCACGCGACATTGAGGCAGACACCGCTAAGATGGGGGAACAACTGGAACCAACTAGACCTAGAAAGAATGGCCCAGGACAGACAACTCTGGAGATCTGTGGTTGGCGGCCCATACCCGAGCTGGGGTGACGGGCAATGATGACGAATGATTATATTATGATGTTATTATTGAACCCGATTTAAGGCTTGAATAGGCCTATGTAGGCCTACAGTGGGCCTTCTGTGTTAGGCCTATATTATGTGGAAATTAATCTTCTTATCTTATACATTACAGACGCTCCTTCTATAAAGAAGATTATTGCGTCCTACACAATAATGTATTACTTATAGACTATTATATATATAGTTTATGCAACAAAAATGTTTGTGGGTCAAGAAATAGAAATATACAAGTAACCAGTTGGTCCAGTTTACGAAAATAAAAAGGTTTGAGCATTCCTGCACTGAACTAGGTAATTTCAAACATTTAGGGTTTTCTGTGTTTTATTTATTTCATTAAAATCTGTGTAGAAATTATTATCTTTGAGTAGTTCCCCTTGTATTGGCAAGTTCAAGGGTCGGGGAAACGTTATTATGTTTTTTAGGAAAGGAAAATGATTATTCGGATTGCAATAGAATTTTATTCTGGACAAATTTTCTTCTTTTAGGGATTACATTTTACCAAAAACGTCAAGTCAAAGATTGACAAATCTACAAAACTGTAGCATGAATACTTTCGATATTTAATCATAATCGTTGATCTTTTTTTTTATGCATAGAAAAAATAGTTTAGATAGGCGATCCGGATCCGATAGTAAGTTCTATACTATTACTATTAGTATTAGTAATAGTAGGAGTCGGAGGATAAACTGATAAACAGACCCACTGAGGCCACTGTCACAGAGTGTAACTTTACTACTGGCCTACTCAGTTCAGTAGAAAACTCAACAATACTTCAAGACCGATACTGATAGAGTAAAGGCAAAGACTTATAGTGACTGGGTTGTAGGAGAATAATTATTGTTCCTTAGATTTCGATTGTCAGTCATCAGTGTCATCACAGTTCACAGCCACGGATTGTTGGTGACAATTAGACTTCAAGTGTGATATATATAACAAATATGTCACTCTCTAAAGATCTTATAAATTTTAATTCTCACACAGCTGCAAGAGACAAAATATTTAGGTGCGTAGTAAACAACAGTCAACATTCTTAGTAATGTAGCCTAGAAGTTTTTTTGTAGCTCAATTTCATTTTTTTATCATAATAATTAGGCCTATAAATATTTTGCCATATAACCTAAACCCCTCTTTTCTACAATTCAAACAACAACATGAATGAACTGATTGTACAATTGACTTAAAGTTTACAGACGTTCCTTCTAGATAGAAGATTAGGCTATTTAGGCCTACTTCCTAGGCCCAAAACTCCTGCAGGGCGGCAGGGATTGGTCAGCTGCTGGGCTAGAACCCAGACCGCTTTGTTGACGGTCCGGTGTACTAACCACAGGACCAGCTGGCCTTACATTCTTGTTTAGTAGTTAAAAAAAACAACTCCTGTAAACTTATGAAACATTTTAAACAAACTTTTTACATCTGGATTTGTTTTCTATTTAAAATCTTTGAAAAAATGGGGTAAATGTCCAAATCCATTTTAATTTCAAACGAACATGAAAACTGTGTAGACATGTCAAATTTTTAAAAGTAAAAATGCTTTTTTTAGACTCTTTTATAGGTCTTACAAACACATAGGCCTATAGATCTAGTCTTTAGATACACACCTAGGCCTACTTGTCTTTATGTTTTTTTAGGAATTGTATTTGAGCTAATCAGTGTAGATTTTCATAAACTCTATTTGATGTTTTCTTCAGATTGGCCCAGTACAGCGCTAAACTTGTATTATGGCAGCTCACATATGGTTCCCCAGAGATTCAAGGAGAAGTTATCACAAGACTGAGGAAGTTAGAAGGAGCTTTAGGACTGTCTCGGAAATGTGAGCTTTTGGGACCTTGTTAAGTCAATGTTAGATTTTAAAAGTATTATAATAAGATTTCTATTAAAATTTAGAAAAGAGATTTTATTGTGTAAAACATGTTTGGTATTGAATAGTGAGATCTCCTTTCATTAACAATTTTCTACTATCATTTTATTAAATCAATATTTTTTCTTAGTGCAAACTATTGACTTCAAACTTAACTTTCACAATTTTGAAGTGATAGTCAGAATTTCTCTCATAGCTTTGTCTGGTAGGGGCGTGATGGCCGTGCGTTTGTCTGGTGTACTGAAGGTACTGGGTTTGAATCCTGGTTCAGGCTAGGATGTTTTTCCCGGGTCTGAAGGGTGTCCTTGAGTCTACCCAGCTCTAATGGGTACCTAACCTTAGTTGGGTTAAATTAAAGGCGGCTGTGCATAGTCCTGGCCACACAATCACCTAGTATGCTGTGGTCACAGAAACTTGTTAACGCTGCTTCACCGACCCTATGGATCAATTTGGTCCGACGGGATACTTTTTTCTTTTTAAGGCTGGAAATCTTTGTCTAACTCTAATGGATAAAAGAGCACAAAGATAAATCAAAGTAGCAATAGTATGTACATCATAATAAAATGCACAAAATAGATAAACACAGAGATAAATATGTTTCTCGATACATATGCAAGGAAAAATTACCATAATATAAGTGCCAAATTCTTGAATGGCATTCTGGTGTATTATAGGTACTTCTGTACCCATGGGCCTCAAAATAAGGCGAAGTGTGTAAACCACTGATATGCTTCCATTAAGAGTACACTGTTGAGATAACGCATGGGGGACAGCCTGAGGATCATAGCACTGCCAAGACGCCCGGAGACTAGGTGGGGAGGAAGCAATAAGTGCAATAGCCCGTCTCAACCCTGCCCTCAACCTCACCCTGGTGCCTACATGTTCAGGCCTTTAGTCTGGAATTTGTGCTACCGGGCGACAGTGCAGGTATAGGAGCGAGGCACCACTTTAATGATCCAAAGGGAATTCTGAAGTCAGGAAGAGGAGTGTAGTGCATGTTCTGCAGATGCAGCACCATTTTTACGCAGCACTCCCTATCAGCGTGTAGCAGAGTGGCTAGTCTCGGACAGGATCTTGGTGTGCTTCCTCTTGATCCACCTTTTAACTTTGTTACACCCTGAGTTTGTTCTTTTAGACAATTATGAGTCAGTGTGAATGGGTTAACATATTTGAAAACCTTTATCAAATTGGAAGACTTCTTATTAAACCACTGAAAAGGGTACGACACACTAAGCTTCTATATAGTAGTAAAGTACCCATCGGACTGAGTTGATCCATAGGCCCGATGAAGCAGCGTTCACCAGTTTCTGTGGCCACAGCATACTAGGTGATTGTGTGGCCAGCACTATGCACAGCCGCCTTTACTTTACCCCAACTAAGGTCAGGTACCCATCAGAGCTGGGTAGACTCAGGGACACCCTCTAGACCCGGAAAAAATCCTAGCCTGCACCAGGATTCGAACCCGGGACCTTCGGCTCGCCAGTCAAACGTGCTGCCGCTCGGCTACCGTGCCCCATTCTATATAGTAGGAGCGGCTGTTAATTATAATATCTCTGCTCTTACTATGCAATCCAACCTTTTTTTTTTTTAAACTTATAAAATGTGTCTTTGTGTTTTTAAACATTCTATAATAATTATAAAATAATTTTTGAAGCTTTTACTCAAAAATGATTTTGTTTATCAACAGTGTTTCGATTGGGTAACTTTATGGATTTAGCTCATAAAGCTATCGAAGCCCTCAACACACCAGATATAAGTTTAAGGGTCCTGAGTGTAATTTCACTCACTTCAAAAGCTTTGTGGCTTCTTATGGATCACCTGTTATGGTTTGGCAAAGTTGGTGTAATTAAGGTAATACAACTGTAGTAGGTTGCACAATATTTTTTCATTATCATATTTATGGTTTAGATTTTATGAAGTTATATAAATAGTTATACAATCAATAAGTGACTTATGCCTCTGTTGCTAAATAATTTGATTTGCTTATGTGTTTTGTTATTTATATAACTAATGTATTTGAAAATGTAATTGTCGGTTTTCGTCAAGTGCCATTGTAATAATTTGAGGTATTATAGACGAACAGTTGAACATTATTGTGCAAGCTTGTCATACTGTGGGTTTATGGGTCAACAAAATGTAAACCTCACTAACTTTCCCTTGTATCACACTTTGTGAATAAATACAATGAATAGGGCCTAGCAACTTACAGCCGCTCCTTCTGTGTAGAAGACTATTGCTTCCTACGCTTATCAGCTGTTTAAGTCTAGTCTTGCATTTGGATTTTGTTGTTTTAAATGATGTTAAGTGACTGGCTTTCCTGGTTATTTCCACGCCCTGTTGCCACTCTTGAAAAACAGTACTCATATGCATATGAGATGAAAAGTGTGCTTGTCTATATGTTTATCTGAGCATTGTAATTGATAATTATTGTGTTGTAGTTCTAAGTTAGAATTTAATGCCATATTTATTATTACAACTTTACTCTTTGCCATTCTGTCCTCTAGCATTTCTAGGTTTTGTGATTTAACTTTTGGTGTTACTCTTGTCGTTTGTGAATATTTGCTAATAATGAGCCTAACAGCTCTTTTCTTGATTTGTTATAGTTTTTAAATACTTTTTTTAGTAGATGGGTCCCATACAGAAAATGCATATTCTAATAAAGGCCTAACTAATGTGAGATAGCATATTAGCTATATTTTCTTTTGAAATATGTAAAAGTTCCTTTTTATGAATCCTAATGTCTTGCTAAATTTTGTAATTACTTCACCAACATGTGAATTCCCTATTAATTTATCATTACTCCTAAATACTCTGCATTTTTAGTTTTGGTTAGGTCTCTTCCATGATTGAAGTCATTTTTTATTTATTTGTTATGTTTTCTTTAATACTCTTAACAGTTGACACTTTTCTGGGTAGAAAAACACATATTTACAGTTAGATTCTAATTTTTATAATTCATCTTTTTTCCTTAGACAGAATTGAAAGCAAATATCCATGTTGCATGATTGAGTATAGTTTTTTCTTGTTGATACTGATTGGCACATGTATCATGAATATTTCCCTTTAAAAACAATTACATTTAAAATATCTAGATGGATCAACAGTTTTGGACAGTGTGGTCACTGAGGGCCTGGCTCCTGGCTCTGTCTACAGCTAGTATTGTTGGAATGGTCAAACTGCAGGCCGTCCACAACAAACTGCATCACTTTCATAAGCAACAGGGTAAACAGGCAAAGCTGACGGATAAATTGCAGGTAATTTAAACAAAGATTGATTTTTTTTTTTTAAATATTCTTTTTTAAAGACTTTAAAAAAAAATATCTTTAAATGTTAAACCTTTTATTTTCAGATAACATTCAATGTTAGACCTGTTATTTTAAAATAACAAATAACTTTCAGTGTTAAACTGTTAAACCTTGTTTAAAAAATAACTTCTGGTTTCAGTGTTAAAACCTTTTTTTTAAAAAATAACTTTCACTGTTTAACTGTATTTTAAAATAATTTTCCGTGGTAAACCTGTATTTGAAAAATTATTTTCATTGTTTTAAACCTTTAAATTTTAAACTAACTTTAAGTGTTAATTTTGTTTTCTTTAAAATGTGTATAGATTGAAATGCACGCCGCAAGGATGAACTTCTGGAGAGATTTCTGTGACCTGTTCATCCCTCTCGGAGGCCTGAGCTACATCAGCCCTGGGTTCTCTGCCCTGACTGGGGTTATCTCCTCGGTGATCGGCTTCCAGCAGGAGTGGGAGAAGCACATTCAACCTTTTCACCCTAAAGTCTAACACCTGAGTAAAAAAACTGTAAACCCAGTAGGCCTATCTTCTCAAATGAAAATAAAACAGTGATCGTATTCCAAAGTAAATATAGTACATAACAACGACTAAAGCAAGTAGTGATAAATAAAACAAAGGCTAATGCGAGTAGGGATATCGCAGAAATAGTTATAATTATTTCCTTAATTCTTCCTTTGTTTACCTATTGGTCTAGAGATTATGGTATGAATTATAGGGTTTAGTTTTTTTTTTCTATTCATCTGAAACCAAGTTAGATAACTTTAGTTAAAAATTGAGCTAAACTTTTTTTGTATCTAACTCTTGTTTGATAATATTTTTTTTTTTACTTATTATTAAAAGAAAAAAAAGAAATGACATAGTCAAAATAGAAATCAGTTTCATTTTTTACTACATATTAAAAATCAAAGGCAACTAATCGTTTTATTGACGGCTTAATGAAAATTATATATTATTTATGCCTAATTTCCAACTTTAATCAACAAAAGTTAGTTAAGAAAGGGTTTTGATTATTTCTATGCAGTATATGAAGGCCATAAACCTTTTTTAAAATGTTATTTTAGTTTTAAATTAATTTTTAATGAAAAATTCCAAGTTTTATTTTCTCAATGTCTCAAATTACAACAAACTAAAGTGATTGAACAAAATTTTTGTTGTATTTTAAATTTAAAAGTTGAGATGCCATGAGTTAATATAAAAATTCAATGTGTATATAAAAAATGTACCATATGTCAGCTAACATGTGATTGTGGAGTATTTGGATTATGATGTGTCATAGTAATGATACGGAGTCCTACTCCCCTTCATTGTTTTACCAGGACTAATCACACTGGGGATATAGTGTCTGGGATAAATGAAGCAATGGTGATGCACTCACCATGCTGATGGTCCTTAACATTATACTTACCTAGATGATTGTCCTTTATGTTTCCTATGTATTGCTGATTACCATTACTTGATGGCACAGTTCTCAACGTGTTTGTGGTCATATATGCTGAACTAAACATGTCTGTGGTCCTAAGTTTTGTACTCAACATATTTGTGGTCCTACATGCTGTACTTAACATGTTTGTGGTCCTATATGCTGAATTAAACATGTTTGTGGTCCTAAGTTTTGTACTCCTCATGTTTGTGGTCCTATATGCTGAACTAAACATTTTTGTGGTCCTAAATATTTTACTCAACATGTCTGTGGTCCTATATGCTGTACTCAACATGTTTTTGGTCCTATAAGCTGTACTCAACATGTTTGTGGTCCGGTATGCTGAATTAAACATGTTTGTGGTCCTAAGTTTTGTACTCCTCATGTTTGTGGTCCTATATGCTGAACTAAACATTTTTGTGGTCCTAAATATTTTACTCAACATGTCTGTGGTCCTATATGCTGTACTCAACATGTTTTTGGTCCTATAAGCTGTACTCAACATGTTTGTGGTCCTGTATGCTGAATTAAACATGTTTGTGGTCCTAAGTTTTGTACTTCCCCTGTTTGTGTTAGGTTGAACTAAACATTTTTGTGGTCCTAAATTTTGTACTCAACAGGTTTGTGGTCATATATGCTGAACTAAAAATTTTTGTGGTCCTAAATTTTGTACCCAACATGTTTGTGGTCCTGTATGCTGAACTAAACATTTTTGTGGTCCTAAATTTTGTACTCAACATGTTGATGGTCCTATATGCATAGTTCATTATCAAAAAAGTGTAATTCAAAGGAAAGTGATTTTCACAGAAATTGACATTTTTGCATCTTTTGCTAGGCGCATCATATTTTCTATCAAATATATTGGAGTACTTAGAACATTTTGTAGGTTGAGTTAAAGATCAGTTTATAAATAAACATACTGTATAGTCTTGAAGACCTTAGGGATAACAAATTTTTTCCAAAAAAGTGACGTAGCACCTTTTAAAGGTGACTATTTATAATTATATATTGTACTTAACACGTTGATGTGTCTTATTATACATTTCTTGTGTTTACTTAGAAATTATGTTAACATCTAAAGAAATCCTTAGCCTTTTACAGTTAAATTTAAATATAAATTTCTGTATCAGCCTGTGCTGCGTTTTTTTAAGTTATTCTTAGTTTCAGGTTTAATTTACAGTCTTTTTTGTGTCTTTATTTGTGTTTATTTTTATACACCATTGGTTAACGATAACTCATTTCAATTTTAAAAATAAAATCTTTTTTTTTCCCGGAATCATTGTTTGCATTGAATTTGTTTATGATTAAAAATTTCAAAATTCTAGTCAATCTCACACTTTAGCTCAACTCATGGCTCATCCAAATGAAATCAATATCAAGGTGAATCAATCTCTTGATGGATGCATTTTAAAGCAATATTAAGGTTATCACTTTGACGATTGATCCAAATGAAAGTTATATCAAGGTGAATCAATCTCTTGATTGATGCATATCAATCTCTTTGGAGATTATCACTTTGATGATTGATTTATCCATATTTAAAGCAAGAACAAACAAAAATGCCTCTCTTTCTGTTGGAGTAATATAATTCAAAATTCAGTATACAATTAAAATACTCCAAACTTTATTATTTTAATATTGAAAAATTCAAGAGAATACTATCTATGTGATTACAAAAAAAAAACAGCACACCATTCATCCCTAGACAAAACACAAGACACTAAGGCCACTTCCGTAACTAACAACCACGTCATACATCAGATATATCGCTTAGAGATTATTATTACACATAAAAAAATAAATAAAAGAACAATGTTTCAGATAAAATCGCTCACAACACCTTCCTTACGAAAATTATTGTAACAAGAAAATGGAAGCTAGAAATCTGAAACTTGGGCAATACTTAAATTATAAACAGTTACTGTCTATTGCCCAGATAAAGGTACATAATACAAAAAAATCTATATGAGTATTCCAAGGAACCAACTTATAATCATCAAAACCGAGGTTATTTTTGTTTGGAATATAAGCCATTCACTGTGTCAGTTTGTGTTCGATTTTAAACTTAAATCTTGGGATAATTACACATTTTACTTGATACAATTTTTGTTTAGAAAATGATAGTTTGAATTAAAAAAGGTAAATATATATTAACACAATTTTTATATTATTATATTTAAACAAATCATTGTTAGTTACATAAATATTAGTTTTAAAATAGTTTTGTTTGAAAATATGAACTCTTTCAGAATTTGCCAGTTAATTTCCTTTTACCTTAAAATATTTGACACCCCCACCCCACCTTGCACACGTTACCCCTCCTAAGGGCTAGTCCACTGAAGATGCATACTACTGCAGTGGATTTGAGTCTCAACACTTTGTATTGATGATTTTTATATCTAACTTTCAAAGTTTTTTTTTGTTGCCTTAGTGTGATATAAGTATAAGGTATCTTTTCGAGTGTGTAAAATTCGCCTGGCCCTTTTTTCCAGTTTGTAAACTTGTATATTATAGCACATCATTCTATCATCACTAGAACTTCACTATAACATTACTTGAACATCACCCAAACATCAATCAAACTTCACTCTATCATTATTTGGACATCACTAGAACTTCTAAGTAACAAAACAAAATATGTAGGCCCTATTAAACAAGACATAATTGTAATAATATATAGGGGATGTACATAAATGATGTCTCTCAATTGAATAAAATACGTAACTAGCAGATTTTAAGACATTTTTATTGTCATCGTATCAGTTAGGCTATTCAAAATAGCTTAGAACTCAATTTATTTAATTAAAAATACCTATGGTTAAAATGATTTTTAAAATATTAGCCTATTTTTTCTGTCTGAAACAGCTAGACTCAGAATATTATATTTAAAGACCAAGTGAAGAGGTTTTTCTCAAAGGAACGAGATTTGGAATAGCCTCAAACAGAAGTGACGTATCACAAGGGAAATAAATAAATAAAAATAGACGCTATAAATCTATATTTAACCATTTTGTTAAAAATAAGAACCGGGAAAAGATTCAAAACATGTGGCAATAGATTCAAAACACGTGACAATATTCATTTTTCCTAGTCGGAATCCTTTATGTTACGTCACTTTCCTATATTGCCGGAAATAAAAACATCTCAAATGGCTACGAGATTTGGAGTATTCCTCCGAAAAACACACACATATAATTGCAAATATTGAACTAATTACTTAAAATTTATCTTTGATATTTTGTATAAATGTTTTTTATTAACATTCAGATACTGAATACACTATTTACTATCAAAATCAAATGTTAACTCAATTTTGATAAAAAGCTCTTCACTTGGTCTTTAAATTCTTTTAAAATTATCCAAAAAGGTATTACTCAATTATTTCAATTTTTACTGTAGGTTTACTTCTTTAACAGACTTGAAACATTGTATAAGAACAGTAAAATGGGTTTGAAAAAATATTAAAATCTTTACTCAGTCTGAGTGCTGGCTTTTTTTTAAATAGCTCTTTCATCTATATTAAGATCTACTTGAACTAAGTTTGATATAAACCATTACCATTCTAAAATCCTTTGCTACAATAACTTAAAGGATAAATCATGCACAATTACATAGGTGTAAACAAAAATGAATTGTTTTGTATTTAGTGGTGGTTTATGGTTATTTTATTCATTAGTTTGGATGAATCAAAGTTGGCAACAATGATCTCAACTAGATTTATAGATCAGTGCTAAATTTTTAGTCTCTAGTAAACAAAAATGGCGTTGTCCAATGGTTCATGTTGTAAACTTGCACCATCAATCTTAAATGCGGATTTATCCGATTTAGCCGTGGAATGTCAAAAGCTGATGGAAGCTGGTTCCGACTATCTTCATCTCGATGTCATGGATGGTCATTTTGTTCCAAACTTGACATTCGGTCATCCTGTGGTTAAATGTCTCCGACCCAAACTTCCTGGAGTTTTCTTTGAAATGCATATGATGGTATCAAGTCCCGAAAAGGTAATTAGTAATATATATTATAATTAGACACAATAACTGAAAAACTCTAAACTATATAATAATCTTCTGTATGGATAATCTTCTGACCATGGCGTGGTAGCCCACGATTTATTTTTAACGAACAGAGCAGGACTAGTAATAGATTATAATGAAATAATCCCTGGACTTTCAGATCATGATATTCAGATATTGGCAGAGTAAATAACAAAATAAAAATCCAAAAAAGCAAGAAACCTAAAAGAATAATTTATTTCTGGAATAAATGTAGCACAACAGAACTACATCAAGCAGCAATAAAATTCCAAACCAATTTTCTTACTAAATACAATATAAATAGGAATAGGCCTAGTCCAGTTGAAGATATTTGGCAATTCATAAAAACCAACTTAACTCTTTCTATACCTTTTGCCATACTGTATGCCGTAACATTATGGCTCGGCTTGATTTTACGTATGGAAAGAGTTAAAAGCAATAATGGCTGACTCTGTGCCAACAAAACAAACATCAAATAAAATTAATAAATGTTGGTTTAACACTAATGGCAGGTTTCACAATAAGGATTTCAGGAGTTCCCATTTTTTACGTTTAAAAAAATAAAAATAATGTTAAGCTATAGTATAGTATTATATGTCATTTTAAAGCCTAAAAGCCCAGAAATCCAAATATGACACTTATAAAGTCAGCTGATATTTCAATATTTTATAATTTTAATCATTTAAAAATCGGGAAATTCCCTCTATCAAAAAGTTCCTGGGGCTACAAAATGAGTTAGACTAAACATCATCAAACTAACATTAAAACACACAATATTGTTGAAATTGATACTTTTATGACAAATAAACTCACAAAACGTATATATATATAAGTGTTTGTGTTGTGTTTTATTATTATTTTTACAATAAAACGTGATTTCGCACTCGAGCATCATAAAGTCTAGAACTACCGAAGTCGCCGCCATTTTGAAAAAAGCGTGGCTTTATTGGATGTAAACAAAGCGTGTGTGTTAAAAGCGAAAAAAAAGAATTTTTAACGTTTAAACCACAATAGTTTGCGTAAATTTAGTTTAAAACTATAAATAATAGTATTTTGTTGCCGTAGATAGTACACAAATAGTCGGAAATCGGAAAATAAATGTGTAAATAGTGTTTTAGAAAATACTTTTTCGACATCGATCGAACGTTCCAAAAAGCGAACGTTTTGCACCGAATGGAGTTAAAAAATAAAAATCCTCTTTTTGCGAACTCAAAAAGTGCATCAAATGTAATTTTTAAGCTATCCGATCGGATTTACATTCTATAATTCGCACGTGTGCATTTAGTTTGACCGTAATCTCGAATCTTGTTTTGACAGCGAACGTTATCTTTGCTAGTCCGAAGCCTTTTTTGTACCAATCGATTTTCATTTATTTACTAATAAAATGAATTCTTCGGCTAAATATTTAAAACAAACTTTGTTTTTATGAAAAGAATTAAATTTCTGGTTAAAATTAAAAGAGTTTTACGAAATTACATGGATAAATCTTATTTTAGATCTAGTTTTAGACTTAGTCTCGGCGGCGGAAAAAATCCACCGATAGGCCGTAAAAATTAGGGCTTTTTAAAACAAGTTTTTTTCAAAAGATAAACATTTTTTTGTGCTTCCAATGGTGGCCTAGGGAAAATTAACATGTTTATGAATGTTAAACATTAAAAAAACATAATATTTTGGCTTTATTTATTCCTGGTAAGTGATTTTCAAATGTATACAAAAAATCGGGAAATGGGATCGGTGGATTATGTAACGTTTGAGGGTGTTTAAATTAATATAAACAACACAAAAATATAATTAAAACATTCAATACTGATGCAGCTGATACTTTATGGACATATAAACACATACAAGTAAAAAAAACAGCATTTTGTATCAACAATTTTTATTTTTTAAATAAACAATAAATCTCCATCATTTGGTGGCCATTTTGTGAAACCTGCCAAAACTAAAGAGACTGTGTAAACAAAAAGAAAATCTATTCAAAAAGTTTAAGGCAATTAGACTACATAAAAATACCTAAAAATTTAACATTTAACTCAGAAACTAAGCAGACAGCTGCAGAATTAATATGTAAACAATGTAATTTCTAAAGATAATAATAAAAACTTATGGTCCTACATTAAATCAAGAAAAATGGACACTACAGGCATAGCTCCACTAAAAGGCCAAAGCAATGAAACTTATAATGATAATGAAACTAAAGCTAATATCCTAAACACACACTTTGCATAATCTTTTTCAAATCCAGTTGACAAAGAAATATTCATAAATTTAAACAAACTAGAAGAGATAGGAAATATAAATGTAGATGAAAAAGGCATTAAACAACTCCTAACCAACTTAAAAGTAAACAAAGCTCTGGTCCAGATGAAATACCAGCAAGACTGCTTAAAGAACTAACTAATGAAATATCTCCAATCTTTAAAATACTTTTTCATGCCTCTCTAAACCAGGGCAAAGTGCCCAAAGATTGGAAATTAGCCAATGTAACCCCCCTTTTCAAAAAAGGAGATAAATCTGACCCCGGAAATTATAGACCTGTTTCCCTAACAAGCATAACATGTAAATTACTTGAACATATAATATATAGTAGTATAGTAAATCATCTAGACAAACTAAATGCACTGTGCCCACACCAACATGGCTTCAGGAAAAATAGATCATGTGAGACTCAATTGATAGGCTTAATAGATGACTTGTCTAAGGGATTAGATAATAACAACCAAATTGATGCTATATTACTAGATTTTTCAAAAGCATTTGATAAAGTTCATCATTCTAGTCTTCTTAAACAACTTAAATACTTTGGCATCTCTGGTCCCTTACATCAGTGGATTCAGGACTTTCTTGTAGGCACGCACAAACAGTGATAATAAATGGCTCTAAGTCATCACCAACAGTAAACTCAGGAGTTCCACAAGGAACTGTTCTAGGGCCCCTACTATTTCTAATTTACATTAATGATGTGCCAAATTGCATCAACACAGGAACAATAGTAAGATTATTTGCAGATGATTGCATAATTTATAGAATAATAAAGACAGGAAAAGATAGTGAACTTTTACAAAAAGACCTAGATGAACTACAAAAATGGGAATCAAACTGGAGTATGTCTTTTCACCCAGAAAAATGCCAACTAATAAGGGTATCCAAGAAAAAGAAACAAATAATAGCAAACTACTTCATTCATGGTAAAGAACTAACTCAAACTAACAATGCTAAGTATCTGGGAGTAATAATAAATGATAAGTTATCTTGGAACCCTCACATTGATGAAGTAATTAAAAAATCAAACAAAACGTTAGGATTCATAAAAAGAAACTTTTACCAATGTAATAAGAATATAAAACTAAAATGCTATCTCACATTAGTTAGGCCTATACTAGAATATGCAGGATCTGTATGGGACCCATCAACTAAAGAAAACATTAAAAAATTAGAACAAATTCAAAAAAGAGCTGCAAGGTTTATAACTAGTGAATATTCCCAATTGACAAGAGTAACACCATTAGTCAAATCACTAAACCTAGAAACACTAGAGGACAGAAGGGCAAAGAGTAAAGTAGTAATAATTCATAAGGCATTAAACTCTAATTTAGAAATACAACCCAATAACAACCTGTTGCAAAGCTCAGATAAACATAAAGACAAAAACACCTTCCTTGTCCCTTATGCGAGAACAAATGCATATAAGTACTCTTTCTTTCCGAGTGGCATTCGGGCATGGAATGGGTTGCCTGAACAAACCCGGAAAACCAATAACCTAACATCATTTAAAACATTAATAAAAATGCAAGACTAGACTCGGACCACGGATGAGCGTAGGACGCAATAATCTTCTTTATAGAATGAGCGTCTGTACTGTATAAGATAAGATAAGACTTAAATTTATTGGGTCAGGATCTGAATCATGAATGAAATACTTCTAAAGTTCTAATGAGTTAAAGTTAAAATTAGGGATGTTAAAACCGTTTTTTTTCCAAAACCGGTTTTCGGTTCTATAAAACCGGTTTAAAACCGCATTTTGGCCCCCCCCCCTCCCTTTGAGCAATGTCATAAGCCACAGGCCGGACAAGCCAAATGTGCGTAGTTTTATAGCGATTTATAGGTATATTTGAATTTGAAAAAAAAGCTTACTTCAAACTTAATTAGCATTTGCAGGGCATTCAAGGGGTTGATTTGTGTGAATGCAATATGATTTTGTACTCTTTACCATAAAATTCTTTACAAACTAAGAAAAATCTGGGCTAATTAATTAAAACCGATAATAGCTTTTAATTTTTCAATAGTGATAGTCAAATTACTGATTATCGTTGACCAAAATATTAAGCATTTGAAGAAGCATATGGGGGCACGGTAGCCGAGTGGCAGCGCGTTCGACTGGCGAGGCGAAGGTCCCGGGTTTGAATCCTGGTGCAGGCTAGGATTTTTTTCCGGGTCTGGAGGGTGTCCCTGAGTCTATCCAGCTCTGATGGGTACCTGGCATTAGTTGGGGTAAAGTAAAGGCGGCTATGCATAGTGCTGGCCACACAATCACCTAGTATGCCGTGGCCATAGAAACTGGTGAACGCTGCTTCATCGGACCTATGGATCAATTCGGTCCAATGGGTAATTTAGTTTTTACTTTATTAAGAGGCATATAGGTCTATGGTAACTTGTAAAACAATGTATTGAAAGGTTTCGCGTAGCACAAATCAAAAGAATAGTGCCGTTAATAATAAAGCTCAGACGTGGTGTCTAGCCGAATATAATTGTTCAGGGTCACAGGGAAACGTTAGTTTGCGTAGGCTACATCAAAGAGCAGCGCACATCTAAAAGATGTAACTGTAACTTAACAATTGGTTTGATGTTGTTTTTATCGCAAGCCATAGACTAGTTGCTATTTAGAAACACAATATCTAAGACTAAATAGTGTTAAGCAAGGCATTTCAGGAATTGTTTTGTGCGAATCCAACATTTTTTATTAAAAATATTTCCATTAGAAACAAAAAAAATGGTCTTGTACTTGAAGTAATGATTACCTTCCAACTTCCAACCAACAAACCAAAATCAGGTTATGAAAATCAAAACCGGTTTTCAGTTTCAAAACCGGAATCCGGTATTCCTGTTTTCATTTAACATCCCTAGTTAAAAGTAAAAGAGTTGTGTAGGCCTAAGCCTAAGACCCTAAGTCATGTAGTAGCCTAGCTAGGCCTAATTAATTTATCTTATAAATTTACAGACGTTCCTTCTAGATAGAAGATTATTACGTCCACTAGGCCCAAAACTCCTGCAGGGCGACAGGGATCCGTCGGTGGCAGCGATAGAACCCGCGACCTGTCCGTTGGTTTTTGATTGACAGTCCGGTGAACTAACCGCTGGACCAGCCGGCTTCACAATTAATTGTAATTAATAAATATATAATATAGGATTGGCCTAATCCTAATATATTCATGTTGAATGATTTTGCATAAATTAGAAATTCAGGCATAGGCTTACACCTGACCTGAGTGAGAGTGATACCTCCGGTTACAAACTTTAAAATATTCGTCCTAGCACTTGGTTCATGACCTGAAACATTGAAGTCAAGGAAAAAGAGTGAATAGAGACTTTTCCCTTCAAGATGAAATATAATTTTAATTTTTGATTAACATCTGATCATTTACCTGACAACATACAAAGAATATATAAAAAAAGATTATAGACCTGACCAGCGTCTTAGTTTTTGCTTCTGTTGATAAGCTATGACCTAAATTTAAATCACATCGACTGATTTGAGTATCTCTTTGTTCTTTATGATTGTGTAGATGGTTGATTTTGCAATTCTGTAGGCCTACTCATACTCATAACGATGTCACTCACACAAACAAAATGTTAATGTTTTATAATTATTGCCTTTTGTATCCCCACTTATGTAAGTTTCTGCTTCCAAGCAGCACCGCTAACTTCCAAGAGCACTGCTAACTTCCAAGCAGCACCGCTAACTTCCAAGCAGCACCGCTAACTTCGAAGAAGCACCGCTAACTTCCAAGCAGCACCGCTAACTTCCAAGCAGCACCGCTAACTTCCAAGCAGCACCACTAACTTCCAAGCAGCACCACTAACTTCCAAGCAGCACCGCTAACTTTCAAGCAGCACCGCTATTATTCTTAAAACTCATTAAAATTGATGGGGCTAACAAGGAAAAGAACAAAAGATATTAACTGAACACAGTGCCACTGTTAATAAAAGATTTGTAGTAAGGGCTACTGAAAGCGAGGCTTTGCACACATACCAGACTAGGCTACGGCTAGCGCTAAGCTATGTTAGCACTGCATGTCCTTCGTTTGTGCTGTATGCGATCATTTGTTTCCAGCGTTAAACTTTACACCCCTTCTTTTTTCCCCTTTGTTTGTAAGCAGAGGCATTATTCCTTAACCAAGACACAAAATTTTCAAAGTTGTTGTTCGTAACCTAATTTATTTGTGATCCGAGGCATTTGTCACTGTATTTACAAACACAATATAAATACTCTTGTCAGCTTGGCTTACTACTTACATTATGACAATTTACTGAAAACATGGCTTGCATAAAAATATAGACAGTTTTTTTAAGTGTCCCTCTAAATATTAAAAGAAGATTTGTTTCTTACATTCAGTGGATTGAAGGAATGGCCGATGCAGGAGCTGACATGTACACATTTCATTATGAGGCTACTAAAGACCCCGCTGGGTGTATTCGTAAAATCAAAGAGGCAGGAATGAAGGTATTGTTGTCTATTGTCTATCCATAAATCAAAGACACAGAGATTCTGTTTTACTTTCACTTACACTCTATCTAACCTTTACAAATTTGTCAAACAATAATTCTATTAACTATAATATATAGCCATTATATTTCAGGCTGGCATGGGGATTAACCCACCAACAGACATTCAAGTTGTTCTTCCATTCATCGACCTCCTAGACTGCGTGCTTGTTATGACTGTAAATCCAGGATTTGGCGGCCAGAAGTTCATGGCAGAGTGTTTACCAAAGGTTGGCACATTATTCACTCAACTATAATTGGTGTCGCAGTGGCCAGCATTCTCGGCTTGCATATCAAAAAACTTGATGGGAGTAAAGTCTCTTAAACTCTTTAAACCCGATCGGCCGTTGCCAGCAGCGGAGCATACTGTTACAGATCGGCCGGTACCAACTGCTGATACAAAATACCTTTTTTATTTCGATGTATATATTATTTATTTATATACTAATTTGTGTTTTTAGCTGCTCAAATGGTTTATGGGTTTGCTTAAGCGGCCATGTCAAAAGTATTTTTATACTACACATGGCAGTGAATAGTGGGTTGAAAATGTTTATAATTTTTTCCCCAAAGTATCTGCCATGTGGTCGTATTTGTTTACATGGCGGCCTATGTTAACTTCAGATTAGAATCAAGCTGTACTTCTAAATAGTTATTCTGATAATGATGATTCTATGTACAGTGCATTTCAGTTTTAAGCCTTCAATAAATCGGATAGTGACTGAAAGCATAATAATACTAGAAGTAGGAGCAAAATGTATGAAATGTGGGAGTCATCCCATAGAGGTCATAGTAAGCCTAAACGACCTAGCATTACTAAAACAGGACACAAAATGTTTTCTGTTAAACATGTTTTTTTTTTTATAAGTGGATATTCCTTAACATCATCGTGCACAATTTGTGTTAACCCTCACTCAAACTGTCAAGTGTTTTTTCCTGTACTGTCAAGCTACTTTCACTAAATTGTATATACCTTACTACCGGTAATTAAAAAAAAAAGACTTATAAAGGAACTAATATTGCCCTATAAGTATATATTTTCTAAACGTATATTGAACAAAGCACCAAAAAAAGATAAAAACAAAACTCATGTGACTAATTTAATGTGACCTTGGCCTTGACCTTTTAAAGTGTAAGTACAATTTGACCCCTATGTTTTTGCTTTGAACCCACACCAAGCCTACAGTTTTAGCCCAATCAGAAAAATGTAAATCAGAAAGTTGTTAGAAATTTAAAGCCCTTTTGGGAAATATATAGTTGTAATACTTAAAAAAAAAAAAAAAAATTTTGTATGATTTTTTTTTGTTTCCAACACAAAAAACATGCTTCACGCACACATAGTAAAAATACACTTTAAGTATATTTTTTTCTTTTAATGATGAAAAATTTACAACACAAAAAGCAAAATTAATATATAGAATTGTTATTTTTACTATTTCTCTTTTTGCTGCCTATTGTTTTAACTATTTGGGGCTATTTCTTGACAATCTTAAGGCCTGGGTTCATTAATTACATCAGGTCAACAGGGTCTGGGCTAATAAGCTCATTAGCTCATTATCATTATGATTATCGAATGCACTTTCACTGACACTACTACTAGTTGACTACTGGCCCCACTTTCATCATTACATTGTGGAATGTCAATAAAATCATCTTAAGCCTCAATTTCCTCAAGTGAAAACCATTTAAATATCGAAGATTAAGGATAACTATCACTACCATCGTACAGAATGGCAGAAAAAACATGTCCCCCAAAACATAGCTGTCGGAGAAAGGATAGTAATAGCGTAATTATAAAAGTTTACATGAAATCAACACAGCTAGCATGAAGTATATCCATTCATCTGTAGTTATTTCCCCTTTCGAAACGTTAAAAAAAATTCAATGACGGCTGATTTGGTCGGCTGTAACACTGTAAGTGGCTTTACGGCCGATAACGACAGCTGGAGGGTTAAAATTGGATAGCTGTATTTTTCAAAACATCTCTGGTGGGTACCTGACAGTAGGTGGGTATGAGTAAGGCAGCAGGGCATTGTGATGGCCACACAACCCCTTTGTATGCTGTGACCACAGGAACTTGTGAATGCTGCTTCACTTTAAACCAAACTCATCTTAAAGGGATATCTACTTTTATTTATATTTAGTAGAACTGCTTTTATATCAATATTATGTAATTATACAATACACAGGCATATGTCTAAAAAAAACTATTTTCATGCCAGAGGGCCCTTCCTTGTTTGTACCGGACTAGTTTTTGGCCACTGGATCATTTTGTTTGTAGGTTTTGTCATATTTATCAATTTTTTAAGAGCAGCATTTACTTAGCAAGGTAGCTGTAGTTCATGCAAAAATTAGAGAGAAAAATAACATTAGTTACGAGTCCCTCTCTTTTTTCAACAGATTGAGTTCTTGAGAGAGAAATTCGGGACCCTTGACATCGGAGTTGATGGAGGTGTTGGTCCAAAAACAATCCAAGAGTGTGCAGATGTAAGCAATTATGAGAGATTCACTGCCGGGTTAGGTTTTTCTGGTTGGGAATGTAATGTAGAAATGTTTTTTGCATAGATAGCTTTGGAATTAAACATTCAGGAAAGCTTGTAATATACAGCCAATATTATTATGACATAGGTCACTAAACATTGAGTTATAGAAGCCAGCCTTGAACATGGGAACCCTTCTGCTGCAACTTGACTTCCCTAATAGTTACTCTAAGGCAGATTAATTGACTTGGTCCATTTAGTAACATGTCAACTCTACCATCATTAAAAGCTAACTGCAGACTAGAATAGTAAATTTTATTTACGATTGCTGAACTACACACCGTTTTCAATGGTTGAACTATTCTGAATTATTCAGAATATTTAAAGGTTGAACTATCCAGAATTTTTAAAGGTTGAACTTGAACTATCCAGAATTTTTAAAGGTTGAACTTGAACTATCCAGAATTTTTAAAGGTAGAACTATCCACAACTTTTAAAGGTTGAACTATACAGAATTTTTAAAGGTTGAACAGAATTTTTAAAGGTTGAACAGAATTTTTAAAGGTTGAACTATACAGAATTTTTAAAGGTTGAACAGAATTTTTAAAGGTTGAACAGAATTTTTAAAGGTTGAACAGAATTTTTAAAGGTTGAACAGAATTTTTAAAGGTTGAACAGAATTTTTAAAAGTTGAACTATACAGAATTTTTAAAGGTTGAACTATACAGAATTTTTAAAGGTTGAACTATACAGAATTTTTAAAGGTTGAACTATACATAATTTTTAAAGGTTGAACTATACAGAATTTTTAAAGGTTGAACTATACAGAATTTTTAAAGGTTGAACTATACAGAATTTTCCATGGTTGAGCTACCTGGAATAAATTTACTATTTAGTTGGCGGTTGTTAATTTTGTACATTTCACTACTCTACTGTAATTGTAACATGGTCATCCCAAAAACCTAGAAAGCCAGTCTTTTTTTTCTTTCATTATTACCAAAAAATGTATCAATTTGTTAAAAAAAATTTGTTGTTGTGTTTTTTCTTCTTCAGGCTGGAGCTAACCTTATAGTGTCTGGCAGTGCCCTGGTGCAGCATGAGAATCCCAAACAGTGCATTGCTGAGATGAGAGGCATCGTAAACACAGCCTTAGAAAGATTTCACCAAGACAGATAACACATGAATAACTCAGCACTGGCTACTTGTTGTAGTCTGTATTAGTTAATGCATGTTCTTCTAATGAATTTATTGTATAAAATAGAACCAGAAGTATTACTATTTTAAAATTATTTCTTTTTTAATAAAGTGAATTTTCTTTTTTTTTGGAAATACATTTTATAAATGTATTCCAGATTTACTTACTTCTTGTATCATGTTTTTAAAAAGTTTTATGTTGAAGAAAAAATATAACAAAAGATTAAATATGATTGTAAGATAAAAGAAAATGTCATAACCTCTATTTATGGATAAAAAACAGGGTTTTTTACTCCCTTACAATTAACTTGTAATTTCTGTCTGCTTGCTTGCTTGATAGCAAAACTTTGCATCGATTTTACGACCACTTCCCGCCATCCAATCGAGCCGAAACTTGGCAGGCAGACTTGTTCCGACTAACAATACATTCTATCAAATTTTCAGCATCGTAGCCTTTGGAATAGTCACGAATAACTTCCACCAATTTGTGAATCGAGGAACATATTATACGAAAAAACATGGCTGCCTTTGACGGAAGTAACTAAAATTTTTCGGATATGTTCGTTTTTACAAAAAAATATGAGAATGAAAACAACACAATGTGTTTGTGACACAATGTAGCCGAAACAAAGCGAGTTATCTTTTTATGGTTTTTGCGAGCCACAGCTATAAAAAAAAAGGATGCGCAAAAGCAAAGCCACGATCGTGGTTTCATGCATTAAAAAATTGCGCAATCGTTATAATTAGATATGTATTTGCCGACATTACCGATTCAAAATTTTAGTTTTGTAGTGCAGTGGAAATGGTAAACTTAGTTTACAAAGAAAGGGAGTATAATAAAAAACTGTGTTTTTATGGGTTTCTTGTTTACAGATTAGTATTAGAAATATATAAAAATATTAATAGTAATAGAACCTGATAGAAGCAATTTATATCTTTTGTGATTATTTTGATTATTGAACTTGATAATACGTCTTTGATACACTGTACATTTGACAGGGGCGAAGCCACAGGGGGGGGGGGGGGGGGGGGTTTGAAGAGGCGGACCCCCCCCCCCCCCCCCTGGAATTTAAAAAAAAATGTTTTTCAACAGATTTAAAAAAAAATATGTATTAAATTCGCTAAAAAATTGGTAAATGATTGTTACACGAAAGTTCAGCCACCTCTGGTATTTGGTAAATATTTGTCATGCGAAAGTTCAGCCCCCCCCCCCCCCTGTTACAATATTATACCTGAATGTATTTCTATACAGATAATTAAACTAAAGAACAACCAATTAAGTTAGTTCAACGTTTTATTGTCGATAGAACTTAGAACAAAGGAGAATTTAATACCCACATAAAACAATGACGTCACAACACAAAAACAAAAGAGTGGGTGTGAAACAATGTTTGATTTATTAATTAGTCCAATGGACATTTCACATTTTGACATTTTCATTACTCCATCTCAAAATACTAAATGATTTAAATGGAACTAAAACATTGGTTTAACACCAACCATGTCTCTGAGTCTATTAGATCTGAACTGCGACAGTCCCTTTGTCAGAATATCTGCTATCATTTCATCTGTTTGACAGTATTTGAGAGTCACAGTCTTATTTTCTATCTGCTCCCTGATGAAATGGTATTTGATGCCAACATGTTTTGCTCTGCCATGGAATTTCGTATGGCTAGCCATGGCCATAGCTTACTGATTGTCATCAAAAATAAAAGTGGCAACATTTGGGTCACACATCAATCCAAACGTTAGCTGTCTCAACCAAAAGTGTCTCTTGTGCTGCACTTGAAAGTGCCATATACTCAGCTTCTGCTGTGGACAGAGCCACACATGACTGTTTCTTACTTCTCCAACTTAGAGGGCCACTACCCATAAGAAACACATAGCCAGATGTAGACTTTCGATTATCAATGTCACCGGCCTAGTCTGCATCACAGTAACCAACAAATTCATTATAGTCATTGTTATGGTACACTAGTCCATAATGGCATAATTCTGTGTGCCTTGTAGGTATCTTAGATTACTTAGAATTCGTTTTACTGCCGTCCAGTGTTGTTCTGATGGGTGAGCACAGAATTGAGCTACATTACTCACAGCATAAGTAATGTCAATGTCAGGCCTGGATCAAGTTGACAAATAAATTAGACTACCCACAGCTGATTGGTAAAGTCCCTGATCAAATGAACTACTTTCTTCTTCCTCTTTTCTCAATTTTACTCCGGAGTCCGTTGGAGTTGTTACAGGTTTAGAATTAAGCATTCCAAATCTCTCAAGAACTTTGCTTGTATAACCTGGCTGTCCAAGCCAGATACCATCTTTCTTTCGAGTGAACATCACACCCAAAAAGGATTTTAATTCACCAAGATCCTTTGTGTCAAATTTTGATACAAAAGCCTTTTTGACACTTGTTAGAATTGTATTGTTCCTAGCAGCCAATATGATGTCATCAACATATACTGCGATGATGACCATCTCTACTTCTGCAGTTGTATATACATAGGGTTCACTTAATGACTGCTTGAAACCAAGATCTTTCAGATGGTTTTCAAGTACTGAGTTCCAACATCGGGGAGATTGCTTTAGTCCATAGAGACTTTTCTTTACAAACAAGGTTTTCCTTTCCTTGTTCAACAAACCCTTCTGGTTGTTTCATGTATACTTCTTCCTCTAGCACTCCGTTTAGAAATGCTGTGGTCACATCCATTTGATGCAACTGTAGATTGTATTGGGCAGCTATAGCAATGACTGTGCGCACAGACTCGGGTCTTACGACTGGGCTGAATGTTTCATCATAGTCCAGACCATATTTCTGTGAGAAACCCTGCGCAACCAACCGAGCCTTATGTCTCAAAGTTTGTCCCTTAGCATTTACTTTGATCTTAAAGACCCACTTGCTTCCTATAGCCTTTTGACCTTCTGGCAGTTCTACTAAGTCCCAGACTTCATTTTCTTGGAGCGATTTGATTTCATTCTCCATTGCCACTGACCATTGAGACTGGTGTGAGCTTGTCATAGCTTGTCTCACCGTACTGGGTTCTTCTAGATCACAAGTCAAGTTCACCCATTCACCATATCGATTTGGTGGGCGTGTTGATCTCACTGGTCTTTTGGCATCTGGTTGCTCATCTGGTTCACGAACACGTGTCTCATAAGGATTTTAAGGATCATCAACTTGATTCACTTCTCCATCGATATCATTTTTAATAAAGTCCAGTGGCACATATGTTGGCTTCTGAGGAGTTTCCGTCTCCTTCTCAAAACCAAACCTGCATTCATTAAACAGAACGTCTCGGCTGTAAATTACTTTATCAGTCTTCAGGTTGTATAGGCGATAACCCTTGACATCTGTTCCGTACCCTAGAAAAATGCATTTTTGTGCCTTTGCATCGAATTTTTGTCTTTCATCTTTTGGAATGTGAGCATATGCAACACATCCAAACACTCGCAAGTGATCAACACTAGGTTTGTTACCAGTTAACACCTCATATGGGGTAGTACCCTGAAGAGCCTTAACAGGACTTCGATTCTGCAGATATACAGCTGTTGACACTGCTTCTGCCCAGAATGTTCGTGGCAACTTTGCTTCAGCTAGCATGGCACGTGCTGCTTCAACAATTGTCCTGTTCTTCCTTTCTGCTACTCCGTTTTGTTCTGGTGTTTTTGGAACAGTCAGTTCATGGCGGAGCCCCTCTTTCTTAAAATAACTTTCAAATTCTTTGGAAGTAAACTCTCCTCCGTTATCAGTGCGTAGAGCCTTGAGTTGTTTTTCAGATGACTTTTCAACCATTGCTTTCCACTCAATGAAACACTTGAAAACATCATCTTTGTGCTTAAGAACATAAACCCAAGTATAGCGACTGCAATATATCAATAAAGGTGAGAAAATATTGAGCTCCACCAAGAGATTTTGTGCTTGTCTTCCCGCACACGTCACTGTGGACCAGATCAAGAATATTATTGTAAGAATCAGGAAGGCTAGCAAGTAGGTGAACCACTCCGTCCTCTTCATCAACGGCGTCTCCTACCACTGCAAGATCTCTGTTAAAGTTTTAACATGTTCATGCACAGAATCCCCATCTTTCATTCTAAGTGTCAATAATCTTCTTGTTAGAGCCAGTCTGTTGGCCCATGTTTTCTTTTGAAACTGATCCCTTAGTTTTTCCCATACAATCTTAGGTTCAACTGGATTCCCGATTATATACAACAGTGAAGGGTCCAATGCCAAAACAATAATAGCCAAAGCCTTATCTCTCCTTGCATTAAATTTTGCAACCTTTTCAGACTCTTCTTCACCGGGTACAACTTCAGAACCAGTTACAATACCCCAGAGTCCATCTTTCATCAATGCCATCTGGCACTGAATCTTCCAGGTTGAATAATTTGAACCAACAAGAGGAATAATAATGCTTGTATTCATATTTGACATTCTTAATAATTCTTATGTCTTAATCAAGTTAATATTGACAACAAGAAATATTCTTTTCTTCAGCCCTCACAGTATTTATAAATCTATTGATTCCAGTATATAAGTTAATTCACAATCAGTTCAAACTAACTTTTGACATTAGATTAGACTGAATCAGTCAGTAGTCTATCAGAATAAAACGTTTTATCACTACAGATAATACATTAACACAGTGCTCAATCGTTCTGGGCCCATAACCTGTTGAAATATTATACCTGAATGTATTTCTATACAGATAATTAAACTAAAGACCAATCAATTACGTTAGTTAAACGTTTTATTGTCGATAGAACTTAGAACAAGGGAGAGTTTAATACACACATAAAACAATGACGAACATTTCGCATTTTGACATTTTCATTAACCCGCCCCTGTACATTTCATAGTACTATTAGCTCTATTGTGTAATCAGCTCTACTGTACTGTGTAATCAGCTCTACTGTACTGTGTAATCAGCTCTACTGTACTGTGTAATCAGCTCTACTGTACTGTGTAATCAGCTCTACTGTACTTCAGCAGATATAGAAATCCGTGGAACACACAATTTTGGTTGATTATAATTTTACTGTGAGTAAAGTACCAGTCAGACCAAATTGATCTTAGGGCCACTGAAGCATCGTTCACCAGTTTCTGTGGCCACGGCATACAAGGGGATGTGTGGCTAGCACAACGCCCTGCCGCCTTTACTTTACCCCAACTCGTGTCAGAGCTGGGTAGACTCGGGGACACCCTCAATTCCCTGGAAAAGTCCTAGCCTTCATCAGGATTTAAACCCAGGGTCTTCAATATGCCAGCTGAACGCTCTGCCGCTCGGCCACTGTGCGCTATTTACTGTAGTCAATGTATTTTAAATTGATCAACGTTGGAGATATTCTATATAAGTATTGTAATTGTAAAAGGAGATTATTTTTTTAAGATTTGTTTTTTCTTTGGATTCAATACAAACGTTTTTATGCACCCATGGATTCAAGGCCAATAATGTATTTATTCTCATTCACATTTAATATTGTTTATTTAAATAAGTCATAAGCTTAGCCAATGTCTATTAATGTTTGAGTTCTAATTCTGCACATCTTTTTTTTTTAGTGACTTAGGTTGACACATTTCTCTATCAGTGCTTATTTTCATGCAATTTCTTATTAACATTGTTGTTAAAGACATTTAATTATTTGCACGTTAGTCAGCCAGCAATTTTTGGGAAAGGTAACGGCTTTAAATTTCTTCTGATACTGATAGCCATATTAACTTTGTTATGAACACGTAACTCAATAAACTTGTTCGGCTGGCCTTTCCCACCAGCCGAAAAAAAAAATCATTCTGTATTTATTTCGTCCTTTTTCTTATTACAAGTTTTTAATTGTTTAATTGACTTACGGTATATGATAAAGTGGCCATTACGGTATATGATAAAGTGGCCATTACGGTATATGATAAAGTGGCCATACTTACGGTATATGATAAAGTGGCCATTACGGTATATGATAAAGTGGCCATTACGGTATATGATAAAGTGGCCATTACGGTATATGATAAAGTGGCCATTACGGTATATGATAAAGTGGCCATTACGGTATATGATAAAGTGGCCATACTTACGGTATATGATAAAGTGGCCATTACGGTATATGATAAAGTGGCCATTACGGTATATGATAAAGTGGCCATTACGGTATATGATAAAGTGGCCATACTTACGGTATATGATAAAGTGGCCATTACGGTATATGATAAAGTGGTCATTACGGTATATGATAAAGTGGCCATTACGGTATATGATAAAGTGGTCATACTTACGGTATATGATAAAATGGCCATTACGGTATATGATAAAGTGGCCATACTTACGGTATATGATAAAGTGGCCATTACGGTATATGATAAAGTGGCCATTACGGTATATGATAAAGTGGCCATTACGGTATATGATAAAGTGGCCATACTTACAGTATATGATAAAGTGGTCATTACGGTATATGATAAAGTGGCCATACTTACGGTATATGATAAAGTGGCCATTACGGTATATGATAAAGTGGCCATTACGGTATATGATAAAGTGGCCATTACGGTATATGATAAAGTGGCCATTACGGTATATGATAAAGTGGCCATTACGGTATATGATAAAGTGGCCATACTTACGGTATATGATAAAGTGGCAATTACGGTATATGATAAAGTGGCCATACTTACGGTATATGATAAAGTGGCCATTACGGTATATGATAAAGTGGCCATTACGGTATATGATAAAGTGGCCATTACGGTATATGATAAAGTGGCAATACTTACGGTATATGATAAAGTGGCCATTACGGTATATGATAAAGTGGTCATTACGGTATATGATAAAGGGGCCATACTTACGGTATATGATAAAGTGGCCATTACGGTATATGATAAAGTGGCCATACTTACGGTATATGATAAAGTGGCCATTACGGTATATGATAAAGTGGTCATTACGGTATATGATAAAGTGGCCATACTTACGGTATATGATAAAGTGGCCATTACGGTATATGATAAAGTGGCCATTACGGTATATGATAAAGTGGCCATTACGGTATATGATAAAGTGGCCATTACGGTATATGATAAAGTGGCCATTACGGTATATGATAAAGTGGCCATTACGGTATATGATAAAGTGGCCATTACGGTATATGATAAAGTGGCCATACTTACGGTATATGATAAAGTGGCCATTACGGTATATGATAAAGTGGCCATTACGGTATATGATAAAGTGGCCATTACGGTATATGATAAAGTGGCCATACTTACGGTATATGATAAAGTGGCCATTACGGTATATGATAAAGTGGCCATTACGGTATATGATTAAGTGGCCATTACGGTATATGATAAAGTGGCCATTACGGTATATGATAAAGTGGCCATTACGGTATATGATAAAGTGGCCATTACGGTATATGATAAAGTGGCCATTACGGTATATGATAAAGTGGCCATACTTACGGTATATGATAAAGTGGCCATTACGGTATATGATAAAGTGGCCATTACGGTATATGATAAAGTGGCCATTACGGTATATGATAAAGTGGCCATACTTACGGTATATGATAAAGTGGCCATTACGGTATATGATAAAGTGGCCATTACGGTATATGATAAAGTGGCCATACTTACGGTATATGATAAAGTGGCCATTACGGTATATGATAAAGTGGCCATACTTACGGTATATGATAAAGTGGCCATTACGGTATATGATAAAGTGGCCATTACGGTATATGATAAAGTGGCCATTACGGTATATGATAAAGTGGCCATTACGGTATATGATAAAGTGGCCATACTTACGGTATATGATAAAGTGGCCATTACGGTATATGATAAAGTGGCCATTACGGTATATGATAAAGTGGCCATTACGGTATATGATAAAGTGGCCATACTTACGGTATATGATAAAGTGGCCATTACGGTATATGATAAAGTGGCCATTACGGTATATGATAAAGTGGCCATACTTACGGTATATGATAAAGTGGCCATTACGGTATATGATAAAGTGGCCATTACGGTATATGATAAAGTGGCCATACTTACGGTATATGATAAAGTGGCCATTACGGTATATGATAAAGTGGCCATTACGGTATATGATAAAGTGGCCATTACGATATATGATAAAGTGGCCATTTTCAAAGCTTTTCTCTTTCATTTTTGCTTTTAAAACGCGTGTTTGTATTTTTATATTATTCATTAGCTTATGTGCATCGTTTACATCTCGTTTTCATGGCGTTGCAAGCCACATTTACCGCTAGGCCACCTCGCCATTTGACGGCAGATCAATCAAGGAATAGGTTTCTAAGCTTGCACGAGGAAAATGAAAATGATCGTGACATTTTTTTCAGATTCAGAAAGTGAATTTGAGTATTTGGATCATTCTTACCATGAGAGCGATGTAGGCCCTAAATGGAGATGTACAACAGTGGGCGTTACCAATTCAGGCCCTAGTCGATGCTACTGAAAGTATTAACGTTTTGACTAATTGGGATAGTGAATGGATTGAAGTTAATAAATCAAAAGGACTTGCCACACAAAATTTGTTTTATTGTTTTTAAATAAAAAAAAATGTGTTTCCTATTAGATTATTCCATTAAAAAATCATATAGATCTCTAATATGTCAATGTTTAAAGAATAAACAAAAAAGCTATAGTTCATAGTACTTTAAACAAAGGAGTTGCTAAGAAAATATACATAATAAAACTAAAATAATTCTGGCAAAACAGGGAAATTAACTCCGGTTTCAAAGAGTTAATACTGTTGTTACTTAGCATTGACTATTGAAACATGAAAAACACAAGGTCTATTAGTAAGATTAACTTGATAAACACAATGTGAGTAATAAGTAATAAACACACAATGAACTTGATAAACACAATGTGAGAATTAATACCTATAAAAATTTATATATAATTAAATAGGTGACGCCCGTAAAGTATTAACTGCATCCGATTGACTCATTTAAAATTTGAATCTCACGATGACCCATTTTAGAGGACCAATAGAACCCCTTGGAAGTTGGTTAACTCATGACTTCAAACTTAGTTTAAGTTTTAAGTTAGTTCTTTCGATTCTCTTGGAGTGTCGACTTTTTTTTTCTTCATTACATTTTTTATTTAAATAATTAGTAATTAGTGTAATATGGTAAAGTAAAGTATTCATCGGACTAAATTGACCCATGGGTCCGGTGAAGAAGCGTTCATCAGTTTCTGTGTCCACGGCATACTAGGTGCTTGTGTGGCCAGCACTATGCACATCCGCCTTGACTTTACCCCAACTAAGGTCAGGTATAGGCTATCCATCAGAGCTAGGTAGACTCAGGGACACCCTCCAGACCTGGGGAAAAAATCATAGCCATCACAAGGATTCGAACCCAGAACCTTCGGTCGAACGTACAGCCACTCGTCCACCGTGCTCCCCCCCCCTCTCTAGGCGGCCTAGAGCTTATATTTAAAGCTTAAAGTATGTGCCGAATACTATTCTATGTACTCTAAGTGTTACAATGGACAATGCACGTTATTTTAGCTCGTTGTCTAATAAAACTAAAACTATTCATGCTTCATAAATTGTTGTCGAAACCTTATTTCTATATTAAGATTTTTTGTTACGGAGGCTTTAGGACAGGGGTCACCAACCTACGACATGCGTGTCAGACTTGGCACGCCGTGATATTTTCAATGGCACGCGGTAGAGGCCTTAAAAAAAGTAGATTTAAGTATCTTCTACAAGAACTTATTTAGTGCTACTGTGGTATGAATTTTAGGTTTTTGGCACGCTGAATGAATTAGAAATCCTACTTTGGCACACTGTTATAAAAAATGTGCCGACCCTTGCTTTAGGAAAGTGAGCTTTCATTCCGTCACCCACACGCTCCTCTCTTCCCCACCTCCTTCCCCTCTTCATTTCACAAATCATTAATTATTGTCACTGCGAGTAATTTAAAGTTTATTGTTGAAACGTGGCGCGTGGACGCAGTTATAATAAACATCGGTATGCGTGTGCTAAACTAATTAACACCAATAAATTAAGAGCGTTAATTGAGTTAGGGCCTAACGGACTGGGTTGTTGATTGAATGGTTCTGATTTAAACACATTTGCAGAACATACATTAACACACGGAGAAGAAGTGAGAAGGCTTACTGTCTAAAATCTTTAGAACTAAATGCTTTAGCTTTTTTTCTCCACACCAAGCGCTGTGTCATTTATTTATTCTATGAATATTTGTTTAACGTTAGGTCAAGTTTTACATCAGTAGGCCGACAGAAGACCAGCCATAAACTATAGAACTGTTGACTTAAGTCTGTCAGAATGTATCTGTTTAAAGCTTTCTTGATTTCTCTTGTTGGATTGACCAGATCACAGTACACTGGTAAGTAGTAGCATACACTATGTTTCAAATTAATAAAACAATTACCGGTCTATTCCTTGTCCAACTTTGACTTAACTGAAATAATTCATTCATCCAAAGACTATATTGGGAAAGACCTCTTGCTCTATTTTTAGACTTTGTTTATTCCGTGCCCAGCCAATAACATTTTCTATAATGACTTCTAAACTTCCCTAAAGACTTCCGCTGTATACAACTTTCGATTTTAATCTTAATTGTCCATTGAGAAAATCATAGCGAGTTACTAAACCGGAAGTCTAGAGGACTTTGCGCGATCGGAAATTACGAAACTAAGTGTTTCAAGTTATCAAATAGCAGAAACTTCAAAGCGAACGGTCCATCTTATTACAGTCTTTGGTTTATCCTACGTTATAGTACTTAATTCCTCGATTGCAATTTTTGCGACGAACCGTGAATTTTTATAAAACCTTGGAGCCTTGGTTATGCTACTGTTATAAAAATATGATATTTGATAAGACTGGTTAAAATGCATTGTTATTTGCATTTTTTTTAAAGAGAGGTTTGGTTTATGGACTTACCAGCAATTAAAACTATATTTACTAATGTTAGGCTCTATTATATTGAACTAGAATTCACCTTTAATTACTTATGATTGTTACGATTCTATTTTGCAGTAAACGAAGGCAATAAAGGTTCAGACATATTCTGTCTGGAAATGTCGTCCTTCCTGCACAGATCGTATTATCCAATTACTGAGCTGTCCCAGTGCCGATCAACTTCACTTCAATGTCAAGAGGATGTAACTCTGGTGAAAGATCAATTGCAGGCAATCAGAAGACTTTTATTCTACCCGCCACTTGTCTACGACAGTAAGAAATATTTAATCTCTAAATTCCCGCACAAAAATGCCGTCGACGCCATGGCGTATTGCAATGCTTTTGGAGGCTACCTGGCAGAAATTGATGACGTCAATGAGTACAAGGCGCTGCAGATCTTTGTTTTGAACTCGACCCTTAACATAGTACTGATTGGGGGCTCCGACGCTGAAGTGGAAGGGACCTGGATATTTCCACGCACCGGTCTACCCGTGAAATTCTTGGATTGGGTGCTGTATCAGCCAGATAATATCAAGGAAGAGGACTGCTTGAGTCTGTGGAAAGAGCACGAGGCTAAAATGAATGATATAACTTGTGAATTTCGATTTGTTTATGACAGATTTATGTGTGAAATACCAAACAACTTTTAAGATTATTCAATAACTCTCAATGAAATAAAATATTGCATTTACCTGATTTTTTTTTTTTTTTTAAAGAAATATTTAAGATACATTTAAAACGTGGCCATTAGGTTAAGCTGTGTCCCTTGCATACCCATAGGCCTACATCTGCCACTGCAAATTATGCCAGAACACACTGAGCATGCCAAATATAATAGCAGGGATACACGCTCAATATAAATAACCATTATTATTATTATTTAAAAAAAACAACTTCATTTTACACTTATTATAAATGAACTCTTACTTGCGACACGAAAAGAAATAAAATATTGCATTGACAAGTGTTAATACTTAATTAGGCGTAACCTTTTCAAAAAAAAGAGGTCACATGCTTGCGTTGAAATTTCCCGCCATTTTCGTAAACAAATACCATGCTTTTGGTGGTGTTTGACGATCGATTTCAACCTCGACGGCCAGTTCTGGTCTTTTAGAAATATACAGAGGCTATAAGATTAGTTATGAGGAATGCGTTTTTAACATCAAAAGTGAGTAGGCGATAATTAATACTCAAAATGTTAGTCGCGTTAGGTTAAATTTAGCTTTTGCTTATAAAATACATTAGTCAAGAGTTTCGTCCTTGGTAATTAAAAAACACAATGCGGAGATTCATAAAAAACAGCAACACGAAAATTCTTCAAATGTGACATTCACAATCCATCGTTTTCTTTTGTCGCCATCTTTTGGAAATGAAATAAGATTAAATTATCTAGGCCTACATATTTTCGTACAACCAGTAACGTAGCACACAGACATGTTTCGAAGTAAATGATCCAATAAGACCGGGAAATGTCTTTTTTGTCCACCTTTTATGCATGCATATTTGTTAAAACTTGTCAATTGTCTAAACACTACACTTTGCAAAACATTTTCGTTACGTCCATTTTCAAACTAGAAATAATATCTTTAATAATATTGGCCAGTAATACAACTAAGAATCCCTTAGAAAAAAAGTTGGTGGCAAAAGGCAAAAAGTGTCGAAGCAAATACTGTAATAAAATGGGCCCCTTGCTCAATTTTTAGAGCTGAATAGTTAGTTTGCACATGCGCGGCCTTCAATACGTCCTGAAATCCGGTGTACATCAAAGACTATAATGAGATGGACTGCTTGCTCTATTTTTAGAGCTTAACACTTTTTTTTATTATTTTTTCTGTGCGCAGCCAAAAACGCTGTCCTAAATGACCCCTGAACAGGGCCGGCTCTAGAGTTTTTGACGCCCTAGGCAAAAACAAATTCTGCGCCCTCATTAATGTGCCTTCGGCGGGGTCTGCCGGGTATGGAACTTCGAAAATGTGTTTTTGTTAATAATTGTTATTGCCCAACAAAGAATTTTGATTTATAACCTTTGATTGATGACTGTGAAATGTTAATAAAACAGTTGAATCAAAAGTAACAATGGCTTTGCATTATAGATTAATATTTAGAAATCAATTCGAAGTTACATAACACACAGTTTTACATTAGGAATATGGGTTTATAGGTTTTATAATTGCATTATGTACAGTTCTCTTAATAACGAACCGAAACTCACAGTTATATTAAAGATATTTTTTTCTGTTCTTATAAAACTTAAAAAAAATACACAAACACTACTTGATATTGCTTGATATTAGATTATTGTTTTCGTAACTACGGTAGAAAAGTCACTTTTAAATACTGATTAACAGTATTTATACTCCTAAAGACTAAAACCCTGATGGTACTTTTCTTGCTTTCTGCTTAGCAAATTCTTGTATGAGGTCTTTTGAGTCTTTGTTGTTATATCACTTTTAATAGAAATTGTCGCCAGACCTGCACGTCTCTCCTGAAACATTGTACTACGCAGATAGGTTTTAATTAGCTTAAGTTTTGAAAAACTTCTTTAAGCACTAGCTACGTAAATTGGCAAGGTAAGCAAAATACGAAGGGCTACACACATGTTAGGAAATCCATTCTGTTGAAGGAAGATTCTGTTGGTAAATGTAGTTTAGGACTTCTTCAGGGTTTGATACTGAGTCATGGAGATGATGAGAAATTGCACTTAGTTCAGATAATGACTACCTGCTCACTGGAGACTCAAGTCCTTTTCTTGCAGTATCTTACTAGGTATGTTTACCTGAAACAAAATGTTGTGCTATGTGACAAGTGCAACAATAAACTCGAAGTCTGAGATATTTTTAAGTAACACAAGTGCTTCTGCATTCGCAAAACTGCCTCTAGATCTAATTATTGTCTTCAGATATATCTTTCAAAGCATCACAAACATGAGATAACTGGTAGCGCAGAGGTGTTAGTGCATCAATTCGACTGGACCATCTTGTGCCACTTAGGGGATTTAATGTACGGTACTCGTTTTCGTAATTAACAGTCTGAAAATGTACAAAACCAACAACTGCACTGCCAATGCAAACAACTCAGCGCCCTCACAACTTACGATTTACGAACTGACTAGAAGGTCACGTCACTTTAATATGATATTCCGCCGTCACAATGCATCCAGGGTGTGGCCAGGGGAAGTGAGGGGTTGCCTTTTTGCACTCCTCTACGCACAGCGAGGTAGCCAAACTAATTACTGTTAGGGCATACTTTCCTATTTTCTAAGACAACTTAAATAAAATACTCTTTGCCTTTCATCCCCTAGTTATTCATCTGCCTATGCTAGTAGCGCGCAGAAGCAATAAACTTTAATATACGGTAGTCTATATTTTTATATCCCCATATTTAAAAAAATCCTCAATTTTGCGCCCCCCACCAATTTTTGCACCCTAGGCTGCCGCCTAGTTCGCCTATATGGATGAGCCGGCCCTGCCCCTAAACTTACTTAAAAAGACTTCCGCTGTATATTACTTTCAATTTTAATCTTTATTTTCTATTGAGAAAATCATAGATAATTACTAAACCGGAAGTTTAGAGCACATAGTCCGATCGGAAATTCCGAAACTAGGTGTTTCAAGTTATCAATAAGTAGAATAATCAAAACAAGAGGTCCCTCTTACTATAGTCTATGATCGAAAGCAGCATACGGTAAACACTTGTATTCTCTGATCTTTGCGTTTCACAATCAGCCATGCCACACGTAAAGCACGATTGACAGAAAAACAAAGACGCGCAATTTTATTTTCAAAAGAATCAAGAAAGTGTTGAGAATGACTGTTCTTGACGCCATATTTTATGTTCACGACTCATGAATTTTAGCAGTGACAACGAAGTAAATTTGGTATGTCCCACCTCGTCTGTTCTACTTAAAGCAAAAAGAAATCGAAAACGAAAATGGTAGGTTAAACCTTGGATCGAAAGAAGAAAGATTTATGGAGCTTACAATGTTCTTTTAAGCGAACTGGACGATTTAATAGCAACCATCTTTGTTTACTTTTTTTTAACTAGGCTTTATCACATGATCTAATTCCGCTTCCCATTGGCTGACACAGCTTGAATCAAGAATCGTGACTCCAAATTTTAGAACATGTTCTAAATCTGTGAATCATCGGGAATCACTACTGAAACT
This sequence comes from Anisus vortex, assembly GCA_949126835.1. Lineage (NCBI taxonomy): Eukaryota > Metazoa > Mollusca > Gastropoda > Planorbidae > Anisus > Anisus vortex. Next base: position 6,026,014 of record OX421500.1, read on the forward strand.
TTGTTTCGCGCTATGCCACATTAGAAACGGGGAGAATCATCGTCATTTTTGAATTCAATCGCAGCGAATCACTGATTTTGCTTCTAGTGTGGCTTAAGGCTAAGCCACACTATACTCAAGAATCACGTTTTGACTAGAATCATTTTTCACCGAATCACTAGAATCTTGTTTTGGTGCGAATCAAAATACTATGCTTCACAATCAGCCATGCCACACGTAAAAGCACATTCAGAGAGAATCATGAATCACGGAAAGTGTTTACTTTCAAGTACATGATTGTCAATAATTGTCCGTATACCTACTTATACAGTACATTTTGTAAACATTTTTACTATAAAAGTTGTGTACTTTAAATGTACTATTAAGGCAATATTTTTACAAATACAAAGATTCGTTAAATGTGTAACATTGTAGTGATCGCTACAGACAATAACCAAGACTTTTAGTAACTAAATAGACAGCCAAAATATCTGGAACAGACTACTTCTTTTAACGACAACATCAATCCACGATAAGCCATACCATCGCCACTGGAGGAATTTCTTTTACACTAAAAGTCTTCAAGTACAATTAGTCTACTAGATTTTTATATTTATTTATTTTTCGAAATGGGCACATTTACTTTTTTTTTTAAAATCAAATATATATCAAAGTTGATAAGTAAATCTTGATTGTCTGGTAGCGACGACTCGTCCAGTTAGTTGGTAATCTCACAATATACTTTAAATCATGGATCGGCAACGACGGGAACGCGCTTCAAACTTGGCACGCAGAGCGATTTTCAATGGCATGCGAGAGACCTCTAAGAGGTGTCTTTTTTATTGATAAAAGCAACACCATTTTCCAGTTTTGAATGAGTAAAACTGACTGTTGAAGCCGATGTTTCTGACACATTTCACTATTGAATCAAATTATGGAAACATTGTTGAATTAAAGGGAGATAATTAACCCGTATCGTTTTGGCAAATATTTTTAATATGCTTTTTTTTTCTTTTACAAAAAAATAAATAAATGGCTTACAATTTATAACTTTGAAATGATCTAACTGCAAAAAGTATTTGAAAATTATATAAATATATGACTAAATAATTTATATGACTATTTTTAAACATTACATTAACTACCCAGTCTGTATGATTACTTCGTATCTATTCAGGATCTATTAACTGTTTTTTGGGATCTTCTTTTCAACCTTGCTAAACAATGCCTCTAGAGAATCCAGGGAGGGGATTTACTTGCACACCCGGTAAGACGGAGGGCCTTTCAAATTGTCCAGGCTAAGGGCAAGGCGAAAAATCCGCAGAAGAACAGTCAAAGACTTGCTGTTCGCGGATGACGCCGCCCTTGTCACACACACTGAGGAGGAGCTACAATCCTTGATGGACCGCTTCTCCAGGACCTGCCAAGATTTTGGTCTAACAATTAGTATAAGAAAGACTAACGTGATGGTTCAAGGAGCTGACCCACCCAACATATACATTAACGGTACCAAATTAGATGTTGTAGATCAGTTCACATACCTTGGCTCCACCATCACCACCGATCTATCACTGCATGGACACAGAAATCAGCAGGAGAATTGGCAAGGCTTCCGCGACTTTATCCAGGCTAACGCAAAGAGTATGGGCCAACAAGATTCTGTCTATTAATACAAAAATAGCTGTCTATCGTGCATGTGTGATCAGCACTCTCCTGTACGCCAGCGAAACTTGGACCCTGTACGCATCGCAAGAAAAGAGACTCTCTTCTTTCCACATGCGGTGCCTCAGACGCATACTTGGTATATCTTGGAAGGACCGCATAACAAACAACGAGGTCTTGCAACGGGCTAACATGCCCAGCATGATCACTTTCCTTCGCCAACGACGTCTTCGGTGGCTTGGCCATGTTTCCAGGATGGAGGATGGGCGAATCCCAAAAGACCTGCTATATGCTGAGCTCGCGGAAGGCAAGAGAGCTACCGGCCGCCCCCAACTCAGGTTCAAGGACGTCTGCAAACGTGATCTAAAGGCTATAGATGTAGAGATCGGGAACTGGGAGAACCTTGCTCAGCACAGAAATAGTTGGAGAGGCACCTTACACACCGGTATAAATGCGGCAGAGGGCAAACTTCGCCTTATGGCGGAGGCTAAACGAGCAGCGAAGAAAAGTAGGCTGCCCCTAACAATCTCCAACGGTCCAGCTTTCAAGTGCCAGAGATGCGATAGAGCCTGTCTCTCAAGGATAGGTCTCCACAGGCACAGTCAATTTTGCAGGGCTGGCCAAATCACAGACGCGCAAATCTAATCGTCTTTCGAGACTATGGAGCCAATGATGATGATTCCGCTCAACGATAACGATATCTAAGCCTATTGGTTATTAAATGCATTAATTAAAGGACATCTCCAGTAAAATTGAAATCGAAATGTAATTATTTGCAGATATTAGGGCGACAAGAATCGCTTTGCGGAATAGAACCCGCGACATGTCGGTTCACAGTACGGTGAACTAACCACGGAACCAGCCGGCTGCAATGACCATACTTCTTCGAAAAGTTATAGCGAGTCTTTTTTTTCTTAGTAGTAATACTAGAAAAAGCCCATGGGGAAACGACGGGGGAAATAATTATTTTTTATTGTGTTTTTATTATTGTTAGAATTGTGTTTATATATTTATTATGTTTTTTTGAAAAGTCAGGAAACATGAGCTGTAAGTAAAGTTGGCCTAAGTCATGGTTTGAAAATAAGGAAACGACGATTCTAATTTGTGATATTTTTATTTTTGTTCGAATTACTGAGATAAATGAAAAATATTTTGATTTCACTGTAATAAATTCAGATGAAACTTTTCCTTAAAAGCAATATTAAGTGTAATTTCTTGTTCTCCATAAGTAGGGTCTAGTTGTTTGTAAAGTGTTATTTCTACATGTTTCGGACTTTTTGACCTTAAAAAGTGACAAAATTTGACCAAATGAAAACTGCGACATGATCAAATGTCTGTTATTAAAATTTATTAATAGCTACCGCAAAAGCCAGAGTTATTGGAAATTGTTGGCGTCATATATAATAGGGTATTGTTTAGTGTTAAGAAACAAAGTTGATAAATTTGGATGAAAAGGCTTTCGGCGTTACTGCATTCGGAGAAGATTTCTGATGTATCTACATTGCGATGTCCTTTGCAATGAATCAATAGCCGTTGCAAAGGCAATCTTTGGATTTAGATTTCTCAAAAGCATAATACATACATTATCACTGTTTCTGTCCCCTGTGGTGTAAGACATTATTACCATTGGTGTCATATTTATCACAATTAGTTTCATACCAGACATTTTTCAAAACTGTTTGTGAGCTCGAGCGTTCGGCTGACGTAGGCCAACTGAATGTTCTGAGTATGAATCCTGATAAAGGCTAGGATTTGTTTACGGCTCTGAAGGGTGTCTCTGAGCCTGCTCAGTTCTGATGGGTACCTGATATTCGTTAGGGAAAAGTAAAGGTTACTGGGCGTTGTGGGCATTGTGCTTGTCATACAATCTCCTAGTATGCCGTGCACTCCGAAACTTGTGATATCTGCTTTACGGTCTAACGAGGATACTTTACTACACGCTTGAGGACAGACATTACAACCATAGGGAAATGGGGGTGTGTGTGGCGTGGGGGGGGGGGAGCGAGACTAACATATAGGCTAAAATGTGCCCATTAGAAACAATATTAATTTGTATACCAAGTTATTGTGCTTAAACTGTTTTTTTTTCTCTTTTAAATGTTTTAAATATATGTTCTATTCATCCAATAAATCCCTTTTTTTATCAAAATCAATTTTTGTTCCATGTTGATGTTGGGAAAGTGGGGATTAGTGTATAATAAGTTGATAATTCTAAAGACAACTATAAAGCTATTATAATACTCTTTCTAAATGCTTTGTATATACTTTGTTATACAAAAGTAGAAAACCTAAATGTTTTAAAGTTTGATGTATCTACATTGCGATGTCCTTTGCGATGAATCAATAGCCGCGGCAAAGGCAATCTGAACAAAGATTTCAAAGAATGGTCAAAGTTTACGGCGAAAAGATTGTTCTAATTTGACTAATTGAAGACCTACCCGTGTTCATAATATAGGCTTAGTTTTATATTTGCTAAATTGATAGAGAAAAGAATAAAAGAGATAAAAAAAAGTATAGAGTTAGAGATCGAACCTTACCTTGTAGAATAATACTTTATAGAAGGATCGTCTGTAATATATTAGAAAATTAGAACTCTAATTAAGATTAAAATAGAAAGTTGCATACAGCTCATACAGCGGAAGTCTTTTGGAGTACGCGTTATTTGATGCGCACCGAAAACACGATTCTTGAGTTCTAAAAATAGCGCAGGCGGTCGTCTTATTGTAGTCTTTGATATTGTGTCATCTGTTTATACTCTCAAAACCAAATCGCTATGAATTCCGATAAACAGATACACAGATAGATACACAGATTTCTCTGGGCTTTTATTAAATATACTAGTGGTTATGCCCGTCAAAATGACGGAGAAACGACTACAATATGTTTTGTTAAGAGAGAAAGAAAAGAGACTATTACAATGAACGTTTCTTTTCGGTATTTTTTTAAATTTATTTTTTATTATTTTTGACCCTGGCATATGCATAATAATTGTAACTGTCAAGCGTCTGGTATTAAAACGTAGCGAACGTTTGTGTTGATTTGACTTGTTATTAAAAATAGCCTATTAAATTAAGAATAATATACTATTTAAAAGAAGAAAAAAAACACAATACCAAACAATAAAAAGGTAAATAATAAAAAAAAGCGTAGAAAATAATTTTTCAATACAATAAAAACTAAAGTGAGAACGATTTTTTTCGGTATTTAATTTTTGTTCTTGCTTATTGTATTAATAAAACAGTGTTGAGAATGTTTCTTTCGGTATTTAGTTTTTGTTATTTTTATATGTTTCTGGTCGACCTGACCCTGGCATATGCATAAGAATTGTGGCCTCAAGGACTGGCGTAGTGTGTAAACCGCCGATACTTTGCCATTAAGAATACACTGGCGGGCGAACGCAGCGGGTCCGAGGTCCATTACACTGCCGAGAGGCCACTGGTCTCGGGGGGGGGGGGGGAGGAAGCAATGAACGCTGCAATCCCGTCTCGAGAACCACCCGATGCCTGAATGCATGTAGGCATACCTATAGTATAGGATTTGTGCTACCGGGTGACAGTGCAGGTATACTGGCGAGCCACCACGATAATGATCCTTAGGGGAACCGCATTGAACAATCGCTGGGCTGCGGAAACCTTCCCCATTACACGGCACGCCACGCCTTCGGCGTGTCGTTTGGGTGGCTGGAGCCCGGACAGAGATTTCTCAATCCTAAGCGTTACGCCCTGGACACAAGAGCCGAAAGGCTAGTCCGGGTTTTTTGAAGGGACTTTTTAATTCGATATTAAAATGTAGCGAACAGTTGTGTTGACTTGATTTGTTATTAATAATATTAAATTAACAATAATATACTATCTGAAAAAAAAAACACATAAATTCAAAACAATAAAAAAAGTAAATAATATTTAAAAAATTAGAAAATAATATTTCCATGCAATAAAAACTAAAGTGAGAAAGATTTTTTCGGTATTTAATTTTTGTTCTTGCTTATTGTATCAATTAAACAGTATTGATAATGTTTCTATCGGTATGTAGTTTTTATTTTATACTGTTGCTGTCAAGCTTATGGTACCTGGTATTTGAAAGTTATCATTTATAAGCCTAACTTTTTTTTTTAAATTCGTATAATTTAATTTATAGAGTGTATACAGTCGCCTATTAAACGATATTCTCAATAGCGACGTAAATCCATTAAATAATTAAAACATTTGGTTACTTTTACTTAAAAGGATAATGCAAACATCAATAATGAAAAAAAGAAATAATTTCATAGACATTACGTCATACGCTAGTATTTTGTTTAAAGTAAACCATTGAAACTCTCCAAGCCAAATTGCGGTGCGTAACTTATAAAAAAAGGTCTCGCCACTTTAAAAAAATAGCAGCATAATTAGGGAAACCCGAAAAGACCCTCGCGTTCAACATACAAAATATCGCGTTCAACATAGTAATGAACGGAAATGGCCATTTGCTATGTACGGCTATATTTAATTTGCATGGTTGGATCTAACATTTTGATTGTTTTAAATTAACACATTCATGATTATAAGTCATAAAATAAAATTATCTTTTGGAGTACGTTTCGGATTTATACATTTAATTTTTGTCCCGATTAGTCAAACGGCTTAGGTGCCTATAGCGAACACACACACACACATATATATATATATATATATAAACAAACAAACAAACTCACGGCAATTATATATGCTGATGATGATGTAGGCCTACTGTTGGGGGGATATGAGATATTAAGCAACACTTGCATTTACATCACATTTCATCCAAAAACAAATCGATTCTAATAGCTGTGGTGTTCAAATTATATCAGGTACATTTGTAACGCCTACTTGCCCTTCACCGCCCCCCCAAACGCCCCCGGGAACGTCAGAGCCCCCCTAAAGCTTCCCACCGCCCCCCAGGAAGCGATAACGCCCCCGTTTAGAACATATGTCGTTGGCCGTCATGGAAAGCTCGGTACAATCACAACCAGAGACGTCATGGTAAACACGGCACCATCTGGTAGTCCAAAAACTAAAACAACACTTAATAAAACTAGTACCGGTATAATTGTTCTGTCAACACTGCATCAACGTAAACAATTTTCTTTCCATCTCAACTTTCTAACACTTCTCAGAAAGGATACAAAAATCCAACATGTTGTTCATGTATTAGTAGATATTTTATCGGATTCCCATAATTGCTATTACACTTTGGCCTTGTATAAAGGCTGAGCTTGTCCTCAGCAAAAATCACCTTTACCACACAGTTTCATCTGTATGTACAACTACATCAAGTACAATGAACTTCTCTTCTTGTATCCTGTTGGGTCTTGCAGGATTCACTCTAGTTGGATGTAATGGTGAGTATTCTGTACTTGTTGATTTTGTATTGTTGGTGCTGATAAAGAAAGCAGCAATATACAATCAAATTGGTGGAACATATTTTAGAATTCTAAACATCCAATGGTAAGAAATAATATTGACAAAGGTGTTAGGCTTATTAAACATTTAACGACTATCCTTAAAATTAAAAGTAATATAATTCATTTAATGCAATAATAACTATAGAAATTAAAGTGCAATTTGTAATTGTAGTTGTATCTTATCTTATATATTACAGACGCTCCTTCTATAAAGAAGATTTTTGCGTCCTACAGTCATCTGTGGTCCGAGTCTAGTCTTGTATTTTTCAATGTTTTAAATGATGTTAAGTTACTGGTTTTCTGGTTTGTTCAAGTAACCCATTCCATGCCCAAATAATCCTCGGGAAGAAAGAGTACTTATAAGCATTTGTTCTGGCATAAAGGATAAGTGTTTTTGTTCTTATGTTTATCTGAGCATTGCAACAGGTTGTTATAATTATAGTAGTCTATACATTTGAAAAGTCGTAAACTAAATTAAAAATTATTAATTGTTAACGGTATTCATTAAGCTGTTATTATTTTTTCAGTTATTTCAGTAAACACTAGTAGTTATGACCAAATTAAAGACAGCGCCGATGTAGTCGTTACCGACTTCAGCGGCGATTGTACTGCCAAATTTTTGGTACAGAAGTTGTTGGAACAAGAAAGAAGTCTAACGCTATGTCAAGAAAAACTGAAAGAGAAATCAGAGAGTAAAGAAAAAGAGAAATGCCCTCAGTCTTCTAACACTGAATGTGTGTCAGTTGTAAGCAGGATGTTTTACCCTCCGAAAGAGCACAATAGTACCAAATATTATCTGTCTACTTTTGCTCCAAAAAGTATAGAAGATGCTAATACTTACTGCTTAGCCCTCGGTGGCTACCTGGCTGAGATCGATGACCGAAGCGAATTGGCAGCTCTCCAAGATTTCATCATGTCTTCAAATTGTGATGTAGTTTTTATCGCCGGGTCTAATGCTGCTAGGAATGGTAAATGGATATTTCCTAGAACTGGAAAAGAAATGCAGATCTTTGATTGGATGAATGGAGAGCCAAACAACTTAGGAGGAGTGGAAGATTGTTTAAATTTATGGAAAACCTACAACGCCAAAATGAATGATGTCATATGCGTTTACGATTCTCAATTTACTAATTTTTATCAAGCCCAGTTCTTGTGTGAAGTAAATAAGCATAAAAAGTAAACAACATGAATTATATTTACCGCTAATAAATTTTAATATTTAATATTGTTGTTCAATATTTTTAGTTTTTGTAATTTTTCTTTGTTTTTTTTATTAAAGAATTTTTTTAAAAATATCAGTTTTGTTTTCTTAAGGTTTGTTCATTATGATGTATTAAATATTTCATGTGTCCTTTGGGTTCCTTGTGGAACGTAAGGCCTCTGTCAAAGCACGACACTCTACAGGTCTCTTGCCAGTCGCTTCAATTCTTCCCAGCTCTTTCCAGTTCTTCCAGCCTCATCCAATATGTTTCGTCTCCCTCTATGCTGTTTGCCCTGGGAGTTCCACTCTTAGTCCAGTCTATCTTTGTTGTTATCTTTCCCGAGGGTGTGTGCAATCCATCTCCACTTTCTTTCCATGATTTGGTGTTCTTCTGTTCTTTGTCCACAACTCACCCACAGCTTTGAGTTTTCTACCTTCTAAATCACCTTTTGCTGTACTTTATATTATTTAAAAATAACTTTGAATCGATAGTATCTTTATTACATAAATAAAACATTCACTAGTCTTAGCGTATACTAAATTATAAAGTTAATTTACACAGACAGTACAAAAAAAGGAAGACTTTTTACAAACCAATGACAGCTAACAAATGGTCACAAAAATGAATGTGACTTGCCACTTTATGGGGAAGGCATGTATTAAATTATATTGTGTTGATTAAAATATAAATAAAGTGTATTTCTTTAAATAGCTTTTTATAAACTTCTACACAAGGCCTATACATATATATATATGTATATATACGGGATATATATATATATATATATATATATAAACAAACATATAAACAAACTCAGGGTAATTATATAGATTGATGATAGAAAAAGAGTAGCCAGCTTTAGAAAAGGAGAACGCTTTCTTTGTCGGCTGTATGATGTATTCTAGGATTTAGTCAACACTAATTTGCTCAAACAATCTGTAAAGCTGAATAGCTTCAAATCAGATTCAACATCATTTGTATTTGTTTTTAGATAATTAAGAGACCTAGAATCTAGAAATTCACTAGAATGTCTTTAGTTACTTCCTCTTCATTGCATCACAGGACGGCTGAATATATTGATTCTGGAGAATAAGTTAGACTTAAAATGTGTAGACCTAGTAAACACTTTAAAAAAAAATTATCTCATTTCTGAGTCAAAATCAATAAACATGGAACGTCGGACTCGTACTTTGAAAATAATTTTTTTTTACGAAGTTATATGCGAAAAAAAATCAAAATCAATTTACCTTTTGTTATGGTAGTTTAAAAAAAACAACATGTTTTGTATTGAAATTCTCTTTCACAGATAACGAAAACAATAAAGGTATAGAACAATCATGTCTAAATTTGACGGCTGTGTTGGACAGATCCTTTAACCAAACTATTGAACTGATTCAGAGCCGATCTAATTCACTGCAATCTCAAGAAAATGTATCGCAGTTGAAAAGTCAACTCCAGGCTATCAGCAGTATTTTATTCTCCCCCCCTCACTTGACTACAAAAATAAGAAATATTTAATCTCTAGCTTCTCGAACAAGAATGTGGCTGACGCCATGACGTATTGCACAGCGCTTAAAGGCTACCTGGCAGAAATTGATGACGTCAATGAGTACAAGGCGCTGCAAAGTTTTGTTTCAAGTTCCCCTCCAAATTATGTGGAAGGGACCCGAACATTTCTACGCACCGGACAACCTGTGAAGACTTTAGATTGAGACCAGGGCCAGCCAGTTAACCTAGGAGAAGAGGACTGTTTGAGTCTGTGGAAAGAAAAAGGCGGCAAAATGAATGATAGACCGTATAGCGTCAGGTTTGCCGACGACAGGTTTATGTGTGAGATACCAATCTACTTTTAGGATATTGCAACAACTTCTACATGCAACACTAAGGACATTGCAACAACTTCACATGCTACATTAAGGACATTAAAACAACTTCTACAAGCAACACTAAGGACATTGTAACAACGTCTACATGCAACACTAAGGACATTGTAACAACTTCTACATGATACATTAAAGAAATAAAACATTGCATTCCTTTATTTAAGTTATTTTCTATGTTGTCTAATATTTGAAATTTTATTATATCGGGGCCCTCATTCAAGGAAACGACTTCATTTACAAAAGCGGCGAAGTGGGCTGACAGAAAGGCGCCAAACTAATACTTTCTTATCCACAACTTCCTTTTATAGGCGACAATTTCGACCTTCCCCTGACAAAAGGCGCCAGATGCAATTTAAAACGAAACAACTTTTACTTGTGACACAAAAGAGAATTAAAGAAATGCATTAACTGACGTGTACTTATATATTTTATTCTTCAACAACTACAACAATAACAACAACAAAAGCTTCTTCTTATTCATTTTATTGTGGAGACTTCATTAGGACCGAGGAAAGTGTCCTTAATTAAACTACATATATACATTTTTAAAACAATACAAACAACAATTACAAACAGAGGACATAGTTTCACTATAGCCCTAGGTATTTAGTTCAGCCCTTCAGTGAAGATTTGAAAGCCGCCTTAAAAGGGGCAGTGATGGTCCAGTGTGTTCTACAGTCTAATGGCTAACGAAAAAAAAAGACTATTTATAGACGTCTGTGCGTGCGTGTGTGACATGCAGTTTGAGCTGATGACCTCGGGTAGAACGGGAAACCTGTTGGATTAATTAATTAATAACACTGACATACATGTAGGCCTAAAATTATTATAGCGGCCCAGTTATAAAGTTGTTTGTGAGACATTAGTGCTGTAATTATAATCACTATTTCAAGAATACAATGTTTTTTTATTCGCTATACACTTATGTACCTCTTGATTGAGTCAAACTAAAATATATAAGCTTAGACATTGTAACGTATATAAGAAAGCTCGTTGAACTCATTAAACTTGTTGATTAGGTAGGTTACAACAAGACGCCTTCATTTTATAAACTCAGTTTAAATAATAAACAAATGTGGAAAAATAATCTAACTCAATAATAGCCTCACTCAGCTTTCTCTACTTAGAAAGGAGACCAAAAACATTTAAACTTCAACACAAGAATATACTACGCATTTCTATAACTAGGAAACGTAACAAGCAATAAAAAAAAAAGCGTTTATAGTTAGATATTACTAAACAAGAAATACAAATCAAATTCTAATACTGATAGAAACGTGACAATATTGACTGGAAATAACGAGGGTACGTTTTATTAGAATATATCATGTATCGTGCTGGATTTGTAGATTTTAAATAAAGAAAAATTAAGAAAGTAATCATTCAACAAAGCTTCAAAAGGTAGTTTTGAACGTAATAAGTATATTTACCGTGACCTCATTATGAATATGTAAACATGTAGGGCTGCAGGACACATAATCACTTTAGCAGAAACCTTGAACTTTAACAATAACAACCTTAACCTTGCTTTCTGTATGAGCCACTACTATGATATGTGTAAATGCCATTCCCTTAATGTACTTGGTATGCTTTTGTTTATTGGTGTTAATTCGCTATAAGCTTACAATTTGTTTGATGGAATCATCCTATAAAGTAAAGCACCCTTCGGACTGAATTGATTGATCATAGGGCTAGTGAAGCAGCGTTTACCAGTTTCAGTGGACACGGCATACTAGTTGATTGTGGGGCCAGCACAATTAACACCCGCCTTTACTTTACCCAAACTAATGTCAGGTATTCATCAGAGCTGGGTAGACTCAGGGACAACCTCCAGACCTGGGGGGGGGGGGGGGGGGGGGGGAAATCCTAGTCTTCACAATGATTCGAACCCGGGACCTGCGGTATGCCAGTCGAACGCGCCCCTCAGGGCACGGTAAAATAAACTTACAATTGTGATTTTCTCGCTTTTTCTATGTACTTCACACATTAATAAAGATTTTGTTGTTATTTCCAGATGTGTTTTCATTTAAAATATAAAATGAAATAAAAGTAAAATATTTTAAATAGATCGAAAGCAAAAAAAAAAGCTTTTGTAGGCCGTGATTAGAGAACATTTCAAAGAACATCTATTATATTATATGACCACTGAATCCTACACTAAAACAAACTATACTGTAGCTCAGTGAAAAGTAAAGCAGACAAACAGCTGCTAAATGTGCGGATCATAACATGTAAAATAAAACCCCTCAGTATGATAAGAATCATATTTCAGAACACAAAAAAACAACAAAAAGCAACTAGTTTACTGTATTAGTCTGCTATTGCCCCCCCCCCCCCCACTCTATGTGCTTTATGCTCTTCGTCTTTATGCCTTTATGGTACTGATGTACTTTGTGGCAAAACAAATATTGTTCATTGTTCATTGTCTACTTGAAATTGGTCTACCAACTTTACGTCTACCACGCCCACTCGTCTACCGACATTTCGTCTAATGCGACAGTTCATCTATCGACACTTGGTCTATTGCGACATTTCGTCTACCTGACGATTCTTCTACCTGACCGTTCGTCTACCGCGATTGCTCGTCTACCTGGGAAACTTTGTCTTATCAAACTTAGAAAATCAATTAATCAACCAAATTCCTTTAGTTCTTCAGACACAGAACCACACATGGCCGTATTTAGGATTGCGGGGGCCTTGTTCCCAAATTTATGTATGGGCCCCTCTTGGCCTAGCCTTGCCTTCCACATACCCCAGAAAAGTGCCGTTAATTCATGTTACACTCTGTAAAATCAAAAATTGTACGTTGTGCTTAGCTTGGTTGTACGGGAGTGCTTAAAATTATACGGGAATAAATGAATTTTATTTTACATTTTCAACGGAAGAATGGGGATGTCACTAAAAATTTCTTTTTATGATGTGTTGGGACCCCTTTTGTGTGGGGGCCCCTGTTCCAATGGAACATGTGGAACATGTCTAAATGCGCCACTGGAGCCACGACACTGCGTATCCACTCCTTACGGTCTTGAGACAGCCTCTTTATACTTTAATATCTTAAATAAAATGCATACATAAAAAGTCGAATTGTACAACGATTCCTGCCCAATTCATTCATTTGATAAAAAATAAACATGTCTGTGTGCTGCGTTACTGGTTGTACGAAAAGATGTAGGCGATTACATTTTATTTCATTTCCAAAAGATGTTGCCAAAAGAGAACGATGTATTGTGAATGTCAGACATGAAGAATCACCTATTTATAAACTCAAATCTATTGCTGGATGCAAAATAATTTTCCGTTTATCTTTTTATGAATCTACGCTTTGTTTCTTTAATAACCAATGAATCAACTCTTGACTTATTTATTGTATAAACAAAGCTAAATTTAACATACGGAGACTAACACTTTGAGAATTTATTATCGCCTATTCACTTTTAATGTTAAAAACGGATTCCTCATAACTAATCTTGTAGCCTTTGTATATTTCTAAAAGACAAGAACAGGCCGTCGAGGTTGAAATCAATTGTCAAACACCAGCAAAAGCATGTTTTTTTGTTTTCGGAAATGCCTAAAGTAATTATAAATTTAATAATAGCACAGGAAGTTCATGATCTCTTCCATTTGAAAAGGTCACGCCTCATTAAGACTTGTGACTAAAGCTGCCCTAAATGACTCATAAACGTGCCTAAAAGACTTCCGCGGTATAGAACTTTTAATTTTTGTTATAATTCTAAATTCGCATTATTGTATTTATAAATAGAATGAGCCTGATTGGATAAATTTATTGTGGATGGTCTAGTTTTCAAGATGATTGTAAACGCATGGGAGAGTATGGACAGCATCCGCGGCATACACTTTCAAAATGGGTGCCAGTTTCACGCCCCCTTGATCCCAGGACGTTTGGTTGGTCTGTTTTCCGTTTCTATGTTGGACTGCTTATGAGAGGATGCAGAAAAGTAGTGAACCTATTCACGTTGAGTTTCTAGTCGTTTGTCGTCGGTAGCGTATTTAGGCATGTTCCACATGTTCAATTGGAAAAGGGGCCCCCACGCAAAAGGGGCCCCTACACATCCCAATATTAATGTTTTTAGTGACATTCACATTATTTCGTTGAAAATGTAAAATAAAATTCATTTATTCCTCTAAAATTGTAAGGGCTCCAGCCCAACCAAGCTAAGCGCAACATAAAAAAGTATTTCTGATTTTACAGAATGTAACATGAATTAACGGCATTTTTCTGAGGTATGTCTATGTGGACGGCAGGGTTGAGACCACGAGGGCCCCCCACAGAAATTTGGGAACAGGGCCCCCATAATTCTAAATACGGCCCTGTTGGTTGTAATAGAAGGCTCGGTACAATCACAAACAGACGACGCAATGGTAAACACGGCACCATCTAGTAGTGCACAAACTCAACACTCAATCAAACTAGTATAATTGTTCTTTCAACACCGCATGAACGTAAACAATATTTTTTTTCTATCTCGACTTTCTGTCACGTTTCAGAAAAGAAACAAAAATCCGACATGCTGTTCATGTATTTATGGATATTTTATCGGATTCCCATAATCGCCATTACACTTTGGCCTTGTATAAAGGCTGAGCTTGTCCTCAGCAAAAATCACCTTTACCACACAGTTTCATCTGTATGTACAACTACACCAAGAACAATGAACTTCTCTTCTTGTATCCTGTTGGGTCTTGCAGGATTCACTCTAGTTGGATGTAATGGTGAGTATTCTGTACTTGTTGATTTTGTATTGTTGGTGCTGATAAAGAAAACAGCAGCATGCATTCAAATTGGCCAGCAATATTTTAGAATTCTAAACATCCAATGGTAAGAAATAATATTGACAAGGGTGTTAGGCTTATTAAACATTTAACGACTATCCTTAAAATTAAAAGTAATACAATTCACTAAATGCAATAATTACTATTAAAATTAAAGTGCAATTCCTCATTGTGGTTATATCTTATCTTATATATTACAGACGCTTCTTCTATAAAGAAGATTATTGATTCCTACGCTCATCCGTGGTCCGAGTCTAGTTTTGAATTTTTATTAATGTTTTAAATGATGTTCAGTTACCTGGTATGTTCGGGCAACCCAATTCATGTCCGAATGCCACTCAGGAAGAAAGAGTACTTATATGAATTTGTTCTCGCTTAGGGGATAAGGAAAGTGTTTTTGTCCTTATGTTTATCTGAGCATTGTAACAGGTTATTATAATTATAGTAGTCTATACATTTGAAATGTTTTAAACTGTTTTAACAAACATTATTTGTTAAGATCATTCATTAAGCTTTTTTTAAATCTTATTTTCAGTTATTTCAGTAAACGCTACTAGTTATGACCAAATTACAGACCGCTCTGATCGAATCGTTACTGACTTCAGCGGCGATTCTACAGTCACATTTTTCGTAATGAAGTTGTTGGAACAAGAAGGAAGTCTAACGCAGTGTCGAGAAAGACTGAAAGAAAAATACGAGAAATGCCCTCAGTCTTCAAACAAGGAATGTGTGTCAGTTGTAAGCAAGGTGTTTTACCCTCCGAAAGAGCACAATAGTGCCAAATATTATCTGTCTACTTTTTCTCCAAAAAGTATAGAAGAGGCTAATACTTACTGCTTAGCCCTCGGTGGATATCTGGCTGAGATCGATGACCGAAGCGAATTGGCAGCTCTCCGAGATTTCATCATGTCTTCAAATAGTTATTTAGTTTTTATCGCCGGTTCTAATGCTAACCCCAGTGGTAAATGGATCTTTCCAAGAACTGGGAAAGCAATGCAGTTCTTTGATTGGAGTGATCAAGAGCCAAACAACAATGGAGGATTAGAAAATTGTTTAAATTTATGGAAATACAACGGCAAAATGAATGACGTCCCCTGTCGGGCTTACAGTTATGAATTTACACAAAAGTATAAATCCCTGTTCTTGTGTGAAGTAACTAATCATAAAAAGTAAACAACATGAATTAAGTTTACCGCTAATAAATGTTAATATATCATCAGTTTTTGTCCTTTTATTTTTAGCAAAGAAATATTTTATAACGCAGTAGATAATCAGAACGCTAAGATTTATAGGCTATTCTCTTGCCAGAGTTCGGGTAGGACAATTGTTGAACTTAACACCATTGGCCCGGTCATGCTCGGGTCGATTTGGGATAGAAAGTCAGGGAGATGGTGGAGATGATGAACATAAAAGCAATGGGAAAAATGTATGTGACTATTATTGTAAACATGGGGTGTCCAAACATCTATGTCTACATCTATAGTGACTATATAGTGGCAATAGTACTATGCAATATAAATAATCGTACATGTTTCCTTAACTGGGGAAGTAGAAGTGGGTGTCTGAACAACTTGAGATTATATTCCTCTGTACAAGGCCAACAATCAACGGCGCAAACTGACATGGTTCGGTTATATTATTATGTTGCGGCACAATAGCCTGTCAAAAACAATCCTCCAGGGCACGGTAGACGGTGGGCGTAGGTGAGGCCTTCAGTGGAGATGCTGGTTCGACAATGTAAAGTATTGGACAGGGCTGCAGTTGACTCAACTATTGACAACCGCTCAAGTTAGGCAAAAGTGGAGAAATTCGACTGCTGAGGTGTCCATTAGTGCCCCCAAAACGACCACAACAGTCATGGGGTTGATGATGATGACATGGCCAATTAGCCATATAGTTTTATTGTTATGTGCATGCGAAATCTTGAAATGCTTAAAAGAAGGAGGTGGATGGGAAGAGGTGGTGTGTTTTAGGGGGGGGGGTGTACACCTGGGAGGATGGGGCAGATTACACGTGGTAATTAGGCCTTAAAACGCAAGTATGAAATAGACATAATATTTACATGGAAATATAATGTGGTGTAGGAAATGATAATATCGAATGAAGCCTGCTAAAGGAATATAACATATTTAATCATATGACATTCACATTCAACCTGCAAATTTAATTCCGAATTGGACATCTTATCTTATCGTATATATTACAGACGCTCCTTCTATAAAGAAGATTAATGCGTCCTACGCTCATCCATGGTCCGAGTGTAGTCTTCCATCTTTATTAATGTTTTAAATGGTGTTAAGTTACTGGTTTTCCTGGTTTCTTTCGGCAACCCATTCCATGCCCGAATGCCACTCAAGAAGAAAGAAAATATGTATGCATTTTTCCTCGCATAAGGGATAAGAAAAGTATTTCTGCCCTGATGTTTATCTTAGCATTGCCACAGGTTGTTATTAGTTTGTATTTCTAAATTAGATTTTGATGCCTTATGTATTACTAGTGGTTATGCCCGTCAAAATGACGGATAAACGAATGATTACAATGTGTTTTGTTAAAAGAGGAAGAAAAAAATAACTAACACTATTACAATAAAAACTGTAGTAAGAATGTATCTTTCGGTATTTAATGTTTGTTCTTTTTTTATTGAAAGCATTTCAAAGGGAGATCAGTCTGAAATAGTGCTCAGTTTAGAACTTTAACATACGGTGAAAATTAATAGGTCTAAGTTTATTTTTAAAAATAAATTAACGAATATGGCAATATTGTTTATATAATAAAAACTTCTTTTGGAAAACGTTTACAATTTATACATTTAACTTTTGGTCCGAATAGTTAAACGGCTTAGAAGCATATAGAGCACAAACATAATAATATATATAAACATATAAACAAACTCGCGGTAATTATGTATATTGATGATTATTACTATTACTTTAGTCTTTTCTCTTCTGTCCTTTAATGTTGTTAAGTTTTGTTGGCTTCCATTAGTCTCACGAGACGACGGTATTTAGTGTGCTCTTGGGGAGTGTGCGCTCCTGGCCTTGCAGCTTCTGCTGTGGCTGTACCGCTGATCTCTAAAAATAATGGATTAGGCTCGGAAGTAACATTCTTGAGGAAATTTCCGCCATTTTATTTATACTGTCACTGATCTATATAAATAATTACCGTGAGTTTGTTTATTTATTTAGATGTTTGTTTCTGCTCTATATTCTCCTTAGCCGTTTGACTAATCGGGTTAAGTTAAATGTATTAATTGGAAACGTCCTCCAAAATAAAGTGTTTTTTTTTTTTTATATTATTGCTTAATTCGTTAATTTTTTTTTTTAAATAAACTTAGACCTATTACTAATCATCGTAAATTAAGGTTAATACAATGGGCGCAGTTTCCAAATGATGTCCCTTTGAAATGCTTTCAAATTTAGTGTGTGTTCGGGACCGGGTTTTTTGTACTGCGAAATATTGCTGTCTACTTTTTTTATTATTAACTTTTTTTATTGTTTGGTATTTGTTTTCTTTTGATCGTATTATTGTTAGTTTTATATTATTAATAAGAAGTCCGATCTATTTATAGATCAGTGGCACATTAAGTTTTAGACACAATTTTGTTTATATCGGTAAGTGCAGTGGACATTTTTAGTTTTTCATTTCTTCTATAGATCAGTGCCTTTCTTCACTTTGCTCAAAACAATTTATTAAGAAGGCGCAATCCATTCTTTTTATAGATCAGTGGGCTGTACAAGCCCATACGCAAGTGACAGTCTTTGTTGCACCTCTGGCACAAGAAGGCAGAATCAGTCATTGGCTGGTCTCTTACTTTTCTTCTGGTGCGCTTGTGCTCAGAGTGTATGTTAGGTTTAATTATTTAATTATGGATGTTACTATTTGCAGTTGTAAATATTCGCTTGCAATGAACCGTGCAGATCTTTTCTGAATTCGTTCTAATTTTTAAATGTTTTCTTTATTCGATGGGTCCCATACAGATTATGCATATTCTAGTATAGGTTTAACTAATGTTAGATAGCATTTTAAGTTTAATGTATTTATTACATTTGTAAAAGTTCCTTTTTATGAAGCCCCATGTTTTGTTAGATTATTTAATTAATTCATCGATATGATAATTCCAAGATAATTTATCATTTATTATTACTCCTAAGTACTTTGCATTGTTAGTTTGGGTTAGTTCTTTGACATGAATGAAATTATTTGTTTCTTTTGCTTGGATACTCTAAGCAGTTGGCATTTTTCTGGGTGAAAAAACATGCACCAGCTAGATTCACATTTTTTTAAGTTCATCTAGGTCTTTTTGTAAGAGTTCACTATCTTTTACTTTCGTTACTATATATTATACAGTCATCTGCAAACAAATCTTACTTTTGTTACTGTGTTGATGCAATTGGGAAAGTCGTTAATGTAAAGTATAAATAGTTATAAATACAACTGGTTTTTGTTTGGAATGATTCGTCATTTATAAAAAAAAAAACATAAAATAAGGAGCACTTTATAGAATGGATATTTTTTTTCATTTTGTATGATTAGTTGGAGTTTTTGTAATATGTTAAACGTAGATTGGTATCTCACACATAAATCTGTCGTTAGCACTCCATAATCTGCAGGGTAAATCATTCAATTTTGCTCCGTCAGGTTTGTACAGATTTAAGCAATCTTCGTCTCCAAGATTATCTGGCCGGCCCTGAATCCAATCTAAAATCTTCACAGGTAGACCTGTGCGTGGAAAAATCCAGGATCCTTCCACGGCAGCATCGGAGCCTCCAATGACCACAATATCTGGCTGTGACTTTAAAACGAAACTCTGCAGAGCCTTGTTCTCATCTTCGTCATCAATTTCAGCCAGGTATCCGCCAAATGCTGTGCAATACGTCATGGCGTCTGCTACGTCCTTGTGCGCGAAGTTGGAGATGAAATATTTCTTATTGTTGTAGACAAGTGGTGGGTAGAAAAGAACTTCGCTGACAGCCTGCAGTCGATTTTTCAACTGGGTCAAATTCTCTTTAAGTGAAGCTGTTCGGTACTCGCACAGCTCAGATGTTTGGTTAAAAGATCTGCTCAAGAAAGACTTCAGATCTAAACACGTCTTCTCCAAGCCTTCGTCGCTTTTATTATGTTCTGAATAGAAATGTAGAAAGTAAAATTAAAAAATTAAAATTAAAAGGACATTAATGAATATTAAGGAGTTGGATAAAAAAAGCAATGAGTAGGAGTTTACATTCAAAAAAAGTTTTTTCTCATGAACAATTTGTCTATGAGAGAATTCCCAGATATGTTTTAATCTGTATTTTTTTTACTTAGATGTTATATCTAGAATGATTGTTGATCGTAAATATTTATAGACAACTTAGGAGATAAATGATTTGTTTTTACTATCCATGATTGTATAAAATATTTATGTCCTAATTCTCTGAGTTCAAAGATGACCTTGAGAAGATGTGACATTGGCATCTCCGTGGCATTAAAATCCACTTGGTCGGGACACCTTCAGAATAAATTAAAGGAATACGAGGCGGGTCCCCAATGACTCAAAAGATCATACAGATGTATATCTGGAGTAATGGACGAATGGAGCAATTGTCCATGCAACGGTCTGATCGGCGGGCCACACGAGGCCACCCTCGGACAGAGGTTGCAGCTAAGGATGACTTCCACATCCCTTGTCCGCGTAACATGCAAGACTGGCTACCGGATATCTTATACTCAGCGCTAAAGGAGAAATTTCAGTCGGGGTCCGGAAAAAAACATGACTCTCAGACGGTGTCTTATGGGCATTGTTGTTGAGGTTTGGGTTAACAGGAATGTGGAGACAGGAATGGTATAAAATATATCAGCAGTAACACACTTAAAAAGACACAACAACAGTAGACAATGTGTTTAAAACATCACACCATAAAATGCTACAAAATAAATTACCGTAGACTAGTAAGTAAAGTACCCTTCGGACCAAACTGATCGTAGGGCCGGTGAAGCAGCGTTCACCAGTTTCAGTGGCCACGGCATACTAGGGGATATGTGGCCATCACAAATGCCCAGCCGCCTTTACTTTACCCCCAACAGTTGTCAGGTACCCATCAGAGCCGGGTAGACTCAGGGACTCCCTCCAAACCGGTGAAAATATTCTAGCCACCACCAGGATTCGAACCCAGAACTTTCGGATCGCCAGTGGAACGCGCTGCCACTAGGCCCCCGTGCTCAACCGTAGACTAAACAGCAGCAAAATAAACATACAAACATGATACAAACATGATACAAACATGATACAAACATGATACAAACATGATACAAACATGATACAAACATGATACAAACATGATACAAACATGATACAAACATGATACAAACATGATACAAACATGATACAAACATGATACAAACATGATACAAACATGATACAAACATGATACAAACATGATACAAACATGATACAAACATGATACAAACATGATACAAACATGATACAAACATGATACAAACATGATACAAACATGATACAAACATGATACAAACATGATACAAACATGATACAAACATGATACAAACATGATACAAACATGATACAAAAATGATACAAAAATGATACAAACATGATACAAACATGATACAAACATGATACAAACATGATACAGACATGATACAAACATGATACAAACATGATACAAACATGATATAAACACGCAATATTGATGAAGTTGAAACTTATATTACAAATTAACTAGTAAAACGTACAAAAAAAAGTCTTTTTGTTGTGCTTTGTTCTTTTATTCCTTGACACATTGTGCACTCGTACGCCATTTAGCCTAGACTAGATTAACGCATGGCGATAAAATGGCTGCTTTGTCAGACTATTTGGGTCTTGGAAGAAAAAACAACTTCTAATAGATTAATTATATTTTAGACGAAAGACGAGTGTTTGATTCTAATCAACAGTGATAGTCTAACTTTTTGTTAAATAAAATTGTAGGCCTATCTGTAGCTTTAGGCCTAAGCATAGGCATATGTAAGCTTGTTTTTCCCCAAGCGACGCCGGGAAATTAAGCTTTTGGTTTAATGAGGTCTATACAGAAGTCTTGTCCGGTCACTTGATGATTGTTTGACATACTTGATAAACAATGAATTGAATGAGATGGGGACTTACTGCGCTTCTGTTGGGTGCGCCAATTCTACCTCTAAATTAGCATGTAAATAATCTAAAATTATTTTATATATTTCCTTTGAAATATCAACAAAAGGTGTTGCCCTTTAATAATTGTATGTCTATAATCATTGTTGCTTCCGTGAGCATCATTTATAATATCACAATATTCAAGGTAATGTGAAATTATTTTTTTTTAATAAGCATATGTGCCATTAAGATCAATGTAAAATCAGCCATTTTTATTTTAGTTTACAATGCAACACGTGATCGATTTTCTGTCTCTAAGGAAATGTGCATAGACCTCATTAAAAGACTTGCCTATATTTAACCCGATTGTAGTATTTGTTTTAAATTATTTTCCTAAATGTTGTCAATAAATAATAATTATATTTCTAGATTTATTAGATCTAGATCTAGGCTAGATTATATCTTTCTTTTCATTGTAGTTTATAAAATGTTTATCTAGCTTAGCCTATATAGGCCTGTGAAATGTGAGGTGATATTAGCCACTTCGCGATCTGGCCGACTTCGGGCTTGGGCCGTAACATATAATATGTTTTTGTAGATATTGCCTTTCTTAAGAATTATAATAAAATTAGTTATTTCAAGCAAACAGGTATTTATATTGAAACCGTTTTATTCGTTTCATTGTATTGTTTACATTCATTACAAGTTGTTACCAGATACTAATTATATATATATTATATATATATATATATATATATATATATATATATATATATATATGTCAATAACTCAATCTTTTGTGATAAACAATACGAATGTTTAGTTTAGTTAGGTCATAGGCAAGAGAACCAAAGGTCAACGTATAAGAATAGAAGAATGCATTGAGTGATAATAAATATAAAATTAACTTCTTTCCTTAGATGTGAATTAAGTAAACATTTCTACAATTCCTTCATTATCAAAATCAATCTATCTATCTACCTATCTATCTATGTGTTTGTATTGATACAATAAAATATTTATGTAAGGAAAACAATATTGTTACTTCATCATTTTCAAGTTTTGATTGCAAGATCAGCTAGACTGTAATGAAACTAAAATGATAGTTAGCTTAAAAACGCAGAACTCTACCAATAATAAATATTAAAGAAAATAAGCACCAACAGTACCTTTGATTTCACTGTTTAATAGATAAGATTATATGCAATCTTAAAGTAAACTTTCCTAACATTGTAAAACATCAACATCTATTGAATACTCACCATTACAGCTGCCAACTATAGTGAATGCTGCAAGACACATCAGCAGAATACAAGAAGATAAATTCATTCTTCTTGGTCATACAGATGTCACTGTTTGGTAAATATTATCAGAACTGGACAAGCTAAGCCTTTATATAGTGTCTAAGTGAAATAAACAATTCTGGAAATGCAACACAATATTCATAAATACATGTACACCATGTTGCAGTTTTTGTATTGATTGTAGAAACTAATTGTCATAAAGTGGTGATGAAAATATTTAAGGCATATTCAGAGTAGACAGGGGAATTATAATATTTATTTTAATATAGAGTTGTTATTTTATTATTGTGTTTAAAGATTGTGTTGGGTTTACCATTGCATCTCTGGTTGTGAATATTTCGAGCCACCCATTACATGTGTTGATGAATTTAGTAAGTCATTAATATAAAATAGAAACAGTAGAGGACAGTTCCTTGTGTTATTGGTGATGATGTCCGCCATTATCCAAATTACATCATTTTTTTTTATACCTATAGCATTCTTATATTCATATTTAAAGGCTTTCAAGGGGACACAAAGTCACGTGTAGAGAGTGAAGTGGGGGAATAGTGCAATTTGCGTGTGTGTGTGTGGGGGGGGAGGGTGTGGTGTGACGAAGTGTTTTATAATGATCAAAGAAGTTAATTAGCATACAATTTGGTAAGCTAGCCACCCGGATAAAAACTCCGTTTGCGTCATAAATTGACCAAGTCATGCATATGAGCAGAGGATCACATTTTAATAGGCTACACGGGTGGTCAGGCAGGAGCAACCGTACTTTGTCCGCGCGGCTTTTCTCATGTGTTGTGTAAACAAAGATAAGCCCAAGGTCGCAATAACATGAGCTTGCAATTTTTATAAGAGACTATAGCGAGTGTCGACGTTGAAAGGGGGCAATAATTTCCCTTTGTTGGTCTAGCTAGATTTCTCCCCTTTTTTATCGCTTCTGTTTAACCACCTTTTCCGGTCTTTCTACTCGACAAACCTGGTTTGGACAAAGACAGACAAAGACAGACCAAATCTAAGCCACTCATATGTCCTATCTTCATCATATTGACCCAACCTCTCACCCCACTCCACCCCTCAACACGCTCCCCTTAAAGGACCATCGAAGCCGTCATCAACTGCCTTGTGTAGACCAAGGTTCGGAGGACGGACACTTGACTTTACGAGTCTACTCACTTATTTCTGATTGGTTCACGTGATTTTTTTTTCTAAAAAGTGTCTCCAATACACTAGTTGCTGTCTCTGCGTCAGACTTAAATAATTTAGTATTCAAGTTATCGGATCCTGGAGCTTTATTGTTTTTTTTAGTGATTTAATGTCATTTATATATATATATATATATATATTTCCAGACATAACATCGACATTGCGTGCCTACAGGAGATACGTCAAGGCTGACAATGGCAAAAAAAGTGAGGCGAACTATAGGATCATAAGGCAGGGACTGCCCACTGACAGACCAGGGCGTGTTGGCTTTGTCATTATCATTATGGAGCAAGTGGTACATTACATTGAGAGGATACTCGGCATCAAACGATTAACATCCTTGGGTGCAGCGCATATCCTCAGTCTGTACGCCCCAACTCTCTGTTCTGGATTTGGTAGTGTCAAATATCCCCACACATGAGAGTCTATACCTCCTTGGTGACTTTAATGCCAGAGTAGGCGCGAATCACAAATCCTAGTTTAGCACTATTGATACACACGGCATTGGCTAAATGAATGACAATAGCTAGCGACTGCTCGAGTTATGCAGCGTTTAAATCCTGTGTGTTCAAATGCAAAGACATCCACAAATTGTCTTGGAGACACTCTTGCTACAAGCGCTGGCACCAGCTTGATCTCATTTTCACCAGGCGCTCAGAACTGGCCAGTGTACTCCAAACACGTAGCTACCCCAGTGCTGACTGCGAGACAGACCACCCGCAGATCGCAAGTGAAATAAAAATAACCCCAAGGAAGCTTCACCACTCCAGGAGAAAGAGAAAACACGCATAATAGCCCAGAGATCATGGAGCAGCTCAATACCAGGCTTGGTCAGCTCTCACAGATCATACCTCACAGAAAGACGTCTCCAAGCCCATTGATGCAGGAAAAAAATGTGCCAGAACATATTGATTTTACATGGCTTCAACTTCGCAAAACCATTTACAACACCTCCATTACCGTCGTTAGGAAGAAGGAACGGAAAAATGCAGACTGGTTTGCAGCCCACAGAACAAAAGGGAGCCCGTGACGGAGGCAAAGAGAAAAGCCCTAACTCAGAAATGCCAGGAACATAGCCTGGAAGACTGCAAGTTTTTGCGCCAACACATACTGGAAAAATCTGTGCAGAAGTATTCAATCTGCTGCTGATCAGAGAGATGCCAAAAAATGTATGAAGGTATAAAAAAGGCCACTGGACCCCTAATCTCAAAGTCAGCTACACTCAAGTCGAAGACAGGAGAGGTGATCACTGAACAAGACATGCAGATGCAGCGCTGGACTGAGTATTACCTGGAACTCTTTGCAACACAAACGTTGTCTCTGACTCTGCCCTAAATAGAGTTCCAGCTTTACCAGTGCTGGATCAACTTGAGGACCCTGCCCTCAATAGAGGAGCTCAGCAAGCCATTTATCATCTTAGTATTGGAAAGGCACCAGGAAACGATGGCATCCCTGCAGGAAACCTCAAATGCGGTAAGCCAGCATTACTAAAGCCTCTGCACGACCTCATCTGCGATTGTTGGGAAAATGATCACATCCCACAAGGCATGCCTGATGCCAAGATAGTAACCCTCTACAAAAAAAAGGGTGACCTTAGCGATTGTAATAACTATCGAGGCATATCCCTACTCAGTATTGTGGGAAAGGCCTTTGCAAGAGTGGTACGGACACGCCTGCAAACTCTGGCAAAAACGACGACCCAGAATCTCAATGCGGCTTTCGGGCTGGCCGGTCAACCATGGACAAGTTTTCCCACTCCGCCAGCTACAAGAAAAATGCCGGGAGCAGCGAAAAGCCCTTTTCATTGCATACATCAACTTGACTAAAACGCATTTAATTAGTTAGCCGCACTGGACATTGCAGCATACTGAAAAAGATGTCCGCCGCGGTTACTGGGTATTTTAACATAACAACATGCACAGCACAGTACTCTTCGATGGCGCCAACTCAGAACCATTCCCAGTGTGTAGCGGGGTCAAACAGGGTTGTGTCCTGGCATCAACACCCTTTGGTATCTCCTTCTTAGTACTACTCCGACATGATTTCGAGAACTGCTCCCATGGTGTAAACATCCATACTAGGGCCGATGGAAATCTATGTAACATTGCCCGGCTCCGTGTAAAGAGCTAAGCGGAAACCGTATTAATCCGAGAATTGCTATTCGCCTCACATACAGAGGAAGGGCTCCAACAACTGGTCAGTAAATTCTCTTAGGCGTGCAAAGAATTTGGCTTAACAATAAGCCTTAGAAAGACCAATATTATGAGGCAAGGCACAGACTGCCTTCCAGCAATCTCCATTGACGGAAACACTTTGTATGTGTATGTTGCCGATGATTACACATACCTTGGCAGCAACATCTCAAGCTTACTGTCCCTGGAAAAAGAAATACAAACTAGAATTGGCAAAGCAGTATCCTTAATGGCAAGGCTCAACCAAAGAGTATGGGACAATGTCCAACTCACTGATAGGAGAAAAATATGTATACCGTGCCCCACGTGTTCAGCACACACCTCTATGAAAGCGTAACCTGGGCTACATATGCTAGCAAATAAAGCAGCCCAATAGCTTTCACCTGTGATGCTTGCGTAAGATACTCCTGATCAAATGGCAAGAAAGAGTCACAAATTTGGAGGTGCTCAGGAAAAGCCATATGCTGAGTATGAACTCATCCTGAGTGAGAGGCGCCTGCGATGGAAAGGCCATGTTCACAGGATGGGTCGGCAACATATCCCACAAGCCCTATTGTATGGAGAGCTATCAGCTCAAACAAGAAAAAAAAGTCGCCCTTGAATACGTATGCAAGTAGACTTGTTACTGGCACACATTGACCACAAAACGTGGAAGGGCCTTGTTGAGGAAAGCACCTCCTGGTGGTCCAAGGTGCAGAAGCCACCCTAACAGAAAGGAGTGAAGAGATGCGAGCCAGGAGAAAGGCGAGGGGCAGAGGAAAGAAAGACTGTGCCATCGTCCCTTGAGGATGAAAGGATTCCATCTATCTATCTATCTCTCTCTCTCTCTATATATATATATATATATAATATATATATGGTCACAATATCGTGTTTGTATATATATATATATATATATATATATATATATATATATATATATATATATATATCTATCTACTTATACATTTTTTGCTCTTATTATAGTATAGGATATACATCTGTATATTACATGCTCAATGGTTTACTTAAATAGAATACCCATAAACTAGTTAATATTACACAAACAATTTCCATTCATATTGAATATTTTGTTTGACTATTTCGGTTTATATTTCGGTTTCAGCAGAAGGTTCAGTAAAACTTTCGGTATGATTTCGTTTTCTGTTAAAACCAAAAAGTTGGTTTCGGTCGGCCTCTACATTATACAACCCCCATTGTGGCCCCAAACCGTGGCTAAGCCATTATTGATCCAATCTTTCTGCATTTAATTCCAGCAATTCACATCACGTTAAGTGGGTTGGAGAAAGTGTCATGTTTATATATGAACTTAATGTACTTACTCCCAATTGATAATGAACCAGAATTCATTTGTGATATTTGTCGTCTGGCGTGGATGTGTGCTATGCTAAACGAGTAAAATGGTTCTTAAGTGTATTCTAATTCTTAAGTGTATTCTAGTTACAATAAGAACATATACACAACCAGCTAAGCTCAACGCATTAGCTTAATAACATACAACTAGAGGCCGACCGAAATTCGGTTTCATATTCGGTTTTGATGCTAAAAGTAGGCTAATAGCGTAAAAGTTAGCTTTCGTTTTTTTTTCGGTTTAGACATAAACTGATATTTACTTTCGTCATAAACCGAATATCTATTTTAACTTTCAAAATTCAGACTTCAACGCTTATTGCAATGCTTATTGATAATTTCATCTAGTTTAACTGTTGCAAGGTATAAAATTGAAGTTAAAAATAAAATAATTATTTAATCACCTCAAGAATGTCGAAATATGGAGTGTGTGATTACTATACAAACTTTTATTTAAATATTTTGTTTTGCCTAATGGTTTGAAAAAGTGTAATGCTTAGATATGAACTAATTGTACTTAATCCCCGTTGGTAAGGAGCCAGAATCCATTAGTGTCATTTGTCGCCTGCTCAATGAGTCATGGTTTTTAAGTTATTCAAGTTATTCATGTGCACAACTAGCTATCTGTGAAATTTGAATATTTAATTTGTTTATTCCCTGCGTCGGTAGGCTAGTAACGTGTTCTATTATTATCATACTAAAAATAGCCCATGGGAAACCACGGAGGTAAAGAATTGTGTTTAAGGGTTTGTATTATTTTTATAATATAATTTATATACCTATTTTTCTTTTAAATAAGTCTGGATACATGAGCCATAAGTAAATTAGGCCTCAGACATTGTTTTAAATGTATGAAATGACGATTCTTATTAGTGATTTGTATGTGTGTGTATGTGTGTGTGTTTGTGTGTGTATGTGTGTATGTATGTGTGTGTGGGTCTATGCCTCTCTGGTTAAGAAAATTAGGATTTAATTGTGCCTGTAAATAGAATTTGCCATTGCAGATCTTGATTATTGCAACTCCGATAATTTCTACCGCCTCCCTACTTTGTAATTCTGACTATGTCTTGTTAATCGATTCCCTCGGCCTTCATAGCAACCAGTTTTGTTATAAACTTGAGTTATAAATAGACTATATCACTTGTCGCATGTTGGGCTAAGTTGATGCGTCGCCGAGCCTTTAATTAGCATAGGCTATCAGTGAAGACTTAGTGGATAATGTAACACGGTATTCAGGGTAGTGGGACATGCGATTTGATTTGCAGGAGTCTATAAGTATTATGCCCCGATGATGCTTTGATAATGTTGTGATTACTATGTTGTGTTAAGACAACTTTTCTTTGCAGGTTTCGTGGCGCGTTTATTTATTTAGGATGACTTGAGACTGCTGACTAATTGACTCTGCAACTGGACATCACACAAATAAATTATATCAATCAATAAGTAAGGCGTAATGTAACACACTGAATATTTTTTTTTCACATTTACTCATTAATGACGAGAGCAGAAATAATCATATAATCCAAATACAATGTACAAATGACATGTACAATATGTATGCGGTTGGCCAACCTCGACATTTGATTAAGAAGTAGAGTTAGATAGAACCTAACCGGAGGGGATGATGGGTGCGGGGAGTGATGAGAGGGGGGGGGGTGAGACCACCAGCAATCAAAGACACGTCTTTCTCGGCTGGTGGTATCTCGAAGTGACACGTCAAAGTGATTTTGACCAGGAAAACTTGACTCTTAGAGATTTATTGTCGTATATATGTTACATCTTTTGTGTTAGACGTGGGGTGGTGGGAGAATAGGTGAGTGATGGTCAGGAATGCTAAATCCAAGAACGATATGCGTCACCCATGACTTTGGCGTGTTCCGCACGTGTTCCTGGTGTCGAGTATAGAGGAAATGGGGGGGGGGGAACACACACGCTAACATAGTGTTTGTACAGACAACCCCAAAGTGTACATTGTCTTGTAAAAGTGGTGCCATTCTTGACACTTACGCCCCAAGTGCCCCAAAACACAACAGTACTTTTCAATGACGATTCATCGTCCATATTGCAACGCCCATCCCGTGGAAGTCGAGGCTTTTATTTGTAAGTCGAGGATTGACTTTCTGAACCTTCGTGAAATTGCAAGATTCTTGATTTTTGTTTGGGGGACACAATCAGATTAGGGGACCTTTTTACCTCGTGATGTCCACTCTTAGTTAAAGTTTGTTCGAGTTCAAACATTGTATAGTATTGTTCGTGTTTAGGGTTAGCAACGTTCTCGCACAGAACATGTAGTTTGAGCCTAAGCCTATTTTGTTATAGGCCTACATACTTATTATGAGGCCCGATAAACAAAATTGACTTAAATGAAATGAGCACATGAAATTTTTTCATTATTACCATTGCAGAATGACAGATTGTGAACGAAAGAAGACACTTGTCATAACATTATCTGCGGACACTGCGGGGCTTCTAGAACAGAGTTAAGTACTTCATTACAATTCAAGACAAATAAGAACTCATATACAGGGTGGGCCAACACAATGTTACCACTTTTTAATCATACGTAAGTTTTCAAAACTCGAGGGGGGAATAACACAATGATGAGGTTTGAATTGGGCCCATAATCTTATTTTATCCTTTTAACATGTCCATTGAGGTGGACATGTGCTTCGTCGCTGAAAAAAATCAGGTCCAACAAAACGGGGTGATCTTTAATGCGTTGACTGATGTTTCTACAAAAGGTTAGTCTCTCTTCTCTATTTGCTGCTGTCTGAGCTTACAAAATATGAATTCTGTAGGTAAAAAGATGAAGGTTTGTGTTCAGTATGCGTCTAACGGTGGTCACATGTCCTGTTTCCCTAAACTTTTGCTGAATACGTCTGATTTCTTCCCGGAAAGTCAATTGTGAATCGTCACTGAGTGTGGGTTACCCAATTAAATTCTCAATAAGCTGCCACGATCTTCACTCTCTCCTCCACAATATATTGCTTTAGGTCCATTGGGGGGAGAATTTAGTGTTTCGTTGATAATATTATTGAAAATGAAACGAAAATCTTCGTAATTTTGAAAATTGTAAGAATATAAAAAGTGGTAACGTTTTATTGGCCCATCCTGTATTTCAAGCTAAGAAATGTGTTATCTAATGTCGCGTGTGCTAGAAATATTTACAATTCTGAATATGCGAGCTCGAACTTAACTAAATGTTGTAAGAATACAAACCAATGTTAAGGTTAAAAAAAAAATTTGGACAAAAATATACCTTTGTATGTGTATTGATGAAATATACTGTCATATGTCTATAGATGAAACATTATGTTCTATGTCTATCGATTAAATAAACTGTCATATGTCTACAGATGAAACTTTCTGTAATATGTCTAAGAATAAACTATGTAGTCAAATGTCTATGGATGAAACATTCTGTAATATTTCTATCAATAAAATGAAATGTACTTTCATATGTCTATCGAAGAAATAAATATACTGTTATACGTCTATAGTTATACTCGTATGCTAATATCAAAGATGACGTTT
This sequence comes from Anisus vortex, assembly GCA_949126835.1. NCBI lineage: Eukaryota > Metazoa > Mollusca > Gastropoda > Planorbidae > Anisus > Anisus vortex. The sequence goes on from OX421500.1 coordinate 6,057,632, forward strand.
AAAATATTGTTTGTAAGCCGTACCTAAATTTAACGGGGCTCGGTACATTTGGCAAGGGTAAATCGGCCACGGTGATTTGGGCAAAGTAACTTTGGCAAAGGTAAATACGGCACGCTTTTACTTCGTTCAGACATGACAATATTAAGTCCTTTACGTAATGAGCCCAGGTTTGTTTAGATCGTACGGGAAACATTGCAAACACATTACGACCCTCCTACTTTATATATCTATCAAAAAACGAACACAGTCCCTCTCCCGAGATTCGGAATTTTCTTGACCGGTTACGTCAAGGGGGAGTTAAAGAATTACTTTGCTGACCTATATTCTCTCAACACGGGTTGTTGAGTGGTTAAGAAGACACACGGCCACCATAATTAGTAGGCTACATTTTGTTTTTGTAGTTTAAAACCTTGCACTTTCTATGTTGTAACGATACAAATATACATTACTTAGACATTTAGGCTTACAACAATACAAAAACGAATCGGCATACATATCTATATTTGACTATATTTGACATAGAAACCTTGATAACTTACAAGAGATTTGTAGCGAAATGTGCCATATAGCCTAACTAAAATCGTTTAAACATTGAACGTACTTAAAGAAGATTGTTTATTCATCATGTCAAGTTTGCATATGTAATCCCTTTGACAGTGGCCACGCCTCTTGACCAATCGTTGCGTAGACAATTATGTAGACCTTTTCCCATTAGTTGACGTTTTGCAATGGTTGCCATTTTAGACTGACCAGAGGACAAATATAAGGGGCAGGTTTTGTGTTATTAGGGAGACTGGATACTTCTTTTTATAATGTTACATGACGTTATTCCAGGTTGGATTATTTAAATAAATTGTTCACTATGAATTACTGTATTGTGAAGTTGTGCCTATATACTTCTTTTCCTTGTGAGGATGTTTTATGTGCTTGGGTATTGTAGCGTGGCGGGCACTCTACGTGGTTATTTGGCTCGTGTAGAGGCTGATTATTGCGATGTCACAGTGAAGTTTGGTCCCTAGAATTATTTATATTTTAGTCCGTTATCCCGCTTGGCTGGCGGGTGCTGTAAGCCTATTGAATAGAGTAATTTCTACTACTATATGACACGAGTGCTAATATATGAGCAGACACAAGAACAATGAGTGATTCAATGCCGGGATGAATTTCAAATACTGTTTATTTATTCAAAAGCGATAGATGGCAGAATTTTATCCACAACACAACTTTACAGTGTAAATAGTATATATTTGGATCGACCGAAGACAGGACTGGTGCGTTCCGTGTCTAAGGCCCCAATACCCGTTTCTTATTTCTATCTTAAACCAAGAAGTGCCCTCTGTGGGGGTAGGGGCGATGGGGAGGGGGGAGAAGAGGGCGGTCGGGGGAGGGATACAAAAGCTCTTTGATACCCTACATCCCGACGAGGGCTGTTGCGTATGTGTCAGTTTACCGGGGAAGAGTTTGGGGGAGGGGGTTTCCCTGGCCACCTGGGCCGACTGTAATAGATTTCGCGTGTAGACGCAATTTGTTTATCTTGACCAGTGGTCAGTAGCCGAGAGGGGGATCAAAGGGAGGACTTGGCGAGGGTGGGGGGGGGAGGGTTAGACTGTACATACAAGGGGAGTGTAAACAGGTTAAATATATACGAGGGCAGATAACTAAGCTTGTATAATAATATAAGGAATATATATATATATTGATATTGATATACAACAGTTATAGAAGAGAGTAAGTACATTCATATATACAAAATAAAGATACAAGATACAAATACAGTCACACATTCTTCATTCATTGGTGAGCACCACAATGAGCCAGGATTAATTGTAGTTTATAGGTTGGAGCCATAGTGAATAAGTGCCATGGCACCAGGCTGAGCGCTGGCGCTTCTAGTGAGTTTACCACACCACCCCCCCTTTTACGAGACAATTAGTCAGGCGTGCAATTGTCTTTTTTACTATAAACTTACGGTACTAATCCTAAGCTAGGCGAACCCAACGAGAGAAAAGTATGTCTATTGTCTATTTGCAACCAGTCCTGTTATTTCTGTTCCATGTCCGTTTGAGGGGTCCCCCGAGTCTATGGGGACCCCTTGAAATGGAGTTCCCCCCTCCGGCTGCCGTGATAACGGTACAGGTGGGGTGTAGTAGTTCCGTGACGTGAGTTTGCACAGGTGGCGGTTTACTCCCACATGCATGCCTGGCCAGAAGTAATAATGTTTTATCTTACTGAGAGTGGCATTCTGGCCCCGACGACTCCGCCCGACGGAGTCATAAGCGGCCTCTATCACTTGCTTACGGTAGGGGGAGGGGACTACTAATTGATTTCTTATTGTCCCATCTGGTAGGGGCACCTGGCGGTATAACAGCTGTCCCTTGTGTGAGTAGTGGCCTGCTGATCTTGGTTTCCCTTGATAGGTCTTTGCTTCGTTTAGCAGCCTTTTTAGGGTAGGGTCCTCCTGTTGTGCCTTCAGGAATTCTTGATGGGACGGGTTTAAGGTCGGCTGGGTGGCGCTAGGTTCGGGGGTGTGTCGGGGCGGCCACCGACGCGTGGGGAGGTGGGGATCCATAGTGACATAGGGTAAAGTACCTCTTGCCTAGAATGACATCATACGGCAGGTCTTCTCGCACTGCTAATGTCGCTAACCCGGTAAATTGGGCTGATTCAATGTGCACTAATGCCGTGGGGAGCGTTTCCACGTGGCCCCATATGTTCTGAATTTAGACAGAGTCCCCGGTGAAATCGGAGTCGCGGATATATGCCCGTTTGGCTATGCCTTCTGACTCACAGCCCGTGTCGAACAAATATGAGGCGAGTTGATTATTGATTTTAAGTTTCTCCGTAGAGTTGCTATGGGTCCGGTTCAAGGACCCGGAGCCTGGGGCGCCATCTGGGTAAATCGCGGCGGCGAAACCCAGTAGGGCGGGCTGACGGGTGTTGGGTTCTCTTCGCGGCCGCTCTTGGCTTACCGTTCGAGGGGATGTAGGGTGGCGCCCGTCTTCGTACGTAACGGGGCGCCCTAAGTGCTCGGCGTACTCAGGTGTAAAGTAGCGGGGGTAGGGCGTTTCTGCCTCTTGCTACGACAGACCGTTAGTAGAGTCTTGTCCCGAATGCATGGTAGGTGTCAGAGCACAGAACGCTCCTGCGGGGAAGAAAGGGGTGGGGCCGCCTCTGGTTTTCTCGTGAGCCGACGGATTTGTGGGCCCATTGGGACGGGGTTCTCCACGTAGATTTTGGGGCCGATGTTGGCCGAAATGGGGCGTGCGTTGCTGAGGAGCGGGGGGAGGGGCTTTTGGGGTTTTGTGCCTGTACGACTCCTCTTGGTTTTTCTCCTGCCTATTGTGTTGTGGGTGAGAGGGGGGGTTGGCACACTCATCCTTGTGGGCCAACATATATCGATCGGCGGCCACGATAATTTCGTTTAGGCCCTCTAGACTCCATTCGGCTAAGAACGTTTTTACGGTTCTGGGCATGAGAGATTGTAACTGCTCTGAAAGGATCAGATCAATTAGGCCTTCATATGTTCTATCCTGATCTGCTAATTCAATCCATTTGTTAAGGTATTTCCTTAGCCTCTCAACTCTGACTGACTCTCCCTCTTCTAGTCTGGCTGACCTGAACATACTCTGAAACGCCCGTGCGTTTAACTCAAATTTGTTAAGCAGGGCATTTTTGAGTTGTATATATGGGTCCTGATCGGAGGGGCTTAGTTTAGCGTAGACCTCGTAGGTGTCTCCCCTGAGGGTGTGTACTAGGTTCCTGCACCAGGACTCGCGAGGCACGTCGTGGTACGCCACAGCCTCCTCAAAACGTGTGAGGTAGGTATCGAATTGTTCTTGATTTGGTAAGAAGGTGTCAGTCCAGACGGGCACATGGCGCCCGTTTGCAAAACCGCTATGAAGGGAGCCGGGTGGGGAAAGGGGTGGGTCGTCTAATTGCCTGTTTCTACCTGCAATTTCTGCTAGTCTAATCTCTTTGTCTGTCTCTAGTTTTTTTAATTCTAGCTCTGCCTGTCTAGTTTCTCTCTCCCTCTCTGTCTGTCTAGTTTTCTCTCTATCTTCTAGTTCTAATTCTAGTTTCTTCAAGTCGTCCTGTCGACGTTTATCCTCCATCTCTAATTCTAGTTCCCTATCCCTTCTCTCTCGCTCTAGTTCCCTATCCCTCCTCTCTAACTGCTCTTGGACGTATTTATACACCTCGTCCCTTGGAGATTCAGTGCTATCGCCTCTTCCCTAATGGCCTTACGAAAGTTAACCAGCTCTGCCATGGTATGCTGTGGCGCTAAATGGCTTCTAACCTAAACTATCCCTTAATCCAGACAAAAAGCGGTACTCACCAGGTTTATTTCTCAGTCTTCCACACAGTAGCACTCTTGTCCCTCGTTGCGTTGTCGACTGGGGTGATGACACTGGTCTCGTTGATTGGTGTTGATGGTGGAGCGGCCTATAGCCCACTGGTTAATCCGAGTGAATAGAAGTTCAAGTGCTAATGAATGTTATTGTTTATTTTGAGCGCTAGGCACTAACGACACAGGGACGTGTCTGGTACACTGATAAGCTGGAAGCTGGAACAAGCGTCTTGAAGCGGCTAAGGGCGAGCGTTGCCCCGTCGCTAGCTTTTGCTAGCGATGTACGGTAGCCGGGCACTGGAACACTGGAACAGTTAGCAGAATAGTCTACTGGAGCAGGTGACACCGAGTGTCGGAGCTGTGATGGCGCAGGAGCAGGTGACTGAACGTCAGAGCGGTGACGGCGCAGGAGCAGGTGACCGAGTGTCAGGGCTATGGTGGCATTGGAGCAGGTGACCGAGTGTCAGAGCTGTAATAGCGCAAGAGCAGATAATATCGAGTGTCGAATGCTGTGCTGTGGTAGCGGTGTCCTGTTGTAATTTCAGCAAACGGAGTGAGCCCCCATCTAAGGGTGCCAAGTTCAATGTGATGACAATAGGCCCAGGCCTGCAGGATGTTTGCAGAGATTCTGATCCCGGACGAGCCCCCAGGTGTAGCGTGGCGGGCACTCTACGTGGTTATTTGGCTCGTGTAGAGGATGATTATTGCGATGTCACAGTGAAGTTTGGTCCTTAGAATTATTTATATTTTAGTCCGTTATCCCGCTTGGCTGGCGGGTGCTGTAAGCCTATTGAATAGAGTAATTTCTACTACTATATGAAACGAGTGCTAATATATGAGCAGACACAAGAACAATGAGTGATTCAATGCCGGGATGAATTTCAAATACTGTTTATTTAGGCAAAAGCAATAGATGGCAGAATTTTATCCACAACACAACTTTACAGTGTAAATAGTATATATTTGGATCGACCGAAGACAGGACTGGTGCGTTCCGTGTCTAAGGCCCCAATACCCGTTTCTTATTTCTATCTTAAACCAAGAAGTGTCCTCTGTGGGGTTAGGGGCAATGGGGAGGGGGGAGAAGAGGGCGGTCGGGGGAGGGATACAAAAGCTCTTTGATACCCTACATCCCGACGAGGGCTATTGCGTATGTGTCAGTTTACGGGGGAAGAGTTTGGGGGAGGGGGTTTCCCTGGCCACCTGGGCCGACTGTAATAGATTTCGCGTGTAGACGCAATTTGCTTATCTTGACCAGTGGTCAGTAGCCGAGAGGGGGATCAAAGGGAGGGCTTGGCGAGGGTGGGGGGGGTTAGACTGTACATACAAGGGGAGTGTAAACAGGTTAAATATATACGAGGGCAGATAACTAAGCTTGTATGATAATATAAGGAATATATATATATTGATATTGATATACAACAGTTATAGAAGAGAGTAAGTACATTCATATATACAAAATAAAGATACAAGATACAAATACAGTCACACATTCTTCATTCATTGGTGAGCACCGCAATGAGCCAGGATTAATTGTAGTTTATAGGTTGGAGCCATAGTGAATAAGTGCCATGGCACCAGGCTGAGCACTGGCGCTTCTAGTGAGTTTACCACAGGTATTATCAATGTATTGTGGACGCCTTATATTCATTACATGTAAGGGTGACTTTATGAAACCATCACGTAAATACCTGCAATAAACGTTTCAACTTATAATACTACTTAACCTGAATTCGTTTGTTCTCATTGGAGGTGTATGAGAATACATGGAACTAGAAGGGTGAACTGTAAGAGAAACTGCACTGATAAATATCAAGCATTGCAGATACCATAAATCTAATTCAGACAGCAGCCGTAATTGCCTATAGACAACGAACCAAGTGAGGTGGGGCGTGTGAGCATCACAGTCACGATAGCATCGTACTGGCCACACCTCACTTGGTTTGTTTTCTAGACTTGAATTTGTATTAATGTTTTAAATAAGGTTAAGTTACTGGTTTTCTGGTTTGTTCAAGTAACCCAATCCATGCCCGAGTGCTACCCAAAAAGAAAGAGCTAACCCCTATGGTAAATGGTTCTTTCCAAGAACTGTGAAAGAAATGCAGTTCTTTGATTGGAGTGATCAAGAGCCCAACAACATAGGAGGATTTGAAAATTGTTTAAATTTATGGAAATACAACGCCAAAATGAATGATATCACCTGCGGGGATTACAATTCTCAATTTAAACAAAATTATCAAGCCCAGTTCTTGCGTGAAGTAACTAAGTATAAAAAGTAAACAACATGAATTATGTTTACCGCTAATAAATGTTAATAAATCATTAGTTTTTGTCCTTTTATTTTTAGCAAAGTGTTTTATAATGCAGTAGATAATCAGACCACCAAGATTTATAAACTCTTCTCTTGCCAGAGTTTTGATATGACAATGGTTGGGCTTAACATCATGGTCGGGTCGTTTTGGGATAGAAAGGAAGGGCGATGGTGGAGATGATGAACATAAAAGCAATGGGCGTAGGAGAGGCCTTCAGCGAAGATGCTGGTTCTACAATGTAAAGTATTGGACAGGGTTGCAGTTGACTTGACAACCGCTCAAGATAGGCAAAAGTTGAGAAATTCGACTGCTGAGGTCCATTAGTGCCCCCCAAACGACCACAACGATCATGGGATTGATGATGATAATGATGACATGGCCAATTAGCCATATAGTTTTATTGTTATGTGCATGCAAAATTTTGAAATGCTTAAAAGAAGGAGGTGGATGGGAAGAGGTGGTTTTTTTTTTTTTTTTTGGGGGGGGGAGGGGGTGTACAAGCGTAGAAGGTTACACCTGGGAGGATGGGGCAGATTACACGTGGCAATTAGACCTTGAAACGCAAGTATGAAATAGACATAATATTTACATGGAAATATAATGTGGCGCAGGAAATTATAATATCCAATGAAGCCTATTAAAGGAATATAATATATTTCATAATATTATGACATTTATATTCAACCTGCTAATTTTAATTACAAATCGGACATTTTATCTTATATATATTACATTTACAAGGCTCCTTCTATAAAATGAATAATTCGTCCTATGCATCTTTATTAATGTTTTTAATGATGTTAAGTTAATGGTTTTCCTTGTTTCTTCAAGCAACCCATTTCCTGCCCGAATGCCACTCGGGAAGAAAGAGAATTTAAATGCATTTTTTCTCGCTTAAGGTATAAGGAAAGTGTTTCTGTCCTTATATTTATCATTGCATTGCAACAGGTTGTTATTGGGTTGTATTTCTAAATTAGAGTTTGATGCTTTATATATTATTATAACTTTAGTCTTTGCTCTTCAGTCCTCTAGTGTTTCTAGTTTTAGTGATCTGATTATTGATATTAATCTTGTCAGTTGTAAATATTTGCTAGTAATGAGCCTTGCAACTCTTTTCTGAATTTGTTCTAATTTTTAAATGTTTTCTTAAGTTGATGGGTCTCCTACAGATTATGCATATTCTAGTATAGGCTTAACTAACGTTAGATAGCATTTTAAGTTTAATGTTCTTATTACATTTGTAAACGTTCCATTTTATGAAGCCTAATATTTTGTTAGATTTTTAAATTTATTCATCAATATGAAAATTCCAAGATAAATTCCTATAAATTATACAATCATCTGCAAACTATCTTACTTTTTTTCATGTGTTAATGCTATTGGGTAAGTGGTTAATATAAATTAGAAATAGTTTTATATATGTTTTGAGCTAAAAGTGAAGTTGTTTCTTTAAATACAACTGGTTTTTGTTTATAATGATACGTTTATTAGTAATACATTTAGAAAATAAAATAAGGAACACTTTATATAATGGAATATTTTAGTTCATTATATATGGTAATTTGAAGTTTTAAAAATGTTTTAAAAGTAGATTGGTATCTCACACATAAATCTGTCGTCAACAGCCCTGAATCCGCAGGGTAAATCATTCAATTTTCCTCCGTTAGTTCTCCACAGATTTAAGCAATCTTCTTCTCCAAGATTATCTGGCTGGCCCGGAATCCAATCTAAAATCTTTACTGGTAGACCGGTGCGTGGAAATATCCAGGATCCTTCCACGGCAGCATCAGAACCCCCAACTACTACCAGATCTGGCTGTGAGTGTAAAAGAAAACTCTGCAGAGCCTTGTTCTCATCTTCGTCATCAATTTCAGCCAGGTAGCCGCCAAATGCTGTGCAATACGTCATGGCGTCTGCTACGTTTTTGTGCGGGAAGTTGGAGATGAAATACTTCTTATTGTTGTAGATAATGGGTGGGTAGAAAAGAACTTCGCTGACAGCCTGCAATCGATTTTTCAACTGGGTCAAATTCTCTTTAAGTGAAGCTGATCGGCACTCGCACAGCTCAGATGTTTGGTTAAAAGATCTGCTCAAGAAAGACTTCAGATCATAACACGTTTTCTCCAAGCCTTCGTCGCTTTCATTATATTCTGAAAAGAAATGTAGAAAGTAAAATTAAAATAGAACTTTAATGAATATTAAGTAGTTGGATAAAAAGCAGTGAGTAGGAGTTTACATGCCAAACAAAGTTATTTCTCATGAACAATTTTTCTATGATAGAATTCTGAGCTATTAAATTTATCTGTATTTTTTTTGTTTTTAGATGTTATATCTAAAATGATTGTTGATCGTACATATTTATAGACAACTTAGGAGATAAATGAGTTTTTCTTTACTATCAATGATTGTATAACAAGAATGTTTAGACATGAATGGTATAAAATATGCAAGCAGTAACACACTTAGAAAAAACAACAACAACACAACAACAATAGACAATGTGTGTGATTGTTTAAAATATCACACCATTAAATACTACAAAATTAATTACGGTAGAATATTAAGTAAAGTACCCTTCGGTCCAAACTGAATATAGGACCGGTAAAGCAGCGTTCACCAGTTTCTGTGGACACGGCATACTAGGGGATATGTGGCCATCACAAATGCCCAGCCGCCTTTACTTTACCCCAACCAGAGAATAAATATAGAACAGAATGCACAATCGCATCTTTTTCTGTTTCCGGAAGTAATACCGACGCCATACTGTTGAGACTCAGCAGACCTGGTTACACTATATATTTATGCTTATTTACAATGTCTCTTTCATCAAATCTACAAGTTCGAACACCACAAATGTTTCTAGCAAAAGGTACAAAGGCTGTTGTGTAATAAACTGCAACAATGATGCGAAAACGATTGATTGTCGTACAAATAAGCATGTCAAACTTCACGACCCCGTAAAGGATAAACAACACTAAGTTGTAACCTCATATTACTTAAAATATCCTTGCTTTAGTCTAAAACTTGCTAAGAGTAGATATCAGTAATAAATAAGCCATTCTAATTTTACTATAGTAGTGTCTCCAGTGATCGCTACCTGAAGTCAAAAGAAAATGGCGAAAGCCGAGTTTCACTTTTAGGGACTGCGCATATAGGGATTGCGCATTCTGTTCTATACCTATTCTGTGACCCCAACTAACGTCAGGTACCCATCGGACCTCGTGCTACACCGTAGACCAAACAGCAGCAAAATAAACATACAAACACGCAATATTAATATAGTTGAAACTTATATTACAAATTAACTCGTAAAACGTAAGAAAAAGTATTTTTGTTGTGTTTTGTTATTTTATTCCCTCACACATTGTTCACTCGTACGCCATTTAGCCTTGACTAGATTAACGCTTGGCGATAAAATGACGGCTTTTTAAGACTAATTGGGTCATGGAAGAAAAAAAAACACTTTTGGGAAACGCCGATTTACAGTATTGTTAATAAGTTTTGTTGTGTTAAATTATTAACAGTGATAAAAATAGGCTTTATTGCAACATGCAAGTATATTTAAAGTTTTTTTTTCGTTTTTTACGAGTATAGTCTTTTCAGTGTTGTCGCTTTCAGTTCATTTAGGAACCTAGTAAAAAGACATTTTGTATGTATTGATATACAAACCACACCCCCATTCTTCGACCTAAAAAGTTTGTAAAATTTATGGTTATTTTACTTGAGAATTTACGGTAAACACATTTCAAAATGTAGAGACAGAAATGAGAAAATGAGACTGGGAAAGAGAGAGATAGAAAGAGAGAGAGAGAGAGAGAGAAGAGAGAGAGATAGAGTGCGAAGATATTTTTTTGTCCATCTAGCGTTGTGCTCATCCAAAGTGAGGGAGAAAAGTATGAAAGAAAGAAAGAGAGAAAGAGAGAGAGAGAGAGAGAGAGAGATAGAGAGAAAGAGAGAGAGACGGAGAGACAGAAGTAGCGTTTTACAAATTTTTTTTCAAAGAAGTGTTGAAGGCAAAATTATAAAGAAAAAAAAAACTACTAAATACTCACCATCACATTTTACTAGCGTGAATGCTGCAAGACATAACATAATACAATAAGAGAAGATCATTGTTCTTGATGTAGTTGTATAGACTATAAAAATGTCACTGTGTAGTAAATAGTATTTCACTTAGGCCAAGCTTATATGTATTGTTAAAATTTAACTAGTCATTGTTTATGTAAAAACACCTGATTTATTCTAGTCAACATGATATTATGTTACAAGTTTCACGCTTATGCGGAGATTCAAGTTTTTTTTTTTCACACTGAAGGTCACATTAATAGCCTATCCCGTTTTTATTGGGTCTTAAGGATATAGATGATACATTAATTATGACACTCACATTTTGTTTTTGAGGTGTTGACTCCCGTGAAAAAATAGCCCCAGGTATGGTAATAAATATTATTTATTTTTTGGCCTATGGTGTATGTCGTGTTTAGTCATGCTTTCAGATAATAAATATAATATGTTGCAAAGCTCAGATAAACATAAAGAGAAAAACACTTTCCTTATCCCAAATGCATACAAGTACTCTTTCTTCCCGAGTGGCAACCGGGCATGGAATGGGTTGCCTGAGCAAACCAGCGAAACCAGTAACTTAACATCATTTAAAACATTATTAAAAATGCAAGACTATACTCGGACCACGGTTGAGCGTAGGCCACACTAATCTTCTTTATACAAGGAGCGTCTGTAATGTATAAGAAAGATACATAGGACTAATTTTAAGTCTTGAGAAGTGGGACAGCCAAATAGGGCAGGACGAATTTATTTTAAAAAAAAAACGAAAGCAGGATTTGAAAACTGTTAAGTAACATTTTACCGGATGTTATTTTTAGACCGCTGCACTCCTCCCCATAGTCCAGATCAGGAAAGGTTTCTGTGAATGAAGTTTTTCTTGGATTTGGTGACTTACATTGTAAACTGACATAATGTAAAATAAAAATAAAAAAACGCTATTTATATCTTACGTTTTTGTTAAAAAAAAAACTCCCATTTTATTTTGATAAGACTTGAGTCTAGGCTTGCATCTTTATTAATGTCTTTAATGATGTTAAGTTACTAGTTTTCGTGGTTTGTTCAGGCAACCCATTCCATGCCCGAACGCCACTCGGCCATTCAGTGTAGTTCCTGTAAGTTTGTTTTAGTTATTTCTGTTTGTATGAGGTGTGTTTTTTCCCACCAACGATACGAGAGAAAAAAAAGAAATCATTTTTGCGTTTTAGTCTCTTATTCCAATTTCAAATCCTACTTGTTTAATGCTTGTAAAATTTTCGAACTATTCTATTATTTAAAAAAAAATATAATGGTTATGTTTAAGACACTGCTACTCTATACCTGTTTTCGGGTCACCTCAACAAGTAGCTTTATATTTGTATGATAATGAAATGTATACGATTCTCCTTTGTTTAAAATGCAGTTAGTTTTACTCTTGGCAGTAATAAAACAAAAATACCATGTCTATGGCGCATTTCTCCATAATGTTGCATTTAGCAACCTTAGTATGCTGTGTTTCAACAATTGATTTGCAGATGTTGGAGTGTAGGAGTGTGTAAAAACACTAGTTTTAGAGAAAGGCCTTAAAAGTCTTCTTGAAAAAACTGTTTAGTTGTCAGAACTTTTGAGTGTCTGTGGCAAGCTGTTCCACAGTGTCTGCGGCAAGATGTCCCACAGTGTCTGTGGCAAGCTTTTCTACAGTGTCTGTGGCAGGCTGTTCCACAGTGTCTGTGGCAAAATGTTCCACAGTGTCTCTGGCAAGCTGTTATACAGTGTCTGTGGCAAGCTGTTTTGCAGTGTCTGTGGCAAGCTATTCCACAGTAACTGTGGCAAGTTGTTCCACAGTGTCTGTGGCAAGATGTTCCACAGTATCGGTGGCAAGCTGTTCCACAGTGTCTGTGGCAAGCTGTTGCACTTGGTTTGTGGCAAGCTGTTCCACCGTGTCTGTGGCAAGCTGTTCCACAGTGTCTGTGGCAAGCTGTTCCAAGGTGTCTATTGCAAGCTGTTCCACAGTGTCTGTGGCAGCTGTTCCACAGTATCTGTGGCAAGCTGTTCCACAGTGTCTGTGGCAAGCTGTTAAACTTGGTCTGTGGCAAGCTGTTCCACCGTGTCTGTGGCAAGCTGTTCCACAGTGTCTGTGGCAAGCTGTTCCACAGTGTCTGTGGCAAGCTGTTCCACAATGTCTCTGGCAAGCTGTTCCACAGTGTCTGTGGCAAGCTGTTCCACAGTGTCTGTGGCAAGCTGTTCCACAGTGTCCGTGGCAAGCTTTTCTACAGTGTCTGTGGCAAGCTGTTCCACAATGTCTCTGGCAAGCTGTTCCACAGTGTCTGTGGCAAGCTGTTACACTTGGTCTGTGGCAAGCTGTTCCACCGTGTCTGTGGCAAGCTGTTCCACAGTGTCTTTGGCAAGCTGTTCCACAGTGTCTTTGGCAAGCTGTTCCACAATGTCTCTGGCAAGCTGTTCCACAATGTCTCTGGCAAGCTGTTCTACAGTGTCTAGGGCAAGTTGTTCCACAGTGTCCGTGGCAAGCTTTTCTACAGTGTCTGTGGCAAGCTGTTCCACAATGTCTCTGGCAAGCTCTTCCACAGTGTCTGTGGCAAGTTGTTCCAAAGTGTCTGTGGCAAGCTGTTCCACAGTGTCCGTGGCAAGCTGTTCCACAATGTCTCTGGCAAGCTGTTCCACAGTGTCTGTGGCAAGCTGTTACACTTTGTCTCTGGCAAGCAGTTCCACAGTGTATGCGCATCAGATTCCAAAACGCGCAACTCCGAATGCCTTGCTTAAAGATACTGCGAACCCTAAGTAATGTTTATCTGTTACATACGCTCCTTCTTTACAGAATGTATTGCGTCCTACGCTTTTCCCTGATCTTGCATTGCATTCTGATTAGTGAGTTCAAATGATGTTAAAATGCTGGTTTTCATGGTTTGTTCAGGCCTCAGTTAACCCATTCCATGCCCAGATGCCACTCGGAAAGAAAGAGCATTTCTATTCATTTGTTTTTTTTACATTGATATAAGGCTAGAAAAAAAACCTCAGCTATCAGACACCAATGGAGTAATATGTTTATGTTTTATGTATTAATTTTGGCATATAATAAGATTAAGAAATTGTTTTTAATGTTGCACTACTGTACTATAGTTTTGAAATATCAGTACAGTAAACCCTCATTTATCGCGGTAGATAAGTTACGAGACCAACCGCGATAACTGAAAATCCAAGAAGTAGGGACACCATATTTACAGTATTTTTTTTGACGTGTATTCGGACTTTTAAAACCCTCCCTTTACGTACTGTTAACAAACCACCCTTCACAGTAATGTACTGATATCTACAGTTTGTACTTACAGTACACAGGCACAAATGTGTAGCAATAAAACAGTAGGTGTACATAAAAAAAAGTAAGATTGTTACGGTACTGTACAATTCTTACATCGCAATTGTAACTGAGCTGCCACGCTTTGTGTTTTTCCAACAACAGGGTACATTATTACGCTCTTACTGTAGGCTACGTACAGTATGGTTTTCCCTTTTTGTCATGTTGTTTACAAATTCAAATACAATGTAGGCCTACATGTTTTATGCTATTCTACGCTTGTTTTGTTGTTCGTAGACTAGGGACAAATATTTTTTATGAACGTTTTAATTGAATTAATGAAATATTATGTGGAACTAATGCAATATTTGGGGTCTTCATATATCGCGATTTTTTTCAAAATTTCCGGAAAATCCGCAATATATTTTATCCTATAAAATAATGAAAAAAATCCGCAAATGTCGAACCGCGAAGAAGCGAAGGTTCATTGTAATTCAATTTAAAAAAAGAATATGTGACAACATATAAAATAAACTCAGAAGATCAATACGTGAATAAACAACAAACACGAGTATCAAGTACTATCAAGTGTTGGACCTCAGTGCTGCTTCTGATGTTATCGATCACGGCTTACTTTTATCAAGACTTCAATAGGAGACGGGCTTTACTTCATTGGTTGACTTCCTACCTGGCAAACAGGACCCAGCTTGTTTCTATCAATCAGACCTTATCAAAAGCCACTCCTCTCATCTGTGGTGTGCCCCAAGGTTCAGTTTTAGGGCCTATCCTTTTTGCCGTTTACTCTAGCCTGCTTGGCAGAATAATTGATAGCCAAGGATTATCTCGCAAACTATATGCGGATGACACCCAGCTGTACAAGAGCTTTCATCCTGATCATAATGCTTGTGCTGCTGCTGTTAATGCAAAGGAAGACTGATGTCTAGCGATGATAGCGTGGATGACTGCCAACAACCGCAAACTAAATGACGACAAGACTGAGGCGATTCTGTGCGGTTCAGACTTCAATCGACCTGGGCTTTATCATTGACAATAAATTAACAATGGGTCCACACATCAGTACTGTGGTTAGGGCCTGCTCCTTCCATCTGCGTGCCCTGGGTCAGCTGCGACCTCTAATTAATAGAAAAACAGCCAATGCTTTTGCTGTTGCTACTATACAGTCAAGACTATTGTAACAGTTGGCTGTGGGGGTTACCCCAGAAACAGCTGGAAAGACTTCAGAAAGTTCAGAATACTGGAGCACGCATTGTACCACGAGTAAAGAAGCATGACCATATCAAAATTCCATGTTTGGATGGTGACAGGAAAAGGACTCTTAGTGTGCGCTTGTTTCAATCTGGCGCCTTCACTGTGGAATGGCTTACCTGAGACACTGAAAAACTCTGTGACAAAAAAGGCATTCAAGAAGAATTTAAAGACATTTCTTTTCAACTAAGTTGATCATGTACACCTCCATCGGCGAAAACTTAGTTTAAAACTTTTTTAGTGTGTTGTTGTTTCGTTTTTATGAGCGCGCTGAGTATGCTTGCATTAGCATGGAGTGAGGCGCTATATAAATGACCAATTATTATTATTATGGATAGTCCAAGTTAACTACTAGTGTATGTACGATTGTGTGCGTGTAAGTTTAAATTTCAGGGTCTTGAAGTTAAGATGACTTCACCCACTCCTTTTCACATCACGCCTTAAGAGCCGGAAGAAGGCTCGTCCGGTTTTGAAATATGCTTCGGCTTTCCAAGTATTTCGTAGGCCTACCTATATGTGGTATGATTTGTGGTAAGCGGTAAGCAACGTAACGACCCTGGGCCAGGCCGACAAAATTAGGGCGGTATACGCTGGTCCTGCGAATGGTGAGTCATGGGCGACTAGAGACATATGTTCGGTGTTTTGCCCGATCAACAATCTGCTTCACGAACTCACTAATTATCTTTTGCTGTTGCTTTTTTAAAAATCTTTCCTGCTTCTCATCAATGATCTATCTCTGCACCTCAAATAACATCTTATACTGTTTTCATTTATGAAAGAGAAAAAAAGATCCTCTGAAGTCTGAAGGCCTCGATATTGAAATAAAGCAAAAAGAAGCTTATCATTACCGGATCAACCAGGACATTATGTTTCATCACACAATCACTGTTCTAGTTATTTTTTCTCACGTTAACATTATTGGGCTTTGGGAATATTAATTATTTAGATGTACACTAGCGCATGTAACAGCTTGAGGAAATAGGTTAGAAATGCAATCAGTGGAAATACTTCATACAAAGTTTACATCGACCTTTGTAAAATGTTTATCTTTATTCGTTGTATAATTTTAAGGAGATTTAAAATACAATGGCATGTTCCTGCATCTGCTAAATGTTTTTAGTACGCTATCAAAAAATATGTCCACTTTGTGAAATTTTTGTCTGAAGTTTTTCTGATGCTAAAATAACTGTCAGTGCCTACATTCCCTCACCAATGCAGTCTCCGGGCCTCGCCAACAATATGGGAGAATTTAGCAAAGCCTAAGCAGCAGAGCCTGGAGGCCTAGCGCAATTGGGCCAGACAGTTGTTATTATCAACAACATAGCTTCAGTTGCCTACCGATGGCGGACACCGACCTTGGAAAAGATTCGTACTAACCAGGATCGGCACAAGGGTTTTTGACGCCCTAGGCGAAAACCAATTCTGCGTCCTCATTAAAGTGTCTTCGGAGGGGAGAAACTGAGTAGTGTCAGGGCATACTTTCCTATTTTCTAAGACACCTTAAATAAAATACCCTTCGCATTTCATTACGTAGTATTTTATTTGCCTATGCTAGAAGCGCACAGAAGTACTAAACATCAATTTAGTTTATATTTTTAAATCCCCGAATATAAAAAAAATCCTCAATTATGCACCCCCCTAAAATTGTGCGCCCTAGGCGGCCGCCTAGGTTGCCTATATGGACGAGCCGGCCCTGTACTAAACGCATCCCAAAGTCATTGGGTGGTGAAAGAGAAACTTCAAAATATTTTAAGAGTAGCTTCCCTTCTCGGACACCGTAGATGTAAAGTTTACACACAAATATTCACCGTCCTGAAACACACTGCTTGGGATATTAAGTATGTTGGTCGGGCGGAGTGTTTTCTCACTCAAAACAGAGTTTTGGATGGACAACGTTAGTCAGATGATTTGAAGTCATTCGAAGACCATCAACTTAACTTACATGCCACAGTTAATCAAAGCTTTTCACCTACGTACAAACCCCAAAAAGAAATAATAATCTATATAATTAGTCAACCCTAAAATATAACGCCACACGCCCGTTAAAAGATTGTCATGAAATATATTTTAAAATAACTTAAGCTCATTTATTAAATAAGTATAGTAATAATTTATCATTTTAAGTAACAACTTGTGTAACCCTGCCACCCTGGTAAGGGGACAACTGTATATTTATTATGACTAAAGGCTATCATTTTTCTTGCTATGTCTTCTACCCTTCTGGTTTTGTAAAAATCGAAATAATTGTCTTCTATCCTTTCTTAGTAATGCGTACTAATTTAAATTTTATACTTACTATAATATTTTAACTTCCTCATTATATTGATTAGTAAGAAGATAAGATAAGAATGGGCATTTCTTATAGCGCTTCCATCCATGCTTTAAATTAGCTTGCTCAGTGCGCTCTTGGTGTAATTTGCAGTGGCAGATGTGGCCAAAGAGAAAGGTCTTAAAGTTCTTTTTAAAAGTTTCTCTTGTCCCAGATTCTCTCAGTGTCAGAGATATGCCATTGGCTCAAATGAGCGCACTCCCAGGTACTTCTTTCTGTGTCTTCAGGTGTGTCCATCCAAAACGAGGGGATTTGAGGAGTGAATGTGTTGAAGAGCGCAGTTCCCTAGATGGCTAATGCTTTGTTATAAGCTCTCGGGAAAGGAACAAATGTGAAATTACCATGTATAAAGGATTAAATGCAATAATGATGTATTTAATAATTAACGTACGATTTATATATGGTCAAAGGGAAATAACCAATAATAATAAGTAAACTATCAAGAAGCATGAGCTATGTCATTGAAAATAAATCATGATTGTTTTGTTTGCATCTACGCAGTTACTTCTAAGACTCTTGCTTAAAACATGAATCTTGTTTTATACGTGAAAGAAGTTATTTTGAAAGAGAGATTTCGTCACTTGTGTTTGACTAGAAAGTCAGTTGACTTCTGGATGTTAAGATTTAAAGACGTAGGCCTATATGAAATATGGTGTGATTTTCATAAAGTTGGACTTAGATGTTTAATCTCCTTCAATGGATAGATATATGTTGCTGTCCTATATGATGTGAAGTTTAATATGATATAATATGATATTAATAAAGTAACATATTTGCTGCAAATAATATTTTATAAAGTGCATTCTAGTGGATATGTGTTTAAAATAAGTAACAATAAAAACATATAAAAACGTCCAGAAAAAAAGTTAAGTTTAAAGTTAATATCTATGGCTACATGTAATTGAAGTAGCATAGATCAAGTATTAACATTGTTGGTGGCATAATTAAATCATTAACACCATGCATAAAAAATTTTTCTTGATAGTTTCTGTCCCTTTAGTTTTGTAAAATCAAAATAATGTTGTCTTCTATCCTTTCCTAGTGATTGTTATTTTAAATGTTTGTACTATAATGTAATATAATTGCTATTGTCCATGCATTTATGGCAAATAAACTTCTTAAAAAAAAAATTATAATTATTTCTGGAAACTTACTCTGGAATCATCACGTTCCGGTCCTGCTGAAACCCTATAGGGCCGCAAATCCCTGTGTGACAAACATTAGTCTAAATAAATGGTGAACTACCATTGGAAGACACAGTCCGAGAAATGAAAAGAAAAAGCAAAATCTTTGATAACAACAAACAACGAAAAATTAAAAAGTTGTATTTAAATTTTTAAGGAATAAATCGCCTTTTACTGTTTTTATGGTTTTTAAATAACTTTAAACTTTTGAATCGATAGTAACATGTTTACATAACAAAGATTCAGCAGTTTTAGCGTATACTATTTTTTTTACAGTTAACCTAACCAGGAAGTAAACAAAAGAAAAACTATTACAATTTATGATTAGTCTATTTAAAACGATCAATAATATCTAATAAACAGGCATACAAATAATTAGAGTTTGACTCTTTGAACCGTTACTTGAAACGGGCATCTGCGACACTAGGTGTAAGCATTACTGGATGGAACATGATTTTTGTATGAATTTAGTGACATTGTGTTGTGTTTAAAATAAAATGGTATTTCCACAAATTGCTTTTTTTTTTTTATACCTCCCCACTAAATATATATAGAGCTTTGCATACGCCAAATACTACTTACCTAACAGTGACATATGTAGTTACATCTACGTCTAGTACAATGAAGTTCACATATTGTATCATGGTGTGTCTTGCAGCATTGACTCCAGTTAGTTGTCTTGGTGAGTGCTTACTGATTGTTGAGTTGTTTTTTTTTTACAATGTTTTCAAAACGTATAGGGAGCACAATCTCTTGATATGCCGTGGCCACAGAAACTGTTGAACGCTGCTTCACTTGCCCCATGGATAAATAGTGACCGAAGGGACACCTTACTTTACATTGGGAAAAGAAATATGCAAGTGCTAATAGTAAAGTACAGTAAAGTTTTCCGTCGGACCAAAGTGATCCATATGGCCGGTGAAGCATAGCCACACTATCACCTAGTATGCCGTGGCCAAGGAAACTGGATCAATTTGGTCCCACGGGATACTTTACTATAATAACTACATATGTAGTTCAGGAAAAGGTTTGAGTGGAGAATAATTACTCCGTCTGTGTGAAAGTGTAATGATGCTTTGCTCCATTCAAACAAAATTTAAAGAAGCATAGAAGAAACAAACTCCTTAAAACACTTTACGCGGCATGGGTTAAGTTAGTCTGGAATTAGTCCTGGTGCCAAAGGACCAAACAAGATACCATCAGTATTGTATCGTAATTTTACATTAATTGATCATAGTTGTTAGCACTAAAATGTTAAAATATCTTTATAAATGTTTAAAATAATGTATTTTCACACACACATACACACACACACACACATATATATATATATATTTGAAATTAATTAGATTTAATGTTTGGAATACAATACTCTCTGTCAAATCTAAAGTTTTATTTACTGTTACATCACCACCGTATTAAAAGTTGTATTTTTTAAAATTATATTATCTTTAGCAGATAATGAAAGTATTAACAGTTTAGACAAATCCACTTTACCTCAATGTCAAAGCAGTTTAGCACTGTTGACAAGTCAACTCCAGGTTATCAGTAATATATTATTCTACCCACCACTTGTCTACAACAATAAGAAATATTTAATCTCCAACTTCCCGTACGGAAGTGCAGCTGGCGCCGAGACGTATTGCGCTGCAGTGGGAGGCTACCTGGCTCAAATTGGTGACGTCAATGAATACAAGGCGCTGCAGAGTCTTGTTTTGAACTCACCCGTAGATCTGGTTTTGATTGGTGGCTCCGATGCTGCCGTAGAAGAGACCTGGATATTTCCAGGCACCGGGCTACCTAAGAAGTTTACAGATTTTATACCTGGTCAACCGGATGATGCTGGGGGTAATGAGGATTGCTTAAGTCTGTGGAAAAAGTATGGAGTGAAAATGAATGACTTACCCTGCGGCTTCAGAAATGCTGCTGACCGGTTTATGTGTGAGATACCAAACAACGTTTAACACATCTCAACGTATCTTACTTGGCATACTCAATGAAATAAAAAAATTGCAAGCTGTAATGTTTTATTTTCAAATATTTTCTTCTATATTTTTAATTATTAATATTAACTTGCGCCAGTTTCAAAGAAAAAAACTTTGCTGGACGTCAGCGAATTATTTGTTATAAAGTTTAAACAAATGTAAAGAAGAAATTAAGAAATCACTTATTTAATTATGCATAAATTTGGGTTTATATAAACTACATTATTTGTGTTTAAGATATTCCTAAATTGAACATTCATATATTAATATATTATATATATAAAAAAAGTAGAACACACATCAAAGATTAATAAGTATATTCGAATTTGCATATGTCTATCGAATTGAGATATAAGGACTATTTGATTAATAAGACTTGTTTAGAATAAAAAAAAATATACACTTGAATGAATTCTAATATATTAAACCTTCAGAATTTCGTTTGCATATACATGTAACGTTTCTACCCAACAATAATTGAATTGAATCATTTAATATCGATTGTCGTTTTTAACTGTTACGTCATTACAAGACATTTAAATTATCCATCATATTATAAAGAGTGTAGAACCGAAACTAAGTGTTCAAGTTATCAAAAAGCAGAAATATCAAAGCAAGCGGTCCATCTTATTATAGTCTTTGATATTACGTATACTTTAAAACGAGTTTTTTTATATTTGTGCTTAGTATGTAATGATGCAATCAGCCGGTTTTGTCTCAACCACTCACAGCCACAGTCCGGTCTAGAGCCGTCATCCTTAGACCAACAAGCCAGTGAAGAAAGCTACACAGAGTCGGGGTCTGGCCCATCAAACAACTGAGACTCCTAAACATCTCGGAGTGAGCCGTCTCAAAGAAGACCCAATCTCAAGCCATAGAACACTTTATCTCCAGCCTTAAATCCTTATCTCAATAGTCTATGACCGATTTCCAGGCTATTATTTGTGTTTACACATTCTCTATAGTCTATAGGCTACAGTTTCAACTATGTTTGGCCTAAATATTTTCTATATTAAAATTGTTTAAGCCTCACGTAACGTGGTATTGTTATTCATATTGTAGAAACTTGAATACAAGTCCGATTTCTTACTAGTGTTACATTTATTTATACAACTGAACCGTATGACATTAACTTTACCGCTGTTTTCTAAAATTAGACTTACGTGAAAAAAGAAGTCGAATCGAATTGATCCATATGGCTTGTGAAGCAGCGTTCACAAGTTTATGTGGTCACGACATACTAGAAGATAGTGTGACCAGCAGAATGCCTAGCTGCTTTTACTTTTCTCTAACTAACGCCAGGTACCAATCCAGAAGGCGAACAAATCCTACCTTTAACCAGGATTCGAATTCAGAACCTTTACGTGCTGTTGTTCGGCCGCTGTGTCCCACTAAGAAAAGAAGTAAATAATATTTTTTTGTAAAAATCTGATTTTTAGCAGCTGACAGATTTAACCAGGAGGTTTCGTTTAACTAGATATCTAGCCACCGAATTAATTTTATCGCGTACACAGTATCGATCAGTGTTGAAATGACGTATTTCACACTTGTAAAGGCAACAGCTTGTCAAAATGGTTTACTAAAAAAACAATGGTTATTCCTCCCATATATTTTACATATTATAATGCGTTTCTAAATATTTCCGATCTTTTTCTGAACTACGCTTCTTTCGCCCGTCTACATTTGCATAATTCGCATACAAGAGCTACGCATTTTTTCTTTCGCAAAACGTTAGAAAATATATGACTAGTCTCAGAAAACGAAAGTAAAGTAGGTCTACCCGTCGGAGCAATATGATCCATTGGTCCGGTGAAGCAGCGTTCACCGGTTTATGTGGCCACGGCATACTAGGTGGTTGTGTGGTACGAGAGCAGCAGCACTATGCACAGGCCGCCAATTGAGGTCAGGTACTCCATCAGGGCTGGGTAGGCTCAGTGAAACCCTCCAGACTCGGGAATTTTTTTTTAGCCTGCACGAGTATTCGAGCCCAGGACATTCGGTACGCCAGTCAAACGCGCTACTGCACAACGACCGTGCCCTCTAGAAAACCAAGAATCAAGCTGGTTACAGAAGAAATGATCGTTTGCACGAGGAGGGTTTATGTAACCGTAGATTTAAAAAAACTATCCCGTCAGACCAAATTGATCCATAGGGCCGGTGAAGCAGCGTTCACCAATTCCTGTGGCCACGGCATACTAGGTGATTGTGTGGCCAGTGCTATGCACAGCCGCCTTTACTTTACCTCAACTAAGGTCATTTACCCATCAGAGCTGGGTAGACTCAGGGACACCCACAAATCCTGGGAAAAAATCCTAGTCTCCACCAGGATTTGAACCCAGGACCTTTGGATCGCCAGTCGAACACGCTGCCGCTCGGCTACCGTGTCCCTTGTAGATCTAAAGCATTAGGCTAAAAAATGAAAATAAAAATGAAGATGATTTTTTATTGAATGTATATAGAAATTATTACGTCCTAATTTCAAATTATTTTTGTATCTTGTCAGTATCTTGCTTTCGTCGCCTATCCAATTTCTACGCAAGATTGATATCTTGCCCATTCTTATCTTATCTTATGATATCTATTAATTAATTTAAATCTATATTTTTATGTATTAATTTGAATAGTAAAAATTATGAACAATAAATTACACGAAGTTTAGTTTTTTAGGATTATTACATTTCAACAGTGATACCGAAAATATAGACTGTATAAATATATATTTCTTACAATGTCTGATGCAAATTTTCACAAGACTCTCCAGCTTAAAATTTGAGAGTCAGTTATACACTATCTTCCTTGTCCCTTTTCCCATTAGTAGGCGATATCGAGTGGACCCTCAGAAATCTCTCATAAAGTTCGTAACATAATATTTTGTTGACCAAAAATGAAGCGTTTTTACGTAAACAAAAAGTAATTAGCTTTATGATACTTATGATCTATATAAGAATGTTTTTTTTAGTGAAATACCAATTACCAAACTGGGACAACTCTACACCACTACAACGTATACAATGAATATTTCTTGCTGTATTTTGTTTTGTCTTGCATTTACTTTAGTTGGATGTAATGGTAAGTATTCAGTAGTTTTTTTTAATGCCTTTAACACTTGTTAAACATCTTTGTACAAAAAAATATACAAATTGTTCATGAGAAAATACTATTTGTTTGCATGTAAACTCGTACTCAATGGTTTTTGATCCAACCCGCCATAGTATCAGTTAATGTCCTATTCTAATTTTACTTTTTACCATTCTTTCAGCAAAAGATGAAAGCGACGAAAGCTTGGAGGAGACTACATGTCTGGATCTGAAAAAATTCTTGGGCAAATCTTTTAACCAAACATCTGAACTGTGCGAACGCCGATCAGCTTCACTTCAAGAGAATTTGAACCAGTTGAAAAATCGATTGGAGGATGTCAGCGAAGTTCTTTTCTACCCACCACTTGTCTACAACAATAAGAAATATTTTATCTCTAAATTCCCGCACAAGAACGTAGCAGACGCCATGACGTATTGCATAGCATTTGGCGGCTACCTGGCTGAAATTGATGACAGAGATGAGAACAAGGCTCTGCAGAATTTTGTTTTAAGGTCACGGGCAGATCTGGTGGTCATTGGAGGCTCTGATGCTGCCGAGGAAGGATCCTGGATATTTCCACGCACCGGTCTACCTGTGAGGATTTTAGATTGGATTCATAACCAGCCAGATAATCTTGGAGAAGAAGATTGCTTAAATCTGTGGAGAACTAACGGAGGGAAATTGAATGATTTACCCTGCGGATTCAGGAGTGCAGAGGACAGATTTATGTGTGAGATACCGATCTACTTTTAAGATATTACATACATAATGAAATAAACTACTGCAATCTATAAAGTGTTCTTTATTTTATTTTCTAAATGTATTTGTAATTGATGCATCGTTATAAAGAAAAGGTAGCTGTATTTAAATAAACAACTTTTTTCACTATTAGTTCAAAACATATAATTAACGTATATAACTTTATATAAGTATATTAGTTTATATGTTTGCGTTTTATAATGGGTACTGTATAGTGTGTTTTGTTCAAACATTGATTTTGGCTATTATTCTCTGAATATTGTTATATATGGTTATTAATATATTTATTATATTAATTATTTATGTCTCATTGTTTATTTACATTTGGATTTGGATTTAGTATGGATTATTGCAACAATGAAACGGCGCAAACTGACATGGTTGAGTTATGTGTTGCGGCACAACAGCCTGTCAAAAACAATCGTGCAAGGCACTGTGGAAAGTGGACGTTGGAGAGGCCGTAAGGGGAGATGCTGGTTCGACAACATAAAATATTGGACAGGGTTGCAGTTGACTGAACAACCGCTCAAGGTAGGAAAGCGTGGAGAAAGTTAACTGCTGAGGTGTCCATTCGTTTCCCCAAACGACCACAACAGTCTAGGGATTGATGGTGATAATGGATTTAAAAAAAATTAAAGATAGGTCTAGCCATGTATAATGACATGGAAATGGACCCTTCTATCAGCAACTGAAAACAAATTGCAGGCATTCGAAAATAAATGCATGTGAAAAAATACTTCGAATCTCATACGTAGAACCCAGTACTAATGCGCATGTGTGGGACAGAATATCCTAAAATGCAGGTCCTCAAGAAAACATTATGGTTACAATCAAACGGCGCAAACTGACAAGGTCCATCCATGTGTTGCGGCCCAATACCCTGTCAAAAACAATCCTCCAGGGTACGATGAAAGGTGAGAGTAGGAGAGGCCTTCAGAGGAGATGCTGATTCGACAATGTCAAGGATTGGACAGGGCTGCAGTTGACTCAACTATGACAACCGCGCAAGATAGGCAAAAGTGGAAAAAGTTGACAACCGAAGTGTCCATTCGCTCCCACCAACGACCACAACGGTCATGAAATTGATGATGATCTTTCTACGCTATTCAATATAGCTTGCTCAGGGTGCTATACTTCCACAATTGAGTTTCCGATGTTAGGATTGGGAAGGCACACAAAATAGCCAAAGTAAAGGTATTAAAACTTTTCTTAAATGACTATTTTGTCTCGAAATTTCTCAGTGTCTTATCATATTATTTTAGCTTATATATCAGAGCCCTATATAGACAGTAGGCCTAATGTAGGCCTACATATTATCTTATCTTATAACAGACGCTCCTTCTATAAACAAGATTATTGCGTTTTCACTGTTCCGTAGTCTGTCAAGTATTAAATTTTTATTAGTGTTTTAAATGATGATAAATGACTGGTTTTCCTAGTTTATTCTGGCTGCCCATTATATGCCCTGATGCCACTTGCCATCTTATTATAGTCAATGATATATTAATAGGCCTACAAGTATTCATTTAAAGTCGAAAAAAAATGCGATTTAATAAAACGGAACTTGTATAAGAATTACTTCATTTAGAATCGGGAATTGCAACAAAAAAAAAAAGAAGATAATAGCATAAAAAAATAAATCAAGCGGTCCATATATATTATAGTCTATGGTATTATTACTACTTTACATTTCGCCCTTTCTCCATCTAGTGTTTGTCGCTTTACTGATTTAACTATTGGTCTTTTTTTTTAGAGCTTAAGTATTGTGTTTTACGTGCGCTGGTCCGAAATACTTTCGCTGTAAACAACTTTCGAATTTAGTCTTAATAAGATAAAATAAGATAATATAAGATGACTTTATTTATCCAAATAAATGGAAATTTGACTTGCTATGGATTCAGTATTGACACAGTATTGACTCATTATTGATTCAGTTTTGACTCAGAATCGACTCAGTATTGCCTCAGTATTGACTCAGTATCAACTCAGAATTGCCTCAGTATTGCCTCAGTATTGACTCAGTTTCGACTCAGTATTGATTAGGTATTGCCTCAGTAGTGACTCAATATCGACTCAGTATTGCCTCAGTAATGCCTCAGTATTACCTCAGTATTGATTAAGTATTGCCTCAGTATAGCCTCAGTATCGACTCAGTATTGATTAAGTATTGCCTCAGTATTGACTCAGTATCGACTCAGTATTGCCTCAGTATTAACTCAGTATCGACTCAGAATTGCCTCTGTATTGCCTCAGTATTGACTCAGTTTCGACTCAGTATTGCCTCAGTATTGACTCAGTTTTGACTCCGTATTGCCTCAGTATTGATTAAGTATTGACTCAGTATTGACTCAGTATTGATTAAGTATTGCCTCAGTAGTGAATCAGTATCGACTCAGTATTGCCTCAGTAATGCCTCAGTATTGACTCAGTATTGATTAAGTATTGCCTCAGTATAGCCTCAGTATCGACTCAGTATTGATTAAGTATTGCCTCAGTATTGACTCAGTATCGACTCAGTATTGCCTCAGTATTAACTCAGTATCGATTCAGAATTGCCTCTGTATTGCCTCAGCATTGACTCAGTTTCGACTCAGTATTGCCTCAGTATTGACTCAGTTTTGACTCCGTATTGCCTCAGTATTGATTAAGTATTGACTCAGTATTGACTCAGTATTGATTAAGTATTGCCTCAGTAGTGAATCAGTATCGACTCAGTATTGCCTCAAAAATGCCTCAGTATTGACTCAGTATTGATTAAGTATTGCCTCAGTATTGCCTCAGTATTGATTAAGTATTGCCTCAGTATTGATTAAGTATTGCCTCAGTATTGACTCAGTATTGACTCAGTATTGCCTCAGTATTGACTCAGTATCGACTCAGTATTGATTAAGTATTGACTCAGTATTGACTCTCAATTGTTGTTGTTTTTTCTGCAAAAACAATCACATTATCAATATTAAACGTGAACATTGTATGAAAATTCACCAAAACACATCAAAGTAGTGTGACTTTTGCAAGACGTTACAGAATATAACAAGAGAAGTTCTTTTTTTCCGAGTACCTGTCATCACATATTTCACTGACTAATAATATTGTACTGTTAGGATTACTTGAATAGGGAAGTTAATAAATATATGGAGCGGCACAAACTGTGTGAAGTATATAATTAATTCAGGAAATGTGACCAACACAATGTTGCTCAACGCATAGATACCATCTGGAATTATTTATTTTGAATTTCGTTTAGCTTCCTGGTCGATGTTGAACTATATATATATATATATATATAAGCTTATGTTTTTTTAGTGAAATAGTATTTACCAAACTTTGACATCTGAATGTGCAAAAAATACACGAAGCACTATGAAATTCTCATATTGTATCCTGTTGTGTTTTACAGCATTCATTCTAGTTAGCTGTAACGGTGAGTAGTTAGTAGTATTTTTTTT
Source organism: Anisus vortex (assembly GCA_949126835.1). NCBI lineage: Eukaryota > Metazoa > Mollusca > Gastropoda > Planorbidae > Anisus > Anisus vortex. The sequence continues at coordinate 6,085,696 of OX421500.1, forward strand.
TTATGACTTTAACACTTGTAAAACATCTTTATAAAAATAATAATAATTATAAGACTCTTTCTCTCCCTCACTCTTCCCTCTCTCTCCCTCCCACCTCTCTCTCTGCCTCATACTTTGTGTTACAGTACAGACAAGTGTTTCACTGTAACATGGACATATTAAGTGTCACAAGCTATAAATAGACGAGAAAGAAAATAACATTTGTCACTAAATAAATACAAGTTTGAGCATGTTTTCAAAAGAGATAATTTAAGTAAGCTTGACCTCCGGTCGAGGCAAATAAAAAATAAATCCACTTCCGACTTGGAGAGGAGTTGGGTGCCACCAAGTCTAAAAGCCCATACACATAGAGAACAAATGGATACACAAAACAGTCAAATATAACCATGCCAGATCGGCCGAGGCCTGGATTAACAACGACTCCACTGGAGGTTTCCAGGGTGGGGACGATAAGTATGCGATTGTAACCTTCCCAAACCCAGGTGTCAGGCTTATCAAAGAACGCACAACTTTAGGCACCTGGAACGTCCGAACACTACATAAGTACGGAAAGGTGAAATAACTTACTTGCTGAAGTATGCTGGGGCAGGATTTGGAGAAACCTCAATAGATGAGGGCCACAAAATATGGTTCAGCGTGGATCAATCAAAGCATCACCTTGGCTTAGCCTTCATAGTCAGAAGCTAGATCAGTTATCAACTGCTCACCAATATCAAGTACACAAGAACTTGTGCGAAACCCCACAACCTCACGATCATTCAAGTTTACGCTCCAACTTCCGAACACGACGAAGAAGAAACACTGTACTAGGAAATCATCAAGAAAACACAAAACAAAGACATTCTGGTAATAATGGGCAACTGGAATGCAAAAGTCGGCCCTGACGCTTTCCAACATCCTTATACAATGACGATTACACACGAGCATCAACAAAGCGCAAACAAATCTTTCCCTGGGGCAGATATTAGAAGTGACCATAATCTTGTCTAACTAGACTGAAGTTGAAACTGAAATCGAATGAAAGCAAAAAAACTCATTGCATCCAGTTCAATCTTGATAAACTAAAAGATTCTGTAGTGGCGGATATATTTCAGGCCTAAGAAGGTCTTAGGGTCAAGGGTCTTCTTAATATTACAATGGAAACCCCGTTAGGACCGAGGAAAGAGTCCACAATTTACCTACACATAAAAAAAAACAACATCACAAACAAGAATTATAAACAGACGACAGAGTTTCACATTAGGTTTTTAGACCAGCCCTTCAGTGAAGATTTGAAACAGGCACAATTAGGGCAGTGATGGAGGCCTGGTCCAGGGTGTTCCACAGCCTATTGGCTGACGGAAAAAATAAATATTTGTAGACGTCGGTGCGTGCGGTTTGAGCTGCTGATCTCGGGTAGAGCGGGATAACTGTTGTCTTGTTTTTTCAAGAGCGCATTTCTTATCAACACTTTCCCAAATACTACTGCTTCACGTCTTATCTTATCTTATACATTACAGACGCTTCGTCTATAAAGATGATTATTGCTACCTACGCTCATCCGTGGTCCGAGTCTAGTCTTTGAGATGCATAGAAAAGATATATTAATTTAATTTAATTAACAAACTATTTTGGTAACTTGTAGGTAAAAATTAAAAAATATATATTTTCGATTTGATTGTAAAAAAATTGTGTACGCTAAAACGATAACACGATTTTGCATGTAAACTAACTACTTATTGCGTTAAGTATTATTTAATGTCCTATTTTAAGTTAATGTTTTACATTTCTTTTTAGCACTTAATGAAAGCAATGCAGACTTAGAGACTACGTTTCCAGGTGTGCGGACTTTTCTGGGTAGATCTTTTAACCAAATATCTGAACTGTACGAACGCCGATCAGCTTTACTTCAAGATAATTTGATCCTGTTGAAAAATCAACTGCAGGCTATCAACGAAGTTCTCTTCTTCCCACCACTGGTCTATAACGATAAGAAATATTTCATCTCCAAATTCCCGCACAAGAACGTAGCAGACGCCATGACGCATTGCAATGCTTTTGGCGGCTACCTGGCTGAAATTGATGACGGCAATGAAAACGAAGCGCTGAAAAGTTTTGTTTTAAAGTCACACCCAGATATTGTGGTCATTGGAGGCTCTGACGCTGCCGTAGAAGGATCCTGGATATTTCCACGCACCGGTCTACCTGTGAAGATTTTAGATTGGATTCAGGGCCAGCCAGATAATCTTGGAGAAGAAGATTGCTTAAATCTGTGGAGAACTCATGGAGGGAAATTGAATGATTTACCCTGCGGATTCAGGAGTGCAGACGACAGATTTATGTGTGAGATACCGATCTACTTTTAAGATATTTCAACAACTTCAACCTTTTATACATAATGAAATAAACTACTGCAATCTATAAAGTGTTCTTTATTTTATTTTCTAAATTTATTACTAATATCTTTTTAAAGAAAAGCTGGTTTTATTTCTAGAAATAACTTTATTCACCATTAGATCAATACATATAATTAATTTATCTAATTTCATTCAGTTTATATGTTTGCGTTTTATCGTGAGTAATGTATGGTATGCTTGTTTAAACGTTGATTTTGCTTTTTTCTCTGTAAATTTTTACACATTTTGAATAAACACAATACGCTTTTGGATGAATAAGCAGATAAATAAAAACACACTGCAAATTGTATATATTGTATCAAGTTATGTTAAGACTATAATACAACAAAATACTATTTATTAATAGATTATATATATATATAATAGATAATATAATAGATTATATAGCATATTTCCATGCTATTCAATATAACATCTTCCACATTTAGTAGCCGATGTTAGGATGGGGCAGGCACAACAAACACTAGCCGAAGTAAAAAGTGTTTAAACTCGTCTTAACCCTTCCCGTACCGACCTACTTCTATCTATGCTGCCTTCAGTTCCGCTATATACGCGCCCGGGACTGTAAGGGTTAATAGACTATTTTATCTTGACATTTCTCTGTGACAGAAAAAAAAGGGAAAACTCAGAAATAGGTGCACGCTTAACCCTTACAGTCCCGGGCGCGTATATAACGGCCCCATATATAGAAGTAGGTCGGTACAGGAAGGGTTAAAAGGTGCTATTTTGAGTGTGTGTATAAAATATTTTAGTATTGTTTAGACTAGGGGATGTTAAACGAAAACTGGAATGCCGGATTTCGGTTTGTTGGTTGCACACCCTTTTCTTGTTTTTTTTTGCTGTTATGGAAATATTTTTTATAAATAATGTTGGATTCGCACAAAACAATTCTTGAAATGATTGCTAATAATATTTAGTTTAGATATTGTGTTTATTTTTTTTCAAATTCTAACTATGGCTTGCGATAAAAACTACATCAAACCAAATGTTAAGTTACATTTAAAATTAACATGAATCTTTTTACTTTTCGGCTCATCTTTGAAAAAATTTTAACGACGGTTGGGTGTAAACGATGTTCCCAACAGATAAGCCGGAGCGGTGACAGTACCACTGGATTGCTTAGCATCATGGATTAACATCGTCATACTTGTAACGATGCGACAGGAAATTGCGTGTCAAGCAGAGTGCGAAGTCTCCGGCGAGGGGTGCTTTACCCGTCAAACGTTGTTGGCTCGTTGGTCAATGGAGGATGGTAGCCGAACTGACTTTTTAACTGGTGTATTAATAGTTCGATATTTATATTTATGGAAACAGGCTATCTAACATTACACTTGACATAAACAAACAGGTGTGAGTAAATACTTTATACGGTACACTGGTTTACGAATGAGCCAAAGGCACACGTTTATTGATTTGACGTAAGTATTTCAACGGCGTCACGATGTGGATGCGACTACAATGTCTGATAAGTTAAGATATACAAAACTCCTATGACATAGTAAAATAAACCACGATTGGCAACATACACCACAGCTACAGGTATGGGAAAATATGCATTAATCAAAGTCCAGTAATATTTAACAGGCGACCATAGGCTATAATCCGATCCTAAGAAAATGCCAGAGTCTAAAATGGCATTGCAACGTCTTTGACAAGTCGGTAGTACTATTTTTTTTATTTTCAACAATGTTTATTTGGTAAAGGCATGTACAATAGTATTTATATTTGTATACATTTAGAGAAAGGATAGAAGACAGGTATTTCCATTTTTACAATTCTAAATTCGGTAGTACTATACAGACGTTCACAGTCGTAGGTCTCGTGTCGAAAAATTAGACTGGGTAGGCTAAACTAAAAGGATCATCTGCGGACTTAAATCCATCGTCAGAGAGGCGGAACTAAGGAAAAAGGGGTTTACACTGTTAAAAATTCACCTGTATCATTATCATCATCATTGGCTCCATAGTCTCGGAAGACGATTGGATTTGCGCTCTTATGATTTGGCCAGCCTTGCAGAATTGGCTGTGTCTGTTGAGACCTATCCTTGAGAGACAGGCTCTGGCGCATGTCTGACACTTGAAAGCGGGACCGTTGGAGTTGGTCAGGGGCAGCCGGTGTTCTCTGGGTTTTGAACTTAACGCAAAGCACTCGCTTCTATATTCGCCCAGACCAGATTTAAACTTTTGGTAAAATAAACACTGGATAAATTCCTTTTATTATGTTTGTAGTTATCCTAATATATATATATATGTGGTGGTGGTGTGTGGTTTAGGTGGTACTTTTGAAAGCACTAACAAAGTCTCACAGTACTTTCAATTAAGATGTTTTATTTTATAATCTACAAGACAGGTACCCAGGGTTGGCTTGCCACTGGCATGAACACCTGTTATCAAAATCAAAAGGAATATAATAAATGTAACTAAATAGACCATAACATAACACAATGACTAAAACTTAAATAGTCATTAGATCAACAGAATAGGCAAAACAATATGAAAATAATAGACATAACTATAAACTATATATAATACGGTACAAAAAGGAAATAAATACTCAATAGTAAATACTGTAAACTGTAACATGACTTAGCCATCTTAGCATGAATAGCCTTAGCAAAACATGTTCAATGATTATAAGCCTACTCAATAAAACAAATTAATCATGAATTAATAATGATATAAAACTAAGAGCAAACAAATAGCCGGGACAAGTGAATAAAAAAGGATTATAATTATAGGGCCTACTTAAAATTCAACCATACCAATCAGGAATAAAGTTGGAAACAAAAGAAACACAAACGGCAAGGCATCAGTCACGACACCTAAGGGGAATAGTCGGAGTGTAAAATCAAATGAGATGACTCCAGAATCCGCGGTTTTTATTTTTTTTGTCTTGCCAACTTCGTGTTGACAAACTAACCCATTTAAGGATGGGCACTATACTACATATATATATATATATATATATATATATATATATATATATATATATATATATATATATATATATATATATACTAATACTAAATAGGGTTGGTGTGCGTGGTATCCAATCCCCATAGGTTAATTGGAAGACAATGGACCGTATTGTCCCATATTTTACTTTTTTGATCTTGCTTTCTCCGTGTGTCCACCTTAGCTGAGTGGTTAACGTATACAACTGCCATGCGGGTGACCTGGGTTCGATACCGCACAGATAGCTTTCTTTTTTTAAATTTTCATTAATATTAGGATATTCCGGCCCATTAATCTTGAATCCATTAAATCTAGCATTTATATGTCACACTGATAGCCCATGTATTATTATCATGAGTCCAGAATTAATTTTTTAACTTTCAGAATGGTGCAAAAATACAAGCTCAAAACTGTAAGCCTGCAACACTGAGCTGATTAGACAGGCACTGTAGCAATGTTGTAGTGATGCAATGGACTATAAAAATGCAATAAAGCTTGATATTAAAAGAACAAGTAAGGGAGAAAATGAGCGAACAGAAGCGGGACGCCCTACATCATTGCTAGATAAGATTTAAAATAACTCATCGGAGTTTATATGAGAAAACTGGAAATACATTCTTAATTTGTAGATGGAGTGCCAGGGGATGACTGACTATTGAAAAAAAAAACAATCCAGTAAATGTAATCACGAATCATACAATTTTAACAGATTTTCTTGTTGTTGTTTTTTTTTAAATGAACAACGAAAAATAATTCTCAACAAGCCAGAAGCTTTTCATAATGTTGCTGAGACTTAATTTCCTCTCGACCCTTCCAGATAAAAAGTTATCGCAGAAATCATCATCATGTTTGCACGTCACCCCAGCCTGGGGTATGGGCTGCCAACCTCAGATCTCATGAGTCCTCTGTCATTAGCCATTCTCTCCAATCGGGTTCAGCTGTAACTCCACCTTTTCGGTGTCAGCCTTAAGGTCGCGTCGCCAGGTATTCCTTGGGCGGCCTCTTTTCCGCTTATCTCAGAAAAAGGGGGGGGGGAAATGTGTTCAGAGTCATTGGAGGATCTGGGAGGGAATAGAGTAACAGTACATGGGTGCTGTTGTGGTGATGTGACAATGTTATCCTCTAATATTATTAACTCAGCGAAAAACTATGCGAATCAAAGCGATCAAACACGGTGCCATAAGAGCTAAATTACAACACTTCTGAGAAATCTTGGATGGACAGCGAGTGTTGTTTCGATTGATTTACCAAACATTGTTTTTTGAAAAATATCCCCGCGGAAAAATCGAATGTTACGATGTTTGACAGCCATGCCTAATACAATAACCTAAAAACCTGATAAAAGCCGCCAAGGAAAATAATATTATCTTTCTGAGGCTTCAGAAAATCCACTAGCATTTTTAAGCCACGAGATGTTGTTGTTTATGACCCTGTCAAAGCTATATAGGATTAGTAGCTCACCATCTAAGTACTAAATAAAAGAACAATGTTTTAGAAAAATAGCTCGCAATAGAAAGGCTGAAGGAAAAACGAGTTTTTTTTTGTAATTGTTTGCAAAACATTTTTTTTTGAAAAACATCCCCATTTAGCGGCCACTAGATGTTGAGGTTTATTGATCGGTCAAGGCTATCCAGGATAAGGAGCTAGTAAAGCTTCTTATCTCAATCCTGGGCTCAGTCTTTACAGATGAAATGTTTCCTGCACTCGTTACAGAGCACTTTAATACAGACTGCATGTCATGCAAACATAAAAGTAGGTTTTCTTAAAACTGGATTTGCCCCATTTAATTCAGAGCAAACTTTGAGAACATGTGCCACATTCTTTGAACAATTAAAGTAGATGCGTATCGCCACCATCACAGCACCGAGACAGCGCTTATGCGGATCACCACTGACCTCCTTAACGCCTCAGACAGAGGTATCGTTTCTGCCCTTGTGCATCTTGATTTGTCCGCTGCCTTCGATACGATTGACCATCACCGACTCATAGATCGCCTCAGCTTTACGTTTGGTATTCACGACATCGCCCTCTCCTTTGTTCATGAGCTATCTTCAGATCCGCTCCCAGACCGTCATGACCGAGTCCTTATCCTCTCAGCCTGTTCATGTCTGCTATGGTGTGCCACAGGGGTCTGTCCTCGGCCCAATTCTTTTCACCCTTTACACTCAACCCCTCTCCTTTGTCATCGAACAGCCTCAAATATCATTCTTTCGCCGATGACACGCAGCTCTATAACAGTGCTGAGCCCGAAGACTTCGACGGGCTCCTTGCTTCTATCTCCATCTTTTTCCTGGACATCAAGAACTGGATGACGGAAAACAAGTTGAAGCTTAACTGTAAGAAGACTGAAGATTATATCGTCGGTAAGAGACAGAAGGTCGTGTCCATCACTGCGTCAAATCTTCAGCTGGCCGACTCAACAGTACCTTTCTCCCCGACTGTCAAGAGCCTGGGCGTCTATCTGGACTCCACGCTTTTCATGCAGCCCCACGTCTTTTACCTAATAAAAATCTGCTTCTTCAACCTACGTAGTATTGCCGCCATCCGTTGCTATCTTACCTAGGAAGCTTGTGTTAAGCTTTTCATCTCTCTCCTCTTTTTCCGCATGGATTTTTGCAATTCGCTCCTGGCTGGCCTCTCGGCTCCTCCTCTGCTCAGATCTCTGCACTGGCTACCCATTAACCACATGATCTCTTACAATATGGCTTCTCTGTGTTACAAGTGCCTGAATGACTCTTTCCCGGACTACTTTCGCTTCTGCCTCAAGCTCTACACACAATCTGGTACACTTCTCTTCAGATCCCTCATGTAAAGCTAGTGTCCGCTGGCGAACCAGCATTCTCATACGTGGGCCGTCCGCCTCCCACTACAGCTTCGACAGAGCCATAGCTTCCACATCATCAGGAGCCGACTCAAAACGCACCTATTCAAGTAGCAGTTTGTTAATTTTCATGTATGCATTTTCGTCTTTTATTCGTTGTCTGTACTCTGTGACTGTTGTCAGCGCATAGAACTGATCCCAATGCTATACAAGTATTATTATTATTATTAATATGTTTACAGTTGTTTTGCTTAAGACGCAACTAATTCATGCTTTTATTGTACATATGCATTTCCCGCTAACATATATGTTATCCCAAAAATCCCTTTATTGTATTTTTCTATTTCTTTTCCTGGTCAGTTGTGTACATAATTTCTTTTTTATTAAATTTTATTAAATTATATATAATATTTTTTTAGCATTTCTACAACAGTTCATGTAAACATAATTTAAAATTTAATTTTCTTTTTAAAAGTTTTAGAATTGCCTCGCCCTTGTACATAGACTAGGCTAGATTTTCAAATAAGTTTTTTTTTTTGTTAAAATTAAAAAAATTACAGTACCGTTTTGCTTAATTAACCAATTGATGCCCGAGGGTATATCCGAATGACTTTTTCTGTGTTTTTTGTTTGTTTTCTAGTTAAAATGCATCAAAAAGTGGGTATATGATTGGGCTTTGATTGTCATTTGTTTTCTTTGAAAGTTACAGGGGGGTACTCTAGGAGAGTGCAGGGACACGAGAGGGGTACGTGTAGTTTTGTTGAGATGCACTCCAGAGGAGTGCGACGGACATGAAAGGGGTACGGGATTTTCTAATATTAAATGCATTACATTCTTGCTGTTGAACGTATTGTTTCGTCGTCCAATCGAGCTGAAACTTGGGCAGCAGATTTGTGGCGACTAACAATACATTATATCAAATTTTAATTTTTACAAACTTAATTATACTATAATTATGATTTTTGTTTAAATTTAACAAACACTTCATTAATAGTTGGTCTATGGTTTGGTTTCACGTTGAAAACGCCGGTGCAAATTTTTATGGATTGGCGGGCCAAATTTAAAAAAAAAATGATGCGCAAAATTTTACTGTGGAAATTCATAAGGTTTGATATCACTTATATTTATTTTAATCTATCAAAATATAAATTAAATATAAACTTAGTTTACAAAGAAAGGGAGTATAACAAAAACTTTATTTTAATGGTTTAGTTTATTGTACTTTCTGAACCAAAATGTATATAAATAGATTCCCTCGGTTATTATTATTTTTTTTTGTAATTTATTTCTGCTTAAAAAACTGGTGAGATTATTGTTTTCAGCTGTGTTTATTTGTGTACAGCTAAGATTGAGGTTATCAATACTGTAAATAAGATAGAAAATTAAATTATACTATCACATATTCATCATTGGCTTATAATATTATAATTATTATTCTGAAAAATATAACTTATATAGAAAACAAGGACATACCGCTTTTTGCAACTCCGCTATTTTCCAAGGCCACCGTACTCTGTAATTCTGTCAGATAAATAAACATGACTTAAATCAACAAATGAATTAGTTTCATTAATATCACTGCTGAGTAAAGGAGTGTGAACAAAAGACTATTATCACAACATTATCTAAAGTCAAGTTGGGTACATGTACAGACGCCAAAGTTAAGTAATTCATTACAATACAAAATAAAACCCAGCTATAACAATTTGTAACACGTGTCATTTGGTGTCGTGTGCGTTAGAAATATTTACATTTCTGAAAATGTGGACTCGCATTCAACTAAATGTTGCACTGACAAATACGTGTATAAAGATTCAAAAAAGATTTGACAGAAATATAGTCTACTCTTAAATGTCTATCGACGAAATATACTGTCATAGCTTATGTCTATAGATGAAACATTCTTTAATATGTATATCAATGCAATAAAATGTCATATGTCTAAGGGTGAAATACTTGTAATATGTCTATTGATAAGCATACTGTCATTTGTCTATAGATTAAAACTTATGTAATATATCTATTAATGAAATGAAATGTCATATGTCTATAGATTTAACATTCTAAAATTTGTCTATCAATGAAATATACTGTCATATGTCTACAAATGAAACATTCTGTAATATGTCGATTGATGAAATAAACTGTCATATGTCTTTAGATGAAAAATGCTGTATTATGTCAATCATGGAAATGTACTGTCACATGTCTATAGATGAAACTTTTTGTAATATGTCTAACAATGAAATGTACTGTCGTATGTCTATAGACGAAACGTTCTGTAATATGTCTAACAATAAACTATATAGTCATATGTCTATGAATGAAACATTCTTTAATGTGTCTACCAATGAAATATAGGCCTACTGTCATATGTCAGTTTGGATAAAATGTTTTAAAAACCTTAAATGATAATACATAATGCATAAATTGGGAATCATTATATATAGTTTAACTTTGTAGTTATACTAGCTAAATTTCCAGGCGCTGCACAGGGTAATAATTGGCCTACTTTTTCATTACAAATAAACAAAACCATAATGAGAATTGAACCCTAGCCAGGCGGGGATTCTAACAACTATCTTTTAAAGTATGTACTCAAAACAGTTTTTGGGTTTTTATTATGTTCAATAGAAAGATAAAAAGGATTCTAAGATACCAATGTTCTGACTGTATGTTAATTTTCAATAAAGATTTGAAATTTAGAAATTTTACTAGTGGGTTGGTTAACATAGCGAATTACTAAACCGGAAGTATATAATTCAGTTTATGATCAAAAATTCCGAAACAGAAGTTTTTGGGTCATCAAATTGCAGAAATATTTAAGCAGGTGGTCCATCGTATTAGAATCTTTAGTGGTTTTAATTATCTACTTTACTTGAAATGTAATAAATATATATTATGCAATAACGAGTGGATGTGTGTAAAGAAAATGCTCGTGACCAGCATGAGGAAAAGTAACAATTTTCAAATCTTATGTGCTTGATTTCAACCAGTCGTCTGCCTGAGCGTTTTGTCTTAAAATAGATATTACTTAAAATAAATGTAAATTCGTGCGTCCGTATAAAATTAATTGAGACCCCATCCCCTCGCTTTACGCATTAATACGCAAAATTTTCTAGACACATCCACCCCTCTCCCATGATAATGGACGTAAAATGTGTATGACCCCTTACACATTAAACCTCAAGTTTACCAAGCAAAGAAGTTTTTACTCCTTGACTACTCTAGAACTATTTTACTCAGATAAAAAAAAATATAAAAATCTTGAATTAAGTTGATTTATCTTTAAACATAGAAGATGAACATAGAGACTAAATTAAATGCATTTACACTGTAACAATTTATGTGAACTTGACCTTGCATGCTCCTCGACTATTGTTCAATATCTGGTACATAATATTTAGCCACTTTAAGCTCCACACAGGCTTCTGAATGCTCAAGTGTTAGACGACTTGTTGTGTGGGCTTAAAACAGTTTTGGTATGTGAGAAAATCTGTACAAAGGTGTAAGTTTAACCAAAAGCAGAAAGTAGAGCAAACGCAACTGATGAATGCTGCCTGCAGAGATGTATGTCCAGCAGTTGAGAATAGACGATGACTTTTCGACACATCTTCTTTCCAGGTTTTTCATTAGGATGTCTATAATTCGGACGTTTTGAATTTTACGTCGACGAAATCGTCAAATATCCATCCGTCCAAAACGATCCGGATCTCATTGGGTTAAAATCTAGCTTGTTGAACTATGAAATCAAGGGTCCATGAATGTGATTGTCTTGACTTTGGTATGAAAACTCCGTTTTGAGTTTTTCATATTTTTTTTGAAACGTATATTTCTTCAGTAATCTAAATGATTCTTAACATTCGCGAAGTAGTTGAATGTTTTGGAGTAGAGATGATCTCAAAATATGACAAGTTTATACGCTAATCCTTTCCTACAGCCAAACAGGTAATTTGTAAATGCAAGTTCAACTTATTCGAAGGCGTCGTTATGTCTGTCGAAGAAGTTTAGCTTTAACAGCCAATCCTTGTCATTATTTTCCTGGAAAATGTTGATCAAAACTCGAAATACGAAAGACCTCAAAAAGTCATAAAATGTTTTATTCTAAATTCTAAAAGTAAGATCTTTGAAGCCAGCGATGCGGTGCAAATGACAGAAAGGCGGTAGGAATGGAGGCTAAATCTGTAGCGTATCAACGGTGCAAAAGGACATTCAGGACATAATGGGAAAAATTAGTCTCTGGCCAGCAATAGAGATGTAGCAACACCTACTTTCTGCAAGAAAAATGAAGAAACTAGTATAGCCGTCCAGTGCACGTAGACATTTTTTAAAAAAAAGCTAACGTACGTTGTGATGACTGTCATTGAGGAAAGTATACATTACGGATTGGTAAGGGGATGAGAGCGGTAATCTTCGGCGGACCATTGAAAATCACCCTGCATGGGAAAGCCTGTCACGCGTTACGCGGGTTGTTAATCCCTGGTATAAATTATAGAGTGGATGTTAGTGATTAGCTTGACGTCGAAACTTTAAAAAAATATTTAATAAGAGAATAAAATTAAAATATTATTATCATAATTTAATAAAACCCTTATCAACATTGTCGCTCAGTGTTGACTCAGTGTCAACTCGGTATTGAGTCAGTATTAATTCAGTATTGACTCAGTATTTTCTCAGTATTGACTCAGTATTGACTCAGTATTGACTCAGTATTGACTCAGTATTGACTCAGTATTTTCTCAGTATTGACTCAGTATTGACTCAGTATTGACTCAGTATTGACTCAGTATTGACTCAGTATTGAGTCAGTATTGACTCAGTATTGACTCAGTATTTTCTCAGTATTGACTCAGTATTGACTCAGTATTGACTCAGTATTGACTCAGTATTCACTCAGTATTGACTCAGTATTGACTCAGCATTGACTCAGTATTGACTCAGTATTTTCTCAGTATTGAATTAGTATTGACTCAGTGTTGATTCAGTATTGACTCAGAATTGACTTTGTATTGAGTCAGTATTGACTCATTATGACGCAGTGTCAACTCGGTATTGACTCATTAATACTCAGTATTGACTCATTTTTTACTCAGTATTGATTCACTATGGACTCAGTATTGACAAATAATAGTCTCAGTGTTGACTCTCAATTATGTTGTTGTTGTTTTTCTGCCCACATATTTATATTATCAATGTTAAAAGTGAACATTTTATGAACATATAGTCAAGTAAAGTAACTTTTGCAAAACATAATAGAAACCAACAAGAGAAGTTCATATTTTTTTAACGACTAATAATAGAGTACGGTTAGGATTACTTGAGTAGGGAAGGTAATAAATAAATGTAGCGCACACATTGTCTGAAGCATATAATTATTTGGGGAAATGGGACCAACACGATATTGCTCAATGCATATATTATGATATATACCATCTGTATATCTATATATACATCTATATATACATCTATATATACATATATACCATCTGCAATTAATCATTTTGATTTTCCTGATCCTTCCTAGTCGATGTTGAACTATTTATATATGTATAAGCTTATGCTTTTTAGTGAATAGTATTTACCAAACGAAGACATCTGTATATACAATAACTAACTAAAGAACAATGAACATCACTTGTTGTATCATGTTGTGTCTTGCAGCATTCACTCTAGTTGAATGTAATGGTGAGTATTTAGTAGTTCTGGTTTTTTTATTACTTTAACATTTGTAAAACATCTTTATAGAAAAAAAAATAAGATGCTCTATCTCAATCTTTCTTTCATGTCCGTCTCCCCCTCTCTCTCTATCTTTTTGTATCTCTTCTTCTTTCCCATCCCTCTCTCTTACTCTCTCTCTCTCTCTCTCTCTTTCCCATCTCTCTCTATGCCTCATACATGGTGTTACAGTACAGACTAGTGTTTCACTGTAACATGGACATATTAAGTGTCACAAGCTATAAATAGATGAGGAAGAAAATAACGTTTTTCACTAAATAAAAAAAAATTTGAGTATGTTTTTAAAGGTATCAGGTTTCTCAAAGAACACACAACTTTAGGCACCTGGAACGTCCGAACACTACATCAGTACAGAAAGGCGAAATAACTTACACATGAGCTACAAAGATAGAAATGGGACATCATAGGACTTGCTCAAGTTCGCTGGACAGGATTTGGAGAACCCTCAACAGATGAGGGACACAAAATATGGTTCCTCTCATTCTGTTCAATCTTAATATACTAAAAAATCCGGTAGTGGCCACATTTTTTCTAGTGGCCTGATATTTTTGGCCTATGTAGGTGACAAGTTCGCAGAACTGACCACGATCAACCAAGATGTAAATACCTTAGCAAAAAAAAAATTAAAAGAAGTACTAATTTCAACTAAGAATAGGTCAAAGGAAGCAAGAAACAACTATTTACAAGTCTTAATGAGGGTTGACCTTTTCAAATGGAAAAGATCATGAACTTCCGGTGACATATCCCGCAATTTTCGTAAACAAACAACATGCTTTTCGGTGGTGTTTGACAATTAATTGATTTCATCCTCGATACAACGGATACAATATCAGTTATGAGGAATCCGTTGTATCAACAAAAGTGAATAGGCGATCATAAATACTCAAAGTGTTAGTCACTATTTTAAATTTACCTTTGTTTATAAAATAAATTTGTAAAGAGTTGCGTCCTTGGTTATACAAAAAAAAAAACACAAAAAAAACACAATGCGAAGATTCATAAAAACAAAAAAATATTTTGCATCAAGCAATTAGTTTGGGATTATAAATAGGGTGATTCTTCAAATCTCACATCCACAATCCATCGTTTTCTTTTGGCAACATCTTTTGGAAATTGTAAGTGATGCATGACTTGGTGTGAAGTTATAAGGAATAAGTTTGTGCAATAGGTGCGATTAATGAGTAACTAGGAAATGTGTGTTTGACGTCATGTAATGTTTACTTGGGAGAGAGAGATGGTAAACAAGGACAGTGTATGTTAGGCCGTGGAAGAGTGATGTTCTTGGTCTTGATGTGATAGTAGTAACGAAGGACAGAAGTGATATTGTTATAGGATATGTTGATTAAAGTTATTATCTACAACTAAAGGATTTATCAAGTATTATTCCAGTTGAAGTTATGTTACTACTACTATGAAGATCTCCCAGTTACAAAATGGTGGAGCAGCAGCAGAAATCAAGACCATAGAGAGACACATCACAGAGCCTACTTTATGTACAGTTGTTGGAACTGTTAGAAGTTGACCTGCCTGCCTGTCTTGGAGGAGGTAACTTGAGGGAATCGACGTTTGATTGCCCTGCGAGTCATTGTATATGACTGGTGGATTTATTGATTTGTGGAGCTGCACTGTGAGTCATGGTATATGACTGGGATGTTTACTGATCAGTGGAGTTTTTTTTTTGTGAGTTGTGGAGCAACCCTGTGGAATAGTTACAGAATTGTACTGAAGCTGATGAGCTGCAAAATTTGAAGTTGTCCTGTGGGTGTCCTGAAGTTTTACTGTCGTCTGTGAGCTGTACTGACGAGCTGGTGTCTATCTGGTGTCGAAGTCTGTCAAGGTCGACGTCGTACTATCCGGTTTGCCGTGGCTACACACTATTGCCTATTGCCAGCCGTAACTGCTTACGAAAGCTTTCTGGCATAGTAAGCGGGCGTCATTGCATCGTTGCAACCGCTGATAAAGGCATACATCGTCTGCGTCCTTGTGCAGAGGGCATATTATTGCGGGCGTCATTGCATCGTTGCAACCGCTGATAAAGGTATACATCGTCTGCGTCCTTGTGCAGAGGGCATATCATCTCTTGGCGCCGGATGTGTAACTTTGCTGTTGATCTCGTTTGCTGACTGCATTCAACACGTCGGTGGAAGTTAGGCAAGTTCATACGCGAGGTCGACACAACGGTTACCGGAAGACTTCAAGGTTGGGAAAGGACACTCAAGGTTGATCCGTTGGATACTGTGGATTTGGTTGGACAGAGCTATCAAGGTCAAGGAATTTGGACGTTGGACAAGGGACGTGCGTGGACCTGGATTGGAGACAGCACTACTGAAAGCTAAGTTAAATATTTTTTTTAACTTGTATGATAGTATCTAGGGTATAATTTATTATCATTGCTATATGTATATTCGTATATTTGTATATGTAAATTCTATTAGGGCTACATGAGTATATTTTTATTCATTGGGGAGATTTGTCCTTTGGAAAAAGGATTGTGCGGACTTAGACTGTGGGTTTGAGTGGGCTTCCCATTGAATCAAAGTGAACTTAGTATTTGTTTAGTTTGTTAGCGTGCTGGTATCTTGTTTTGGGCTGTTTTGTTTAGCGATTTGTGTCAAAACATTAAGTATAGTTTACTTGTTGGTATTCTTCTGTCTTTCTGCTCAACTATCTGTGTATCTATATATATATTTATTTGCTTTATGATTTACTTCTAATTGTAATTTTAATTGCAACTATAAATGTTATATGCATCACATTGCTATATCGTAAGTATATATGATTCATGCTGGTGTGTTGGTTGAGGTAGTGTGCTATATGGTCAACGTTTACACGCTTTTATGTTAATCAAAACTTAAAGATTTTAAATTAAAAACATTGCACATATTAGGACGGTATTTGTGCTGATTTGGAGGTTGTGCATACATTTATTTTGGTACACATACTGCATTGTATTAGAATATCGCGTATAGTGGTATTAGAACGATACTTGTGCTATATTAGAGTACTGTACTGTGCGCAGTGCTATTAGAAATTTGAACATGAACCCTGAACTATGGAAAGCGTGGACGGAAGTAGCTTTAGAGATAGGGTTACAATTACAAGGGGAGGCTATTGTGAAATACGTAGAGAAGAAAGTGCAACAAAGGATAGAATGGGAAAAGGAAAATGAAGAGTGGGAAAGAGAGAAGAAAAGGAAGGAGAAGATACATGAACAAAATATGGAGTTATTGGACTTAGACATTATGAGAATTAGAGTACGAACAAATTTGTGTAGACTGATAAATGACAAGAAAAATCTGTGGTTAAGTAAATTGTATAATGGTGATGAAGATATAATGGTCTTAGAATCTCAAATAAGAGAAATGGAGGAGGAGATAGAAGAAAGAGAAATGGTTTTTCTATGTAAGAAAGTAGTTATTGAAGTGAAAATTACAGAGTTAAGGAATGAAGTTGACTTATATGATGATGTTGATAAGATAGCTAAAAATGAAGATATAGTAAAGGAAGATAATGGGATTAAGTTGACAGAATCTAAAATACTAAATGAAGAATCTAATATTATGGTAAATGAGTCAGAAATTAGAATGGAAGTGTCAGATATGATAATTAGAGAACCAGAGGTCGTGGATTTGAAAAATACAAATGTAGAACCAGAGGTCATGGTTGAGGATTTTAAAACTAAAAAAAGAGAATCAGAGCTTATAGTTGAAAAGTTAGAAACTATAAATGAAGGTGAAATCTTGGGTGAAGATTCAATGATTAAGATAAAAGAACAGGTGGAGGTGACAGATAAGGAAACAGTTAATGTAAGAACTGAAGATGGGCTATTTGATGAGATCAATTTGAAATT